>JAPTHN010000086.1:0-704459 GCA_026936325.1 Platynereis dumerilii
GTACAATTTTGTTCTGTAATACTTGTAATCTTTTTTGGGCACCTTTGGTCAAGCTCCAAACCAAGCAGAGACAGCATAGTCAAAGTGACATTGTGGAAGGGCAAAGACAAGTAGTTTTCTTGACTGAAAGTCAAGAACGTCTGCATTTCTGTATAGAAATTTTAATTTGGCTGAACATTTGCCAATAATTTGAGAAACAGTAATTTCCCCAGACAAGGTGTTATTCATTTTTAGGCCAAGATATTTAACTTCTTTGCTTGGTTTTATAGAATGACCTTCACAATCGATGGAAATGTTATTAATCAACCCTCGCTTCCGTTTAGAGCAGAGGCACAGTGAGCCTGAACAATTTTTGGGGTTAAAAAAATGGCCCAGCATAACCATTGGCGGCATTACGTAGGTTAAGGTCGGACGAACAAGCAGACGTAAAGAACAAAAAAATCTGTTGGGAATATTTTGAGATATACATTTTTTAAATTTCTGACTTATCACACCCAGTATTTAGCATCAAAAGTCAAGTGGAAAGTCTTCTTAATGAGTGCGATTTTTGCAAAACCTGTTTTAAGGATAGAAAATTTCATTCAAAAGAAATAAAAATATTTTCTTTGAAAACGCAAATACATAGAGTTGCATTTAATGTTAGGAAGGTGTGACAAACTCATGAATGCAAAAATTCCAAGTAAAGTGCCATTTATCAAAAGAATCACAAAATGAACATGCTCAATCATTCCAAGGGCATAAATTGGAAATCACACTGCAACATGTTATATGCATACATAATTGACATAGCTTTGTTACTTGAATATTCTGAACCTGTGTTTGTTCCTTGAATATTCTGAACCTGTCAATTAAGAAAGTAAGGGAAAAAAACATTATTGCGAATCTGTGATAACAAACAGAGGTTATAGTTAAATAATAACACAAAACTTGACCTGTAATATACTGTTTGACTCCCATCCATTTGAATAACAATAGGTTTTTGAATCTAGATGAAAATACATGCATGGCGCAACTTGATCAGTACAGCATTAAAATAACAAATTTTAGATGTGCCATAATGTTATGAAAGGCTAGGGTATATATGTAGTAAAGTTCTGTTTGAAGTTTCAAACCTGTGGATTGCCTGTTATCAAATTCATTTACCCAACTTGAAATTGGAGCGAAAAAACCTAATTTGAGAACGTTTGAATGTAAGGTTTAAAAACGTAAGATTCAAACGTTATGAAAGCAATTGAGTGCTTCTTCTGTAATACCAAACTGTGAAAGGCAGACACACAGGCATACATCATAGGATCCATAGGTAAAACCGTGCATGTCACAATAATGATGAAGAGATATGGCTATCCTGGATATATGTGTATAACTCGAAATTTCTAGGAAAAATTATTAAATAATTATAGATTTAGTAATTTATTTATCAAGATATTGTGTCAGATATTGTCCTTTCCTTCTCAAATTCATAGGTAAGGCCAGCAATGTGACAAAGTGCTTGTGACATACTAATACATATGCAATTTAAGTTTATCACACACACATCTCATAAAATGTGACTTTTTTTCATAATTATGACATTCTGTATTTCAATTGTTATTTAAAAGGCAGTGATATATTGTTTTGAAGTTCAATCACATGAAATTGTAATCTGCACCCAGGTTTGATGGAATATTGCCAAAACAAAGGAATGTGACAAACAAGAAATTGAAAAATTGAAATTTCTCAAAGAATTCCCAAAATATTTTTTTGTTCTTTACATCTACTTGTTCGTCTGACATTAAGCTACGTAATGGCGCCTATGGTTTTGCTGGGCCATTTTTTTAACCCCAAAGATGGTTCGGGCTCGCTGTGGAGGATAATGGCTTCTGTCTTGCCCATATATATATGCATTGATAGATTATTGTTTGTTAACCAATGATGACAGTTGGAAACTTCTATGCTCAGCTCGCTTGTTACAAAGTTGATATCAGAGTGACTAGTCAATAAAAAGCATCATCTGCATATAATATAAGCTTACATGAGACACATGTAGACATGTTGTTGCAAAACATCAAATAGCACCACGGGCCTAGAATACTGCCTTGCGACGCACCACAAAATTATCTCTTTTTCACTTGATACACAATTGTTAACACACACAACCTAATAGCAATTTATACCGTAATTGGCACCTTCAATTGATTGCTTTAATTGTGTCAATTGAATTGCAGCAATCCACATCGAAACAAAGCATGCAATCAGCCACTGTATCAAAGCTTCTGAAGTATCATTTATTTATGTAGACAATCATACATCACGGGATATCCCAATTTTTTAGAGTACTTCCGATCTACTCCAATCTACTCCGAACTACTCCCGAAAGTGCAAAACGAATGATCTGGAGTGAACTACTCTACTCCCAAGAGCACGAATGTGCTCATATAGAGTCATGGTACAGTAATGGGTACATTCGATTCCATCTACTCTAACTGCTCCGAAAGTTACGTATCTACTCCAGGAAGTGACATTTCTACTCGGGGAGTAAACTACTCCAAGGATGGTCCAAATCTAACATAACGGAGTAGTTAGAATCGTCATAACTTGGGGGTTCTCTATCAATTAGAATTCCCTAGTTAATGGCAATTACGACGTCGACTGACACCCTCAATCCAGTGCTCTTAATTTATTGAATTGAAATACAGAAATGCATACCAGAAAATTTACACTAAATCAAAGCTTCTGAAGAGTCATCCACCTTTGTAAACAATCCTATGTCACGGGATATCCCAATTTCTTGGAGTACTTCCTATCTACTCCAAACTACTCCCGGAAATGCAAAACGAATGACAGGGAGTAAACTACTTCTACTCCTAGAGCACTTTGCAGCAGTGAAACGAATGTACCCAATGTGGCCAGTACTGTTAGTCTGGTGCCCTGCTATGTGAATTGCAAGCCAGGAGACCCATTAGTACAACATTACAGCAGGCTGATTGATTCAGGGGACTTGCCAACCTTGGTGTGTCTGCAGTGATAATGAGCAGTGCATGGCAATGGTCTGATGCAGAAGTTTTGTGAATGCTCATAATGCCTGTGCTCTGAGGCAGTGTTTCAAGATTTATATATATTTAGCTATCTGTGAGCAAGATTATACTCTTCCTACATTGCGTCTCGAAAATCTAATGAACAATAAACCAGTGACTCAGGACTTTCTTTGATCTGTCAAGCAGTACAAATTGCCAAACGTATCATCAGGTAGGCAAAAGACTTGAACATATTAATGGTGTCACGAAATTTCAATACATCGATATATCGCAATATTTTGCCTTAATATATGCATACCGTATCGTGGGTCGTGTACCGAGATACATATTTTATTGGAAAGACCCTTGCAAAAGCCTGCAAATCCACTTAAAACACCTCAAACAACTGTCAAAATTGTCACATTGTCGAAATCTGATTCACAGATGGTGTGATGTGTCTCAGTCTCTCAGAAGTGTGCGCCACACAAATTATGGCCTGCACAGATGCCAATATTTCCTGGTTGAAATTGCAAAATTTGTAGGCTGCAAGGCTTTGGCTGTCTTTAGCATGTATCGTATCATGTATCGTATCGTGGCTACACTGTCAAGGTATGCATCGTATCGTGGGATAGGTGTATCGTTACCCCTAGAACATATATTGTGGGAATTATGCAGTTCACCATAATTCAGCTTAAAAGGGTGAAATTGATCACTGCACAAATTCAGATTGATCACAGCACATTTCAGATTGATCACTGCACATTTTGGGATCGTCGCACGCTTATTTTATACCCTGACACATGCATCAGAAATTTCTGATCGAATGCAGGCTGCATGTACGCCAGAATACGTTATATTACATGCTGATTTTAGCGGTGTATAGGACTCAATCCAGCAAGCAGTTGCTAATCCAGATGCACTGAATACTTTGAGAACTATTCGCGGATGAATTCACGAGCGATCCAGTCGGTTAAATTCTAGTTCCTGTTTTCGGCAGGCATGGGACTCTCCCAGCAGGTTGCTATAGCCTGGTTGCAGCCATCCAGGGTTGTTGATTCAAGGGAATTTCCAAGACTTACCCGCTTTCCTTTTGCTGTTTAAGGAGGTGAGCATCATGCCGGCCATTCAGTGGGTGGGCTGGTAAATGATCAAAATGCTTGTGCTTGAGAGGTGGCAAGAAATTTTCCCCAGATAATTTTATCTGATTATTGTACCATAAGTGCAACGGCTTTGAAACTATACTCCTAAAAACTATGCGATTGAGAGTAAATCATCCAGTTCATGAATTTTAAAATAGTCATTTATAGCCAACCGCTTTGTCTCTCATCGATCTGCTGAGCAACAATGCAAGTTAAACGGACCAAAGGGTTCCGTATAAGGGTCCGTATAATATCAAATATGAAGACCCCTCAACACAACTTCATCTGATACAAAATTGTGTTTTTTTTTCTGCATTTTTTTTGAAAGTTTGTTTTGACAGCAGAGTTTAGTCTCACAAACCACAGCCATGCCTAGTTGGCCACTTCATTCCAAATCAATTTAAATTGTGACAAAATTTGGCCAAGTTGAGACAGACCTCACATTGCCTCGACAAATATTTGATCATTTGAAATGTTAATTGCAATTTTAAATTGCTATCGGACATGAAATTTACTGAAACTTTTGATTGGCATTAAAAATTATATTTAACTCTCTGCAAAAAAATCTGCTTCCTATATTTGATCCTGCCTGTTCTTTCATAGGGGTAATTCTGTGTCCATTAAACAAATGGCCCCCGGTTCAGAATGCCTTGAAAATTTACCAAAATCAAGTTTTCTCACAAGAAGGCACAAACTCCTAATAATACAGTCTCAGAAAATTCAGGACAAAAATGCGAATAAACTTAAATTTTCAGATTTTTTGGACAACCTGTTACATTACAGTCCTTGTCATACTTACGTGGAATCTCAAGTTTTTTTTCTATGTTGAACAGTGATGTCCGAGATGACTCTATGCTAGCATTGCAATATATGTAAATTAACTACAAGCTGTGATGTCATTTCAAACTGGGTAAGATTCCCCAGCTTCTAGCCAATGCGAATCCACCAAACTGAGCATCACAGTTTCAACTGTCAGAGTTAAAATTGGGTCTGGGGAAAAACCCATGCAAGTTTGACATCACAGCCAATGGGCTGCCAGAACAAATATACATAACATAAGCCATGTGTTTACAAACAAATTGTCAAAGCCTTCTGTTTATCAAAGTTTAAAGTTGTAAGTTAGCAAGTTTGTAGATTTATCAAACAACTCTGTGGGGATTATAACAGTTGTCTACTGTGAATGCTCACAAAGCTGCAATTTGGTAGGATTAGACTGGTGATTGCTGTGATAAGTCATTGGGATCAAAAATGCAATGCTTCCTTCAATATATCAATGTTTGAACTGTGATGACGTAGTTTACGGTCAGCCCATTGGCTATCAAGCTGTGATGACGTAGTTGTAGGGGCTATCCCTGATAAAACTCTTACTCTGACACTGTGTTGAAACTGTGACGCTCAGTTCAGGAGGATCAACATTGGCTAGAAGCTGGGGAATCTGACCCAGTTTGAAATGACATCACAGCTTGTAGTTAATTTACATATATTGCAATGCTAGAATAGAGTCATCTCTGACATCACAGTTCAACAGCATAGAAAAAAAACTTGAGATTCCACGTAAGTATGGCAAGGACTGTAAAACATGTGTTGCCTGATTGTAGGTTCCTAGGTTTTACACTGAGTTACATGCCTTCAAATCAAATTTCTGGACTTTCAAATATTTTACAAAAATTGAGAAACTATTCAAGATATCACTGTATCACAGGGATTTGTGCTTTCTGGTGAGAAACTTTGATTCTGGTAAATTTTCAAGACATTCTGAATGAGTTGAGTGGGAAAATTTTCTGAAATTTGATGTAATGACATGGAATTATTCATACTATAGTCTTTCAATGACTCCAGTAACATATTTTGTTATTTTCTTCCAAACGGCTTTGTCTCCTCAAAGTTTACTGGAACAGATGGTGATCAATAGACTTAAGTACAAATTATTTGATTAAAGTTCTGTCATGTTCAATTTTCGACCTACATTTGGTTAACTACTGAAGAAAGACAGTTTGTTGCTTTATTTATTTCAGAAGTATAGGAAAGTAAGCAGTAGAGCTCAATCAGACACAATCAAAAAAATAAGATAAGCAAAAGCCCATCAACAAGCTGTTTAGACACATGTACTAATATTTCATTCCATAATTTTAGATGATAATATTTCACTTTTCAATTGAGCCATTCATGAACGCTGGCACTTGAAAATGCCGATTGGTCGCCGATTGGTTCGCACGAGACAATATGTGCAGTGATCAAATTTTCTTATTTTATACCCTGGCATGTGTGGATTACCAAAATCTAGATCTGGCAGTTGTTCAGCCGCCATTTTGTGCAATTTTTAAAATGGCTCACAAACTGGAATAAACACATTGATTTATCAGGTAAACTTCCAACATCAGTTCTTTCTTATATAGACCCTTGGCAAATTTTTTGGTAATTTGAGACATCAAGTTGATTCAACTCACATGTCATGTTGATCCAAAATGGCGACGGTGACACTGAAACCACTGCAGAGTAGACTTTATTGTAATGACAGTGCCAGTGAAGCATTGGAATTGGCAAAACGTGTAAATAGAAATATTACTGTGCCAGTGACACGTTCTGCAGATTTGCAGCTATTTATTTGCAGCCTGCTGTCTCACACAACGTGTTTGTTTACCCGTACCTAAAATAATGCTGTGCTATTTCTGACGATCGTTTGGGATTGACCAATCAGTGGAAGGGGCGGGGCATAGAATGTTAGCACGCCGTTGAATGAGCGCTGGGGGCTCGTCTGCATTTTTAATGTGCGGGCATGAGACCACTCATGCAGTTTGAGGCTATAGTACTGTTTCGGGTCAGTGTAAAATGCGAACCATGCATGATGCAGACCATACAGACCATGCGGACAAGACACACTGGCAGCTAGCCTGTAGGTTGAAGTCTTGGACAAACACTGGCCAGTCTGGAAAGGGTTCATGCGGACCAAGCAGTGCAACCCATGCAGAGTCATTGGGTACATTCGATTCGGTCTACTCCAACTACTCCGGAAGTGACGTTTCTACTCCGGGGCCGCTGTAAATGCTTGACGAAGGCACAGGACGGCACGTCACTGTCGGAACAGCAATAAATCGATGAATATGACCACAGTTAAGCAACCACTGAGCTACAGAAATGAGCTACAGAAATGGCAGACCACATTTTAGAAAGCCCAGCTCATTTGAAAGCCATTTTTCAGCATAACTGACGGCTAGCTCTGGACTAAACCTGGTTTTATTCAAGAGACATTAATTTTGATCTGACATATTTTTTTTGTTTTTCATAATATCTTCAAAAAAGGACTAGAATGAACTGTTTAGAATAAATCATATAATATGTCATATTTAGCAGCTTCAATTGTGTCAAATCTGTACATTTATCTTGATCACAGAACTTGATAGAAAATCAAATACTCCAATGAGAAACAAAATTCTTAGCAGGTCTTGGTAGAAATCTTGTGCTAATAATGCAAAAATGTATTAATTTTGATTTTTTTATTAAAAACTACCCTGTGCAAAAAGGAGTACATTTGAAGCGCTCGAAAATAATTTGAGCGCTTCAAATGTCCTTTTTTTTCTGGGTGAGCATAATAAACTTATAGACCAGAGTGCAGACCAGAGTGCAGACAGAGTGCAGACCAGAGTGCAGACCAGAGAGCAGCAGTGCAGCCAGAGTGCAGACCAGAGTGCAGACCAGAGTGCAGACCAGAGTGCAGACCAGAGTGCAGACCAGAGTGCAGACCAGAGTGCAGACCAGAGTGCAGACCAGAGTGCAGAATAAATTGCAGAATAAAGGGCAGAATAAATTGCAGAATAAAGGGCAGAATAAAGTGCAGAATAAAGTGCAGAATAAAGTTCAGAATAAAGTTCAGAAAAAAGTTCAGAAAAAAGTTCAGAAAAAAGTTCAGAAAAAAGTTCAGAAAAAAGTTCAGAAAAAGCAGACCAGAATGCATGCAAACCAGAATGCATGCTGACTAGCAGACCAGAGTGCAGACTAGGGATGCAGAATTTTCGTTAGGGAAATTTTCGTTAGGGAAATTTCCATGGAAATGTATGGGAATTTTCGGGAATATTCAGAAATATTGAAAATATTCAGATATTTATATGAAATCCACTGTGACGGAATCACCAAAAATTAGGAATTTTTGTTTTTATATCCACATATTAAATTTTCTATAAAGATAAGAATGATGAATCATATAATCAGAAATGAAGACAACTCTTCCTGATGTGTTCAACCACGTTTTCTTATGATATCAAAAGATTATCCAAGTAAAAATAATTTTTGTAAATATGTGACAGAATTACGCACAAATATTTCATGATTTGAGGTCAAAATTTTGACATCAATTATCTCTGAAAGTAGTCAGTCTAATTTAACAATTCTCATTTTGTTGAAGTAAAACATTTATAAATTTTACTTGAGATTAATATTGAAGTTGCTTCAGCAAACAGAACGCAAGTAACAGTCCTACAAACTCACCCTATTGGCTGTGACGGAATCACTTAGCATCGTTACGGAATCACATTGTGACGGAATTACCTAAATCGTGACGGAATTACACTGATTCTTCTATGTATTCCTGTTTATGTATTTAAGTTAAAAAACATTAAACCTACCACTCAGACTAGCTTAGAAATTGTATGAAAGCAACAATAGATTTAGATATAAGCTTACTAGGACCTATACAGTATATAGTGGCAATTTATGGAATCCTTGTCTAGGCCTAATTTTCATAACAGATAATGTATATTTATAAAATATAATGCAAAACAAACACGTAATGTTGCGTATTGTTAATATCAATTATTTCTTTTATATAGAAAATCAAAGAGTTACTTCAGTTGTGAAACACCTATTTTAAAAAGCAACTGCATAAATATAGACCTATATATATCAGGGTCATTCCACAATAACTGAGAAAAAACTGTCACTGGTGTTACAGTAAAAGTTAAAAAGCACAATTGAGAAAGTAAAACCAGTGACCAAATTAATAATTGTTGAAATATGTCATTTTGAAATAAGAATTTCTTTGGATTTTCTGTCACCGTTCATTACTGGTGTTGCCATTGGACACCTGTGTAACCATTTTTGAGTAACACCAGTGACAGTAACACCAGTGACAATTTGATCTGAAATACCAATTGCTCCCACAGTGATGCAATGATTTGAACAGGTGTTGCCAAAGATTGATCCCTGTAAACAGGACATATCCTATGACTGGGGCAGTTTTTGAAAATTCTACAGTTATAGACCATTTTTGAGGGTAACACCAGTGACACCGAAAAAGAATACTCTTAATTTCAACTCACCGTAAAGTCACCCTGCTTGCTAAAAACATATGAATGCCAAAAATTGTAGTTATCATGGATGCCTGTCCATCAGAAGAAGCCCCCTGGTGCATTAGACCAAAGATGGAAGGGAGCATTCCTCTTACGGCCATGCTTTATTTAATGAGTAACACCAGTGACATGTTTTCTGGTGACGAGGTCACTTTGTTTTCCAAAGTATACACAGAAGAGGAAAAATTCAGTCCGTCTGGGATACAAGTGTGTGGAGCAGTTGTCCTGAGATTTAGACCCACCACAAATATTTACATTGATTTGACATGGTTAAAAATGTATGATAATTGACAGAAGAATTTTCTGTGACATCACTTTTTGGCTATATTTTGGATATTGTGACTGGTGCACAATATAAGCAGTAGCTGATAATTTCCATTTGACAATGAAAATAACTTCTTTAAAAGAGGGGAAAGTCATATAATTAGTAACAAAATCCTAATATTATGATTTTGCTGTAAACTGCTTGAGTGACACAAAAGACTCAGTTATTGTGGAATGCCCCATCACATATTGACTGATTTTACAGTAGTCAAATATATTTCATGGAGGTATAGTAATACATAATAAATTTGTCAAATGGATCAGATATGCGGACATTAGAGCAAATATTGGTAGAAGGGATTAACAATGACCATTGTCTCATGAAGGCTGAGGAAAATAGTCAATCTCAACAATTAAAATACCAAATATATCTCTTTAGCACTATCCCAGAATGAATGGGATGTACAAAAAATATCTGATTTGATCAACAACTTCAACGACAACAAGGTTTCCTTTTGTAGATAATGAATGATTTAGATTTTTAGAGAATGTACAAAGCACAAAAAAATCCCAAAATTATGCCTTATCATTTTGAAATATCCAACTGAAGAACGGATTGCAACAGTCTCGAGCCTCGTTGCCAGACCTATAGGAAGACCTTAAGACCATATACTGGCTATCAAATAATAATGACAGACATTCAAATGATCACTATCAACAGGTCCAGTGACAAACATATATGAAGATTTAAGCAATTTATTTGAAAATTCCCAATATTCCCACACAAATAAATTCCCAGAAATTTTCCCTGGAAAATTTCCAATATTTCCGGAAACTTTCCCAGCCTTTGCATCCCTTGTGCAGACCATGAAGGGTGAGGACCAAATGCAGACCGAAGGCCAGAATAAATTGCAGGCCAGAATGCAGTCTAAAATTCAGACCAGGATGCTGACAAATCATTTTATAAATAAAGTTTATATAAATTGAAATAAATTTATGCATGTCTTTTAATTAAAAATAATTCTCATTGGATACAGTCGACCATGCAGGACGCAGCAGACCACTTTAAAATCATTTTACTGAAAAAAAAAATTTACTAAGTTTTCTTTTCCTTAATTAATAAATTTATCTGATAATTTATTTCAAATCCCCTGTGGACCTGTTATCCAGTTGGTCCACGTGGTCTGCAATTGAACTGAATAGTAATTTGGAAGACTTGAACCAACAGACTGGCTGCCCCGCTGCCAGAACGTCCGGTCCCCTTTTTACAGCTGCTTGCAGCCTGTATTACGAGAGGAGTTTCAGGAAAACTTATGACAACTGCCCTGGTCGTGCTGTTTCACCTATGTCATTAAAACTTGGCATGCAGTCTGAATAGAATATTATCTTGCTTCCATCAACTTTTGGTAAACTTCTGTGACAATAAATTTTTATTTTCTAAACTAAAATGTACATTTTTCCCGCGAATTTTGAATGTTCTGCTGCAGTGATGGCAGCTGCTAAGTGCCAGCCAGGGGGGTAGTTTACAAATTCATTAAAAAGCTTAAACCAATAAAAGAAGAGAAGGAGAAAGGAATGAAAGAAGGAAGGAAGGAATGAAGTAAGGAAGGAAGGAAAGAAGGAAGGAATGAAGGAAAGAAGGAAGCATGAAAGGAAGGGAGATATATAGACAAATATAGATAGTTACATAGTTAGATAGATAGATAGATAGATAGATAGATAGATAGATAGATAGATAGATAGATAGATAGATAGATAGATAGATAGATAGATAGATAGATATATAGATGGCCAGCTAGGTAGATAGTCTATCTACAAGCAGCTGTTAAAGTGCTTGCACGTTATTTTTACACTTACTGCTCCACTCCAGGGAGCACTTTGGAGCAGCGAAACGAATGTACCCATTGCGGACCAGCTGGATAACAACAGGGATATGATTTGAAATAGACTTAATAATGAGATACAAAAAAGAAACTAATTTTCATTAAATAAAATGGTTAAAATTTATCTAAATTAACAAGCCAAGTGTAAACACTAATCAAGAGTGTCATCCTATTGAAGGTGTCTTTATTAATTGTATTTAACCCATCCAGTGGAGGCTCCAGGATATTTTGGTTGGGGGGCTAAGGGGAGGCTTCAAAATATTTGCCGGGGCTGCCAAAAACTAAGCCGAACCCTTTCGGTTGATGCAAATATTTATGCCCGTGCATTTTAATGGTATCAAGGACAATGTAAACTTAAAAGGCCTTTATTAAGGGCCCCTTTCCCACCGAGCACATCCGGCTGCGTTTGAACACATAAGCACAAAACGTGGTGAATACGCAACTGGTTATGCAAAGCTATGCATTGTAATGCAATACAATGCAATCCAAGGCAAGACCATGCCAGGAAACGTATACAAATGCCAAAGGGCAACCTGAAAATTAAACATGTTTAATTTGAACGCATCACGGCTGTGTTTTGTTCCTGTATGCAATGATATGCAAAGCAATTTGCAGGCCTATGTCTAGGAGTGTGTTCTTATGCAGTGTCATTGCAGACATATCTGGTGCCTATAGATGCAGTAAGTATCATTATACCATACCTGTGAGCCATCAGCCAATCAGAAGCTTGTATTTGGCTGGTATATATCCTATATTCTTTGTTGTTCACTTATACGCCCATGGGAGTATATAAAGCCTCATTGTTTAACAAAGCTCATAACACAAACAGTAAAACAGTACCAAAGAGTGAATTTCCAACAAAAATTAAACATGAACAAACAAAAGTATTATAAAACCTAATACCTATGACAAATCCATAAATCCCTTACTTTGAGTCCAATTTAGATTTGTAATGCAAATATCATTACTAAGGGGTCAAACATATTAGATCTCCGGGAAGGGAGGAAGCTTGGATATTTTTCAAATAAATAATTTCTTGTCTCATTTTAAAATAAATACCTTTTGAATAGTCTTTGATTTAGAAACACACTCAAAATAAATAAGTCTGATTACTGCTGCTATTACCATGAAGTAAAAACTTGAAGCCCCCCCCCCCCCACACCTCCTTAATATCTGCATTCTCCTGATTTATTAACTATTTTTCTTTTTAAATATTACCTTCATATTTTTTCCCCTCCCCCACCCCGAATCTTTTAACCAAATACATAAATTTATTTATTGCTCCTCCAAATTTCTTCTTTCAAATTTTTTTTTCTCTGAATTTTTTTTTTCCACTTTTTGCGTTCACTTTTTTGTCATCAATATTTTTCCTCCGCAACATTTCATTCTATATTCTCCAGGTTTTTCTTTCCATTTTTTAAAATTCAAACTTTTTATTTTTAAATCTTCACTCCAAATATTTTTCTTATAATTCTACTGCTAATTTGCTAAGTATATTATTTGGACATATTAAAGTGGGTAATGTATGCCTATCATAAGTATTGAAATCATAATTGCTTAGAACATAGCTTCTATAACTAGATTCTTAAAATACGGAGGGAATCTCTTTAGTTTTTTAAATATTTGATTGATAATTTACAGTACCTGAGATGAATTGGCCTTGTATAGATCTATCCACAAAAATTTGCAGAATATGCAAGAATTTCATATCATATGTATGTCAACCTTGTTGTCTTTTGGATTTTTTTTTTCTTCAACTGCTACCTTCATGTTATCAAATTAATCCCACTTGGCAAATTGTTTGTAGCTGTTACATGCTTCTGTCAAATCCTTCGTGTTTTATTTTCTTCTTTAAATCTCTTTGTTTTATTTTGTTTTGTTTAAGGTATAAGTTAGTTATATCCCTTGTTTTCGTGAATATGTGATATAATCCTCGGCTTGCGCCTCGGAATATATCACATATTCACTCAAACGCGGGATATAACTGGCACATATGCATCTATAGGCATGCATTGATATGCAAGTAAACTGGAGTTTTCATGCAAACTTTCCTGAATTAAAAATCAGCGCATAGTAGGGGAGAGCGGGGCACAGTGAGATGGCGGGCACAGTGAGACAAAGCCTGTGGCGTCTGGCTGGTACTGTTTACAGATCAACCCTCTTTTGTATAGCACAAAAAGCAAGTAAGTGAGAGTCTGACCTATATCCGGAATGCCTACACAGCATAGCGAAAGTGGAATTTCAATATTTTGGTTTTTAGCCAGTAAAAGTAAATAATTTTGTTAAACGACTTTTTGTTATAATTCCAAAGAAAAATGGTATAATGCAAATCAATAGTCAGGGATTCAAACCTTGATTATTTGTCTTAGTATAGTGAGATGATGAACCACAATACAGGCATCCGGTCCGCAGGATTCAAAAATTGTATGAAGAGAGCTGCGTGGGGCACAGTGAGACAGTTGGAGGTGGGGCACAGTGAGACATCATAAAATGCACTCGAAACGACCTGAATGTAAGGCATAGCTTACAATTCACTATTAAAAACAAAATGCCTGCGATAAACTACTAATTTTAGTGAGTCATATCCAAAGAGAAGCATCAGAAAGAATTTCGATTAGTATGTAACAGGTGCGGCAGGTTAAATAAGTCGTGCATGTGTCCTGTGCGATGAAGTTTCGAAACACGCTAAAAAACGGACCTAAAAAATCACCTACCAGCTGCTTTTCATAAGAGTACAGTAGTTTCTGTAGCAACAATTGATAGAACAATTCCGCAGGTCCCGAGGATCGGCAGTTACGGCAGCAGATGCCCTGTCTCACTGTGCCCCGTCTGCTGTCTCACTGTGCCCCGCCCACGGGGCACAGTGAGACACTTAAGGAGCATGGACTTAACTCAATATTTCTCCAAACCTGTAAAAGTTAGGAATGCGAAACTACTGGACAATATACCCAACGTCATTATCTATAATGTGGACCTGATCTCATTTAACTTGTTAGTGCCAACATTTTGGAACACTCGAAAATAAAAAAAGTGTCTCACTGTGCCCCGCTCTCCCCTAGGGGGGAAGGAAAGGGGGGCGTTATAGTTTTAACCCCTGGGACCAAATTTTTTTTTCTTTCGCAATTTTTTTGCATGTGATACGAGCGACAAACTTTTTTATAAGTCGCAATTTTAACAATATAGTAACCTAGGTACAGGTGGAGACAAACCCTTCTTTTATGTGCTGAACAAACTATTTTATTGGGAAACAAACTTTTTACTTCAACAAAAATCCACAGCCCCCTTCCCCACCCCTGCTATAGCAGGCGAAGAAGCATTGATCCAAAGCAAAAAAAATTAAACTCTTAATTTAACCTTTTTGACCAAAGAGACAGTCAGATGTTGGTTTCATACATTTCTTGGGTACAGTTACAAGTTATCAAAATTCCGGGAATTGTTGACAGATGTTTTAAAAGCAAAGTCAATTGGCAATCCTAGGCCTGTACATTTGGCCTGGAAGTTTAATTCTTGTTGCCACCACACCAACATTAATCCTTCTAACATTTGAGTTAAAATAACGTCATATGACCATCCCCATTGCCAGCTATAGATATTTTCCCTTCTCCTTACATATTCACCTTCTCTTCTTTCAACATAAAATACTTCAGATGATCATCCATTTATGCCATTTTACAGTTTAATGTCCATTTTTGTCTCCACGCTCATCTTCACTACCAGGAGTGCATGATATGCATATTTTCATCAGAATTTACACATGTCATACCACTGGGCAGTGCAGTGCACCACAGTCAAAATAAGGGCTCAGCCTTTCCTTCCTGTCTTATCCATACATTCTAAATATATCTTCTGTACTAAATGTCAACCAAATCATCAAATCACCTTCAATCAACAATGAATCATTCCAACATTCTTAAAAGCACAATCTAATCAAATTGCCGTGATGTTCCAGCCATTCACACCAGAGGGTGACACCTGCAAGGTGCAATTTAATTTCCAATGTCCAGTATTGCCAATTCTCACACCAAACTCTTCTGCTTGATTGCCATCAACAATGATCAAATGACATTAACTGATTACTCAATACTACCATAGGTCTATACCCATCCATTCACGTGCCTTTGCCTTCGTATTTTCATCATTGCCCTGCGATTACAACTACCTCTCATTGGTATCAATGCTCTCTCGCAATCTCATTCCCATTGAACTGTCAATGTCAAAGAAATATATTATTATAACCTTCCACGACTTTCGCTACTCAATTAATATTTTCATTTCTTTTACTGTCTAATGATATAATGGGCAATTTCTAGTAAGAAATATTGCAATAACATCCTGAAGGCTAAGTGTATGTTCACGACAGAATTTCCAGATTCCAGAACTATAAGTTTGTCAAGGTGTATGTTTTTCAACCTGAGTTGTCGCCCTTAGATGCAGTGAGGGAAATCATGCCTATATATATATACTGAGCGCCATTAAAAACGCAACATCGCAAAATGGCTAAAAAATTGTACTTCCTCTCAAAATATCATGTTGAAATTTTGCACACACTTAGCTGTTGTCATCAGGTATATTCACAAAAATTTACTGATAGCAAAACTCTTGTGTCAAATTAAATCGTCGTGGCTATTGTTGAAAATGCAAGTCACAAAATTTCAAGATCCTGTGATCAATAATTTCAATAACTTTGATATTCTTTCCACATAATGTTTGATTAGTCAGGATAGTTTACAATTTTAATTGCTTGATGGGGCGGAAAAAAGTTGTATTTGACCCAACCACAATTAAAGATGATGAAATTAAAAAATATTTAGTGTCAATGCTGGCCTGCCCTCTACAGGAGCTTTTTGTCAAAATGCTCAAAAATTATGTTTTATTCAGATTTTTTTCGAGTTTGGTTATGGAATGATTGTCTGTGTCTTTGTTTTTATCCTCCATATGAATAACAACCCCTTTGTTCAGTAGTTTGGGTTCATATGCTTCATTTCCAGATACTCAGGCCTATATTTTGAGTTTTTCATTAAAAAATCTGCGTTATCCTCAATATTTTTTTAGGCGTTCATGGGACAGCTTTTTGAAGTCTTTTGCATGTTATGTGAACATTTTATAAGATTATTCCCATCCAACAAGCCACAAAACCACAATTTCCATTGCCTCATTTTCCAGTGAAGCGCTTTCCGTGAATTGATGTTTCAGATAGACTTCACTAAAATGACTAGCGTCATTGAAAAGTCAACCGTTTTTCACATTTTTTTCCACAATTGCTCGTAAGATCGTACTTGAGGTCTATGCCAAATGTGATAATTATTGAGCCACAAGAACTTACAAAAATTTTGTTATTTAACGATGTTGCGTTTTTAATGGCGCTCAGTGTATAAAACAATCTGGGTGGGCCGGGGGGGCTTGGAGTTTTCCTTGGCTACAGTAACGGCGGTAGTAATTATTTGTTTCAAGAGCGCGAAGCCCAAGAATATTTATTCCTTAAAAAGGCAACAACTTCCTAAGAAATACCCCCACCAGAAAATATTCATTTCAAGACTACCCAGAACGAATTTAACTATTTAACCAAAACTGAGCAAGTAATTATTTATTTTTAAAAAAACTCCATAATAAATGGTCTCCCCCTTTAGAAGCAATAATAGGCCCCATTTAAGCATGTAACTCCCAAACGGAGCCTCCATTTGGGACTTCAGGGAGTTATGGGAGTTACGGGAGTTAGCAGGAGGTAGCGGGAGTTAGCGTGAGTAAGTGGGGGTTAGTGGGAGTTATGGGAGTTAGTGGGAGTTGGCAGGAGTTATGGGAGTTAGTGGGAGTTGCGGGAGTTAGTGGGATTTACGGGAGTTAGCGGGAGTTAGCAGGAGTTAGCGGGAGTTAGTGGGAGCTACGGGAGTTAGCAGGAGTTAGCGGGAGTTAGTGGGACATAGCGGGAGTTGCAGGATGTCAAGGAGTTCCGGGAGTTACATGCTTAAATGGGGCCTAATAATTGCTATGTTCTGCTGGCAGGATGGAACCAGATTGCTTCTTTCTCAGAGCCCTAAAATGATCCCGACAGTTGCTCTTACATCCTGCATTTGAATTTCAGTCTCTTACATGTAATAGGACTTCTACGAGATTTATTGATTTTTGGGATTATCACAGTGATTATCGGTAGCCTGACGGTAGGTGGTATAGGCAGTTATTTTTGTCTTTTGGGAAGCCCACCTGATGATATATTATCGTGTTTGTTTGCAAATTAAGTGAAATCGTGTGACCAACAGTTTATCATAATCTTGTTGTTAACACATTATAATCGTAATCCTCCAATCTATATGATTCTAACCAACTCACTTTTCTATTGAACTGCTGTAAGAAGATAATCACTAGCTGACCCAAGCAATCAAGCATCTAAGGGACCGTTCAGAATTTATGACTGGGGGGGTGGGAGTTTTGGCTGATGGGGTACTAACTTTTCACAAGTGTTACAAGGGGGGTATTAATTTTTGACAACACTTCCAAGGGGGTTGAGAAATTTTAACAAAGAAATATGTTTAAAAACACGCATAAATTCATTTTATTTGGACTTTTTTACGCGCAAGAGTCCACGAAATGACGCGAATCTGTACGCGTGGACATGTATAACAATATATAATTATATATATATATGTGTATTGCTTTGTATGTTGAGGGGGGGCCCGGGGGGGGGGGGTACTTAAAATACCCTTGAAACCTAAGGGTGGCCTACTAAAAATCCGCCTGAAACTCAAGGGGGGGTATCAATTTTTGACGGAAAGTTCCAGCAAAACTCCCACCCCCCCAAGTCATAAATTTTGAACGGTCCCTTACTTGGATATGGAATTTACACAAAAATTCCAAATTACAAGTGGAGACAGACCTGCACTGTATTAGGGCAACTGACCTGTGGACAAGGGGTCAATTAGGTTATAATATAGGTCAAGTATATAGATCTCCTAGGGTCAAGTATCTAGGTCAAGGGTCAATTGATAAGGACAGCAAAGGTCAGAGAGTTTCTTCAACAGACTACTAAGTAGTAGTGGGGGAAATGCAGGGGGAGTTGGGGGGGGGTTAGGATGGGGAAGAGGGGGCAATTTTAAGTGGGGGTAAGCGGGGGAAGAGGTCGGGGAAGATGGGGATAGCAGGTGGAAAGCGGGGGCAAAATGGGAGGTAACTGACATTGAGGAAATAAGAAAAGGGAGCGGAGGGGTTATCTTGTCATGAGGCAGAGATTGCAGCTAATAGACGCCCGGTGACTCAGCAAAATTAGAGTGATTTACACACCTCAAGGACTACAGAAAACACCATTTGGCTAACTCACAATTAACATTCTGCTGACAGTGTATGTTTTCTATATGATACTGTTGCAGTTTGCTCACTTGAATAAATCAATATAAATATTCATAAATACCTTCTGTGTCATTTTGTTGTAGATTTTGTTTGCACAAGGCTTCAAGTGGAACTTTTGGCAGATGGGGATAGCGGCTATAATCATTTTTGTTCTTGAGGGTATTGCTTTCATTGTGGATCTTGTGACTATCTGTTGCGCAGCCAACATATCAAAATCATCTGAGAGCTGCCTACCAGTCCTGACAAGACTTTCCGAATTTCTTGTAGGTACTGCATTGATGATCGGTGCTCAATTCGTCGTTCAATGGTATTTGTTTGATAAAGTGTTCATTGGACGTAAAATGGGTGAAGACATTGGTAATTATATTGATTTCGCTATCGCTCTAAGTACTGGAACCATTGCTGGATTTGTAGCAGGGATTTTTGGAATATGGTTGGGCCATTTTCTTGTGGTCGCGGTGTGGTGGGGCTGCCGCTGCTATGAAGGAAATGGCTGCGGTGCGAAGCAAGATCCAGAAACTGCCAATTCGAGACCGAGAACCCCGACCCCGTCTGCTGAGCCAAATGACAGAATGCAATTCAAGGAAGAACTGAGAAAGGAGCGCAGGTTGGTTATTGGTAGTTTGAGTGTCATTAATTCAATACTTTATTCGCATACATTTTACAGTGATAATTGCACAGTCCATACCAAGTAACAAAACAGACAAAATACAAAGCCAGTGAGGACAGATTAATTTTGATTGATATTGAAAGTTTAAACTTGTACTGGAAGCCTCATTCATCCAAATGACTGACTTTTAAAATAACAAGCTGTGTGAGCTCAAAGGAATTGATAATCAGTGATAATCCATACGTTGAATTTCAATATCATGTGCAAGTTCAACTGATCAGCCAAAAACGAGATATTTTAACTTGAATCCAGGCGCCACAGACCAAAAACATTTGAACATGATGAACCAAAGGAACCAAGAGAAAGACTGAAGGGCCATTCAAATCATCCATGTGCCGGGAAAAGGTTTGAAACAAAAGATTTTATTATAAAAGCTTCACTGCATTCCCAATTATCAGTAGGGCGCATTGTCGCCCCCCTTAAGATTAAATGGTGGTCCCCTAAAAATGGAAAAATGTGCATATTCATTTGCACTTTTCCCATAATGTTCCTTTGCCAGTAAAAAGACATGCTAAGGTTGATTCCGAAATTGACAACGAGTAATGCTTTTCAAAGTCGCATTGGCAATATTTAGCTTATGATTTTTTGTACGATTTCAATCCGCATGTCATTGTTCTTATCAGAAATTTTCTTTAATTTGATTGTTACAAAGCCTTATTTCTGAAAATTTCTCATGTTTAAGTTTTTTGGAAAGACAAAAGTTTCTGACTATTGTAAGAATTTTTTTTAATAATCTGGTTTAAAGGGTCGGCCTTACTGTCATATAGTTATTATAACTAAGTATAAGGAACTCTTTGGTGAAGGAAGTAGGAATTTTTAATTTTTATATGTTTTTACGTAGCTATTCAACAAAATTCAAATGTGCAAATTTACATCAATAACGTGTGTGACAACTAAAACACTGCATTGAGAACATGTTCTGACTTTTTCTGACTACATCATAATTCCATCAAGGCTTTATCAGCTGATGTGATAAACCACCTCCTCACTTTGTAGACTTCTTTGAGTTCCCACAGTCATATTAACATCGTCTTTTAAAATGTTATCACATTTTTCCTTAAATTAAAAAGCAAATATCTCCACACACTCGTGACTTTTCTTCAATGGAAACCATTGATGTTGGTGAGGGACCTTTGTTCGTTCTAAATCTTGGGGGGGGGGGGGACTCGAATAAGTGCTCAGAAGCTGAATATGAGATGCATCATTTTCATTGCATTTCGCAAAACCTAACATGATGTTGCATGAAAGTGCGAAGGTTTGAGAACCTCCTTGTTTTTAGGCCTAGGTATCACAATACAAAATACAAACTAAAGCAATCAAGCCAGGATCAACGTAATGCTGCCTCATGCCAAATAATTTAATCCAATTTCATTTCAAGCCTTATCAACAATGGTATAAATCTCTAAATGAGAATCTTAACTCTTCCTTCTTCAATGAATATCAAAATGATCTTAGAATTAAATCTTTTATTTTGACTTTTGTTTGAAAGTCGAATTTTGATAATCAAACATTTTTGTTGCACTGTCAAAACTATGACCTTTTCGAGAATATGAGGTGTCAGAGGTGGCATTGTTAACTTCTTTCAGGAAATATTAAATTTTACAAAACAAAAATAACATGATATCAGTCTTCCTAAAGTATAAGTTCTCACAAAAAAGAATACAAGCACCCCAATAACAGTCATGACTTATCGAGAGTCAATAAATCCATGTTTAAAGTGAGAATTTTTAACCATATTTTAAGACTTGACAGGAGAGCCAAGCAAGAGCCTTAGCTGCTCTTCCTTATTTGGAAACATCTTCCTTACTATTGCTGCCTGATAAAAACAACTAAGGGCATAAACATGCCACAGCATAATAATATGATGAATCACAAGAAAAGTAACATTAAATTAAAACATTCGAATCTTTGTCACACAACTGTAATACTGCTTACCATAATAGAAGTTGCATTTAAACACAAGACCATTCAGAATTTATGACTTGGGGGGGGGGGGGGTGGTAGTTTAGCCCGAGAAGGTACTAATTTTTCACACTTGTTCCAAGGGGGGGGGGGTACTAATTTTTTACAACATGTACAAGGGGTGCAAGAAATTTTGACAAAACAAAAATGTTCTAAAATGCGCATATACTCAGCTTGACCGCATATTTGTATGCGCATAAGTCCACAAATCTGTACGCTCAACTCTACAAGGGCACATGTAAAACAATATATGTATGTATTGCTGTATATGTCGAGGAGGGGGGGTACTAAAAATGCACATGAAACCTAAGGATGAGGTACTTAAAATCTGCATGGAACTCAAGGGGGGGAGTATCAATTTTTGACGGGAATTGTTGTTTAAGTGTTCTTAGACATCACCAAGATACTTATACCATTGGAAAAGCTGGTATCAACTGACAAAATTGCATGATAGCGCCCTGTTAGGGATTTCAAATGCAACAAGATTCAGTCTCCTGGCAATTTTAGGAAAGTAACATTTGATACTTTGCAGGAAGATACCTAAATTATGGTACTTTCTATGTCTTATTTCGATTGTATAGTACAGTTTTTGCATGCTAAAATCTGAATTTGTTTTACATAACTTCAGTTATAGTAATTTATTCACACATTTGATATTGTTTGAAGCTTAAAAATATATTGTGTTGATTTACGTTATTATATTGGAAATGCTTCAGATGTTACAATTACTGTTGATGCTATTTCTTCATTTGCATTCATGTGCCAAAATTACAATTTTATCATTTAAATTTTCGGCACAGGAATTATATGTATCTGTTAATCAACAAAACGCCAAGCTGGGAAGGTCGACTGGGAGTTACTGTTATATTACTGTGCTGCTTTCTTCTCTGGGCCGGCATATCAACCCATCAAAGGTGAACTGTCCTTTTTTATGCATGGAAGAATGTTCAAGATCACTCTGGGTGAACATCAAACAATGTCAGACTGAATGAAAAATAATAATATGTCTGCAGTAAGATTATTAAAAATACCTGCTTAAAATTTACCTTATGATTCTGTTTTAATTAAATTCCAGCGTTTACAATATAATTGTATTTAAACGGCGTTTGTAACTTAAGGTGACTCAAGCATGGTACACTGCACATACATGCTTCTGAGCAGCCTGGTTGCCTAGCAAGATAGCGTCACCACTGCTGCAGGCCCTGAAACAGTTGTGACGTTACCATTTTCCGTTCTCTTTTTTTAACAGCATGGCAGCCAGTAATTTGCTATTTAAATGAGATCTAATGCAGCTAGAAGCATAATAATTTTTTTATTGAGTGCGGTAACACCTACTCTATGCTAGTTCAAAGTTTCAGCTTCTCGTCTTTATCAAAAGAATTTTCTCTGTTAATTTCAGTCAACAGTGTCTAAAATTGTCTTTATTTCTTTCAATTGACATTGGCACAGTATTGTACAGTAGTAAAAAGAAAGACTCAGTGATTTATTTTTTGCCATTTCTTTGATAATAACTTTTTTATGATATATATGCAAACATTTTTAAAAATCTATATGATCTTTTTCCTAAAATGTGATTACTGCCAAAATTGATGCATGCAAATCTGCAATTAATTAGTGTGTTGGTGCCCTTTGAGCTCTTAGAAAAAAGTATTTTAACCTTTTTCTTCAAATTTGTGGCTAATGTATTGGTGTACATCCATGGGAAGACATTTCTGACGTTTTTGTGTGACAAATGCAAGCAATGCTTTATTCTGTGGTACATAACCAAAAACTCATTTTATGACTTTTAAGCAGTCATCAGGCCAAACATGCTGTTTCCATGGCAACCAAACGAGTCGGTGAAATTTTTGTGTTTTTTTTTTTGGAATGTATGAGTCCCATAGAGTACCTGTGCAAAATTTTAGAAAAATCTGTATGATCTAACCATCATACTTGAGTCACCTTAACTGTTGAAATCCTAAGGAGGCTACTAATGTCTTTTTTTTCAGATTGGCTGAATTCCAAACAACTTATAGCATTGGAAAAGTTGACCAATCAGGTGCAAGTAACAGAAGGATCACCCAATCAGATACCGGCATTGACAGGCCCATTATATCTGGAATCTTGGAGGACAAATCCAGTTTCACAATAGGCAATGTGAGTAAATGCTACAAACAAAATTACAGCTGATTCATATGGCATGTGTTTCTCAGGTTAGTTTTCTCAGTATCCACGTAGTATTTTCAGCTTGTCTGATTGGTAAATAAGCAGTAAAACATTGAACAAATCTGAATGTTGAACGAAAGAAGCAATGAAAAGTGTGATATTTTGCTTCAGTCAGCAGCTTTGTTTTGGAAGAAAATAAGATTAGCAGAGAAACATTATAACAGTCAAAAATAACGTGCAAGCACTTTAACAGCTGCTTGTAGATAGACTATCTATCTGGCCATCTATATATTTATCTAACTATCTATATTTGTCTATATATCTCCCTTCCTTTCATGCTTCCTTCTTTCCTTCATTCCTTCCTTCTTTCCTTCCTTCATTCCTTCCTTCCTTCTTTCATTCCTTTCTCCTTCTCTTCTTTTATTGGTTTAAGCTTTTTAATGAATTTGTAAACAAAGCATAGTACCCGTGATAATGGAGTCCAGGGAAAACACAACAACCACCACATTGCTGAAGATTGATGGTCGTGGAAAACAGACAAATAAGTGCACTGGTAGGCCTATAATATGAACAGTTTGAGGAACAACAACCACTTATGGTTGTTGTAAGAGGTGAAATAATGTTGCTTGCAAATTTGTAGTTGTTTGCATTGAGTAGTTTGGGAGGAGTAGCGTAAAGCAGCCATGAATTAAAGGTATGATGATGATCCCCCTGGCTGGCACTTGGCAGCTGCCATCACTGCAGCAGAACATTTAAAATTCGCGGGAAAAATGTACATTTTAGTTTAGAAAATAAAAATTTATTGTCACAGAAGTTGATGGAAGCAAGATAATATTCTATTCAGACTGCATGCCAAGTTTTAATGACATAGGTGAAACAGCACGACCAGGGCAGTTGTCATAAGTTTTCCTGAAACTCCTCTCGTAATACAGGCTGCAAGCAGCTGTAAAAACACCAACAGAGACGTCAGTGGCTTTGATAGACGTTTTCAATGTATTCAAATCAAATTTATGCTATGTAATTCATTGTCTCAACCAACTTGTTGAAGTTGCTGTAACTGAACAGTTCAACAAAAATAAATCAGTCTTTACGAAAACGTGAATATCTCAAAGAGCGGAACAGTTCTACCCACATTCTTTAAAAAAAAAAACAAAGCTAAATGTTTACTCATTTTTAAAGCACTTTCTTGTTATATAAACAGTGCAACAAAAATAAGCCCCCCCCCCCTTTAAATAAGCTTGAATATCTCAAAGATTCCATCTCCGATTTGTATGAAAGTTGGCAGAATTATAGGCCTGTATATCAAAACATATATTTGTGTATTTGTAGCTTAGTGGCATTATTCCTGGATGAGCCAGCAGCTTTCAAGAGCTGATCCTGTTTTCAAAAATCTGTGGCTTTTCCAATGGATATGACCAAATTCACCAAGCGTTGGAGCCACCATGCAGCTGGGGCATACTTCATCGAGTGACTGGAGAAAATCTGTTTCTCAATCATATTTAGTCGACAATCGATAACTTCTTTTGTGACATTTCCCGATTTAGGTTCCTTGGTTGACATTATATTAGAAATACTTTTAGTGGAGTTTGAGCACCTTTTGGAAATTTGTTTTTTTTAAAACACGAATTTCAAACTTCTGAAAAGAACGGTAAGTGCACTCGGGGTCTGGTGTTTCAGACCAAATCTAAGCAATAAAGCTGCAAATATGTGTACAAAATGTCAATTTGTAGTCCTATAAATCGGCCAACTTTCATAGAAGCTAAAATAATTCTTTGAAATATTCACATTTTCGTAAAGGGAGACTTATTTGTGTTTAACCTTTCACTCTAAAAATGTTGGGACAAAACTGTTTTTTTTAAATGGAAAATGGTTTTTTGAAAAACCAGAATTCCATACAAAAACCAATATTGATTTTTCAAAAAATCTTTTTGAATTAAAAAAAAAAACAGTTTTGTCCCAAATTTTTTTTAGAGTGTTTGGTTAATTTTGTGGGTTTTTTTTTCAGTGCTCATATCTGCATGATTTCCGAACTTTTTTAGAGTGTTTGGTTAATTTTGTGGGTTTTTTTCAGTGCTCATATCTGCATGATTTCCGAATTTTTTTAGAGTGTTTGGTTAATTTTGTGGGTTTTTTTTTCAGTGCTCATATCTGCATGATTTCCAAAAATATGGCGTATCAACATGGGAAGAAGTTCGGGAACTTGTTTCCGAAAATGAAGATGATGGTGGTAGCACTTCATGTGAATATATTGACAGATTACTAAAGGAGATACTTCTGCACAGAGCGTTATGGCCTTCGTTGGGAGTTGTTTTTGGATTGGCACTTATCATACATGCAGTGTACAGAAAACATCAAAGGGGGAAAAAGGGGTGCAAAGCACGGTTTGTGACTCTGATGGTGGTTCTCGGGTTGTTGTCCATTGTGTTATGTTGTAAAATCGTTAAAAAGGCATGGGATGGTGGTGTATGTTGTAAAAAACTTAAAAAATGTTGTGAGAAAGAAAGCAAGTCACGTTCCACTTCCATCAATGAGCAACAAAGCCAGTCAAATGACACTTCCACTGTTACTTTAGAGTCACAAGTTACATATAGCCATAACAGCATTGCCTATACTAAACAAAAACCAAGCCAAAGTCAAGTTTAGAGTTATTTTTGGATGAGTATAAATGATAACAACACAAAAAACCGAATTGGGGGTCAAGTAATATGAAATGAACAATGAACATGGTTAAAACATAGTGGAAAATCAATTTGACATTTATAATTGGTAAATAATGATTAAACACATCATATTGTGATAAGGATAAATTCCATGAAATTAACAATAATCTTGTGATATAATATAGAATGAAGTTATCAAAATGAGGAAATTCTGTTCCAAATTAATGCATTCAACATTTGTTGAACTATTTACCCACTTGCCTGAAACCTCTTTTCCATCAATCTTACCTGCAAATTCGATAACATGTAATACTGATGTACTGTATATTTTATTAATATTTCTATCATTTTTAAAAATTTCCAGGTCGTTCTTTTACACCTTCTCATGTTATGATACCACCTCCTGGTGACCCTACTCATAGCAGTTTCTTTAATATCCCATCACATTGCAGGTTGCTTTAATGGACTGAAAGAAATAGAAAGCTGCATGTGCAAAATGTAATTGAAAATTTACCTATTGTTATATGTTTTTTCCTTCAAGTAAGAAAAAATATACATATTGCAGCGCAGGACATGAAATCATTTCCTGTTTGCTGAGTCTTGTACCACCCAGATAATATACACTCACCAGCAAAAGAAACGCAACACTTGATTTTGGCTTATAATTTTGCAAAGAAATTCTTTTAGACAAAACAAATTATATGGCATTGGTCTTAGATCAACTAGTGTCTTTGCGCCAAAAATCATTCAGCTGTGACCATTTCCCGTTGGCTTTTAGACTTGTTTATCACATTTAAGTTTTTGTAGTAAAATATGACCTTACCAACAAGTTACACCAACAATAAAGGCTCAATTTTAAATAATAGCCAAACAGACAATAAAAGCCGAAAAATTACTGCTGCAGCTCTATTTTTTAATTTTACAGGACAATTTGAAAATTGGAGTTTTTCACATTTCAAAATGTAGCGGACAAAATCACCATGGTTCAGGCGCTTAGAATTGAGCTATTTTAATAAAATTTTCAGACAATTTCACTATGTTGTCTAAGAATTGCCACCATTTTTTTCAGAGCAAAATTCACAGTTTAACACTATTTTTTGCGACGACGAAGGCAATATTCATAAAATCACATTGACATGACTTGCACACAATTTTAAAATGAAAAAACAATATGGATCAAAGCGCGAGATGTTCCAGATTATTGAACCAAAATATGGAATAAACTGATTCACCAGTAAAAAAGTTCCAGGTCCACAGTTCCAAGTAAAGTTTCTCATTTCAGAATTGAAGTGTCATTCTGAAAAGTTCCTACAGGGGGTGCTATAGTCTAGGACTCTGATTACTCCAGCAAGTTTTCCACTATCATTTCTTTCTCTGTTTTAATGTTATCAGCCAAGCAAAATAGGCAGAAAACAATTCGTTTTTTTTTCTAGAAGTATCAATGTGATTATGGGTAATGCTGTTTTAACCCTCAAAATTTTCTAAACTCACTTGAGCAATGACAACAGAGATCTCATAAGAGCAATAGAAAAAGTTAAGTGACTGAATGATGCAATAGCACTAAACATATTACTTTTGTTAGAATATCATTTTTACCTTCAGCGACAAAGTTCAAAGAAGGTATTGTAATCACTAGGGTAAAATGTTGTCCGTCTGACTGGGAGGGGTGGGGCGGGCCATCTGAAAGGTACTGTAAAAAATCTACCAAAAACTAAAAAAGCCAAAGAGATTTTTCATATATTTTTAGAATCTGGTTATAAAAGCAAATGCTATTTGAGCCTATTTCAATACTTGGCATTTAGGCTAAAGTCTCCCAATTATCCACTTAAAGTTTGAATTTAAGCGGAAAATACCACCTGGAGAATGTGGAAGAAAAGTTTGTTAAAAATAAATATGTGGAAAAAAGAATTGATTAAAAAAACTGAAAAAAGAAGATGACGGGCAAACAATTTAGGAAAAGATTTTGACAGAAAAAAGGAAATTTTGAAAAAATGGGTGGGAGGGGGAGATTGGAAAAGCAAAAGAACCGTGAAAAAAATAGTTAAAAATCGGGAGAGTATAGTTATATGCATTTGGATTATTGTCAGGGAGCGACCATCAAATATTAATGGGGGGGGGGGGGGCTTAGAGTGTTTATATCATAGTAACAGCAGCAGTAATTAGACCTATTTATTTCGAGTGTGTTTCTAAACCAAACAGAATCATGTTATGAAATACACCGACCATCAGTAATTATTTATTTAAGACTGCTCAAAAGGAATTTATTATTTTACCAAAACAAGACTAGAATTTTTTATTAAAATAAACTGCCAGCCTTATCCGCTCCTGGTGATCTAAGATGGTTGACTCCTTAGTCATGATATTTTCATTAAAAATCAAAATTGGGCTCAAATTAAAGGACGTATGGATTTGTCACAGTGATTAGGTTTTATAATACTTTTGTTTTATTTTTGTTTAATTTTGGTTGCCAATTCACTGTTTGGTACAGTTAAGCTGTTTGTGTTATGAGCTTCATTAAACAATAAGGCTTTAAATACTCCCATCGTATTTATCGTATTTAATATTTTTGTAAGCAACCAGGTCACGTGATCACCTCCTCTCCAGCCTTGGACAAGGCAAACACAGACATCACATCTGTGCTCCTGTCTACAAGTGGACTGCTCTTGCATTGCCACAGATCAGAACATATGCTGTCTTGTGTTGCCACCTAGTGACTAGTGTGCTATTCAGCAAGCTCCTGCGAGCGTCCACCTACTTTCAACCAGAGGAACAAACACAATTTTGTCTGGAAGACACCGAGGCTGTTTCTGAGTGTGCTGATGGCCTTGTCTACTTCCTTAGAGAATGTGATTGCCGAGTCTGACTCTGGTTTACATCAATGTTGAATAGAAATTGTGTGAATGTGCAATGAAATTGGAACTATTTCTTGGGTCAGCAATGCTGTAGCACAGGAAATCAACTTTTGTGCCAGGTGGCAGCAGCATGCAGTTCTCAGTTTCACCAGACTGTCTGTGCTCCATTCACAGTAGGAAAGGGTGGAAGCACTGTGCATGCAAAATGTGGCTGTCTGCTTGTGTGATGGTTCCACAGAAAAACCACTTTTTGACATTTTAACGAAGTATCATCCATTGCTTGCATAACAGATAAATAGATTTAGACTAACTTGACTTATCCAACCCAGTTTACAGATTGAAAAGTTATTAATAAGAGAGTAATAATCCCATTTAGCCTTCTGTTTGCTACAGCTTGCTGTTCCAAAACTTGGTTTTCCTCCCTCTGGGGCAAATTTCCATGGGTTTCAAACAGGAATTAAATCCTTCAAATGTCACAATACAATTCGCCATCAGTTCTCTAAATTACTTCTATAGACTTCTTTGCGGCAGAAATTTCAGCACAAAGCATGAGGAATAAATCTATAAAACTTTTGTAATCACTTCCTGTGAAAGTATGTTTGCAAGAACATAGGGGCCCAACCTGCATGGGTTGCAAATGATTATAGCTGCGATGACTATTAACTATTCTATACACTGATCCCCTTAATTGCTGGTTTTCAGTGGCTTAAATACATGTGTATCCAAACATCAAGGAAAATAGCAAAACAACACTTTGAACACGACCTTAAGCTGAAAACAACATAACTTAATTACACTAGTATTTGAGATAACTGTTGTTAATGTATTAGTGAGTGACTTACCATTAGACATGTGTAAAACTTTTGCCATCTTTTTCATGACATTATCCATTTTTGTTTCGGTTGTGTCCATTTCATGGGCAAAATCATCAAGCATTCTGAAATCAAAGAGGGAACAAACAATAAGACTTCCAAGGTCTTGGTTACTGCTATTTACAACTTTATTATCTCCTTAAAACGTTTGCCAAATATAGGTCTCTTACCAACACGCATGGCAATCATAATAGAAAGTGTGTGACTTCTGAATAAACAATGTAGTGAAAACAAGAAAACTACTTTGAAACAGGAAGTTCCTTAGCGACCTGTTGCATTGCTAGAATCCAAAGGGAAAACCTAGTAAGTCACATTTTGGGCCAAATTGAGTTAAGGTCAAAATAGGTCTTCTGAGACATGTTTCTATACAAGTATATTTGTTAAGTTTAGATTTTCATGAAGTGGCCCGTTACGCCAGAATGACACTGGCAAATCCTAGTAAGTCCATCTCTTACCTCAAGGACTGGAACTTAAAAGTCAACTTTCTCAGAAACTCCAAAATGTGACTTACTAGGTTTTCCCTTTGGACGCTAGATTGGGCTATATCACTAAATGATGCTAAATAGCAAATCAGGGGCCAACTTCAATTGAAAAGGACCATTGAACATATTTCCTACGGTGTCAATTGTGTTATATTAGTGAGGATATCAGGGAAAATCAATACACCAGGAGGGCAGAAAATCCCGACTAGTGGAGACATCTGGTGTATTCAATAAACCAGGACAATACTCTGGAACTCGCAAAGTACTCAGGAAAATAATTTTCATTTATAATATTATAAAAGGAACTTGAAGAATACTATTCCTGACCAACTATGCGTTGCCCATGTTTTAAAGGCCGGCATGTCAATGTCTATTAAGGTTTTTCCAGATTTAGATTTACACAAATATGTATCATTCTATATTGACATCTTTCATCAAGTAAAAACTTTCACAGCCTGTTCATCAAGTTCATTGCCGATCTGACTGCTCATGTTCATCAAGGCGCCAGCGCTGTTCCCCATCATATGGAACTGGTCATCCTGCGAAGTCAGCATGGCCTGTGAAAGAGAGGAAAATATTTATTACGAATAATGTGCAGCAGAATCCCATTAAGACTTACATTGTTCAGTAAACTCAATGAGAAAGAAGTGCCTGGAAAGCTTTTTACATCTGAATTATTGGTGAAACATTTAACAACTAACAATGGACAGGATTAATGAATGGTGATATGGGGACGCTGGTAAAAATTGATTATATAATTGTGGTAAAAATATTCATCACATGGTATTTCATTTGTCACTCAGCCGTCGGAATCACATAGCCTATGCAGTGGGGCTGAAACGAGTAGAGATTTTTCCAACCGGGTTCTTGACACCCTCTACCTGACCCATGCTTGTTTCAGAAACTCAACATCACTAAACAGGTGGCATGATGAAATACAGGCCCTTTTTTAAGAAAGAATGATTAGCCAGGCAGACAAATTTGACCTGGGTATATGCATTACTCCATCTGTGCCCAGGCATCTGGGAAAAAGTTTCAGTCCCAGTATACAGTAAAGGTCACCATTGGGACCAAGGTGTGGCTCTCGGGGCATGATATGAGGGCCAATACTTAAATGAATGCTATGAGACAATGTATACACTATTATGTCGTTCCCAGGGACCGCATAGATGTCAATTTAACTGATATGGCACCTCCAGCCAACTTATGTCAGAAACTATATACTTTGACAAGAGAGCATGACCATTTCCCTTGACCTTTGACCTTGCTTGAACTTTGTTGACCCATTTACACATCCACAGCATGTCATGTGACACTTTCCATGACCTGTGACCCTTCCAATGACCTACGACCCCTAGAGACCAACTTTGAAATCCGCCATTAGTACCGACACGGTTTTGTTATGGCATGGATATCTTGTCAGCTCACACACAGGCATAAACAATCTGTGGTGTACATTTGGCTCAGTCAGGCCTATCCACTCATTATCTAAACAAGGTATGACAGCTGGTTTGTTTACATTTGAAAGTCGTGGCGACCCAGGCAGTATTCCCCAACAAAATTGCTTACTTCCCTACATCATTTAGGGTGAATACTGAGTGTTACACACTCAGATACGCATGTTCTTAAAGCTAGACATACCTGTGTTAGATGACACTTGATGAAACTGACATTTTAGGCCCAATTTTGCTTCCTATTCTACAATTCCAAATCATTCTGGTACGCTGTCATAGAGACATCATTGCATCATCCAATTACAAGACCTGTTACAACTGTTAGACATTTGGCCTTGAGCCAAGTTCTCTTTACGCATCACTGATTTTGAGAGCTGGGACCTTCAGTCCAGAGCAGTGTACAGCCAGTTGCTGATCATGGCTGCTGAAAAGGGCCAGGGTCAGACTGCCTGTTGGCCTACATAATGGTACATAATGACATTGGCTCTGTGTATTTGCATTTTACAAAATGAAAAAAAATATCATAAGGTGCTGGAACTCCTCTCAAACTAGAACTCATTTTGCTAGCAAAACACAAGAATATGCGCTGGAGCAATGTTAATTGATATTAGGCCTATATATATATCATTGCTGCCTGTATGAGGCTCACAATCTCATTTAGTTTTTTATATTTTTTTTAGCTTGGTCTTTTTCTTTGTGTTAATGAATATAGCAAGAGATGACCAGTGTGAACATTTCTTTTTCATCATTGCATAATCATGTATTTTCTCATAGTGGCCAAGATATTCCAACTATTAATTTCCTCAAAGATATACCATATTTGGACATGACCACGGACCAGTCATACCTGCCATGGACAAATCAAAAGGTGGCAGCACCTTCCAGCACTTCACCATATGTTAGATGATGCTCTTGGGAAAAGACTGGACCCCAGTTTCTCATGAAAAAACACCTGAAAAGGTGTCGTGAAATGACTGGCCAATCCTGATGCTGCTTGCAAAGCTATATTTTTTTGTAAAATCTGCCAGGTGGCATCAAAGTAGCACTTCCATATAAGGCAATTTCCGTCCATTTGGATGTGGAATGGACGATTTGTGGTGTTAAAATGATGGATTTCCCCTTGTATCTTAACAAGTAAGTGAAGACACTCTTAAAAACGCAGCAAAATGATGAAAACAGCTCATTTGTACTGCACATGGGAATATGATTCAGGTTATTTCACCTATCAAGCAGAAAGCCATGCTGGTATTTTCAGCCCAGGTCACTACTGTTCAGGTAAACCTGTCATACCTTTTCTAACATATACAATAGAGAAGTGCTACCAGAATGGGCAGTGCAGGGGAACAGATACACGCACACAAGACACATATTGCTTTTGCCTGTGGCTCACACAGGCTTTATAAGCAAGGAGAATCAGAGGGGATGAGAAGGAGAGAGCTAATTGGCAATGGAAACTACTGCTAGTTGGGTCCTGGGTTGAAGTTTTTACCCCTGGAGGTTTCGTGATTTCTGGGCCTAGGCCATAAAAATAGTCTGATCTTTTCAGAGGTACTGGGGAATGAGAGGAGCACTTCATTTTGAACTTGGCACTACCTTGATCATCTTGGGATAATAATTATGTCATGAAATACAATCACTAACAAGACATTAGCTGAACTTAACCTTTCTGATGCTTTTTTCATGGCGTGAAAAATCCTGTTGCTTTATGATGGCAGCACAATGCACATACTAGTGTACGGAGCCATTGCTATGTAATGTACACTGAGCGCCATTAAAAATGCAACATCGCAAAATGGCTAAAAAATTGTAATTCCTCTCATAATATCATGATGAAATTTTGCACATACTTAGCTGTTGCCATCAGGTATATTCACAAAAATTTACAAATTTCTGATAGCAAGACTCTTGTGTCAAATTAAATCGTCGTGGCTATTGTTGAAAATTTAAGTCACAAAATTTCAAGATCCTGTGATCATTAATTTCAATTAGTTTGATATTCTTTCCACATAATGTTTGATTAGTCAGGATAGTTTACAATTTTAATTGCTTGATGGGGCGGAAAAAAGTTGTATTTGAACCAACCACAATTACAGATGATGAAATTAAAAAATATTTAGTGTCAATGCTGGCCTGCCCTCTACAGGAGCTTTTTGTCAAAATCCTCAAAAATGATGTTTTATTCAGATTTATTTCGAGTTTGGTTATGGAATGATTGTCTGTGTCTTTGTTTTTATCCTTCATATGAATAACAACCTCATTGTTCGGTAGTTCAGGTTCATATGCTTCATTTCCAGATAGCCTACTCAGGCCTATATTTTGAGTTTTTCATTAAAAAATCTGCGTTATCCTCAATATTTTTTTAGGTATTCATGGGACAGCTTTTTGAAGTCTTTTGCATGTTATGTGATCATTTTATAAGATTATTCCCATCCAACAAGCCACAAAACCAAAATTTCCATTGCCTCATTTTCCAGTGAAGCGCTTTTCATGAATTGATGTTTCAGATAGACTTCACTAAAATGACTAGCGTGTAGTGAAAAGTCAACCGTTTTTCACGTTTTTTTCCACAATTGCTCGTAAGGTAATACTTGAGGTCTATGCCAAATGTGATATTTATTGAGCAACAAGAACTTACAAATTTTGTTATTTTACGATGTTGCGTTTTTAATGGCGCTCAGTGTATATTCCTGTTAGTCCTGTTTAATGCCATACATTAATGTGACAGCGTGACATGCGATTGACATTTCGTCGTGTGCTGTTTTTGCCAATCCTGCTTATGACCCACTGTCATTGAATTATCAGCATAAGATTATGATTTAATATGTTGACTGAAGCAAGAATTTGATTGGCAATGTCAATGTGAAATGTGCAGATAAACCAAAGAGATAATGGATATGCGCATATGGTAAGTCGGAACACATTCATGACATGTTATTAGCAAACCCAGTGACAAATTGACAGTTCATTTCAAACTTGAAATATATGGCCTGTCTACAGTATGTACGGTAACATCATTAATGCCTTCAAACAGCTGAATTTAAGCACTTGTAATTCTTCAACTACAACAGGTCAGGAAGGCAAGTGTTATGGACATCCCAGTGTAACTATCATCTTGGAAAGTTTATTCAGTTATCAGGTTACAGGCCTACTGTATGTTTTGATCCTGTTAATTTCATTTTAGTATAAAATCGGAGTATACTTGCCTGTTGTTGCTGGAACATTTCATCCGCAAACTGTTCATTGGAGCGGTCGATTTCATTTTTGAAGTCGCATATATTTGTCTTGTGTTTTTTTTTGGACGTTTGGCATTCATCGAATGAAAGGGAAGACAGAATGAAATTTGCAATAAGACAAGAAATCTAGAAAAAAACTGATAGATCTTATATATGCACTGAGCAGTGAGCAGTATAAATGAGTATAACCCAATGGCTCATCCCATCTGCTCTCCTCATCCCCACTCCTCATCTACCCTCCTCACAACCGCATGTGCCCTCCTTATCTCCTCTCCTCATATCTCCTCATCTCCTTCACTCCCTATTATTCTTCTCCTTAGTTTCTCATCACAGATTCTCATCTTGCTTTAACTTGTACGTAATAGAGAAATCTCATTAACAAGCTTAATTCATCACTACTTAAGCGTCTGCGCTAATTGCAAAAAGGATGTTACACTCTACACAAAATTTTTCTGGCCCTGTGATGCGCAGCAAATTTAGGTGGTGCATTTATCTCGTGATTTGTATGACGCAGAGGAAATATCTGCTGTCACTTCCAAAAAGGTTTTTTTACAAGTGAACAATGCCGAATTTAATCAGTGGAAAATCAGCAAATTATTGAAATGATATGTGGAGCCCAATTAGACAGGCTAGCCAGTCAGCTCACTACAGGCAAATGCAGTGAATTATCATATCTTTAGACTCTGATACAATTACTCAACACTTTCCTCATCAACTCATGTACGAGATTATTATTAGGCCTATAGATGTGTCTTGCTTAGAAAATAAGTTAACTCAATAAAAACAGATAATATGTCATCGGATGGGCTTCCCCTAAGACAAAAATAGCACTCCCCCCCTTATCGTAGCGCTGCCTATGGATAATACCTGTCGTAATCCCCATATGGAGACAGACGTATTACCAGCAAAAGAATTACATGTGATAAACGAAGAGATCAAACTAAATTGATGAAATGGCCAAAACATTTCCCATAAAGTAGAGGCAATGAAAGGTAGTGGGAGGCATGCAATTTCTATGGCATCAAAATCACCCACATTGCGGCTGTGAGACATCAACCCGAAACAACAACAGCTTACGAAAGGCAATAAAAATTCTTCCACAAAGTTCTACAGTAACCATAGCATTATGTCTGTGTCAGTGTGTGATAGCCAATGGCCAATAAGGAAAGTCTTGAGTCGCCCGCATTTCTTTGTTGTTGGTGTTTTTGATGCGTGATGTTGATGTTGGTTCTCGATTCGCTCCTCATGGTATTGTTTTGTATGCAGCTTCTCCCCGAGTCTTCATGACTAATTTATAAACTTCCTCAAACTGGATAAAGTGGAAGAAAGATCGGCTTCATGTGGAGTTTCCATGACATGATATGACTAAATTTAACTTTGAAAAGATTTGAAAAGACTGATTTTATATTTCCTCAATTTTATTTCAATTTTCATATTTCCAAACTTGTTTTACAATTTAAGACTCAGTCAAAATAGCTGTTCAAACTAATGTTATTTGTTATGACCACTGAGACTAACTTATGCTTTATGTTGTGTTAATATCTTGAAATTCCTCAGGAAAAATCAATTCAGTTGTCAGAGTATTGTGTAATTGTATATTAGAGCCTGTCCTGTTTGGAATCTTCATGACTGATTAACTGAATTGCAGACTTTTCCAAAAAAAGATGGGAAAACTGATCTGCTTTACATAGGGTTTTCCATGTTTGAAATGCAGAATACAAACTGGCATGATCATGATGACCATTTGAAGAACACAATACAGTTTTGCTTGAACAGTATGTACCTTCATCTGATTGGTCCTGAGCCACTCAGATCGAGCCAACTGCCATGTTGCAGAAACTGGAGTAGAATTTTTGCCATTCCATCGTTTTTGGTTACTTTTCATCATATCAAGCTCTTTTTCCTTCATAACAGCAAGCTCTTTTTTTTTTCTCATCTCAGCAAGCCCTTTTTTTCTCTTCATAGTAAGTTCTTTTTTTTCTCTTCATCATAGCAAGCTCTTTTTTCTTTCTTTTTCATTCTCACATGGAGATGTCTTTTTCTTCAATGCATCTTGGCAGGAACAAAACTAATCACAGCAGAGTTTACTGTTTAACGTGATATCGTAGCAATATCGGGCAATGTGTCTGGTGCCTGAACAGTGTCCACTTGTAATTGAGTCCAAATTTCCAGCTCTAAAAAGTGTCTTCTAGGCATCACCATGGGAACTCTGCTCTCACCGCCCTGTCAAATCTTGTTCTAGCAAAATCCTTCGGTTTAGATGCACCAGGGGAACAATAGATCCTTGTATCAGAGGAAAACGTTCTATGGAACACCAACGAACAATCGCAATTTCATTATCTGGTAACCCGCAGCTCAGTCACTCTTTTTCGGCTTCTTTATCTGATTTACGACACACAGCACCTTATTTCTGGTTTTTGTGAAGTTCTGTCATATAGTAGCTGTGGTCTGTTATATAGAAGCCTATTTTGAAATGCTTCTGTCTCATTCTTTTCCATGTAACATTTTATGTGCTATTTTTTATCCTATTGTGATTTTTGCCAGATGTATTGTGTTTTGGTTTTCATTGAAATGTCATTCTATTTGTCAATGCAAAGCAGAGAATGATTTTTTACTTCTTGAGAGATCCCATGCAATATTTCATGTTTTGTAAGTCATGAATCTTTTACAATTTTCTATTAACATTTTTTGATATTTCATATTCATAGAAATTTACCTGTTCAGAGTATATTTGTGAAAGTAATAACACAGAATAGGTTGAAAATTTCCATTAATAACTTTTGAAATTCGAAAGGGTATGAATCTGAGTCATTGCAAATAAGCATCAAAGTCAAATCCAAATTGGTTGTCGGTCAACCTAAATATTAGTTGTGATATCCAGATATTGATCACTTCTTCACCATTACTGTAATTGTAACACCCGATCTTCACACAGCCAATGTTACCTTGGCTGTTTGTTTATCAGTCTGTTTTTAAATTGTACCTTCTTCTCATATTTTAGTTCCTTTGAGGCAGTTTTCATTTTTAGCGCCCTCCTTTCTTTTCTGTTTCTTTCTTGCTGAAGTTCTTATTCAACGCGTCTAGGCAGGAACATACCTAATCACAGCAGAGATCATCTTTTAATGTGATACTATAGAAGTAGAGGTCAAGGTCTATCTCGAGCCAGAATAGTGTCAATTTTTAACAGTCAGATTTTTTTTCTTCTTCATCATAGAAGGCTCTTTTTTCTTTTTTTCTCATCCTTACATACAGAAGTTTCTCTCACAAATTCGTCTTGGCAGGGACACACCTAATTGCCACCGAGTTCACATTTAAATTTAATATCGTAGCAATAGAGGGCAAAATCTATCAAGGGCCAGAACAGCATTCACTTGTAATTGAGTCTGAATTTCCGGTCCTAAAAAGTGTCTTCCAGGCGCCGCCATGGAAACTCTGCTCTCGGCACCCTGCCAAATCGTGTTCTAGCAAAATGCTTCTGTGTTGTTGCATCAAGGGAACAATAAATCGTAGTATCAGAGGAAAACGTTCTATGGAACACCGAAGAACAATCACAATTTCATTACCTGGTAACCGAAGCTCAGTCACTCTTTTTCGGCCTGTTTTATCTGATTTATGACGTACAGCACCTCATTGTCTGGTTTTTGTGAAGTTCTGTTCGACATGTATTTTTGTATTGTATAGACGCTTTTTTTGAATGGCCTCTTTCATGTAACATTTTGTTTTTGTCCTATTGTTAGTTTTATTAAACTTGTTTTTCATTTGGTTTCATGGAAATGTAATCCTATTATGAATGTGATTGTGAATATGAAATACAGATTTGTATTGGTAGATCTTTTGCAATATATTAGATATGGATCAGTCACAATTTTCTATCAACAATTTTTGGTTATTTCATATTCATGATATGTGAATTCTTCAAAGAATATTTCTGAAAGTTTTAACACAGAGTAGATTGCATTCTTTTAGTATAACTTTTGATATGTGAAATGGTAGGAATCTCCATCAGGTTGGACAAGCATCGGAGTCAAATCAAAGGGAGCTTTGTAATAGCTGTTCGCCGTGTTCGGAATAATATCAGATTCATTTTTCAAGGCACAGACACTTATATGAACATTTTAGAAAAATAACACTACAATTTAAGAACCATTGAAGCACTGAAACAAGCCAAGATTTGAACATTACGTGTATGACGAAAAAGCATATTAACAACCTAACATATACCATACGTCTTTGTTAATACTGTGTCGGGTATTGCTCAAGAAGGGCCGATTTTGAACTTATGACCTCGCTACTTATCATTCACCCATTATTCAATATTCAAACCCATTCACACCCGCTTATCCCGTGATTTCTCATATTTCATCCTGTACAATATCACGGGAGATTGATAGTTCGCTCGACGCGAGAGGAAGGCCCTCGCCATTTTTAAAAGCCACATTATTGTTATTTATGTATTGGGTTATGGCTGATGCCAGCCAGATAAGGGTGGATCATCCTCTTATCCCAAAGAACTGACCTGTATGCCAAGTAGGCTGAAAGGAGGCTGAAAGTGATCATTTAAAATGGCTTTTTGCTTCCGTGAAATATGTTACACATACCCGCTTCCTTGCGCAAATGCTCATCATGTACCTCACATAAAGAAAGAGGCCTTAGCTTGATGCAAGTTTGGCTTTCTCATTTTTTAAACTAAATTTTTAGTTGTATAATGTGCTTGTTTAAGGTGACTCAACCGTGGTACACTGCACATATTTCTGAGCAGCCTGGTTGCCTAGCAACGTAGCGTCACCACTGCTGCAGGCCCTGAAAAAGTTGTGACGTTACCATTTTCTGCTCTCTTTTTTTTAACAGCATGGCTGCCAGTAATTTGCTATTTAAATGAGATCTAATGCAGCTAGAAGCATAATTATTTTTTTATTGAATGCAGTAACACCTACTCTATGCTAATTCAAAGTTTATCAAAAGAATTTTCTCAACTAATTTCAGTCAACTGTGTCAAAAATTGTCTTTATTCCTTTAAATTGACATTGGCATTGTCATGGTACTGCAGTTAAATAATGACTCGGTGAATTTTTTTTATTTTTGGACATTTGTTTGACAATAACCTGTTTATGATATATGCAAATTTTAAAAAAAATCTGTATGATGGTTTTCCTAAAATTTGATTACTGCCAAAACTGATGCATGTAAAATCTGCAATTAATTAGTGTGTTTGTGCCCTTTGAGCTCTTACAGAAAAAAGTATTATAACCTTTTTCTTCAAATTTTTGGCAAATGTATTGGTTTACATCCATGGGAAGACATTTCTGACATTTTTGTGTGACAAATGCATGTAATGCTTTATTCTGTGGTACATAACCAAAAACTCAATTTATAACTTTTAAGCAGTCATCAGGCCAAATATGCTGTTACCATGGCAACCAAACTAGTCGGTGAAATTTTTTTATTTTTCATTTTTGGAATGTATGGGTCCCATAGACTACCTGTGCAAAATTTTAGAAAAATCTGTATGATCAAACTACCACGCTTGAGTCACCTTAAAGGAGAGTGTGAAGTTTCTCAGATATGGTCAGTTAGGAATTGCAATAAGGATAAAGTATTGAATATTGAATTAACTGAATTTTAAACAGATATTCTGATTTTTTTTATGGATTAGATTCATTATTATACATGTATACATGTAAAAGCTGAGAGCTACGAGTTTCAGAAGCTGTTACGTTCATAAATATTCCTGATAGTTTTACTGTGGAGAGCGCTGCAGACTTTGGGAGTATTTACAGTATAAGGTAATGCACACCTCCTTCAATTATTCAACTTTGCAAGTTTTTGAGGTCTTTGGGTTGGAACCCTGGGTGAGGGACCAAAACATTGTCTGACTATCCAGTCGCACTCTCTTTGCCATATCATCTGTCTATCTGTTGGTGAAAATCACAACCATTTGGAAACCTGCCCCACCTAGCAGAGCCAAACTTGATTAAGACTAAAAGCTAACATGATTGACCTTTTTGTGGCATTACAATGACTTGTGCTACATCTATTTGATTTGCTGTCAAATGCACCCCGCTTGTCAAAAGAACAATGTTAGGCTGAATCTGAGCACTAAGCACCATTAGTATGATTTATCCCATTTCATTTTCACATCTCCGTGAGCAACTTGTCACAATACAAAGTGTCCCTAAAGTGTCCCATGAGTCTAATGTGTTGAGGTTTTCATTGTCAAATTGCCTGAAATACCACCATTCAATGATCAGGATCTGTGGCAGGACTTTGCAAACTGCAGGGTTGACATTTGTTTCATTCAATTACGAAGCTTGTCTGAATCATTTGTAGCTTGTTTCGATAAATAACAAAGCTTTTATCACTGAGGCACAAAGCTGTAAACTCTGAACATGAGCAGGTGGGGGAGACTTAGAATACTTAATGAAGGACAACATTATTCGTATAATATATTCTACGTAACACTGATTTTGGACTTCTGAATACAGTGAAATATGTTAGACAATTCGGCATTCTTGCAGCCGATGCCCCCCTATGAGACTTTGAGTATTCATAGTATATGGTAATGCCCACCTACTTCAATTATTCAACACTGTTGAACTTTCTAAGCTTTAATCAGTGTAGCAAAAAATGCCAGTTTTATGTATGCCAGTTGCTTGTTGGATACGTACACTGCCTGACCTGTTTTTCTATCTCGTCTCTCCACTTAAGGTAATTGAAAAGAAACTCTGACATTCTTTAAGTGCACTGTTCAAATGTTTTATTTAGTATGACCCAAGTTGTTTATGCAATAGTGAGTGGCCACTCCCCCCTCATTTAGAATTTGGGACGACTCAGTTCATAAAACCGATGATATACAGATCAACATTCAGTTAAAACATCAAGTTAAATCTTTTTAAACAAGTGAACAACGCTATATAGCAGACCGGAATAACAAGCAATTGTATATTCTGCCAGATGCAATTTGACGCAAGCCAATAGCATCCTTCGTCTTGAGTTACATAGTTTTCTGTTAGAAGGAATCCCACTGGGGGTTGAGGAATGTCTTGGGTCACAATACAAATCTTGGATCAATCATACAGAAAAGTGAATGGTAGCTGACAAAAAGGGCAAAAAAAGGACAGAACAGGACAAGGGGACTGACAGGAATGGAAGGGAACTGACAAACGGTATGAGGTAACTGACAAAAATGTAGGAATGACTTACAAAAATGAAGGGGTAACCGACAACATAAGACTGCAAGAAGATCTTTGTGCCTCAAGCTGTTGATTCTGCCCCAGAGCAAAAATGGCTGAATGACAGGCCAGTCAAGCTAGCTTCCACAAGGCATATGTGGCATCTATACTAGATTTCATGCTCTCATTCTATCACTGTAGGCATATTAAATCTAGCGAAGACGTACAGAATGGTTTCATAATATATAATCATATTCCTTTCCCAGCAGGATGTGATTTTATGTTATTGACATTAATTAGAATACAAGTAAGTGATAAAGTAATTTGGTCATTTTCATAGGCGTACGGCGCTCGCGATATTTGTGGGGGGGGGGGGGGGCGAGCGACATTTGCCCGAATTTCACAATCTAGATTTGATACCATTTCAAATGAAATTGCCTGGAAATCATTAATTTTCAATAGTGTATTTAATCATCTGCCCAAATCTTTTAGCCTTTTTGCCCAATTCTCACTGTTTCCCAAACATTTGGGGGGGTGGTCGCCCCCCCTGCCCCCCCCCCCCTCCGATATGCCTATGGTCATTTTAAGGCACAGTTGGATTTCCAGAGGGGAAAAGTTATAGCTTGATTTTAGGTGAATACAATTTGGCATTTTCATGGCACATGGATATGTTTTGGGAGGCGGTATTCTAGACAAGTAAGATGCCCTCAAATATTGCAGATTCTTCTTGGTCGTCTTTAGAAAGACCACCTTTTACATTTCTACTAATTCCATTCACATAGAACAAATGTAAAATATTCCTGCCAATTCACCATTAAATCTTGCTATGTGCTAATTTTCGTTCCTGAAGGCACAAGGGAAGTGGCTTCTCTGGCAATTGACATTTGCCCGAATTTCATTGCCTTGACCCATATTTCTTTTTGTCTTGCACTGGTCCCCCATGCTCCAACAACGTAGAGACTGGAAGTTAAGGTTGTCAGCATGGCTGTGATTGCTTGATTCAGAGGTGCACCATGGGATTTTGTGCTTGTCTTATGTTGTCTGATTGGCTTAGAGCCAATCATCCAATCAGGAAACTGTCGGACTTGACTAAAAGTCAATTACCAACATTGCAGAATGCTGATACTGTGAAGGCAACTTGTCATGCTAGTGTGTGTGCAGTGATCCAACGGTTGTAAGATATCTGACAACGCATTTGTTAAGGTTTGATGCGTAAACAGATTCTGTAGGCAGATAGGCAGGGAGATTAAGGGCCAGATAAATCGGTAGATAGATACAATGGGTAGATATTTTCCATATTATTCTCTAAGTTGCCTTGTCAAAACTGGCTTTGGCAGACAAAATTGAGAAATCCATCTCTACACATATTTGCTTTCTTGCTTTATTGACTGTATCTCTGACCAGAGATGACCAAATAGCTCAGGATCGCTTGGGTAAATCTCCTGGAGGTTTGTGAATGCCTCTGAACAGCTAAACAGCTGAACAGCTCTGAAAGGCTCAGAAAATGCCGAAAGGCTCTGAGTGACATCTTGTCAATCACTATCCGACCTTCTTGCCTTGTGGACCTTTTGGACCTTTCAGATCATTGGGACTTTTCGGACATCGAGAACCATCTACCCAGACCTTTCAGTCCCTGCCTTGCCTCTGGCATGTCATCTGTTTTTTTTTGGTGAACCCATCTCATCTTGCTGTCCGTCCAGGCAAATTTGATGATTGTTCTATTGTTGACAGCCATTGTCTGCCATCACTACTGTTCTTCAATATTCCCTCTCTCCTCCGGCTCTTCTTCGATATTGTTCTCTGACTGTGTTCTGTTATATTGTCTGATGTTCTCAAATGCCTGCCATCTGTTCGTATTATGTTTCATACAGATTGTTTATCTGTCAGAGTTCATATTCTGGGCGGTTGTCCAGTCGGGTCAGTTTTTTGCTGGCCTTTCAGTGATGATCTCTCTGGTTTTTCCACATCACTTTTTCAGTTTTATGCACTGATATCCTGATATTGATGCATAACCATATATACTATGCAGTGAAATTTTAGAAAGTGATTGGTTTATGATGATGCGGGTTTAAATTACCTAAAATTTAGATGGATATGTTTGATTGATCAAATTGAACTGCTGGACAGATTGGTGAATGGAATAAATATTTTTGTCTGGTTAGTACACTTGTAAATCATAGAAAAGAATTGACTTGATATTCTTCCTAAAATTGTCATCAAGTGCAATTGAACCGAATGTTAACCATTTGTAGTCACCATCCAACCCCCTGGGCCTCCACCACACAATCCCAAACTGAAGCTATCAAAAGTTGACACCATAATTAGTCATGTATTGGTGAATGAACACCCAGTGCTGATTACTTATTGATCTGTGGAGCCTCGGGTATAGCATGCCATGTATTCCATAGTCTCTTAGCATTCAAGCATTCAAGAGAAATCCTTTAGATATTCCTACGACATTTCTCTGATATTCTAGCATGATGACCTACTTTCTCCCAGAAGAATTCTCCCAATTAAGAGCTGACTAAGTGGGATCTATTAGATTGTGAGGCCTGTGACAACTCATGAATGAGAATTCCTTCCTTTTCTGTGAGTAGATAAATGGCGTTGTATTGTAGAGTGGGTCTTAGTTTGGAGTGTGGTGGACCAATGGTAAGGTGATTAGCTAATGGGTGGGGTTTCTTGGGTTCAATCGCAGCTATGACATTGTAGTTTATTCAGAATTATAGCAATTTTCCTTTGCATAGATGTATTGCAATCTTGGTGAATGTGAATGTAAGCCAAGAAATATGTTTGATCTTGATTGTCAGAGATAATAGTCTTGATCAGAGGCAACATACATGTGTAGAATATAGTTTTTGGTGGAAAAGATAGCACAACCTATTTGGAAACCTTCTCTGAGCAACAGCTTCTTTCCACTAAAATACAAACCTAACAGACTTTTTTGTGATTTATTTTGTAATCCACAAACCTGCGCAAAATGCTTAAAAATAAAATTATTTAAAAGTAAAGGTTATGTGAACTGCGAAAGTGTAAAATCAAACAAAGTCTTTGGAAAAGTCAATGAAGTTCTACTTTAAAATGGGAATTTACAGTGATTTGTGCTCGTTTGTTGGATTTGATGACAACATCATTCTGCTTGTCAAAAGAACAATATAATCCTGAATCTGAGCACTAAGCACCATTAGTGTGATTTATCCGGTTTCATTTTCACATCCCTGTGAGCAACTTGGCACAATCCAAAGTGTCCCAAAAGTGTCCCATGTGTCTAAAGTGTTGAGGTTTTCATTGATATAACACAATTTACAGATGAGGCTGTATGGCTATGCTTCCCAGGATGAAGGGTGGACATTTTGTTTCACTCAATTATGAAGCTTGTTTGAATCAGTTGTGGCTTGTTTCAATAAATGGCAAGGCATGTATCACCCAATTAGTAAGGTTGTATCATGCTATTAAAGAGCTTGTACCAGGTAATTACAACACTTGTAACACTTATTAGCAATGTTCGTGTCTTACAGATTTTCCAAACTGTGGCAAAGCATGAATCATCCAATTACAAAGCTGGTCCCTCAGTTACAAAGCTTGTACCCAAAGGTTATTATCACTCAATTACTAAAGTTGTTACTTGTATCACTCAAATACAAAGATTGTCTTACTCAATTACCCAGGTTGTAACTTGTATCATTCAATTACAAAGCTTGTATCACTCAATTACCCAAAGGTTATATCACTCAATTACCAAGGTTGTAACTTTTATCACTCAATTACAAAGCTTGTGTCACTCGATTGCAAACTTGTTTTGCAAAGCATGTATCAGTCACTTACAATACATGTATCAGTTTGCTGAGATCAGTAGTGAGAACAAAAACCTTCAATGTGACATTAGGCGAGTCGTCGTGTACGAAACTCAGTTTGCTGTTCTGTAAGAGAGGACGGAAAGAAAAGTCACATGAAAGTGTGAACACCAGAAGATGGATGACTATTGCAGGTGGGGAATACAAGATGTAGCTCTGTCGTAACTGATCAACAGGCAAATTGCCAATCAGTAGTTGTTATGTTTGTGTAATTGAGCTGTTGGAGTTTGTGAAAGTGCTTGTAAGTCAGTTGCAAGTTTCCGAATAAGTTTGCTTTTGCTTAAAATGTCCATTGCTAGTTTGTGAGATGTCTGGTGTGTCGCACAACTTCTGCATTAACATTTTGTATTTCTTTGGAGGAAGGCACTAATTAAGTCACACAACTCTAAGCGGGGAGCATTGGCTCAGTTTGTGGCACGCAATGCTGCTAAATGCTGTGTCCTGGGTTCGATCCCCGCTCTGGTTGAGTCACCTGGATTTATGTTGGAGAGCAATTTCTATCATCCTTCATCTCATTGCTATGTCCTCCTCATGTCCTAATTAGCTTACCAGGCGTATAAATACTGGATGTGAAGCCTCCTAATCCATCCATAGCTATCAGCTCTGTGTAGTAACCTGTGGGCACACATTCATGTGCAGAGGCATATCGTAATAATTTTCCCAATCTTAACTTCTCTGCAGCATATTTTCTTTATACATATTCTATATTCGATATCTAAAACAACTGATTAAATTGTACTTGGGATCATGTTCGTTTCAACCATAAACCAGAATAGATTTCGCTACTATGTTTTGCATGCATTTGAGAACTGTGAAGTTTGCAGAATGACAGAATCTGCAATATTTCTACCATTAGCTGTTTTAATGTAATTTTCTCCCAATTTGTTTGTTGAAAGGTTTTCGAAAGCTTGTGACAAATATCAATTTCCTTGAAATCGTTTTTGCCACTTTAATTTGATTAATAGGCTTTTTCACGATTCTGTTTTATTTCTCGTTTTGTGATGTGGATTTCGAATATTACGTCTGACAACCTTTTCTTGTCTGTTTTTAGTGATGGTTAAATGCTATTCTATGTAGTGTTGTCCGTAATGCTACATTGCTACATGTAGATAGGAATAGATAGGGCAACCCTCTTTGGTATTTTCTTGAAATGGGGGTTTTATTTAATGAATTAGAGAGTGAGAGCTGTCCAAAATGGTGAATGTTGCTCTTTCTTTTCTCTCAAGGAAAGGGGGAGAGGAGAAAAGATGCGACAAGAGGAGAAGAGATCAAGGTGACGAAAGGAGACGAGATAGAGGAAAAGAGGAGAGAGTAGGGTGAGGGGGGAGTAGGGGGAGGAGAGAGTAGGGGAGGAGAGGAGACGACAGGAGATGAGAGGAGATGAGAATAGGTGAGAGGAGATGAGAGGAGATGAGAGGAGATGAGAGGGGATAGGAGGAGATGAGAGGAGATGAGATGATAGGAGATGAGAGGAGATGAGAGGGGATGAGAGGAGATGAGAGGAGATGAGAGGAGATGAGAGGAGATGAGAGGATATGAGAGGAGATGAGAGGAGATGAGAGGAGATGAGAGGGGATAGGAGGAGATGAGAGGAGATGAGATGAGAGGAGATCGAGGAGAAGAGATGGAGGAGACAAGAGGAGAGGGTAGGGGCAGGAATTGAGAGGAGATAGGGAAGACAAGATTAAGGAGAGGAGATGGAGGAGACCCATCTTCTAAAGCATACCAAAACATTCCCTTGGCTTTGCAGTTTGCTGACTGTCATTTAGAGAATTTTAATCTTTAGAAAATAGGGAACAAAAATATTAAGTCTATAATGAATCATAATTATCTCCATATTTGTCTCAGAGATGAAGCACCTGAAGGTATCTTTAAAATCACATGCTGACTGCTTAAATTCTTAAATGAAATTCTAAAGATAGCATTATACGGTAATCTCTAAATTTCCTAATAAAGGTATGCAATGAATAAGAATATGAAGAACGACTAATGCGGTAACTGATTAAAATACATAATTTGTAGATCCTATTGAGAATGGTTGAAAAAAAAAATCTGAGTTGGCCGACTTCAAATGAATAATTTTGCATCTCCATCTGTCGACTAACTTATCTCTCTAGGTCAGTATCGGTATTTCTATGAGCTCTTTTTATATATGATCGCTCTATCTAGTCTGTCTTTCTACATTGTTCTACCTTTTATATGTCCTCAATCTGTGATCAATTTGTGACTTAATTTTTCCTGAACAGTTTTTAATGGTGGTACTAAATATTTGCGGGCATACCAAGCCCTGTTACTTTCCCTGTAATTTGCTTCATTTTCTCTACATTTTCCTTTTTTTCTTTGCTGGTGATTTTTGCCTTCTTTTGTCCCATTTCACGCTATTTGCCTTCCCAGATATCTGATAACTACGGTCCGATTGGGTCGGTCGTATAAGTCGACTCTCGGATTGCCAGAAATCAGTCAGTCGAAAGATGTCCTTTTTTTGTGAGGTTCCTGGTAATGTTTCATTGTTTCTTGGGCGTAATAGCTACTCGGGTTATTTTAGCTGCAGTCAGCTCTCCGTTATGGAGATTTGGCGAAATGGGTCAGGACTCCAGAGACTGTTTATTTGTGTTTTATTAGTCTAAGTAACAGAATATAGAAGAGTTCTGATTTTGCGGTGATCTTGACCAAATAATAGCGATGGGGAAGTCTGTATTTTTAGTGTGATGACTGTATGGAGTTTTGAGATGTTTCTGGGATGTTTGTATTGAGTCTGAAAATGTCTGTATTTAGTCTGGAAATGTCTGTATTTAGTCTGGAAATCTCTGTATTTAGTCTGGAAATCTCTTCATTTTGAATGTGATGACTATATTGAGTCTGGAAATCACTATCGATGAACTGATTTTACCATATAGTATACATACTTTGTGATACAGTATATATATATTTCCTCACTAGTGGAGTTTCACTGTTTATTTCCACTCAATATATATGCTTTGTTACTCTGAATATCCAGGGACTGTGGCTTTTCCTGAACAATGATTGATTACTAACAATTGGGTCTCAACTGTCTATACCTCTTACTGCAGCTATTCATTGTATTCTGCTCTGTTACACCGTTGGTAATAATCTGTCCTGAAGTTAGAGTAGAAAAATGGCTAGAAAAAAATATATTTATATTTTTGACACTTTAGTGTTATATGATCGTGTGTAGAGAAATAGTTTGAGGCAGAATGCTCAAAGTTTGAACACATACCGAATTGTATCAACGCTTTTCACGGCCTATCCTAAAGCGGTTTTAAAATTCATTTTACTGGCATTGTGTAAATGCTGAACATGAGTTAGTTAAATAGCTTTAAACTAAACTCATGTTACAATATGACAATTTTTTGCCAGTAACCCAGTTAGAAGATAAGTTATAGGAAGAAAAACCACTTTTAGATAACCTGTGTTAAGCGTTCGTACAATCCGCCACTGAGTTACGCCTCTTCAGCGATGATGCCCAGTGGTTTAGATCTTGAAATAAAAATGTAGCTTTTACCATGTTACCTCTAGTTTAAGTTAGTGTCATAAATTATATATTTATATTTTTTTGAAACTTTAGTGTAATGTGATTGTGTTCAGAGTCAATAGTTGGGTGTGGAAGGCTGACTTTCAACCCCCACCCATACCTTGATGGATGATACCTAGTTGCTAGGATCAATGAAAATGTCACTTTTTCACTCTGCCTCTGACTCTGCATTGAATTCCTTTTAATCTAATGTTGCTGCCAGTTGTTTCAAGGTTGATTTTGACTCTAGATCACATGACATTAGATTAATTGAATTAATCAGTAAAAGGAATGTGGTGAATTGGATGAAGCACTGGTCATGCTTAGTTAGTGATTGCTAAATTGGCCTGATGAGCCAAATTAAGAACTGCTGATTTAATCATCTCTCACAGTGTAAGAACTGACTTTTTCTGCCATTTTATATCCACTGTCTTGTTCTATATGATGACTGTGAACAGTGTGTGTATATTACATTGACTTATATATGGAGAGATTTTTTCTACCTTGCAGGGTATCAACACAGACAGAAATTTAATTTTAAATGTGTATCTATTAATTTTCATGACATCAAGTTTTCTGAATGACACGTGCAATGTCGTGCATTATATTAAACCCTGTTATAAATGCATTAATTCATAAAACAGTCACAAAATTGCAAAACAGAATGGGTCTTCAGTAATGGACTGTTTTGTCTTGTATTGCAGCAATTTATAAGACCAAGATTTCAGTAAATATAGTGCTACATTTACATTCACAATTCAGTCATATATATGCGTATCATCCCATATGCATTTCATTGTGTATATTATAGATGAGATAGTATTCCCAAGTGTCAATATTAGAATAATCAATATTCCAATTTAATAAAATGTTCTCATACATATGTATGCTTATATGTATGTATCTCAGTCAATCACCAATATGTAGATCTATGAATTTTGAGATGCTTCTTGCTCATTCTTGCTGTGCCTTCATGGACTGTCTCAGATACGGTTATAAATGATATGACTTTTATTGCTATCCTATGTGGCCTACTGTAAATATCGTACCATGAAATTTACCAAAATTTGTCAAAGTGACCATTGCCAACAAGTGAAGTTCTGTTCCTGTCAGTCTATCTGAAGTTACCTTGAATGAAATTGTATCTTGGAAGTTGCCTTGAATGAAATTGTATATTGGAAGTTGCCTTGAATGAAATTGTATCTTGAAAGTTACCTTGAATGAAATTGTATCTTGGAAGTTACCTTGAATGAAATTGTATCTTGGAAGTAACCATGAATGAAATGTATCTTGGAATTCCCTTATTTAAGGCACAGAATGGATAGAAGATGCCCTTTACAATGCCAGATTTCTTACGTTCAAAGAAAGTGATATTCTAGAACATGAGGGTTATTTATATAGGTCAGGTCAAAGGGCAGAAGATGTGACATATACACTCACCAGCAAAAGAAACGCAACACTTGATTTTAGCTCATATTTTTGCAAACAAATTTTTTTGCCCAAAACCAAATGGATGGAATTGATTCTATCGTCGACAAGCTTACTTGTACCAAAATTCATTCAACTGCGACCATTTCCTGTCTTTTTTTGGTCCGTTTTATCAAATTTGAGATTTTGAACAAAAAAAGACACTCCCTGCACCTTACAACCAAAAGGAAGATGTCAATTGAAAGCCTACCTAATAGACTTTAAAAAGCCGAAAAATTCTTTCAACAACTTTATTTTTAGATTTTACACAAAACTTTGAAAATTTGCGTTTCACCAATTTTAGAACACAGTGACGAAAATGATTTAGTTTCATGCCATTTGAATTGTGCTATTTTTGTCAAATTTTTCCAAGATGTGTCCAATATGTCTCTGAGACATGAGGAAAAAATTCAAGGCAAAATATTTATAAGAAAAAATCTTTTTTTGCATTGAAGGCCAAATTTTAAAAGTGAAAGTGACAATCACTTAAAAAAACATTAAAATCCAAAAACAGAATTTATGACATCGCACGATGTTTCAGATATCTTTGCCTTGACATGGACTGAACTGATATTCTGGTAAAAAAAGTTCCAGGTCCATATTTTTGATACTAATTTTTTATTTCAGAATGCAAGTCTCATTCCAGAAATTTCCAAGAGATGGTGCTCAACTCCAGTCCAAATAAATCAACTTGCAGTATGGCCACAATGGTTAAATTAATACTGGTCCTAGCCCGACGCCCCACCTATAGGTAATTTCTGGAATAAAGCTGATGCTCTGTAATTTAAGAAATTCATTTCTAAGTATGGACCTGGAACTTTTTTACCGGAATATCAGTTCAGTCCATGTCAAGGTAAAGATATCTGAAACATCTTGCGATGTCGTAAATTCAGTTTTTGGATTTTAATTTTTTCTTAAGTGATTGTCACTTTCACTTTTAAAATTCGGCCTTCAATGCAATGAAAGATTTTTTATTATCAATATTTTTCCTTGAATTTTTTCTCATGTCTAAGAGACATATTGGACAAAAATAGCACTATTCAAATGGCATGAAACTAAATCATTTTCGTCACTGTGTTCTAAAATTCGTGAAACGCAAATTTTCAAAGTTTTGTGTAAAATCTAAAAATAAAGCAGTTGAAACAATTTTTCGGCTTTTTAACGTCTATAAGGTAGGCTTTCAAATGACATCTTCGTTTTGGTTGTAAGTTGTAGGGAAAGTCTTTTTTTGTTCAAAATCTCAAATTTGATAAAACGGACCAAAAAAAGACAGGAAATGGTCGCAGTTGAATGATTTTTGGTACAAGTAAGCTTGATGACGATAGAATCAATTCTATCCTTTTGGTTTTGACCAAAAAAATTGATTTGCAAAAAAATGAGCTAAAATCAAGTGTTGCGTTTCTTTTGCTGGTGAGTGTATATCATCTTAACTACACTGTAGATGTGACAATTGCCCTGACATTGGCGAATATGTGAGTATGGGGTGAATATGCAATTTGTATGAGCTGAGATGATGTAATAGTGTCGTGTTAGATCTTGCTGTTGGATCACAGTTCCAGAGTGTCTTATTCATGGCCCAAAGATACCAAATAAGCCAAGCTATTTTCTTTACTTGGCCTACTCGGTAACTTACGCTGATTTAAATATTTTAGGCTATCTATATTTTTATCTATCTATTTGGTTGTTGTTGTTGTTTTTTTTTTCAAGTATATCTATCCATTTATCTATAGAAACTTATTTTCATGCATCCATTCAGGCACTGTATTGGTGCGGCTTCAGTATAATATAACACTGGTGAATAGAGTTGATATTTGCTTTGGCTGCAAATCAATGTGCCATACATGACAAGTTTGAAGAAACATTCTTTTCCTTATCTTCATTTAGTTTGATTATTAACCTTGGGAACCATGGTTGATTGTTGTTATTTCTGGGAATCTTTCTGAGCAACAATTGCTATTATCACTATTAAGAAATGTAATTTTGAGAGTATTACTATTACTTTTATGTGAGAACATGGATATTACAACAGATTATTACTAAAAAAATATGTCAGTGAACCTCCTATTTTATTATCATTAGCAAAACATTATAAAATTCTCATGGATTTTAAATTGTGTGCGAAGTGTGAGATTCAATTTTAAAGCCCTTTCACCAATACAAATCCTCCCTGTCTTGTTGCTCACACTATATGCAGTGCCGCCTGTAAGTAAGTGAAACGCATGACATTGTGCCATTGCATCAATGCTAAACATCCTCAGCCAAACTGCTTGTGGAGGCATGAATTCTCATCGGATGAAAGGGAAACAAAGTGGGTCATAAAGGCCGATGTGTGAGGCAAGTGGGATAAAAATAGCAGCCCATTTTCTTCGCTATAGTCGAAGTTAGGTATGGGTCAAAGTCTTTGATAAGTAAGTGAACCACCCTTCCCTATGTTTTAACATTGTGCCTGCATTTCACTTACTTCTCAAAGACTTTGACCCATACCTAACTCCAACTACAGCAAAGAAAATTGGCTGCTATTTTCATCCCACATGCCTCACATATCAGCCTTTATGACCCAAAATTTTTTCCTCTCATCGGATGAGAATTCGTCCTTCCAGAAGCATTTTGGTTAAGGATGTTTAACATTGATGCAATGGCACAATATCATGCGTTTCACTTACTTACAGGCGGCACTGTATAGCACAACAGGTCTACAGCCCTCCTGATATTGCTTATGACTTTGCACTGGACTTGCCTGGAGCTACAGAGTAGGGAGGGTGCGGCAGTTGCGGAGTAGAAGGGGTGGGACCCTCTTCTCCTAATAACCCCAATCACCCTGTCATAGGAAATAGTGGGGGGATTGATGAGGGCATTTCTGGGGTTTACTAGGTCAAAGGTCAACTTGAAGGTCAGAGGTCAAATCTGGAGGTCAATTCTGAAGGTCATCAAGCAGTTAAGGGCATTATCTGCCTGTAAGAGCCCTTCTACTCCTTCCCACCAATACTTTTCCTGTCAATTGCCTCAATTTTCTCATAGCTAGTGTCTGCAGTGAGACCTAGTTGGATTGGTATTTTCACAATTTGTACAATTTAAACACTTACCATCCTGTTTCGGAGTAAGTTGAACTGTTCTCTGGTTTAAATATAGATATATTATATATATGTTTTAAAAGGGTTAATCCAGAATAGAACAAGAAAAGCATGTTACAAACTGTGACAATGATACAAACAAAATAAATACTATATTCTGTCCAAAGAAACTGCGGCAATTGGCTGCCAAATGCTGAGTCACTCGGTAATAGCCATCGCTGCCTAATAAGCCAAGTACCCATTTGCACCTGGGTAGAGTGGAGCAAAGAGTTATGGAGGATCTGCCCATTCCGTTACTGGAACTCGAACCTTCAACATCTCAGAATGCATGCTGATTCATTGCTGAGTGCTGGATTCAATCCTGTCATAGGGCTTATGTTGGACTGTTCCAATCATCATAAAACGCATTGCCTTGTCCATTGTCTGTTTCAATTAGCTCTATTAGTCCAGCAACATTTATAATAAAGCCCAGTGAATCAGTCCAGTTCATTGACAACTTTTAGCCCTTCAAGCTTTGGATATGTTGTATCAAGAAAAAACAGTTGTCCTGTAGCATAACTCTAATACTGCCTGGTGTCTCATATGAAAAAAGATCTGAAATTCTCGAACTGCAACTATATTAACCACTGGTCTCATAAGGTAAACCGGTTTTGTAAGGATGTGGTTTTATATCAAAAGGATCACAGTATAGTATAAAGATTGTCTATAATTTTTTATGCCAGACTTATGAAAACAGACCATTTTATGAAGTATTTTTTAGAAACTGAGGAAAATGATAAAAATCAAAAGATCTTTTAAAGTTCAAAGGGATGTGAATTAACTCAACAATGGCTGATAATCAGGTAATTAAACTAAAACAAAATGGATGTTGGAAGAGCACTTTTCAAAAGGCATCATGAAAGACACTTTAATTTCCTGATTAAACATTTCATTTCCATTTTCAGAAATTGCAGAGGACAAAAAACTGATTAAATTTCACTTGACAATCATCAATATTATTGGCATGATTCCTGAACCAATACCAGAATGGCAACATTTCATTGCAGATATTGACTGCAGGTCCTGATGATTAGCGGTTATGACAGCAGATGCCCTGTCTCACTGTGCCCCGCCTGCTGTCTCACTGTGCCCCGCCGACGGGGCAGAGTGAGACACTTAACGAGCACGTACATAACTCAAAGTTTCTCTAATACTTGTAAAAGGAAGGAACCTGAAACTGAGTGACAATATACCCAACGTCAGTATCTATAATGTGGACCTGATCTCTTTTAACTCGTTCCTGCCAACATTTTGGAAGACTTGAAAATAAAAAAAGTGTCTCACTGTGCCCCGGTCTCCCCTACTTATGAGACAGCATTTACAGATATGGAAAGGATATACAGGAAGCTAAAAATAATCACAATAGGCCTATGCACTTGACATACTTTGATCAGTTAGGTACCACATTTATGTGTAAAATCACCAGTCCACATGTAAATGCACAATTGCACATACATTGCTATATATTGGAAAACTCCACGAAATAACATGACACATGCAAAGTCATTGCCTACAACCTTTTGTCTGCAATATGTTGTCCTTGAAATATGGGAAATGGCCAAAGATGACATGGACAGTCTTTGTTGTGACGTCCATGCACAAAATGACAAGTCTGTACTTTGTGCTTGCTTGGCATGACAGGACAATATGATAAGATTTTAGGTCACTGGTTTCTGCAGACATAGTTGCATTCTATTTGATTTGACAGCTCACTTTGACGTGTCATGACACAGACTACAGACGCATGGCACGGAGTCATATGAAACAAAGTCGTATATGACTCCAGCGACACATCATACTGTGACACTGACAATGTCATACACGAAGCTAAGTCTGATGACACCGAAAAAGTCATATGCCACAGGTAAAGTCAGAATGTCACAAAATTGGCTCTATATTGAAGTCATATGAGTGTAAAATGCTGTAAATTTTCATCTGACATGGTCGGGCATCTCATGGGACTGCTTTATATTGTACATGTCCTTCGGCAGTACTACTTATTTTCTAGTTTTATCAAGAGACACATGAGACATTTCAAACAATATGTTTATATGAGGACATTTTCCGCAAACGGGAGGATTCCGCAAACGGGAGGATTTCAATAACACTAAAAGATTGCGCTTGCCTCTGGACCAAAATAGCAGATGTCTCTGAATCAACCCTCTCAAAGAGATGATAGTCCTACAATTGCCTTGACACCTGGCACTGAATGATGAAAGATATGTATGAAATGACTATACTGCTTACATCATACTTGGTCGCATGTCACAAGGTCGTACAATTTGCGTTACATGGCCATTTTGGACCAAAAATTGTTTTCTTCAAAAATGTCTAAAATAGACTCAGGACAACCAATTAAAACCAAAATCAACCACGATTATACAATAATTAGGTCTGTATATATGGCATTAACAAATTTTTTCACTATACAAATCAATGTAAAATCAAGATTTCAAATGCGTTTTTCTAGAAAACTACTTCATTCCACTAAAGCTGCTGTAAAATACAAAGTACTCTGTGTATCACCATGAAATTGTCACTGAAGTTGGCCAAGACAATGATCTTACTGATTTGAGCAGTGAAAAGAAGTATCTCTTCTTGAAAACCAATACATAGATCCACAAAGTTATGATAGACCAACCCACTAAAAACGTTTTCAAGCATCATGTGTATATCTAAGCTGCAAGCCTGAGTTCATCTCAAAATTTCAAGTAAAAGGTTTCAAAACATTACCAATATACATAAGAACTGATTCGAACATCTTACTTCAATAATTATCGAAAATTTCTGTGACATCTCACATGTATCTCCAGTGTCAATTTTTGTGCGGTGATAAGAAATCAATATCTAAAGTGAGTTTGTATATTCATAGCAATCCTTATAAACTAATAGAAAGTCCTGCCCTTTTTCATGATATGAGGGTATAAAAGTACATCATGACTTGTTTTTTATTAGTTTGATCACTTTTTGGTCATTTTTGAAGTCCAGTTCACTGCTATTGAGCCAGCATAAAAGTCTGTACCAGTCATGCGTGCATGTGTTACATTTTTTTCAGGGTTTTTCAGAGCATCACAAAAGTCAGAAAATCAATGCAAACCTAACCATATTTTATACCACAGCAAATCCTGATTTATGAGCATTTGGACAATAGCACTTTCCATATTGTATGATTTTACTGGTTCGAGTTCTGATGGCTTGAAACTTATAACCCCTCTCCAACTTGACTGATTTTTGAAGGTGTTACAAAAGTTTCAGGGTAAACTAGACAAGCTGTACAGCAAGTGGTTTACCTGCACACAAAATCTGAGATATGCAATTAAAAGTAGAACTCATGAGCATTTATTTGATCAATGTTTGAAGTTCCTAGCCTCAATATTAACAGTTTCAGACTAAATTTAAAAAAACATGTTGATTTTTTTCGGTTGATGTTGCTTCGCATTAAAGGCTCTACAAAAGGCATGATGATACTTATACAGATGAAATAGCTTTCACAGCTTTACAAGGAATTGGGTATTACAACAGAGAAAACCAGAACAATATACCTTTTATCATTGGCATGCAATCTCACTTTTAAGATGATTTTTTCAAATCTGATGTAACGCGGGACACAAAAAATCACCTGTTTTCTCAAAGTTTTTGGTAGCTAACAGCCTTATTCTGTAAGGAAGATCATTTTTTTTAGGTGGATATGAAACAATAGAAGCTAAGAATTCCAGTGATGTATAATAAGTGATGGTACATACAAGATATGTACATTTTATCATCACATAAATTTAATATTTCTCAAATTGTACGACGTCATGACACACGACCACTTCAAAAATTATATTCCAATCCTTTTTCAAGAGAAATTACAATGACATTTTGGCATACAAATCTTCAAAAAGCAAAAGTAAAGAATAAAGAAGAAGAAATATCGTGTCTGATGTTTTACATAGTATAGAGAAAAGACATGTGTTTTATGAAATCTGATGACAGGTCTGTATGATGTTGCTCATTCTTTTACAATGCTCATTACAGTATTCAGAAGAGAGATGACATTGAAGGTGACAATATTCGTGGTCTTTCACACTGAACAAAATATGATACTGTTTCCTCACTTTATGACTAAAAAAGATTAACATAAGTCATGTCCACTCATAGGGGTATTGAAAGATCTATAGTGTCTATGACACTATCTCATACAGAATCACTAGGGACTATAGCATGTGTTAGAAATGCAGTATCGCCAAAGAAGACAGTCTGACAATTTGGTCTTGACTCCAGGTGATACCAGATGACCTTTTGGTAGCGAATTCCTCTTTTCCCTTTTTACTATTCATGGATTTGCTGGATCATCTCCCAGCGTGCAACCCTCTCACTCTATCAAGGACGCCATCAGCTATCAAGGACGAGGCTTGTCATCCGTCATAGCGGATCTTGACATCAGAGCCAAGTGTCAATATTCATCTCAAATAGACTCAGGACAACCAATTAAAACCAAAATCAACCACGATTATACAATAATTAGGTCTGTATATATGGCATTAACAAATTTTTTCACTATACAAATCAATGTAAAATCAAGATTTCAAATGCGTTTTTCTAGAAAACTACTTCATTCCACTAAAGCTGCTGTAAAATACAAAGTACTCTGTGTATCACCATGAAATTGTCACTGAAGTTGGCCAAGACAATGATCTTACTGATTTGAGCAGTGAAAAGAAGTATCTCTTCTTGAAAACCAATACATAGATCCACAAAGTTATGATAGACCAACCCACTAAAAACGTTTTCAAGCATCATGTGTATATCTAAGCTGCAAGCTTGAGTTCATCTCAAAATTTCAAGTAAAAGGTTTCAAAACATTACCAATATACATAAGAACTGATTCGAACATCTTACTTCAATAATTATCGAAAATTTCTGTGACATCTCACATGTATCTCCAGTGTCAATTTTTGTGCGGTGATAAGAAATCAATATCTAAAGTGAGTTTGTATATTCATAGCAATCCTTATAAACTAATAGAAAGTCCTGCCCTTTTTCATGATATGAGGGTATAAAAGTACATCATGACTTGTTTTTTATTAGTTTGATCACTTTTTGGTCATTTTTGAAGTCCAGTTCACTGCTATTGAGCCAGCATAAAAGTCTGTACCAGTCATGTGTGCATGTGTTACATTTTTTTCAGGGTTTTTCAGAGCATCACAGAAGTCAGAAAATCAATGCAAACCTAACCATATTTTATACCACAGCAAATCCTGATTTATGAGCATTTGGACAATAGCACTTTCCATATTGTATGATTTTACTGGTTCGAGTTCTGATGGTTTGAAACTTATAACCCCTCTCCAACTTGACTGTTTTTTGCAGGTGTTACAAAAGTTTCAGGGTAAACTAGACAAGCTGTACAGCAAGTGGTTTACCTGCACACAAAATCTGAGATATGCAATTAAAAGTAGAACTCATGAGCATTTATTTGATCAATGTTTGAAGTTCCTAGCCTCAATATTAACAGTTTCAGACTAAATTTAAAAAAACATGTTGATTTTTTTCGGCAAGAGGGACAGGTTGATGTTGCTTCGCATTAAAGGCTCTACAAAAGGCATGATGATACTTATACAGATGAAATAGCTTTCACAGCTTTACAAGGAATTGGGTATTACAACAGAGAAAACCAGAACAATATACCTTTTATCATTGGCATGCAATCTCACTTTTAAGATGATTTTTTCAAATCTGATGTAACGCGGGACACAAAAAATCACCTGTTTTCTCAAAGTTTTTGGTAGCTAACAGCCTTATTCTGTAAGGAAGATCATTTTTTTTAGGTGGATATGAAACAATAGAAGCTAAGAATTCCAGTGATGTATAATAAGTGATGGTACATACAAGATATGTACATTTTATCATCACATAAATGTAATATTTCTCAAATTGTACGACGTCATGACACACGACCACTTCAAAAATTATATTCCAATCCTTTTTCAAGAGAAATTACAATGACATTTTGGCATACAAATCTTCAAAAAGCAAAAGTAAAGAATAAAGAAGAAGAAATATCGTGTCTGATGTTTTACATAGTATAGAGAAAAGACATGTGTTTTATGAAATCTTATGACAGGTCTGTATGATGTTGCTCATTCTTTTACAATGCTCATTACAGTATTCAGAAGAGAGATGACATTGAAGGTGACAATATTCGTGGTCTTTCACACTGAACAAAATATGATACTGTTTCCTCACTTTATGACTAAAAAAAGATTAACATAAGTCATGTCCACTCATAGGGGTATTGAAAGATCTATAGTGTCTATGACACTATCTCATACAGAATCACTAGGGACTATAGCATGTGTTAGAAATGCAGTATCGCCAAAGAAGACAGTCTGACAATTTGGTCTTGACTCCAGGTGATACCAGATGACCTTTTGGTAGCGAATTCCTCTTTTCCCTTTTTACTATTCATGGATTTGCTGGATCATCTCCCAGCGTGCAACCCTCTCACTCTATCAAGGACGCCATCAGCTATCAAGGACGAGGCTTGTCATCCGTCATAGCGGATCTTGACATCAGAGCCAAGTGTCAATATACAAATGCAAGGATTTCTATTTGCTCATCTTTAGGTTTCATGTTTTGTTCTTCCAGGGCTGGGACTCATGATAGATGCAAAAATGAGAAAAAGATGGCTTTCCCACATATTCAGTTGATTTGCCTTGATTTGTTTGAAGAACGAGGTTGTTACATTACAAAGAGGAATGGAATTCAACAGGTTTTTTTTAATAGATTTGTTATTGTTAAAGCTGCTTGTTTTGCTCTGATGAAATCATTATTATTATTTTGTCGATTTGCCAGTTGGAGTCAGTCAGACAGTTGTCAGGAAGCCCTTGCTCGCACAATTTAACTTCAAATCCACTGCAAGTTGACATGCATTTATACATAGAATTTTTTCTAGAATTCAGATCCATGCAATTTCATTCCGAATCCTTCCTGTCCTTTTGATCCTCCATAAATTGTATGAAAATGAGAATTCTCATTTTTATGTAATTTTAAATTTTTTTTGGCATTTCCATCATTTTTTAAGATGAACATACAGTACATATGCTACTACATAGTAAGGTGATGGAATTGAGATGATATTGGAGATACTCCAGTCAAAAAGTATATATCAATATTCAATCTATATATCATATAATGTACCAATCTATTTACCTATTTTTGTACTTTATGTCTATTACATATCTTTCTATCTGTCTTTCTGCTTTCTGTCTCTTTCCCTCCTTGAATATTGTTAGTCTATATTGCCTGTTAACATGTTATTGCCTTTTAACATGTTTTTACTGACAACCTTGGGATGGTAGCACTTGATTATTTGTTGCAAATGCAGTGCAATTCAGTTAGCAGGCCAATGAGTTGGAAAATGAGTCATTTATATAAATGTGAGATGGCCGCCGTAGCAAGTCAAGCAGAAGATATGACTGCTTTGTCCTTGTGGGTAAAATAATGCCATCTATCAGTCGAGTCCATTAGCAGAAACAAGATTGTGGCTCATTGTAAAATCCTTAGAATGCAGCTAAATTCAGTTAAAAGTTTGTAGAAAATGCTGTAAAATGCAATTGAGAGATGCTCTAATAAGAAGCACTGATGAGGAATCGGTGGAAAAGTCGAGAAATGCAATAGCTAGTCTTGGAAAGACAGGGAATAAAAAAATGTGTAGTAATGAAAAAGTCCTGTGAAGCTTTCAAAAAGTCATGGAAAGTCAAGAAAGATTCTTGGAAAACAAAAGAAAGTGGTTTTGGACTGGGAAAAGCAATGAAATTTTCTTGAAAGCAATCATAAAGCCATAGCTGGCTAAAACATTGTATAAAAGGTGATAGAATGTTGACACTGTGCCTGTGTGGCCATTAGTACACATTAGGGACATTAATTTAAGGAATCCGCTGAGTCCCCAATCAATATGGCTTGAAGTTGTGTGAGCTCTAACGGCTTGCTAAGCACAAATACTTAGCTGAAGAAAGCTGTTGCACTCGGGCACTGCTGTGGCATTACTCAATCATATACTTGATGAAATTACAAGAGTAGATATGTTTTTCTTTAAAAAAAAAGAAGATTTTTCCTAGAATCTGCCTGTCTGAGTTATTTTAATTTTTGTTTTATAATTATATTTTGGGATTGATTTATCTTATAGACCCTCACTGTAAAATACTTAATGTAGTTTATTGGTCATATAAATGCAAATTCACTAAAAACCGCTGTTTCGTGGGGAAGAAGTACAGTTTTTGGAGATTTTATGGTAATATTACCATTAAACCCACATGCTTTTTTTTTTCAATGTAGGCATCTATGTCATTTTCCACAACATAGTGCATTAAGTGATTGTCTGTTATGTCACTCAGTAAGCAGCTACCAGATTTCACATTCTTGCCAAAAAGAAAATGTTAAGTGTTAGCAGACAAATGTCACACAACACCTCAACCTTCTAAAAGAACCAGAGAAGCCAGCAGATGTTAGGTGCTTGAGATGCTATTGACTCAAGTTAAGGTGCTAGCCTTTACATCAAGTTCCCAAGACACTTAAACCGGGTGGCTTTTCTCCATTCTCCTATAGGTTTTTTCTCTTAGAGATTTTTTCTCTTAGAGGCTTTTTCTCTACACAGTATTTGAAAGGTGAAATATTATCTGAAAAATAAAGAAATGGTATACTGCTGCTTTTATGACTGGTCTTTTGTGTTTTCAGTACCTGGTATTGAATGTGTCACACTGTTGCCCAAATGCATGTGTAATTTTTTGTCAGATTGGATGTTGAAAAGTAGCCCTACATTGTATTGGTTGATAGATAGATGGATAGATAGATGTAGATAGAATGTATAGAAAGATACATAGATAGAGGTAGAGATAGATGCATACAGTGCCACCTGTAAGTAAGTGAAACGCATGACATTGTGCCATTGCATCAATGCTAAACATCCTCAGCCAAACTGCTTGTGGAGACATGAATTCTCATTGGATGAAAGGGAAAGAAAGTGGGTCATAAAGGCCAATGTGTGAGGCAAGTGGGATAAAAATAGTAGCCCATTTTCTTTGCTGTAGTCGGAGTTAGGTATGGGTCAAAGTCTTTGAGAAGTAAGTGAACCAACCTTCCCTATGTTTTAACATTGGACCTGCGTTTCACTTACTTATCAAAGACTTTGACCCATACCTAACTCCAACTACAGCAAAGAAAATTGGCTGCTATTTTTATCCCACATGCCTTACATATCGGCCTTTACGACCCAAAATGTTTTCCTCTCATCGGATGAGAATTTGTCCTTCCAGAAGCATTTTGATTAAGGATGTTTAACATTGATGCAACGGCACAATATCATGCGTTTCACTTACTTACAGGCAGCACTGTAGATAGATGTATAGATGGATAGATAGGGAGAGTCCTGCAGAGACCAGTAATCCAATTTAAATCCAACTCCTTATAACACCACCCGCCCCCGCACCCTATAACACCATCATGTCTGCGTTCTAGGAGTCCAAATACTTGAAGTGCCTCGTTAGTTTCTGTGGAATAACTATCTCATTGTGGGATCTGATATAGAGGGCCATTATAGCAGTCTCCGGCAAAAATAAGGCATTTTCCATATCACAACTTGCTATCTGCTACAACATAACAATCTGGGTGATTTGTGGCGTGGTAATTGGCTATCGCAATGCTTTACTGCTCTAATTGACTAAGTCATTTCTTTCCAGATATTTTCAGGCACATTATTCACAAAATAGTCAGACTAGGATCTCTTAGTCAACTTTGTGTAAAAATATTTTCATCCAAAAAATTGCAATTATCCATTATGCATTACTAGTTTTTCGTGCACAGATCTTCATTTGCTTTTATTCTTTTTATATTCTACCGTATCTCTAACCCGAATTTGTCCCAATTAGGCCACACATAATTGATCTTTAGCTTCTCGGATTCCTCTCAAGGCCCTTTTTTTAGGGTCGGTCGGTTGGACAAAAAAAAAAGGTGAAAAAAAAAAATTTTATAATGTGAAAAAAAATTATTATTTTTTTTTTTTATTTTTTTTTTTCCATCGGCAGGAAATCTATTGTGTCGGCGGGTCCGCGAAGCTAAGAATCAATTATGTGTGGCCTTATGGTATGAATTTATGTATACCTTGGGCCTCTACTCTGCAGTAGCATTCTAATTATGATTTATGCCTGAAAGGAACTAGTGTTCAAAGAAGAGGGGGCCATGCCTGGGGACCAATGATCTTCTACGTACCAGTACCATAATTCTTAAACATGGCTCACAAATATTTCATAATGGGTAAGATAGATGAATAGATGGAGAATTAGATCAATAAATCGAGAGATCGATAGATAGATAAACGGAGAGATAGACACAGGTATGTGTAGACAGATGGATAGATACTGCATGTAGAAAGATAGAATCCAATTGGTAGGTAGAGGGACTGTCTGACCAGCTGCTGACAGACAGTTCGCTTGGTGCAGAAAAATTATTTGTTGGAACTTGGAAGTGATGACACGCCAAGTCTAAAACAGAGCCCAGCTTACATGTGATTTTCGAATTAAATCCTTCTCCTACCTCCAAATAAAAAAGACTATCTGTCTTATCATCAATCATTTTTCTTACATTTCTGAATGGCTGCTGCTTTTGATAATAACCACTTTAACATATTTAATACTTATAAAGGATCCACAAAGGATTTACGAAAGATTTATAAAGGATTTATAAAGGATAGTGGCTGTGAAATAATGTAAAAATGGGATGCTCTATCACCAAATAGAGGGATTCATCTCCAAGCATAACAGGCAGCTTTCAAAGAATACAACCAGAGTGATGTAATGGTGCTATAAATCTCTTGACATATGCTGCGTTGAATAATACATTCAGCATCAAGAAACATAGCTCAGGAAAGTTATCATTAGTTAGGTTTTTCCCTTTTTTTTCTTCCTCGACGTTTTTACTTGACTTTTTGCTATTACTTATCTTTTACCTCTGCGATCTCTTGTACAGTGGCCGAAGGGGCTCTTTGGTCAACATAATCTGGTGATGGGCAAAAAAGACCTTGTATGGACTCCATTAAGAAAAGAGAAGGGCCATACTCGTAGTCACTAGAGAGTCCATACAGTTACTCTGAGGAGTAGATGCTCCCAAGCCCAGTGCTATTCCAGTGGGGCAGAGGGTTTACTTACTTTTGCAAGATTATGACTCCACATAAAGGATGCAGGTACTTTTAAGAGCAACTGTACCCCTGTGGCGTAACGGTCAAGAACGCTTGTCCACTGGCTTTGAGGATGCGAGTTCAAATCTCACCCCGGGAACTCACTTTAGTCCGAGCCCATGGGACATTAAATGGAGGCGAGTTGTATCCAGTGTTCTATGCTGGGTGGGGCAACTGAAAGACACTGGGCATCCCTGTTTTAATATGGTATGTTCCAAACTCTCAGTCTTTTACGGTTGCCAAAAATGAAAGTGAGACTTCCTCCACAAAAATGGTGGTTGAGCTGCCCCGGCTGATCTGGGGTATACCGGCACAACACAAGTCAGGTGGACATCTGAAAATATGAAGCATCAGCAGCTGCCTGCACGTAAAATTTGTTGAACTAAAAGAATTTTTCAAATTTTCCCATGACTGGATGCAAAATGTTCTGGCTTGTTCCAAAACTATTTACTTATGCTTCTAGACATCTATTCTATTTTATTTTATTCTATTCTATTCTATTCTATTGAGTATCCAGCTTAATGCTTTCCTACCCTGCTACCTGTCTTCTAAAGTGTCTGATGAAACTGTTGCATAATGTGACCAGCAATATTGCATACCATATGAGATCTATGTTCGCTTATGAAGTCCGTGCTTCTGTATTCTGGAAGAAATATGTCTCGGTGTGCTCCTGCATATCGCAGTTTATGCTCTATACTATGAGTTTATTGCTCCCCCGGTACTAGTACATTGTCTATGAGAGAAAAGCTTTTTTACCATATATCATAATTAGAATATTACTGCGACCACAGACTCCAAGAATACGTAAATTGAACCAGATCTACTAGTCAAATTATGACAGTTATATAATACATGTATCACAAATATTACCTCACTAGAATTACCCAGTGATAAATGAATGAAGGAGGAGGGTGCAATTTCAATTTGTTTAGGAGAGGAGAAGATGTGGTAAAGTGGCTGAGACATACAACAATGTGACCAGGACATGCGGTGACATGACTGCAGTCCTTTGTATAGCTGGTAGTATGCAGAGCTTTGCCATAAGTTGGACTTGAGACGGTGACACTTTAGTCAAAGTGGCATGCAGTCAATATATATAGCCGATTATGAAGAGAAATGGTCAATTGTTGATAAGATGATAATGTACAGGTGTGGTGATCGCCATATTTTGTGAGCAAACCAAGGAAATGATTGAAATCGTGTTTTTTGAGTGATTTGTTGCCTTGTAGCCTAAATGTAATAAATGGAATTAAGGTGAGGGAAAGTTGGTAATACTTGAAATATTAGTGCCACTGTGGTAGGAATGGCAGTAATTATTTATTTCAAGCAGCATAAGTCCTCGAATATTCATTCGTAAATCAAGCGCACCTTGTTGAAAAACATCCCATGAGAAGTTCTTTATTTCAAGACTGGCCAGAGAGAATTGATTTATTTCAGCAAAACTGAGCAAGAAAGTATTTATTGAAAAAAGGTAGGAAGGATATGAAATGGTGTCCATGTAAGGGCTGCTGTGCGGATGTACTGGTGTACGTTGCATAAATGTTTATGTTATTTTGAAATGGAAATACCTTTGTATTGCCAGCAACATTGATGTTGGGAGAAATTCTGTAAGTATATAAATGCTTTGTTGAGGATGGAAAAGAGGTACAAAACAGATTTGTGTTTTGGGGCGTAGTGTGGGAAATATCCTGAAGGTGGCAGATAGGTTAACTGGAGGCAGAGGCGGCCCCTGGGGTAAGGAATTGCAGGAGGTGAAACTCATGCAACTCTAGTGTCAAAGTGGATTTAGGGTGGATTAGGTAAATAAAGGAGAGGTAAGAGGGCTGTCGGGGGTGCATCTGAAGTAAAGAGATGCCAGAGAAGGATAGGTCAAGTGTTTAGGTAAATGGGATGCATGAGGAAGGTGCTGTCTTTGCACAACATGACAGTGAGGTTTAGTTTAAATGTTAAGAAGATTACTGCTCAGGACTGCTATTCTCATTTTGTGCCTGAAAATATCTGGAAAGAAATGACTTAGTCAATTAGAGCAGTAAAGCATTACGATAGCCAATTACCGCGCCACAAATCATCCAGATTGTTATGTTGTAGCAGATAGCAGTTGTGATATGGAAAATGCCTTATTTTTGCTGGAGACTGCTGTAATGGCCCTCTATATCAGATCCCACAATGAGATAGTTATTACGCAGGAACTAATGAGGTACTTGAAATATTTGGTCTCCCGACACACAGATGTGATGGGTTGATAGGAACGGAAGGGAGGGATTTGTGTGGAGAGAAAACCAAGGAGGTGGGTGGTTGGATATTAGGGATTTACATTCTGTATTTACACATTTGGTAGGCTTATTAGGAGAGGGGGAGGACACAGCACTGACGGAAAGGATGATCGAAACTGCTGTCCAGCATAAGTTCAGATGACCCAGTCAGAGCGGTATTAGAATCCGCATGATATTTTTATTGCAAAAATGGAGAGGGATCGGAATCAGAGTTAAACTGAGACAGACCTAAGAAATAGTAGGAATTTCTTTTTTGGAAGCCAACGGAGTCAGGAGTCAAGAGTCGGTTCACTTACTACCTCTCTCTGCAGCCCTTGTTCAAAGCGACCACCACAAATTCCATCCTGCCCAGCAATTTACCGACATGTTACTAAATCATCAAAAGTCTTGAAATTACGATTTTAGAAAACTGATCTTTCTCCCGGTTTCATTTTCCAAGAGATGTATAATTGATAAGAGGTGAAAAGCAGCAACATTTTCATTGACTAACCCTTTATGGAACATGACACTTGGCAGCCGAGGTGTCATGAGTAACTCTTGACATAATGTGAAATATTACATCTTGGTGGAGGCAAGGAAACAAAAATATTTCACAGGTCTTAATACAATCAGGAAATATGTAATTTGGTCTTGAAAATAAAAATGTTCAGTTATGCAGAAAACTTTGATGTTATTTAGGCAACTGTCTTTGCCTTTCTGTCTATCTATCTTTCTATCTATCTATCTATCTATCTATTATTTTATCAATCTGTCATTGTATCTGGCGATCTGTCCGTTGATCTGTCCGACTCCATCTATCTGTCTATCTATCTATCTATATATCTATCTATCCATCTATCTATATATCTGTCTATCAATATCTCTATCTTTCTATCTATATGTCTATGTATCTCTATCTGTCTATATCTATCTATGTGTTTATCTTCTTTTTCTGTATGTCTAATTGTCTATCTCTTTAAAGTTTATTTCCCTTTGTGTATCTTTTTAGTTTCTGATTAGTTCCTCACAAGCTGATGAGTGAGCAACATATCTAAACCTATCAATTCAAGGAAAGCCAGTATTATCCATAGTTTTAAGGATTGTCTTCAGAACTCAACTCAAAGGACAGCATCTTAACCTGTGTCAGTAAATTTTGCAGCACCTAACATCTGCTGGTTTCTCTGGCTTAAGAGATGTGTTAAAATTCCGCCTTTAACATTTTATCTTCTCTTACAGATGAAATTCAACTGCAGTTGAGAATTATCACTCGGGTCTGCATGACTCTATAGGGATTCACTGGGATAGGGGTAACTGCAGATGAATATAAAAAATTGGTTTTTACTCTACCGTCAAATGATAGAAGAGGTAAGAAAGTAGTTGAAGGCATCAGAATATAACGGTGAATTATTTTGACAATTGGATGTCGTACAGATATTGAAATAAACTAGAAAAACACAATTTTTGTCAGTGAAGACCAAACAGAAATAAAAAAAGATACTGTCTTTTTGAAAATGACTGAGAGTTGCCATAAATTTATAGCACTTACACATGGTCATACGGTAGTTGTAGTCTTTACTTGGAAAGTAATCAAAAAGCCACAGAATCTGTAAGGGCCTAAAAAATTGTATAAAAGGGTGATAGAATGTTGACACTGTGCCTGTGCGGCCATGCATTAGTACACATTAGAGATATTAATTTAAGAGATCCGCCGCACCCCGAGTCCCCAATCAATATGGCTTGAGGTTGTGGGAGTTCTTAAGGCTTGCACGGCTCAAATGTTTGGCTTACGAGAGCTTTTGAACGAGGTGCTTCAGGAATCTGCATGTGGTTGTAAAATTGGGACATATTCTTGTATTGCAATTGATGACTGGAAATGATTGTTTTTCTAACTTTTCATGATTGGCAATTGCATCATTCACTTTGCCTCTTTCAAAAACTCTGCATTTGAAAAAAATTCTATAATAGGAGAAGTTTTTCTGCTGTTAGAAAGAATTTGTGCTGAATGAACCTACATGTGTAGATTTTGTAAATCTTGATAATAAATGGATCATTGGACCTAAACAAGTAATTTTCTTGAAAGGATGGAACACTGAAGAAACTATTCATTTAATTCAGTTCATCTATCACAAATATTCCTGGATGGTTTTGGATACGCAGGCCTACATATAATTTCGGAATGATATGACACTATTTAAACTTTGGTGATCGTTGTTTGGTGAATGCGACGTGGCTTATTATTTTATCTGAACTATCTTATGATGAAAAGAAAAGAAAACTTTTCAATTTATAGTTGCCTGTTAGTCATGCAATTCAGAAGTCTGACACGCGAAGATCGAATCAAGCTTTTAAGTTAGATGTAGGAACTGTATTATTTTCACCTTTTTGGTCACAGGAGATTTGTCACTTCCAGTTTGTATGCATGTCAAGTTTTGAATGCCAATTTGTTGAATATGGTTGTCAAATTGATGATTTTGATTTGGTAATTTCTGGAGATAGTGCTTAATTCACATTTTGGACAGCTTTGCTTTCCTCCTTGTTGTTTCAATAATATTGGTCACCATAGTTGAAAAATATTTGGCAAGGTCTGCTATTCAAAGGTCCTGGGTTCAATACGGCAATCCAAAATTGCATTAAAAAATTGCCATACATTGTAATAACATTGGTAATGAAATACATGGCCCATTGGTACCATCATTTTTGCAGCATCGGAGAATTTCTTGGTTGTTCATATTTTCTTTCCTATGTTACGATTAGCATAATCCAAGAACAATGAGAACATGCTACATGAAATACACTGAGCGCCATTAAAAACGCAACATTCCAAAATGGTTAAAAAATGGTACTTTCTCTGAATATATCAAGACGAAATTTTGCACACACTTAGCAGTTGCCATCGGGTATATTCACGAAAATTTACAGATTTCTGATAGCAAAACTTTTGTGTCAAATTAAATCGTCGTGGCTACTGTCGAAAATGCAAGTCACAAAATTTCTAAATCCTGGGATCATTAATTTTAATAACTTTGCTGTTCTATCCACAGTATTTTTTGATTAGCCAGTATATTTTACCTTTTTACTTGCTTGATGGGATGGAAAAAAGTAATATTTGACTGAAAGAAAATTAAAGATGATGAAATTAATAAAATTTTAGTGTCAATGCTGGCCTGCCCCCTACAGGAGCTTTTTGTTAAAATCTTAAAAAGGAGTTTTATTAATTTTTTTTTTTTAGTTTCGTTATGGAATGATTGTCTGTGTTTGTGTTTCTATCCTGGGTATGCAGAATAACGCCATCGTACAGCAGTTTGGGTTTGTATGCTTCATTTCTGGATACTGACCCCTACATCCTGAGCTTTTCATTCAAAATCTGCTTTACCCTCAATATTTTTTTCGAAAACGTTCACAGGGCAGCTTTTTGAAGTCTTGTGCATGTTACGTAAAAATTTCATGAGATTATTTTCATCCAACAAGCCATAAATTCAATTTTCAATTGCCTCATTTCCAGTGAAGCACAGTCTGTGAACGGATGTTTCAAACGGAGTTCACTAAAATGAGTCGTGTGGAGCGAAAAGTCAACCTTTTTTCACAATATTTTCCACAAATGGTCGTAAGACCATACACGAGGTCTGTGCCAAATTTGATAATTATTGGGCAACAAGAACTAAGAAAATTTGGTGGTTTAACGATGTTGCGTTTTTAATGGCGCTCAGTGTATATAATGGACTTCATTAATATCATTAATTTAATGCCCTATTACTTTAAGTGCACCTCGTTAGATAAAAAATCTGCTACGTTGCAGCGTCTGATAGCGTTTTACTGAAAATATGGTACCCGTTCGAATATTTCAATTAACTTTTCTGTTGCCATGAAAACAGAAGGTCAGTGCACCCAGCGCAGCTCAATTTTTTAGGCCAAATCCAAGTGTCTGTGCCAAGGAATTTACTGTAAATATGCAATGGATGATCACGAAAAATATTATTTGGAAACCTAAAAGTTTCTCAAAGCTTTTCATTCACATTTAAAGTCACTGTGAATCAGTTTAACCCATGTGCTGAGGCGATCACCTTGGTCCTCCAAACTGGGCTGTTCCTAAATTGTGGAAGTTCAGTGTATGTGGAGACTGCTTCATTTCTCGTTATGACTATTATTTTTTTAATTTTTGAAATGGTATATAAATTTTAGTATCACGCAAAGTTACAATAAGCCAAATATGGCAATTAAAGCAGATGAGGTTAGGTTTTTCAGCACTGCCTCTTGACAGCAGATTGTTTCAGCCAAATCGTCTCAAGCGTTGTTAGGCAACTGCTGGAAAACACCTCTGGTAATTGCCTCAGCTGATCAGGTTGAAATATAAATAAATGTTTATAATCTAATGAAAGATATCTTGAAAGACTGCAAGCCTATCAGAAAATATATTTTCTTGCAATCATTTGCTTTTTTACTATAAATTCTCTGACTTTTAACACAGCTAATTTGCTGAATTTCGTATGAGAAATTGAGCTGCGCTGGGTGCACTGACCTCTCGTAACTATGGTAACAGTACAGCAACTTAAACACTTCTAACAGTCTTGATTTTTTCAAAATAGATGGTCAAATACCTCAAATTTATTCTGTGAAAATTTCATTTAGCTATTTCAAATAGAAAGGTCTGCCAAAAGAATTGGTCAGAACTTTTGGGATACCCCTTGTACATTTAATGTGGAATTCCACGTCAATGATTTGGTAAATTGTTCAGAGATGTAGTTACTTTCAAGAGCGCTGTACAATGCACTTTACATTTTGAGACTCTATATTAAGAGGTGTACTTGCTTTCAAGAGCAAGAAAATAATGAACCTTCCATTTCAGACTCTCACGTCAGACGTAAAAGTCTGCTCGAGTCAGAGCTTCACAAATGACTCAACTCAAAATAACCACATTACGAAGATGTCAAGATTAATTTCTCGGTTAGTGAAATCGAAATTGGTCATACTTTTCAGTTTGAAATCACTCAATTACTAATTCAACACCATCTGCCGAAAACATAAAAGTTTCTTTTATGAATAAATATCTTCGGAAAGCCCTGCATAGAATATTAGAAAATTACAATAATTCTCATTTGAAATTCTAACAGCGTTTTCCATAACAACTCAATTGGAATATCGGTTTTACATGGAATTGTAACTTTGCGAAAAAGCGACGACAAATCCTTGTTCATCAACCTGTTGTTACTGAGTTGGGGGAGGAGCATTCATTGGCTCATTTGGTAGCATCCTTGGCATGTGTATCTTGGTTTTGAATCATGCTCAGGCGAGGTTATGTGAACCTATCTACTATATACATCAGTGATGTAGTCAAGGCCAGAACACCCGAGACCAAGGCAAGGCCAAGGATTTGGCATCCGAGACCGAACCAAGGCCGTGGCCATCAAAATATGGCCCCGAGGCCCCAACCACTGGCCCAAAGACACCTGAGACCAAGGCAAGGCCAAGAATTTGGCATCCTCGAGACCTCTAACACTGATGTACATGTTGGATAGCAGTTTCTAACATCCTTTGCCATGTTGCTGTGTCTTCCTAATGTTTTTTTTAATTAGCTTACCTTGTGCAAAAATACAAGACGAAAAGCCCCAATCGTCCACAAAAGTTTCTGTAAATAACCTACAACTTCTTAAAAGGTAGAATATCGATGTAGATATGCATGTCTTGAAAAAATGCAACATACAATCCCGAGGAATAGCCAACTCAAGTTTTCAAAACAACTAAGAACAGCATTTTTACTTTATCTCTACTTTTACAGTAAGTATAACTCCAGGGAGTAAGTCTCAAAGAAGAAGATATCACAATACTCTCTTCTTGGAAGAGAATTCTACCTTCCAGCTCAGAAAAACCACAGCTGTCTTCTTCATAATGGCAGAGAATACGGGAGTCAGAAAGCAGTACTTTGTGCTCTACTTTTCAGGCTTTTTGTGTGTCTATGTATCTTTTGTCAGTTCTTGTATCTTTTGTATGTATCTTTCTATGTACCATTTGTATCCGATGTCACAAATAGCATCTTTGTTGACTTTCCTTTTCATCTTTTGATTCTGTGCATCTTCAATTCTTCATCTTATGCCGGGATCTCATGTTCATCTATTGACATTCTCTCTTTTTTGCTGTTTTTTTTTTTGTAGATTTATTTTTCTGCAGATATCCTTCTTTCATTGATATGATAGCTTGCTGTAAAATGTATTCTAGCTTGCTCTTTTATTGTATTGTTCCTTGTTTTGAAATTGAAAGTGTATTGACAGCACAACTGACCTAAAGATTTAGGGTTAAATGATGAAATGTGAGTTAAATTATATTATGATTACACTGTAAATTTTGAATTCTGAGTCAGCTTAAATGATTGAGTGAGATGGTTGCACAATTCCTTTGAGCTGTCATAGCTTGTTGTTTAAAGTTATAACAACGAAAAGATTATCATAACTCAAAACATCAAGCTATGTCAGCTCAAACAATTTGTGCAACCATCTCACTCAATCATTTGAGCTAACTCAAAATTTCCAATTTTACAGTGTAGAGATTGTGATAAGAAACATTTTAAAGTGTTGATGAATTGACTTGGAATTGATTATGAAAAAGAAGAGTTAAAATTTGTGGTAGGCTTTCATAAATAACATCCTGGATATCCGTTGACCCTGTACTTTGGATGAAACATTGAATTAACTATCGTTGCTAGTAGTGGACAAGGAAAAAACGCCCCAAAAAATATTAAAATTTGGAGCAGGTTGCAAACTGCTACATATCTCATCAAAACTTTCACAACAGGAATTTTTGATCGCCTTGCCACGAAGAAAAAACTACTGGAATTTGGCTGCAATGTGGGAGGCTTTTCTCCTTCACATCTCATTTTTTTCTCTCCTTTTCTCTCAAATTTCCTTTTTTTTCTCCCATTTTCTCTCCTCTTCTCCTTTGTCATTTTTGTGTAAACTTCTTTTAACTTTGTTGGCATCCAAGGTGTTTCCCAACATCTAGTAGCAGCAGTGATAAATTGATCTTAATTTGTTTTCTAATGGAATTTAATAGGCTACTGGAGAATGATTTAGAATTGATTAATTAACTCAGCCTCTTTTTTAGATTTTGAAATTAAAAAAACAGAGTTATATTGATTTTAAGCCTCGTGTGGTTTCCCTAATGAAAAATGTTTTTTGAAGTTTTTAGTTAATGCCCAAAGCATCAGGAGGTATAGATCAACAATAGAGCCTAATTAGAACTGGAAATATAATGTAAAGAAGAAAAGGACTTTAATTATATTGATATTTATATAGAGAATATGACGTCAAGGTTTTTTGTTATCAAGGTTTTTGTGAGCTAATTTAGCATTGATACGTAGAACAATGAAAGTAGATCTAAACTTGCCTTTTGGTGAGTTAGATAGACCAAGACTGAGAAGAAGCATTGTAGTTGAAATAATGGAAATTTTAATTCTTCTTCAATTCAGGAAGCTTATCTTTCATGAGCGTCTTCCCCTAGGAGAACACATACAGGACCCATGGAAGAGCAAATAGGAATTTTTGAATTTGGAAAACTATGTTTCAAGTATCATTTCACAATATTGTCCCATCTTGCATAAAATGTGATGTTGGGAAAACTAACGATTTTAAAACCAGTTTTCATCAACATTGTTCAAAGAATCTATTCAACTTAAAACCTGTTGAAATGCACTCCTAAGAATGTAATAAACTTCTTCCCTTTTTTTTAAGCACAACATGAAATCTTTGCATTTGTCATGAGTCCCAGCCCTGGAAGAACAAACACAAGACCTCCAGACAAGCAAATAGAAATTCTTGCATTTGTATATTGACACTTGGCTCTGATGTCAAGATCCGCCATGATGGATGACAAGCCTCGTCCTTGATAGCTGATGGCGTCCTTGATGGAGCGAGAGGGTCGCACTCCAGGAGATGATCTGGCAAATCCATGAATAGTAAAAAGGGAAAAGAGGAACTCACAACCAAAAGGTCATCTGGTGTCATATGGAGTCAAGACCAAATTGTCAGACTGTCTTCTTTGGTAATACTGAGATTTCTTTTGAGTTGTGTGACAGTATGATTGCTGGGTTTTGAAAGATTATCATCCAGTTTCTTGGTAGCAAATGTCATATTTTCATGTGTGACAGAACTTACATGTCATCCAGTGTCGTTTAGACCGTCTTCTTTAGCGATATACATCTTGCTTTTGTTTACCGACTTGTCAATTTGGAAAGGTTGTTGTCCAGTTTCTTTTTAGCAAATGTCATTAACTTGTGTGTAACCAGGGACACTTGTCTGACTCCAACAGAACTCGCATGTCATCCAATGTCAATACAGTATGATTGTTCTGTTGTATTTTTGATGCAACAATATCTGGTGACTGATGTCAATTAATTTTGTCCTTATTGTTTCTCTTCTCAATTGGCCATACTTTTAAATGGCTATTTATATCCATATTTCCATGTGTCATGAATGAGTACTATTGTGGTACAAAGTATCATGCCAAATTTAGTGTTATGACTTATCTTGTGCCATTGACTTTCAAGATATTTTTTGTCATTTCTTTCTGCATTGCATCAAGATTGTTTTGTGTTTGGTGTCACAGTCATGTCTTGTTGGGAGAAGATTCTTGGTGTCATCTTTTGAAATAAGATTCAATTTCATCTGTGAAGTAATGCTGAGCCAATGTCATCATGGTGTCATCTGGTGTCAGCAAGAAATCATGTGTCATGAACTCATGATAGGTATCTACTATTGTATAACAGTGTTTGTCATGCATGCAATACATGTATGATTAATGTCACAATATTATTGTTGGGTGAACGTATGTCATACCGAATTGCAATATGTGCAACGGTGTCCTTTGTCAAGACAGAGTTCTGGTGTTGTTGTCAGATGTGTCATGCTGAGATGATGACTAGCCAGTCATGATATTATTTTTGTGTGAATGTCATGCTATATCATGCATTTATGACAACTGTCATCCTCAGGCTGCTCGGCATATGTACGGTTTGAGTTCTCTCCTGCCCAATTATCGGAATGAAGACTGAAGTGATGTTGTGTTGTGGCATTGTAAGTCATATGGGCCAAGTCATTTTGTTGTGTCATTGTCATGTTCTGACAAACATTGACCTTATATTTTAAATCACAAACCTATATATTTGCTAGTAACAAAGACTTCTGCCATTTATTTATCTCTGATAAAAGGCTGTCATGTCATATGATGACATCATTTCCATGTGGAAGTGCCATTTCCTTAATTTCAAAGTGACAACACGGACTTTTGTCACATATTTCTCTGAGAAATAGGGCTGTCATATTATTACACATATTTTTGCCTTTGTGTGTCATGTTGTGTCATCTGGCACTGTCATTTTCCTGCATGTCGAGGTGATATAGGCCAACTATGAATGCGCAAGTAACAAGGACTTTTGTCACACATTTTGCTGTCATTCAGGCTGTCATGTGACTCATGTCATATAATTAGGTCATTGTCATGCCGCCTTACGAGGACCTGTCATTTTCATGCATGTCAAGATGACAATTGATGTGTTGCAATATCATTATATGGCTGTGGTCATATTGTTATGTCATGCAGGACTGTCATGTAAGGCCTGTAGTTCTGTCATGCACATGTGGGGTTTCTTTTGCTTGTCGTGCTGAATCGGATATATTTCTTGAAGAAAGACTGAAAATGATTCCGTCTCATCTGGAGCAATGCTTTGTGTTTCACTAAAGCCAAAGACATGCAGTCCTTTTACTCTTACATTACCTATTTCTATATTTTATTTTTATATCCCAACCAAGTGGACAAATAAAGGACGTAAAGCCCCAATCATCCATCCATCTTTATATCACATCCTTGATGTGTTATGAGTATGATCGTAGTGATTTAAATCCACAATAGACCTTTGTTTTTTCAAATTAATTTTTAGTTTATATGTACCCCTGAAAATATTTGATGGACACAACATAATTCCACACTATCTTGTATGTATGACATTGTGTGTGTTATCTTGTGTATGATGCTCCTCCTTCAGGGTTGCATACCAATCTTGGTGAAATAGTGATTAAAAAGCAATGTAATCAGGGAGTTTGCTTTTTGTGAGATTTTTATATGCATAAACATAAACTTCACCGCCTTTTTGAATTTACCACTAACCCCAGCATAAGTGCCTGCTTCAGCTTTGCTACGAAAAAATAAGCTTCCCCGCTTCAGTACTTGTATATTCCTGTTCACCGAGCTGAATTCTAAATTCTTATCATGTAATGTCCATGAGTGTAAATCTAGATAGATAAACTTTACTACTCCCATCTGAGTCACAGGGATCTGGATAAGTGGTATATAGGTGCTGGATTGCTAAACACCTTCGGGAGCCGGATTCGAATCTTGGTCCCAATTGTGGCGAGCACGCATGTCAGAGGGATCAGGGCTCGTTATCCTCATAACGGTTGTCCCTGCCTGTCATGTTCAGCCTGATCTCCTTATAGGTGCAAAAGTATGGGATATAATGCCCCTCATCAGCCCAAACATCCTCTACACAGGCAAGTGCTTACAATCAGCTGTTTGTGAACTCCAATAACATTGCAACAGCGCCCTATCTATCGCATGGAAATGGAACCGTTAATTTCTCATTGGGTAACTTGTGACCTCAGTGTTGAGTTGTCTGACTCATTAAATGACTTGTCCTGATAGCATTGCAAGTATAGGATTTGACCTCACCAACTGCTTATGAGTCATACAGAATAACATGGCAAACTAGGGATATGACCTCACAAGGGACATTCCAGTGCATGTCTGAAGGCACTTGTAATTATTCAGCTGTCACCCATCCTATATGGAAAAGGGGTTCAGCTTCCACCCTCAAATTCAAATTCAATCCACACCCAATCTGGGTGACGGTGGGTGTATTCTGCCAACCCCAGAAAATAGCACATTGGCTAGATACGTCCAATTAGGTGCAGCAGCAACAGTGTAGCCTAGGAGCCCTACATAACCCACAGCCAAACTGTCCTATCTGAGCATGTTGAAAGATGACTAAGACCTGATATGCATGGGAAGAACTGCTCTTGTTACACATATCTCCCCAGCCATCCTCGCCATGACACTCTGCCATTTTTCATCATGTACGGCGCGCGCAATTTTTGGGGGGTGAGCGACATTTGCCAGAATTTCAATATCTAGATTTAATACAGTTTCATATGAAATTACCTGGAAATCATTAATTTTCATAGTGATTATTTGGTCATCTGCCCAAATTTTTTTAGCTTTTTGCCCGTATCTTACTGTTTCCCAAACTTTTGGGGTGGGCGATCGCCCCCCCTGCCCCCCCCCCTCCGATACGCCTATTGGCAGAATAAGGGAAGGCAGAAACAAGGGAAGACAGAAAGGAAGGAAAGTAAGGACAAATGCAGTTGCTCCTATTTCATGTGATAGCCTTTCTTCTTCACTAAATTACTGTCAACAAATGACAAGTAATTACATTCTGCTGCGAGTGGACATCAATGACCTCTCAACAAGCCCTTTCAACTATGTACATTGAAATGAAGTGTCAATTTGTCATTGGGCAACTTGTGACCTCATCCATGAGTGGTGTGACACATTTTTAAATTTCTTGTCCTGATAGCATTGCAAGTATGGGATATGACCTCACTAACTGCTTTCGGTCATACAGAATGACATGGCAGGAATTGGGATGTGACCTCACCAGGAATGTTCCAGTGCTTTACTGTAAGTACTTGAAGTTTGTTGACTAAATTTTCTGTGCTTCTTGCACCCCGAAGAGAGACCGCAACCAGATAGATGTAGTGGATATAGATATAGTAGGTAGGTAGATAGATAGATAGATATCAATGCGGTAGACAGATACAGTAGATACACAGAGTATCTTAGACTAAAATGTATCTTTAGCCGCAGCAGATACAGGTAATTTGATGCTCATCTGAAGATGTATTTTCTACTTCTGTCTATTTGACACAGAATCAGCCAGAATCCACAAATCATGCTTTACACCATCAGACTCTTTGTCATATCTGTTAGTCTGCACATCTATCTTCAATTCATGATGTATTTGACCTGTCTCTCACTGTTCTGTGATGAGTCTGTCTGTATTTATGGCTTGGGATTTCTTGTTCTTGTCTTCCAGAGCAAGATTCATTTGAGGTGTCTTTAATATATGTCTGTTTGTCTGTCTGTCTGTATGCGTTGTCATTATGGTTTCATGTCTACATGTTCGATGTCACTGGTATAAAATGTGTGTATTGACCATTTATCAAACGATTCATTGATTATTTCGAATAATATGGCGCTAGGGCGAGGGTAAGCTCAGAGGTAGAGTGCTGGGCTGCCAATCATTGTTTCCAAGGTTCAATTTCCAAAAGTGTGTAATGATGTAAAGGAAAAAACTTTTCAATTCATACTGGTTTGGTAGTCATGCAATTCAAGACTTTGCTCTTTTTCAAATCTTGTCGTTCTTCGCAAGTCTGATACGCAAAGATCGAATCAAGCTTTTAATTTAGATGTAGGAACTGTATTATTTTCACCTTTTTGGTCTGAGGAGATTTGTCAGTTCAAGTTTGTTTCCATGTCAAGGTTTGCATGCTAATTTGTTGAATATGGTTGTCAAATTGATGATTTTGATTTGGTCATTTCATGGAGATTGTGGAGAGCTCTGTGTTTCTTTTTCTTGTTTCAATAGTATTAGTCACCATAGTTGAAAACTATTTGGCAAGGTCCACTGTTCAAAGGTCCAGGAGTCAATATGGCAATCCAAATTTGAATTACAAAATTGCAATACATTCTAATAACATTGGTAATGGAATGCATGGCCCTTGGGTACCCCTATTTTGCAGCATTGGAGTGTTTCTTGGTTGTTCATATATTCTTTCCTATGTTACAATTAGCATAATCCAAGAACAGTGAGAACATGCTACATGAAATATAATGGACTTCATTGATATCATTATTTTAATGCCCCATTACTTTGAATGCACCTTGTTAGATAAAAAATCTGCTACATGTTGCAGCGTCTGATAGCATTTTACTGCCTTTTAGTGAACTTTTTTACCGCTTTTTTACAGCATTTTGATTGCATTTTGGCTGCATTTTACTTTATTGAGCCACAATCTTGTTGCTGCTAATGGACTCGACTGATAGATGGCATTATTTTCCCCACACGGACAAAACAGCAGTATCTTCTGCTTGATTTGCTATGGCGGCCATCTCACATTTATATAAAGGACTTATTTTCCAACTCATTGGCCTGCTAACTGAATTGCTCTGCATTTGAAACAAATAATTGAGTGCCATCATCCCAACTTCCCAAGGTTGTCATAAAAACATGTAGAGACATCTTAAAAGGAAATGCAGTCTAAAGGTAACAGGAAAGATGTGTGAATATAGCAGAACTATGACCAATGAAATGGTTTTTAACTTACTTAGCTGATCAATACCAAGTTTAAAATGTTTAAATATGATCATCACCAGATAGATCAGTCTAAAGAATACTGTTGTTTTGATATAAGTTCCCACAGATATTTTGATTTGAAAAGTGCAACAGCCCAAATAATTTGACTTGTGTTGTGCTGATATACCCCCGAACAGCGAAGTAGCTCTTCCTCCTGTCTTTGTAGAGGCCCCTGCATGTGCACAATTATTGTTTGTGACTGCCATATGTGACTGCAGTATATTATAATGAGATGAGAAGAGTGGGAGTCTGGCACATACCGTTTTAATCTGGAGATGCCCAGGGTCTTTCAGTTGGTCCAGTATGGCATTATGTAGCAAAAAACCCGAATGGTATAATTTTGATTGATTCAAGAATTGTACATATCATACAGAAAATATCAGTATTTTTTACCTATAGCAGTCACTACAAGATACACTTAATGTGGAATTTAACGGTAAATCATTATTGAGAGGTGTACGTACTTTCAATCGCATGAAAATAATAAATCTTCTTTTTCCAGACTCTCATGTCAGACGTAAAAAGTATACTCGAGTCAGAGCTTCACAAATGACTCAACTCAAAATAACCACATTACAAAGATGTCGAGATTAATTTCTCGGTTAGTGAAATCGAAATTGGTCATACTTTTCAGTTTGAAATCACTCAATTACTAATTCAACACCATCTGCCGAAAACATAAAAGTTTCTTTTATGGATAAATATCTTCGGAAAGCCCTGCATAGAATATTAGAAAATTACAATAATTCTCATTTGAAATTCTAACAGCGTTTTCCATAACAACTCAATTGGAATATCGGTTTTGCATGGAATTGTAACTTTGCGAAAAAGCGACGACAAATCCTTGTTCATCAACCTGTTGTTAATGAGTTGGGGGAGGAGTGTTAATGAGCTCAGTTGGTAGCATCCTTGGCTGCCAATGACTGTATCTCAGGTTTGATTTTTGCTCTGGCTGAGAGATAGATAGACAGAAAGATAGATATGGTAAGTGCAGCCCTCTAAGCCCAGTTATGGGAGCTCAGAGCTTGACGACACAGTAGAGAGAGTTGGGGTCCTAACATGTATTTACAATGTAGATACTATTTCCAATCATCCTTCACTGTGTTGCTGTATTGTCCTAATGTCTTAATTAGCTTACCTTGCACATAAATACAGGGCGTAAAGCCCCTATTATCCATGCAGGTGTTGTAGATAACCTACAACTTCTTGAAGGGCGGAATATGGATGTAGATATGCATGTTTTAAAGTAATGTGACATACTCTCCCATGCGATATAGCCAACTTAATTTTCCAAAAAAACTCAGAACAGCAGTTTTACTTTATCTTTAGATTCTCTACTTTTGCAGTAAGGATAACTCCAGGGAGTAAGTCTCATAGAAGAAGATATTACAATACTCTCTCCTTGGAAGTGAATTCTAGCTGCCAGCTCAGAAAAACCACAGCTGTCTTCTACATAATGGCAGAGAATATGGAAGTCAGAAAGCAGTACTTTGAGCTCTGTACTTTGGGCTTTTTGTGTGCCTATGTATCTTTTGTTTGTTCTCTTATCTTTTGTATGTATATTTCAATGTATCAATTGTATCCTATGGCACAAATTGTATTTTTGTTGACTCTTCGTTTCATCTTTTGATTTCGTGCTTCTTCAATTCTGCATCTCATGTTCATCTATTGACATTTCCTTTTTGCCGTTGTTTTTTGGTGGCTTATTTTTCTGCAAATATCCTTCTTTCATTGACGTGATAGCTTTCTGTCAAATGTATTCCAGCTCGCTCTTTCATTGTGTTGTTTGCCTCTCTGCAACCAATCTTTATCATAGTTCAAAATGTAAAGAATTAGAACTACACATTTCCACGATAACATGATTTTACAGGATCTAATCCGATGACATATCAAGCCAATGAACCAAATTTCTTGTCTGGTAGAGTCGCAGTCACACATTACCTGTATGCTGCACATGAAACTAAGACTGAGGATTGCAGAATATCAATTAATGAGCTTGTCAGGAGGTTAAACTCGTAGTTCAGGAGTCAAGGGTGAACTCTTTCAGGAGTTCAGAAGCAATTACCCTTCTGAGAGTGATTGGCTGAGGGCCACAACCTGTTATCATAAGTCTTCAGTCAAAAGTAAAAGATCTACACGCATGTAAGTTTCTTGTAAAAGTTGGGCAATTCCGTAAAGTCTGATTCACAGATTTGACACTTTAGCAGCTTGTGTAGCCCTACCATTACACCTCAGCTATTTCATAGTTAAACAGGGATGAGGCCAGGTAATAGGGGTATCAGACAAGCCACCAACCAAAGCTCCAAGTGTAACAGGAGCTGAGCTACAAAGCAAATATCATGGTGTTGGACGTACATCACACGGTGTACGTCCGACACCATGATATTGTGCCATAGCTCGACTCCTGTTACACTTGAAGCTTTGGTTGATGGCTTGTCTGATACCCCTATTAGTTGCCCTCATGCTTGGATAACAATGAGATAGCGAAGCTATAACGGTATGGCTCAACAAGCTGCTAAAGTGTGAAATCTGTGAATCAGACTTTACGGAATTGCCCAGTTGTAGCTGAAATAAATGTCTCTCAACCTGGTACCTCATGTGAGATGGATGTTTCGCAACAAGGTCTGACCTAAAGTCTCGGCGAAAAACTCAACAAAATAACTTTGGATGAAGGAAATTTCTTTCATCATCTCAGTAATGCCCATGATACCTCAGCAATGTCTCCAGTGTCTCAGAAATGTCTGTAGCTTCTCAGCAATGTCTCTAGTGCATCAGTAATGTCTCTTGCACCTCAGAAATGTCTCTAGTATCTCGCGATGTCTCCAGTGTCTCAATGATGTTTCAACTCAAATAGTGTCTCAGAAATGTCTCTGGCTCCTCAACAATGTTTCCAGTGTCTCAGCAATGTCCCTGGCATCTCAATGGTGAATAAAGGGAGTGCTGGCTTTATGTTCAGTATTTTTGCATAAATCTATGGAATAACAGAACAGAGTTGAAGAACCACGCTATACAAGGTTTGAAGAAGAAACTAAAGAGATCTGAAAACTTATTCAATGATATGGAAGGCAAACAGGTTATCATACCTAAGAAGTTTGATGTACTACTGACAGCTGCACTTCCTGCCAGCACATCATCTTATCATCTCAGCCTGTCATTGTAATACACACAGGGAGTTCTAAAATAATTTTTTGAAAGTTATACAGTATTAATGTTGTTATATATACAGAAACACCCTCCCTGAGCTTGGTGTAGAATCCCCTGTGGTAATACAGACCAATTACCAAGCAGCACGACACAATTTCAAAATTTGTGCTTGCAATTAAGCTTCAATATTTGCTCTCACACAATCTTGTGTGCAGTTCAGCATGGTTCAAGAAATCTGCATGAATGGTTTACTGAAGGTTAGTGATGAACAATGACAACAAACAATTGAGCAATTTTCCCCGGAGGGTGTAACACGCTAACAGCTTCATAACATGCAAACTCCAGGCTGAAGCAAGACCAGATGGTATAAAATGTGTACTTCCAGAGCTGCATGCAGCCTCTCTTGGTCCTCTCTTGGTCCTGTCTCGGCCGTCTCTTAATCCTCTCTTGGCCGTCTCTTGGTTCTCCCTTGGTCTTTCCCAGCTGTCCTTGGGGCAAACCTTTTCATCACACAATCCGGTGCTTCCAATAACCGCATTGTAGTTTATTTGATATTCCCGCAAAATGTGTGTAAATGTTGAGCAATGCAGTTTATGCAAGAACACGCCTAAAATATATATTGATGGTGAAAGTGCAAAACCTCGTATGTCAAAAAAAGCCATTTTTCAGAAATTGGAAAAAACTATCAACGATGTTTTTTTATGGTAATATTTATCAATATGTTAGTTAGGCTCAACTTGATTTATAGAAAGTGACACCCTGTTTTAGCATAATTTTTTGTCGAGGTCTTTGACCCCTAGCATTGATGTTACCATCCGATATGATGGAAAATGTTGACTTACAAGGTTTTGCACTTTCACTTTCATAAAGTGAAAACCTTGTAACTCGACCTTTTATCACACTTTAAAGCATCTTGCAGCATTGAATGTACTTCCAATGTATAGGTAAACAGTAAAAAATATAATTTTACCATGATAAATAACAAATGCTAATTTTAATTCGTTGCCACAATAGCAAGAATGAGGAAAATGACACTTTTTTCGAATTTTTGTGCAACCTCTTTTTCAATAGCCTATATCACCACAATAAATATAGGGAGGTAAAAATTTTTTTTAAAGGAAATTACCTGGGAGCCATAAAAAACGTACCACAATCATAATTTTTCAAAAAAAATTGAAATATCCTAAATATGTGCTTCAAAGTTCTGATTTGAGTTACGAGGTTTTGCACTTTCACTTTTTGGAACAAATCGACATACAAGGTTTGGTGAAACCATGGTAAAATCATTCTGTTACAGCTTCCAAAAATAGCAAAGAGGCAAGGTGACCAATTGACAACATGTATTGGATATTGAAATAGTCATTCCACCCAAAATCTAAAAATAGCAAAATTTTGACATACGAGGTTTTGCACTTTCACCATCGATATATTAGAATGTTTGGAACATATAATTGTCACAAAAATTGTTTTCAATAATATGCCATCTATTTCCAGTGTAGTTCAATATTTCATTTCCGTCAAAAGGCAAATATCAAAATGTTTTTTTTTTTTAACTGAAAACACCATTCTTCTTAATTAATTTATGGCATATAGCTACCATTCAAATTAGCCAAGGTTATGTCAGAACAAAAAAAAATTGCCCATCTGAGCAGCTGTCATTCTTGTCTGTAGATGTTGTTTAAAAACAGCAAAATTGCAGATTATTTTGGTCACGGACAAAACACAATACGCAGCCATTTCTTCTTTTCGTTAACATGCCAAGGATGAATACATTATTGCTTGAACCACTTTTTAAACCATAGTTGCAATGCAAGGGAAATAATACATCCATAAACAGTTACACATTGTACTACAGTACAACCCAAAGTAAAGTAAGAAAATGTTCTGTCAGAAGTCCTCTGTTTACCTATTTTGCCCTCTTTTCTCCTCTCCACCCCAACACTCCTTACAACTCCCTTTGACTCCTTACAACAACCTTAGCCCACATTAAGAACTCTATTTAGACAGCTACTAATGTAACTGCAATTAGCAGAGGTGCAAAATATCAAGTAAATCAAACACAATGGGGGTGATTGAGTTTAAATTGGTGTTGTTTACATATAATGCAATTTTAAAAGGTAGTTTCAAGTCGGTAAAAGTAGGAAGTGATTCAGAGGTAGTCAAAAGGTGTGAAAGGCTGAAGTAGTGGCTGCTTCTTCCTTCCTGCTGGGGTAATCATACTTTATTTCGGTTTGTACTGTATACCTTCAGGATCACTTCCAAATATTAATTTGTTGGGTCAATAATTTTATTCTTTCAAGATGTACATATGAAGCCTTCACTTCTAAACATCTGAAGCTGAGGACCTGTTTGTTGTTTGACAAATCTTTTTGAAATGTTGATTTTACCTTTTAATCTCTGTCAGCACCAAAGTGGAAATACACTATTTTCACACTAAACCACACTGAGGATTCACTTCAAACTTTGTGAAATTTGTGCAAAATGCAGAACAAATTCATATTTATCTGCAAACATCATGCGAAAACAATTTGACAAATGCGAGAACAATCTCCTCCATGCCATAGCTCATGATGCATCAGTGTCTCGGGAATTAACCACGGTAATATGGAGCTCATATATGAACAAGGAGAGAGAGGACATTTTATATAGGATGTTCACACTTTGTATTGATATAATGCAGGTATGTGTAGACCTATACATGTAATGGCCTAACAGTGCCATAACGACAAGGGAATACACTAGGGCATATTGATGACTTGGGAGCTGAGTGTAATTGAAGAAGTAAAGCTAGCATTACAAAGAGACAAAAAGCTGAAGTGTAATTTTCTTTCCTTTTGTATCTATGAGTCGTTTGACACATTACCTAGGAAACAGATTTGACAAACAGTTATTGCTTTTTCAACTCAAGCCTTTTTTTTATATATGACTACAATTTTCTCAGGAAAGCAATCTTTGTTGTCAATAAATAAAACAACTTTCAGGCAGTCCTACAAAATAAAAGCTGTTGAATTGAGGGACAGCTTTTGCGGATTTCTTCGCTTTTTTTCAGGGCTGCCAAGGCAGAATGGCCAGCAGGCCACGGAGAAAGCAGCTAATCACACTTTGATCTATTGCTCTTTTTTTCTCTAGTTTCCTTGGTATCACCAGCCCATTAAAGCAAAGAGAGAAGATGATTTTAAAAGCTCCTTTTTAAATCAATCACTGACATCTGTTGCTCTTCTATCGAAGCTAAAAAATAAATAAATTGAATAACAAAAACACCTCTGATTGATCAATTATCACTAAGTGCAGCTGAGTGCAGAGTTCTCTGTCAAACCAAGCTTACCGATTGGAATGCGGAATCAGAAAGAAAGGTCATATTCCCGCCACTGATACTAGGGTGGTGCGAGGTACATCCACAAAGAGTAAAAGAGTCCCACACAATGCTAAAACTAAATGATCATAAAAAGTAGTAGCATAACAAGTTGGGAACCATCAATGTACAGACATAAAGAGTTCCACAGGGGGATTAACAGATATCCAAATAAATAAATAGATTAGATAAATAAACATATAAATAGATAGATAGATAGATGGATAGATAGATAGATAGAAAGATGGATAGATAGATAGATAGATAGAGATAGATAGATAGATAGATAGCTAGATAGATAGATATATAGATAGCCATGAGTTAGACATAAAGACAATTGGATATATATAGTTGTCACCATATCCGAAAGATGCCGTTGCGTGACATAAATGAGCAATCACAAACTCACAGGGGCAACTCTGTCTGACACAATATGGTGTATTCTTGGGAGGTCCAGTATCTCCAATAGTATCCAGCCTGCAGCTAGCCAATAGGTCTTACAGCCCATAACACACCCATTGCAAGAATGCAGTGGCAGAAAAGAGCAATTTTGTTTAAAGAAATGGCTCTAGCAAGCCTCAGCAAGAGGATAATGATATTGATGTATAGTACTTTCATTACTTAATGTGGTCGGCAGACGCTGGATTCAATCTACGATCGGAAGATCAGATCTCAGAAGAGGTTTTCAATGAATCATTCAAGTTTCAAGGTCATAGATTCGACTCCTCCCTTGCTCTTTCTTTTATTTATAATGATCTAATGACAAAGGAATGTAATTGGATTTATTTCAACCATGCAATGAGTCTAAATATAAAATGTCTATTTGCCTTTTAGTGACGAAAAATTTACACAAGCGTCAAAATCTCCGATTTCCAAAAGAAAGGGATAATGGAAAAAGCCATACCTTGAAGCTCAGTCAAATGCATATAAACCAGAAGCGATGCTAATTCGGTAAATACGGTGGCAGAGCCCATTCTCAAGAGAGAAACAATTGCGGAAACTACTATTTCACATTGTATCCACAATGTCATGGGGTCCACATAAGCTCAAGGCTTGAAATGCAACCTGTAGGCAAAACTTACTAGTAATATAAGTTTGTGTAAATGTTTGCTGGAGGAAGACTTCACAAGAGCATGGGTAATCCGCAGGATCTAAAGGAAATTTATGTTGTACAAAAAGTATAGGGAAGCCATCAACTCCTTTAAGAGCAGCACCTAGCCGCGGGCAAGTCCTCAAGGTCCATAACATCACATGACCCAACTAACATCAAAGGGGTGCCCCAGGGATTAGACAGCGTTAAGGTACTCCTGCTCTTTCAACATGCTCTGTATAGATGCCCTGGCTTCTCCTATAGATGCCATGACTTCTCCTATATGTGCCATGGCTTCTCCTATGTATGCCATGGCTTCTCCTATACATGCCATGGCTTCTCCTAAACTCCACTTATTCAGACGTCCTGCCACCATGCGCAATGCTAGCCTACGACAAATATAAGACTATCTGAAAGGTGCATTGTACTATGAGTCTGAAATGGAGGTAGGCCTACTTCTGCCCTTTCAACATGCAGTCCTATATATGCCATGGCTTCTCCTAAACTCCACTTATTCAGACAACCATGTGCCATATGATAGCCTACGACAAATATAAGACTATCTGAAAGGTACTGTGAGTCATAAAATTAAGGTAGGCCTACTCCTGCCTTTTCAACATATAGCTAAACTCAGCAACATTAAAAACGCACTATTCTAAAAAAGGCTTACATGTAAAATAGTACTTCCTCTTAAAGTATCGAGATGAAAGTTTACGGATATTTGCAAAACTCTAAGTGCAGTACTTTTGTGTCAAATTAAATCGTCGTGGTTACTGTCAAAAATACAAGTCAAAAACTGCACTTCAACACAAAATGCACCAATGGAAATATTGGTTTTGTGGCATACTGGATGGGATTAATCTTATGAAATTTTCACATAACAGGCACAAGACTTCCAAAAGCGGTCCCACAGAAGTTTTTGAAAAAAAAAGTCAATGATAAAGCAGATTTTAAATTAAAAACTCAAAATTTGCGAGTTAGCATCTTGAAATGAAGCATGTGAACCAAAACTGTTAAATAATGGGGGTTTTATGCAATAAATATGCATGGCCAGGGTAGAAACACATACACAGACAATCATTCCATATCAATAGTCTCAAAAATATGAATAAAACATCATTTTTTTAAGATTTTGACGAAAGGCTCCAGTAGGGGGCGCATCAGCATTGACACTTAATTTTATTAATTTCATCCTCTTTAATTGTGGTTGAGTCAAATATTCCTTTTCAATAATTCGTCAAGCAAGTAAAATTGTAAACTTTTCTGGCTTATTAAAAAAGTTTGTGGAAAGAACAGCTAAGTTGTTGAAATTAATGATCAGAGGAAATTGAAATTTTGTGACTTGAATCTGACAGTAACCATGACGATTTAATTTGACACAAAAGTACTGTACTAAGAGATTTTTTGTACATACACCTGATGGCAACTTCTAGAAGTGTGCAAATTTTCATCTTGATACGTTGCGGGGAAGTACTATTTTTAGCCTTTTTGGAAGTGTGCGTTTTTAATGTTGCTGAGTTTATTTGCCAGGGCTTCTCCTAAACTCAACTTATTCAGACATCCTGCCACCATGTGCCATGTTAGCCTACGACAAATATAAGACTATCTGAAAGATAAAGTGAGTCCTAATATTAAGGTACTCTTGCCTTTTCAACATGCAGACCTGTAGCTATATGCCAGGGCTTCTCCTAAACTCCACTCGTTCAGACATCCTGCCACCATGTGCCATGCTAGCCTTCGACAAATATAAGACTACCTGAAAGATACTGTGAGTCCTAATATTAAGGTTCTCATGCCCTTTCAACATACAGTCCTATATATGCCATGACTTCTCCTATATATACCATCATAGCTTCCCCTAAAGTCTACTTATTCAGACATCCTGCCAAAAGGTGTCATGTTGGCCGTATTTACAAAAGAATAATTATATTGCAAGGAATAATACCGGTCATTAAAGGTAAAGTGTAATGATGCCCAACATTGCAGTTATAGCCATTTTGCCAAAAAAATCATCCAAATATATATCATTTCAATTTACATCTTCAAAAACGGGAGAAAATTTGCTGTAAAAGCCAATGAAACAGCCAAATAAAATTACCCTCTCACCGATATCGCGATATGATTGCATTCTATCGCCTCATTCCTCAGGCCGCTGTCTGGTTCAACAACTCGATTGTCCGAAAATGGCTGGAGCTTTTAGAGAATATCATCATTATAATCAAAAGAATCAATCCCAAAACATAAAAAGACACAATTGAAAGTTATGTCATCTGTTTTAATTCTTCATTATACAAGGCGTGAATGAGACAAAATCATACATGGTTAACCAGATTTGCTGAACTAGTAGCCAGTGTATAATGAATAAAATTTTAACTTAAAGCCCTAGGCCATGGTTTATTGATCTCTTGTTACGCAAAACCGCCGCTATAAATGATGCCTTTCCGCTCAAAAAATAAATTCTACAACTCCATTTTATTTATTAGCCGACCGCCGCCGCCGTTTTCCGTGCTTTAAGATATAGGCAATGCCCCAATTATCGTCCATTGGAGCTTGTCAAAACCGTCAGAAGCACTTGGAAGTGCATTGGCTTTGTCTGGCAATTTGTGGTAGGTGGCAGCGCGGTCGCCATTGCCACTACCTGGTGCCCTCTAGTGTCACCACCTACCCACCATTGCATTCCTTGACTAGCCCTTGACCAGGACAGATCTGTTCCATTGGTAAGTGCTACAAACCCACGCACGCTGCAATAATGATGTCAGAAATGGGATTGTAGTGTAGCACTATAGTTTTTTTGCTTTGAAGCAAGTGATGGGTTTGGTGGAATGTCAATAATTGTCATTTTTCACGAATTCTGGTCCTGACTTGTGGAGCTGTGATTCAGGCGGCCATTGCAGCAATGTTGATGGCCGATTGACAACACAATCTTATCAGGCCCCATCCTCTCAGAATAATTGAAATATCCACTAAATGAGTATATAACTGTGTGATATATCATCTATACTTGGTACTCATTGCATATTAAATTCTCTTATTTTGAGGAATTTAAAAAGTGCACCAATTATCATTCGCAGCTACATGTGGATTGTGTGTGGTGTCAAAAACGATCTCAAATTTTGCCAATATCTACCTTTAAACAATTCCATATGCTGCTGAATTGGTAGCTAAACCCCTTATATTGGTTTTTGGTGTTATTTGGGTAGTTTTGAGTTTTAAAACTGACATAGCTTATTTTGAGTGTTTGCTTCGAAATTTCTGGACTTAGCTGAGTGGCTCTGATCAGCTGAATGATAAAATCAGTGCAAGCTAGCTGTCAATCTTGGGATTTTCAGTGCATAAAGCACTTGTTTGTTGGTTATTTATAAATAAACCTGCCCCATATTTTGCTCAAATTTTTCAGTTTTTGTTTATTTATTTATTTTAAAAAATCCAATTGAATTTTTTGACTTTTTGAAGCTTCTGTGCAGCATAGTCACATTTGATTTATTTATTTGGCTGCCTTTAGCATAGCTTGTTGAGTTAGTTTAAAATTCTAAAAAAATCAAAAACATTTGTTGTGTCGTTCAATTTCAATGTTGTTTCTTTGCCATTGTTCTTGTGTTATTTTCAATTGAGATTAATAAGACACTTTTCACAATTGTGAGTGATCAGTACTGTTTTACTCAACTTTGTTCGAACTAACGCCAGCATACTGATTTGTTGACATTTTACGAACAATTGACGGAGTACTACCGAGAGAATTTATACTCGTCCCTGACTTGACGTGATCAATCAGACATAGGCCTAATCGACAATCATGGTTATCGACTTGGATCTTGCCTCAACTAGCGAGCTAATGGAGCTTCGCAATGTGGGTCAAAGTTCTGCTGAAAATATTGTTCGTAACAGACCCATTACTACATGGTTAGAGTTGCGTAGCTGTGCCCCAAGGTTAAATAAACATGATGTTATAGACTGGCACAGACGTGGTGTAGTCAAATCTTCCATTCCTGAATTTCAAAGATTGGCTTCTACCAGTGGTGATCAGGGTAAAAGTAAAGTAAAGTAAAGTAAAGTAAAATTTTATTTAAAGTCGGTGATGAAAAATAAATAAGCCACACAAGCTACAAAGCTTTTGACCGACAAGGTAAAATCAACAATAAGAAATGACAAAATGATGAGATGAATTATGTACAGATGAGGGTCTCTTTTCTATGTTTGATCCGTTGTGTACTGAGGGATTTAGTTTGAGAGAGATGACACAGTCTGAGTCATGGGTTCCAAAGTCAGCAGGGGGTCAGAATGGTATCAGGTCCAAGCCTGGCGAACACCAGGCCTCGCAACCAACTGGTCCTTATGCTCAAGCGCCCCCACAGTCCAAGTCTGGCGTACACCAGACCTCGTATCCAACTGGTCCTTATGCTCAAGCGCCCCCACAGTCCAAGTCTGGCGTACACCAGACATACGTTGGTGGTGAAAAGTATGAGGCTCTTGACAATGGATTGAAATATGAATCATATTATGGATTTGGGGACCAGTATGACCAGTTTTCTGATGGGGAAGATGACAAACATGGCTATGCTGGGTTAGGTGCAAGGAATGACCAATCAAATAAGCCCCCACATAAGAACAAGTCTGCTAAGCAACAATCTCATGTTAGCCCAGCTAGTGACTCTGATGAGGGCACCCAGAGGGGTTTCCTTGCAATTGTTGAAGGGTTGCATAAACTTGGAGAAACTTTATGTACAAATGCAATGGAACAACAACGTTCCCAGGAGAGATTCTTTAAAACCCAGGAACAATTCTTTCATAACCTTGAGACCAAATATCAGAGACATGAAGCTTTTATGGTTGAGGAACGCAATCGACAAGCCGAATTCTACAAGCAAATGCAGGTGGCCCCTAGACCGGAGGCGGATGATTCACTCAGGAAGCATTTGGAATCTGTGTTGAAAGAAGTTAAGTCAGTAAAAACTGCTGTTGCTCTTTCCCCAATCAGGCGTCACTCGCCTACTGCTGCGCCTAGTATTTGCCCTAGTAAGGAAGAACCGGTAGAGACGCCATACTCAAAACCACCTCCCAAGCAAGTACAACATAATCAATCTTCCAGCTCCATGAACCGAGGGCAACGCTATAACAGATCATCAAGTCTCTACAGTAATCTTAAGCATGCTTAACCCTCAAATGGTGTCTACCAACCCCCTCATCGAAGTGACCATCATGATAATGGCAAGATCTGGTCATCGCCTGATATCGAGTCGGTGGATGTTAGTGGTGATAGTCCGCATGAAACAGTGAGGCGACAATCAAGTTCTTCTAGGAATAGTGAGAATCCTCTGCAGCTTAGGAACCTACAAGCTAACCTCATAGAGAACTTTGAGGGGAAAACAGGAGTTGTGGGAAGGTTGGAAGAAGAATTTTTTTGTTTGTGTCCAATGCTTGTAAGTGGAGTGATGAAGAGAGACTTCTGATTCTGCGAACTCACATCAGGGGGACCGCAGTAAATGCCATGCAAAGCCTCCCAGAAATGACACTCTGCGATTATATGGCTATTCTCAATGCACTGGATGCAAGATATGGTTCGAGTAACGAATCTACCAAGAAGAGATTGAGGACAGAATTGTCGACTGTGAAGCAGCTAGAGACCGAAGACTTGGAGACTTTCGGGGACAGGGTGTATGTGATGAGAGTGGCGGCATACCCATCAACACTTGATAAGAAAGAAATTCAATGTTTTGCCGTGGATGCTTTCTTTGGAGGATGCAAGGACCGGAATGCAGCATTCTTGGCTGGCCTGGCTGAGTGTCGCACCATAAGAGATGCTGTCGATAAGGTTAAGTCTATCCAGGTTCAGAGTTTACGAACTGGTTCTAAATTAGTCAGTCGTCAGGTTTCATTTGGATGTGAGCCAATGACTTTGAATGTCCGTCAGTCCTCAATGTCTCCAATGAGATGTTTTACATGTGATGCTTCTGGCCACAGGGCTCGTGATTATTGCAAATAAGAGGCGCCGCTCACCATCCCCATTTCGCTGTTATGAGTGCAGAGGGCAGGGTCATGTGGCGGCGGAATGTGCAAACCGGCTACGTCACCCAGATAGATCATCATCCGGAGACAGGAATCATTTGGATGTGAAGGAAGAGGATTTCAGAGAACGCACAGGACGAAGGGAAGAGAGAAGGCCAAGGTACAAGAGTGGAGAAGACAGAAGGCACTTCCCCTATGGGAGCAAGTGGGACTGTGATGTGAGAAACTCTTCGCAGGATAGCCGAAAAAAGCGAGAGGAGAGATGATGGGTGGAGATGTGATCATAACGGTGACAGGAGAAGAGATGACAGCAGGGGAAGAGGCGACAGGAGAAACGACAGGAGAAACGACAGGACGTCTGCTTATGACCGGGAAGGAGACAGGAGGAGACAGTCCGGAGGTTATAGCTACAGTCCCAAGTCATCTGGATACAGCCCCAACTCATCCAGAGAAGCAAGCCCGGCAAGGAGAGAGGAGCGGAGAGGTAATTACCAGGATTACCAGAAGTCCAGTGGATATCACAACAATTACAGAGATTCCAGTGGAAGCTGTGAAAGAAAATACAGCGATGGAGATAAGAATAGGCAAAGTTCAAGCAAGTCACCTTTAAACTCCCGGTAGTAGGTTCTGGTGGCCGCGAGCCTACTTCTACTGGGAAAGGCCAGTCATTGGAGTTTGAAATTCGCAGCTTGGAAAATCCTTTCTATGGTTGCAACCTGCTTATTCCTGTGTATTTCCGCAGCATCAGGCGTGCCGTTTTGGCTGTTGTGGACACAGCAGCTCAGATTTCAATGGTGCGGAGTGGACTGCTTGAAGGACTCTATCAAACTACAACAGAACTACCAATAAACACTGCTGAGGAGAACAAGATAAGCAATTGCCGACTTCTTCCCAATGTTCAGTTTATTGTGAATGGGCAACCATTTATGCACTCATTTGCCAGTGGCCCAATCACGGATGACTGCATCTTAGGCCTGGACTTTCTACTAAGCTGTGATGCTGTGGTTGACTTCCCAATGAGCACACTCACTTTGAATGGATCTACCTTGGATTCTATGGTCCAGCGAAATATCTCTGGTGAGGATTTCCAAATATGTCGTGTCGCAGTTGCAGAGAGTGTCGTTCTGCCAGCTAAAGCGAAACAACTTGTGGAGGTCAAGTTCAGCAATGATTCTGGTGTGTCATTTGTAACAAGTCCTAGCTCTACAGATGAAATACTTGTTGGCTCGTTTCTGTTGGATGGGAGCAGGGATAGCTTTGTGGAGGTTGTGAATGATTCTGCCAGCGATATAACATAGAAGAAGAACCAGTATCTCACCAATGCTGTGGAGTTAAGAGAAATAATGTGCCCTTCCCATGTTGCCCCAATTTCCCAGGAAGTCGCAGAGCTTCCGTATCTTTCCAAGGAGGCCGAACAGTCTCCACGGATTTGTGGTGAATGCAGCTGGGTCTCTGATAAGCCTGTGGATTTTTCCAAGGGAGCTGAATGGTTCCCACCTGATGGGGTTTCTGGGCAATCTTTGTCCAATGGAGCTGAATTGTTCCAACCTGATTGTCCTGGGACCTCAGGCCACAGAGTCCGGAAAGTAGCTTGTGGGGACCTTCCTGACTGGAAGGAGGTGGATAAAATAAACGACACAGAACCACCAGTTTATCACACCCTAGTTCCGCCAACCTCAATTTCTGAAAGTGATCTGCATGAAATGCACCTCAGTGCTCTTGAAGAAGTCCCTGAACATTTGAAACCGATGCTTCAAGATGCTAGAGTAAGGCTTAGCCAACGGGAACAAGTGGCTATTGCATGGCTACTAACAGTCTATGGAGACACATTCTCGATAGATAAGAGTGATTTGGGACTCTTCACTCTTCTTACCCATCGAATCAAGACCTACAACGAGGAACCGGTGAGGGAGAGATTACGACGCACCCCTTTAAAATTCCAAAATGAAGAGGAGAAAACCCTGAATGAAATGTTAGAATCCAGTGTCATAGAACCATCATACTCAGAATGGGCTTCAGCCCCTGTGCTAGTACGTAAGAAGGATGGTGAAATAAGGTACACTGTTGATTTTAGAGGGGTCAACACCAAGACACTGAAGGACGCTTATCCGCTCCCCTTGATTGACGAGTGCACAGACACTTTGGCTGGTAACTTGTGGTTTCACACCCTTGACTTAGCCTCCGGCTATTGGCAAATTGCCATCCATCCCAATGATCGCCATAAGACTGCTTTCCTTACCAAATATGGCCTGTTTCAACATGTCCATATGGCCCAAGGTTTGTGTAATGCGCCAGCCACATTCCAGAGGGTAATGCATTTGGTTCTGAGGGGATTAACATGGAACAAAGCACTTGTCTATTTGGACGATATTATTATCCTGGGGAGGACCTTTGAGGTGACCCACATGAATCAAATTACATTATTGGTTCATTTACCAACAAGGAGCTCCGGACACTACAACTTCAAGACCCAGAGATACGGCCAGTCTCCAACTGGTTAACGACTGCAGAACCAACTGAAGAAAAACTCTTCTCCCACGGTTTCACTACAAAATGGTTGTGGAGGCATAAGAGTCAGCTGCGACTGCATGATGGCATTCTCTACTACATGTGGGTGGAAAATGACAAGGAACATGCACGTTTGGTGGTCCCTTTGAGTGAAAGAGAGGAAGTCATCAGATTGTCTCATGATACCCGAATCGGAGGTCACTGGGGACGTGATAAAACATTGCACAGAGTTTCTAGAAACCATTATTGGCCCACACTGAGAAGAGATGTGGAATTGTACGTATCTACATGCGCAGTGTGCGGCAAACAGAAGAATAAACCTCGGAATAGAGCTAAATTGCAGCACTACCAAGCGGGATGCCCGGGTGAATGGATACACATGGATTTTATGGGCCCATTCAACACCAGTGCCAGAGGAAACCGTTATGTACTTTCCATCATTGATCAGTTCACCAAATGGATCGAGGTATGTCCCTTGCCTAATCAGTCTGCTGAACTGATAGCGAAGACCCTGGTGGAAAAGTGGATTGTCCGTTTTTGGTGTCCCAAGGATAATCCATACAGATCAAGGCAGAAATTTCGAGAGTCAATTCTAGGGGAATGTGCTACTCCCTGGAGATTGAAAAAACAAGGACTACTCCATACCGGCCAAGTAGCAACAAACAAGTTGAGAGATACAATCAACAAATAGCTTCATTCAACAGATGCTTCCTACAAGACAAGCTGGACACATGGGATGAGCACATTGACCTTCTGGGCATGAGCCTTAGAGCCACCGTGACGAGAGCCACTGGATTTACGCCAAACTTCATGTTTCTGGGAAGGGAAGTCACACTGCCCATAGATACATTCTATGGTCATGGGGAGTCCAAGATTGACACGCCACCAGGTTATATGAAGATGCTGGTGCAAAATATGACAGAGGCTTTTGCAACGGCAAGGAAGAATATGCGCGCATTCCAGATGAGGGGCAAACAGCACTATGATCTAAAGGCAAAGATCAGGGATAATTGCTTCCAACCTGGAGATTTGGTTGTCTTACTGAATTCAGCAACTAAAGTGGGACATCCGAAGAAACTCCAGGCGGTGTGGAAAGGCCCTTATATTGTCATGGAAGCCATTTCTCCTGCTCTTTACAAGATTGCGGACAGGCATCGGATTACCACGCAGCATGTGGATAGAATGAGATTGTACAATGATAGGTCAATACCCCTTTGGGTTGCACGGAAGAGAGCACAGTTGTTACAATGCCCACAGGAGGAACACTTGCCTCAAGAAGAAGACCCGACTGAGTCAATTGCAAACTTGTTCAGTGAGACTTTTCCGTCAGCGGGCGTACACCCGCGATCCCAAATGGCAGGCGAACACTTGCCCCAGTTAGACCACGACAATGATAATTCATCATTCGATCCATTGGCAGATGAATGTCTGCCACCTTCTCATGTTGACATGACTGACGACAATGACAATAATTGCGAGTCTTCGCCGAGAATATCACCCAGGCGAACTCGGGCGGGGAGGCAAACCAGGCTACCAGCAAATCTTCGGGACTACCAGTCTACCACGTTTCTTTAAGCTAAGTTGTTTATTAACCATTAACATAGTTTTAAGCTTTCAAAATACCTTCATTTCAATTTCGCTTAAAAAAAATTTTTTTTTTTGGGTAATTTCTAAAAGTTAGTTTATATTTGCAGTAAAATGTCAGACAGTAGCGATGAGGATGTGCCTGGGCCGTGGCGCCTAAATCCACGTGCAGACGAACATTTGCCACCTGGACCCCGACCGTCTACGAGTACTCAACCGGCAGGTGAAGACTTGCCATCTCCTCGTCGACAGTATCATCCACCAGCAGGTGAATGCTTGCCACCCCCGAATTTGATGAATATTGTTTTGCCCCCCACTGCAGGAGAGGGCCTGTCATTTGGGTTGTTGCGGACTAGTCCCTTGGACCCTGCGTCACGTCCTGTGACAACAACCCGGAGCACTGCCAGACAGCCGGAGGTGCGTGGCGGTGACACAAGACCCCCAAGGAGAAGAAAGAGGAAGGAGAGGCAGAACCAGCAGGAGTGTCCCGCATGTGGGATAGTGCCCCTGCACATGCGGAATCATGTTGAATGGCAGCACTTTCCAATCTGGTTCCGACAGTGTTTTGCAAGCCTTGTGCTGCAGTTTTCGACACCCCTGGAGAGTGGGATGAACATGACGAGGCTACCCATGGTCCCCGGGATGAAGAGGCTTTCGTTGTGAGGTGGCTGTTGGCTGCCCTTAATTTGTTGCTGCTGCTTGCCGAAATTGCTGGACAACCCTTGGCTGAACTGCACAACTGGGTAACCCAACAGGGGCTTCAGGCGGAAGCCACAGTATTGTTTGGGTCAGCCTATGAGGCCATATTACGGGATTTGGCTCTGGTCATCGGGCTTCCCATTGCCCCTTCTGCGGTCTTATCACCGAGCCAGCCTGCCAATCCTGTGGCAGTGCTCCACTGGAGGACAGTTGTTAGGATTATTGCTTTCAAACCCATTCCGTCACGCTCGCGCATACGGGCTCTCCCATTTCCCCCCAACAATGATGGCCATGAGTTGGCTATCCCTGATCCCCCGGCTGTCGACGCCCACTGCCATCTCACTACGTTGGCAGTAAGGGGCCTGCCCCTCTATCGTACATGACCCTTCCGGCCTGTGGTGTCGTGGACAACCGGGTGTTCCCCCATGAGTGGTCTCAACCCCCGATTGACGATTTCACTGGGATAACATCAAGTGGTGTCCACTAGAGCCCTGCGCGGTCAGACCGCAATTGCGGTCGCCCGCAAGGACCGCAGCCGGCGGGGCGCTGTGGTCACAGTTTTCTTGACCGCATGCGGTGCGGGGCGGTAGCGGTCAGGTTGAGACCTTTGCGGGACAGGGCGGTCATGGTCATACTTTGGCCAAGCAGTCGCGGGGCGGGGCGGGCAATCCATGCGGTCAGAATATGACCGCAATTGACCGCAAACTTCAGAATCTGTCAATATTTTCTGTCACACAGGTTTTTTTTTTTAAATTTAGGGAAAATATAGTGATATTGATGACATTCAGTAATTGCATATTTTACATAATTCCTAAACTTGAGTATGTCAGTTTACGTAACATCAATAATATGTGTAGGCTTATCAGTAAATCAAATTTGTTATTCATTTTCCAATTGAAAATTTATATCAAAAGTTATTGGACCTTCATCTGTTCTCAGTCATAAGTATACCAAAGTTAGAAAAATCAACCTTTTGCATTTTTGCAGAATTGTTGAAATATTCTAGAAGAGAATTACATTAATAACATTAGAATTTGATATTAACAGGCCAACATAACTTAATAGACAAGAAGTGTATAATATAGCTGCATATGGGTATCTTTTGTTGGACCACCATTGTTGTCTCAAGACAAAGACAATGCAATTGGGTCAATGCCCCTACAACAACTGGCAGTTCACCTAAAGTTTGAGAAATCAAGATTGAGTGTTTTAGTAACCTGGTAGAAACATTAATAATAGCATAAGAAGAATAGCACACTAAACCATGATTTTATAGGCATGTAAAATATGAAATATTTATTTGTACAGTTATTGTATCAATACCCCCACATAAAATGGGAATTCCCCTAATTTAGTAATTAGTATTCACCCTGGTAATAATAAGTACAGCATAACAGGTAATTGTAATTATGCATTAATTGTATACCCGGGCCCTTTTCTTTTCAATATTTTTTTTCCGCGATCAACTTAAGCTTATTAATACAACTTGATTTCTTTTTTTTTTATAAAAGCCTGTAAGTAAAGTGTTGGTTCTTACATACTCCTGTAGCTAGTGGAACCAATCATGCATATCTGCTATCACCCAGTGCTTGTTCAAACAGTGTCATTCCACTTTACCCCACAAGGACCAAAATTTAATAATCACTTGCAAAAAAGTGAAATTAGGAATCCATTCAATACTTATAAAAAACAAAAATCAATATATATTTGTTAGTATTGCATGAATGACTTAAATCGTTACATAAATGTGAAAATCTTAGATTATAGTATAATGAACTAAATGAGATGCATTTTCAGATTGACGAAGTAAAAGTGAATGGTATATTTTCTATTTTCAAGTCATCTAATTTCAAAGCTTTAAAATTTTTAATAAATCTTATTCTGTAGATAATATCTAGAGAATAAGACAATAGAGTGAGACAAATCTGTAATTGTTAGTCATCCATTCACTGTTTAATCATTATGTGATTAGTTTCATATATATGCTAAGAACAAAATCTTTTGAACTGCGGACATCTGCGGTCATATTGCGGTCAAGCGGGGCAGTCGCGGTCAAGCATACCATGTCCGCATGCGGTGCGGGGCGGTCGCAGTCAGGCCTCAAGCATGTGGGGCGGTCGCGGTTGTGGTCAGCTTTACAGCAGTGCGGGGCGGTGCGGTCGCGGTCAAGCTTAGTCCATCGCGGGGCGGGGCGGTCATGCTTTTGGGTGCCCGCACAGGGCTCTAGTGTCCACCCATCTTTGGCAGATCAGCCGCTGAACTGAAGCGCAGCGCTGCAAGGGATGACTGCAGCACCAGCCATCGGTGAGTGTGGTTTGGATATTGTCAGAGGTCCGGAGACCCAAGAGCAGCAGGAGCGGCTTTTCCGGCAGCATATCCATGTGGCCTTGAGTCAACAGAAGCAGCTGATTCTTCACCTACGCGGAGATATGGCAGTATTTTACAGAGCGCTGGCGATCCTTAGAGAGGAACATGTTCCGACCCAGGCCAAAATTTACATCCATTGTTTTACGTCCGACTTAGGATTGTATGAGTCGTGGGTCCACACCTTCCCCCGGACTGTGTTTGGAGTATCGCCCGCGACAATCAACACTGCCATGACTCACGAGTTTCTCCGGAGAGCGGACCTCAAAAGTCAAGGAAGATACACAGAAGAAGAAGAGTGACGGCAGTTTGCCGCTCGCGAATTTGCACCCCCAGGCGGCAGCACATGTATGTAAAAATTGCATGCAAGGTGGTAGCACTGATCTGCCAATGATGAAACTCACTGCTGGCAATGAAAGAGCGGTCAACTTGTAGACAGGGTTTGTCCACTACCAGAGAATGGTTTGAATTGAAACCGTTTGAACTCAGTTGAGTAGTATGAAAACAAACTTTTTCTCACCGGACCTCTGTATATGGCTTTAATTTGCAGACAGAATCATCAGGATGGGAATTTACAAGATTTGAGTGAATCACCATGTATCGTATAAGCTGTCAGGAACCAAGGAAATCCCACTGTCCCATTGTGCTCCATGTCCCAATGTGCCCCGGTTCTCCCTATATTGTAGGTCTGTCTGAAGAAGGGGGCCTGTGTGCATTGTAGGGGGGGGGGAGGGATGACCGAGGTGGGGGGGGGATGACTGAAGGGAGGAGGTACTCAATCAAAGCAGATATAATATATAATGCAGTCATATCAACAGTGCAAAGTCCACCAACACAGATAATGATAATCATCACAACGCTACTGCCAGATCAACCAAAACCATCAGAAAGAGGTGTGTCGGTCCTGTTGCAGAACGAGCTCTCGTCAAATGAGATATGGCGACAAGGGAGGAAGATCAAAGCATTGAGGCCGCTGACTCACCAGGGCACAGCACTGATGAAACAGTAAGTCAAAGAAATGGCCTCACTACCTTTGAAATCATCTTTTTCACATCAGGCTACATTGATCCGTATACATGTTCTATTCAGTAGATTTTGTTTGGACGTCTGTAAAACGCGGAACGGTACGGAATCTGTATTCCGCGGAATTGCAAAATGCAGAACTGTATTCTGCGGAATTGTAAAACAGAGAACTGTAAAATGCAGAACTGTAAAACACGGAACGGTAAAATGCAGAATTTCAATAGTGGCAGTGTGTAGGGCGCATAGCAATTGCAGGGCCGGATTTAGATATGATGAGGCCCTAGGCATTCACGACATTCTGGGCCCTCCGGGCCCCCCCTCCCTTCGGACTCCCGAAACCTTTCTGAAGACTCCTACATAAAGCCCCATGTCACTGAGGTCTGGCATGATGACCTGACTTGAGTACTTGGTGCAGTGATATGGTCAAAGCCAAGACATCTGAGACTGAGGCAAGGCCAAGGATTTGGCATCCGAGACCGAGCCAAGGCCAAGGCCATCAAAATCTTCCTCAACGCTGGCCTCAAGAATCAAGACCTCCAACACTGGCTTGGTGACTTGATTTGCAAAACTTTCATGATGTGGACATTTATTATGACTTTAGTGTTTCATTGCCTGATTTAACCGATTTCAGTGACTTACAGCAGTGGAATTACATGTGCTTACAGAGATGCCCTAATTTTTCCATAAAAGGCATAATGACTCATTTTGCCATACTTGCTATGTTTTTCTAATAACTCTTAATCCAGTAAGTGAGGTCATATCCCTTTCTTTTCATTTATCAGAAAAGTCTGTGAGTGAGTCTGACCACTCAGCACTGACCAGTCACCAGTGAGGTCAAAAGTTAGCCAGTGACAAATTGACAGTTCATTTCAATGGGAAAAATGGTGCCTATGGTGTGACATCATGCAATGAGGTCTTAAAATAACTGAATGTAAGCACTTGTGATTCTTTTGTAACTTAAACTATTTATAAGTTGCAGGTCATCAATTAAACTATCACAGTAAGCCGGATAAATTGAGCAACCACAAAAACTGAGATGAAAATATTTGTTAAATTACACATGACCAATTCAAAAGAATCAGAAACGAAAAAAATCACCCTTTTACCAATTTAGTCAATTTCCATTGTTAGGCACGAGTATCTGTTTTTGTTATAATATTTAAGAGATTGGTAAATGGACCAAGTAACTGGAAAATTAATGACTGAAGCTAGACATCAAAGCACAGACCCAGGTGATAAAGAAACTACTTGGTAATAAATGAGAAATACACAGCAAAACCGAAAAACAAATTATACTTTTACCAGGTAGCGTTACATGTCAATGGTTAATACTTAGAAATAAAGACTTTCAAAATCATATGTTGAAAAGTGCATTCAGCTTTGCTTTTGAAACCTAAAACTAGGGTGTCCCACTTTTAAAGTTCTTGTAATGGAACACAATTTTATGGAAATCAATCTATTGGTTTTATTATATCTAAATAAGCTCCGAAAGAGAACTCAAAGATGTTTTTGTCTTATATTCATGCATGATGAGGCTTGCACCTAAATACAGCCTCGGACAAACCAAATTAAGATACCCACCTTTTCACTCATCTGGCGCAAGGGCATCAGTAACCTAGGCAGAGAAGAGTTTTTTGAGGGATGAGATCATTCAGTTCCACTTGCTGGATAAGCTACACTTTACATAGAAGCTGAAACAGAAGTAATTTAGTAGTTAGGCACACTGTTTTGAAAGAAGCAAGTACGATTCTCCCTACAGTAACCATCATTAAAAACGCAACATTGCACAATGGATAGTTTTGATAAGGAATGAGTTTCTATGTGTATGTTTCTATCCTGGGTATTCAAAAAACCAAATTTTTCAGTACCTTGGGTTCACATGCTTCATTTCCAGTTGGTAATCCTAAATTTGATTTTTTTTTTCGTTCAAAATCAGCGTTTTCCTTAACATTTTTTCAAAAATTTTCATGGGGCATCTTTTTGGAAGTCCTGTGCCTGTTATCTGAAAATTTCATAAGACTAATCTGGGTAATCCCATCCATTTGCCCCAAACTAATATTTCCTTTGGTGCGTTTTCCATTAAATTGCAGTCTGCGAACTGATTTTTCAAACAGAATTCACTAAAATGAGTGCTGTATAGAAAAATGAATAATTTTTAATGAAAGTTACAAGTATACCTTGGAAGACCATATGTGTGGTCTGTTCCAGATTTGATAATTATTGAACAATTAGAACTTAGAAAATTTAGTTGTTTAATTATGTTGCGTTTTTAATGATGCTCAGTGTATGTGTCTTAAGTAACCCTGGAAAATATAATTTATAATATTATTTACGCAGCTGACTGTCTGTTGTCACATAACCTATATTTTTTTGGTATCAATTTACATGAAATGTCTAACTTAAGTTTAGTATATCCAAACTAACAAAAAGTGAATACCTTTTGGGTAAAAACTTGAGTATCATATGATGATTTATTATATGAAATATCAGCTGATAAAAAATATATCATGTAAAATATATCAAGATCGAGTTGCAGCTTTAAATGTCAAATATAAAAACGGCTTCCATTGTGTTATTTCTGGAAAACATCAACAACCGATCCTTACATCCTTAAAAAAATTAGTAACTCATGGGGTTTTAAAAATTTGCACACTCTGAACAAAAGACCATTAAATAAATATATATTTTAATCCAAATAAATTCAGCAAATATTGTGATACAGCTCATAAACAACAGAATAGAAATCATAAAATTCTCTTACCTCGGAACAGAGGGTGAACCAGGATAAGCTTGTCCCTTCATTCAATGATCAACCCAGTTTGATTGAGTTCCTCCGTGGCCTAATGGTTAAGAGTGCTTGTTTGCACAGCCACTGGCTCTGAGGGCGTGGGTTTGAATCCCACCCCGGAACTCAATTTAGTCCGAGCCCATGGGACATTAAATGGAGGCGGGTTGTATCCAGTGTTCTATGCTGCACACTCAGAAAAAAAGGTTACACAAACAACCATATGTGGTTTTTTGGCTTGTCACCAGTATAAATCCACTTTTGGTTTTTTTAAAAACCTTTTTGATGTGGATGTTTAAAAAACCACCATCTAAAAATCCCCTTTGGATTAATATATAACCAATTTTGATTTTCATATACTTGCAGTGTGAACCAATAGTGGTTTATTAACAAACCTGTGAAGGATTGATAAACAACTAACTGTGGTTGCTAACACTATCATTACTGGATTTGCATAAAACTTTATTGGATTTTTAACAAACTTTTTCTGGCGTTTTGATTAACCACTAGAGGTTTACTGTTGAACCAAATATTTTATGAGTTGGGTTTGTACATATCCATCTTTGGTTTTTAAAGGAACCACGTGAAGTGGTTATTCGCCCTTTTTGGGTTTAACAAATATCCATAACTGGATTTATAGTATTCCACCATGAAGCGTATTTTAAACCAAAGCTGGTTTTTCAAGTAACCTTTTTTTTATCATTCCCTTTGTATTTGGGGTACTGCTTTGCTGGATAACCATGAAAAGATTTTCAAATTTCCGTGTAGGATATTTCACCTCACCATTGGTGTTACTTTCAAAAAAGTGAATTTCTGGTTAACTGACAAATTTTATCTTTCAATTTTTTTGTGCATATAGAAAGAAAATAGAATTGCAGTTGAAATTTTTTTATTCATCAATATCTATTTATAAAATTTTGAAAATGCAAGGGCAAGATGAAAACTTACACATGTAAAAATATATGTAAGAAATAATAAGTGAAATTGCATTTAGATATCAAAATATAAACACCAGGACAGCACAAAAACACGAAATTAAAAAACAAATGAAACACCTATTTTCATATCTAAATACAACTTTTGTAAAAACACAAAATATTTTAATACAATCTTTGAACGAAATAATGCTGCTCGTATTTCAATATAACCATCCTGACATGTACATTTGTTGATGTAATAGTCAACGAAAGATGCAGTGTAATAGTCCATAAATGAAGAGGTGTTCTTTGAAATGTAACGAGCATTAATGTGTGAGAGATCGAGACAAAGGCCCATGGATGCTGTTATCCTCTGCCACAATTATGGCATTTTTCCAAATTGTAGATGACACTGTGTCCAATGGACTTTGAGATGAACCACAGTTCTTCAAAATTATATTTGCTGTTGAGCCTTTGGCTTCCTGAAAATACAAGCAATCACTGTGTTAGTTTTCACAAGTACATAAGCATAATAGTATACAGTTTTCATTGCATTGGTTTCATACAGGTTTAAACATGGATTTAAACTTCTTGGCTGATACATATATATACACTCATGTCTGGTTCTTTGAAAAATGCATGAATCATCTTCAAACAGGCAAAATCTTGAGTTGAGTAGCCTATACAAAAATCTGGCAAGTTATATTAAGTTAAATTTAGTATTTCAAAAGATGTAATGCTTTTAAAAAGTCTGATTTTTTAATTTTGCTGATTTTACAACTGCTTGCATCCAAATACACACAAACAAAACTAATAGACCCACCTTTTCACTCTCCTGGCTCACGAGCATATCACCAACATGGTTGGAGAAGAATTTTTCGAGGGATGATTCCTCATTCCTGAGACCTTTCCAGAACCTCTTTAGAAGATGAGCTCATCCAGTTCCACTCGCTAGATGTGCTTCCCTTCCCTTAGAAGCTGAAACAGAAGTAATTTAAAGGTTAGACACACTGTAGTAAACTAAAGGCTTCTGATTCATATCATGTGTCATAAGCGTGATAAGTAACCCTGGAAAATAACCTATAATAATAATATCAACACTACTGAAGGTTTGTTGTCAAATACCCTATGTTTTTTACCCAGTTAGATGGAATATGTATCAAATTACTCGAAATTTCCCATTTAAGTAAAGAGAATATCAAAACTCACAGAAAGTGAATACTTTGAGGGTAGAAATCTAGAGTATTGTATGATTAGACATTATACGAAATATTAATTGGAAAAATATATGATGTAAAATATATCATTAACAATACATGTCATAAACAATGACCTTATATTTTACTAGAAACTTTAAATATCAAATGTCACAACAGCTTCCGTTGTGATATTGCTGGAAAATTAGCAAAGACTTAATGCCTTAAAAAATTTATATTAGGTTACTGATGGATAAGAACCTTACATAAAAAAGACATTTTTATGCAAATATATCTTAGCAAATATAGTAATGCAGATCATAAACTAAAGAAAATGAATCATAAAATTCTCACCTTGGAACAGTAGCTAACAGTGGGTGAACCAGTATAAGTGTGCCTCTTCATTCACTGGTCAAACCAGTTCTATTTGGTGCTGTTCTATCAAACTGACTTCAGAAAGAATGTCAGAACTGTGCATTTCTGACTGCCAAACATACCTTGTGATTAGCCTTAATACAGCTGTAACAATGATAAACAGCAAACTTGCCAGATTTAGTATTGTATTTCCCTAATGTGTAGCCGTGAATAATGTTTAAGATCAATGAACTTGGACTTAAAACCTTGACTGGTTTTGTAAATATCCAAGTTATTTGTTATAAAACCCTAATAAACCAATATTAACCAGACTGGATTTTCAATGATTCATTTGATTTTTTAAACAACCATAATAAGCCCTTAAAATCCCCTTGGTTTACTGTACATTCAACTGATTAAGTAGAAAACCCCAATAAACCAAGTTTTTTTCTGTGTGTGGGGCAACTGAAAGACCCTGGGCATCCCTGAATTACTAGGGTATGTACCAGACTCACAGTCTTCTCATCTCATCATCATACGGTGATCGCCTGCCTCGATATAGCCCACTCAGGTGCTGCTGAGGCGTAAAACACAAACAAACAAACAACAAACAACCCAGTTTGATTTGGTGGATGTTCTGTCAAACTGACTTTACAAAAAGTGTTAGAATTGCGGTTTATTCCCGATTGACCATATGGCCAAAAGCACAGATTAACACCTTTAGGTGTTGACAAAAGCCTTATCACTCCCCTACATCAATGCTTTTCTTTTGTATTTGACCACTTCTGACTCAGACGCCCCACTCAACAGCAAGTGGTCAAAGGCAATCCTACTCTTGGAGAAATAGTCCCCTTCTGGCCTAGGTATTAATGCTGAATTATGAGCTCAAAAGGCATAACAAATTTATGTGCAGTTACAACTAATTCAAAGTGCATATTTATGAAATAAGAGAAAGAAGAAAGGCCAATTAAAAAGACAACTTACATGCATTTTAAAGTCTGATAACATTGTTTGTATTGGATGTGCAATGGAGCAAAACTCTAAACAATTATATTGTCTAGTAAGCGTTACTTGGTGTATCACACCTTTTCTGACAGTTTTGTTAGATAATTAAAATAAGATCAACCGAGGTATACTTTATTAATTTATTTGAAAGCCAGCCAGACTATGAAGTACCATTTGAAAGAAGATGGGAGTTTAATATTATGTATAATTGAAAAAAGAAAAGATCGACAGATAGAAAGATAGATAGATAGATCTATGATAGGTTGGGTGGCTGAGTGCTTGAGGTGCCAACCTGCTCCCCTGAGGGTCTTTGCCTGTATGGGTTTGAACTCGGGGTGGGGAACCCAAAATTTTCAGTGAACCTTCATGAGCAAAATCCCAGTTGAATGTTGTTCTGATGAGACGTTAAATAGGCAGTCCCTTGTATCAGTGTCTGAGCTGGGCAAGTAAAAGATCCATCACATAGGGTAAATGTGTAATATGTTGAGGACTCTCTGCTCTCCCTCCCATCTCATCAATCAACCCTCGTGAGTGCTGCAGTTACCATAGTTATCTACAGGTCTATCTATCTACAGTATCCCCAGTAAATAAATACACCCTAGCGACATATTGACTAATTTGCTTATAAGTCAGGAACTAACTTAAGTAATCCAACTTAACCAGCATATGATATTCCTTTGACCTAAGAAAATGTGTTTGTAAAATTTCAATGGCAGGTGCAGACTTACGTATTTGTAAGTTGTGAGTGTTTAAAATAACTGTGCTGCAAAATAAGTGAGTACACCTAATGCAACCAGTGATGGAAATGGGGGGGAGCTCGGGGGAGCTGAGCTCCCTTGACCAAAAAACAAGGGGAGCTGTACCCTGCTACAGCTCCCCCAATGAGCAGTGGTGGAATTACAATTATCATATTATTTTTTCAGTCCTCGTGGTATTTTTGGCCACAATTATACTCTGGTGGAAGTATTCTTTCCCTCTTAAATATTTGGAATGGCGGGCTGATGCGGCACAAGCTAAGAGCTTCCGCGACGAAAATTTTCCATTTCCATCACTGAATGCAACTTATACATGGGGGACTTTTTTTTATATTTTGGGGGTGATCTAAAAATAGGCAAGTTTTACATGTTGACCTCCTGGAAATTGTGTATTCACCCCATATTATGGCCCCCCCATCAGGCCATTTCTAGATACAACCCTGGGAATGTTATGGCTTCTGGGAGAATAAAATGTATATAAAGTATGTCAGCACGATGCAGATTTGTTGAAAGCAATTTTTTTGGAAATGGACTTTTTAATCAGAAACACAAATTTAGTTAAAAACCATTGCCCCAAACTTAAAATGCATCAGACCTTTTGGCCTTGCCAAGATAATCTGTCATTTGAGAAACACCCCCCCTCCGACTAGTTTCTCACTGTCTCTGAAATAAATTAATATTTGAGAAAGCATTTTACTGGGAGGGGGATGGCTAAATGCCAATGTCAGTGACATTTCACTTCTCTTCAACAGTTCACATAAAAAAACCAAGGCCTGGAACTAATCCTTGAGTTTGCAAATCAAGTGAAAGTTCTCATGTTGCTTGCACGCTTTCAAGGTTGCAACTGTTGTTGTACACTTCCGCCGGACTACTTCTGGTCAAAAACAAAAGAGAGTTTTGAAAGAGTTGTCAAATACAATAGAATTGCAATAACTGTGACACGACTTCAAAAGGTGTCTGGCCATATGGTCAATCGTGAATAAACCTCATTGTGTCTCAAGTCTGGCAAAATCACTTTGTGATTAGCCTTATAGCTGTAACAATGTCAAACAAGCAAATTTGCCAGATTAAATACTTATTGTATTTCCTTAATGTGTAGCTGTGAACAATGTTAAAGATCGCTGCATTTGGACACCTGGTATTTCAAAAATCCATTTGGTTTACAAGAAAACCGAAACATACACACAATTACTACTGGTAAATTCGAGACACATACCGTTTGCGCATAAACCCTACATATTCAAAATTGGTTAATCACAGATCCAAAGAGTTGTTTGTACAACCAACCTAAGCCATTTAAATCTTGACTGATTTTGTAAAAATCCAAGTGATTTACTGTAAAACCCTTATAAACCAATATTAACCAGACTGGATTTTAAATGATTCATTTGATTATTAACACAACCATAATAAACCCTTAACAACCCTTTGGTTTTTTTAGATATCAACTGATTATGTAGAAAACCCCAATAAACCAAGTTTTTTTCTGTGTGTGTTGTGCAATCAGGGCAAACATCAGTTCACATGTTTATATGAGACAAAAACCGTAGTAAACTAGATCTATGTTATATTGAACGAAATGCTTAGGACAGAGTTCGAGCCTTGAGTTACATTTAAGCGTCGTCAGGGTGTAAAAAAAGCCCCCTATGTCGCCAAAAATGAAGGTACAAGAACCAAATTACCTTTATAAATCTGATGTGGAAAAGTCTGACTAAGGCCAGTTTTGTTTTGCCTTTGGGCCAACAAGTCATGCGCTTCTGTCCAGGCCTTTACATGTATAGGGGAGAGCGGAGCTAGTTGAAGCGTGGGGTTATAGAAACTTGGCCTAAAATCAATTTTATTAGAAGTTTTTTTTGGTTTATTTGCACATGTTATCATAACTTTATGCATTCATGTTTTCAAAATGATAATTCTCTAGGACAAAGTTCAAGCCAACATGTGCTGATGATGTCATACTTATAAGTAACTGCCCCTTTGAGCCTCAAGGGATGTTAGACACCGCCTTCAGATACTCAGATAGACACAAGTACCAGATCCATCCACAGAAAACCATGATTACTACTCTGGTTGATGAGAAACATCTACTACCACACAGCAAAGAAAGAAAATGGCATCTAGGAGATAAAAATGTAACCAATTCAGAGAGCTTCGTTCACTTAGGGTTGAACTGGGTCAAAGGGAGACCTGCCCAACTGATACAGAGCGCTAGGAGTACTGCATCATGCTTATGAAAGTAAGCTTTCATGGCGTGGACGGCTTTGGTCCAGCCACCTCTTTTAAATTGGTGAAAACTTACATAATCCCAAAACTCCTTTATGGTCTGGAGGCTACTGTGCTGAAGCAGAAGGAGGTTGACATGATAGAAACATTCTTCAGGAGGCTGCTTCGCCAACTTCAGTCACTCCCTGAAAACACAGCCAAAGAATCAATATATTTGCTTCTGGGAACAACATTAAAAATTAACTACCCCATTTCATGAAAAAATATCATGGACTGACAGTAATACACACCAGATATAAGTTTTAACTTCAATACTGTAGTCATAAAAAGGTGAAAAGCAAAAAGTGGCCCACTTCTCCCTACTTTCCCCTACTCATCCAGATCCAGTGCAATAAATTGCTGATAGACAATAGTGTTGTGAAACATGGGCTTCAATCAGTTTTAGTGGTTTCACATACCAATGTCTTGATAAAACTCATTTACCACTTGAACAAAATCATGTAAACTACACTAAACTGTTCAGTTCACATTCTGGTTGACCAAATGGATAGCGACTTGGTGTCTTACATGTGCTTCCCAGCAATTTATGGCTGAGCAGTTGTGGCATGACCAGCAAAGGGTTCCTAAGCTATCAGGCTTGAATGTTACTTTGGAACTTTCCTTACCCCGGGGCTTTGGGACATGCAATGGTCACCGAAGAAGAAATGTTTCTTTTGTTGGCCATAAGGAAAACAGTCTGCATCACACTTGATGAGTACAGGTGGGAGCAGTATCATTACTTGAAGTTAGAGTGCCATTTCAACTGTTTGGTATGCTGCTCAACTTGAAGAAGAGCTCAACATTACATGCTCAAGAAGCAGGAATCCCCTAGTTTCTCTGTCCATGTATGTGTTTGTCAACGTCTTTATCTATCTAACTACATTAATTTCATAAAAGTGGTTTCTCACTTTAAATATTAAAACTTTTAGAGTAGAAGTCTATTGAGTATTTTTTCAATTCTTTTAAAAGTCCCGGTTTTAAAAGAACTGTTATATTTTCTGATTATTCTATCAATATAATTCTAGGATATTTTAATTAGTTTAACCAGTAGAATAAGATTCTAAACAGCAGCACTAACTGATGTTGTGAGTGATTAGCACCAGATGACAGGAGTGTAGGGGGTTTCCCCAGAAGGGCATGGAAGTGAGAGCAAGTGAGTGCCTCAGCAGAGATGTGAGTGGTTGGGAGTGAGGGCATCTTCCTGAGGGCATGGGATTTAGGAAAATTTTTTGGGTTGTACTGTATCTACCTATCTGGGGGAAGGATTGGTCTGGTGGTAAGAGCATGCTAGACTGCTAATCACTGGGTCGAATCCATGGCAGCTGTTGCTGGGTCACCTGGGCGGACATTGGACGGCTTGTTTTCATTGCCATGTCCTCCCCCTGTCCTAATTCACCTACCAAGCGCATAAATACATTAAAACTCCAATCATCCATCCATCCATCTATCTATCTTGTCTTATGTTATCTAATCGAACCTAATTTAATCTCATCTAACCTAATCTCATCTAACCTAATCCAATCTAACCTAGTCCTACTTAAAATAGTCCAACCTAGCCAAATCCAATCCCATCCAAGCCAATTCCTGCCAATCCAATCCCATCCAATCCAATCCCAGCCAATCCCATTGAATCAGATCCAATCTGATCTAATCCCATCCAATCAAATTTAATCCAATCACATCCAGTTACATCCATTCCAATCTAGTTCAATTTCAGTCCAAATGAATCCAGTCTGTTCAAGTCCAATCGAATCCAAAGTAATCCAATCAATAAAATTTTATCTTATCCAATCTAAGCCAATCTAATCTCATTCAATTTAACCCAACCCAAGCTAATCCACTCCAATTGAATCTAATTCAGTTTAGTCCAATCTAAGCTAATCTAAGCCAATTTAATCTAAGCAAATTCAATCTAACCCAATCCTATCCAGTCCAGTCAAATCTAGTCTGCTTCAGTTGCAAAAAGGCAGGATTTTCCATTTATTTGAAATTTTAGCAAAATCTTTTTTTTGTAAAATGCATCAAAATAGGCGAAAATTAAAAATTCCTTTTTCTGAACATTCTTTGACTACAAACCAACTTCTTAATACTACTAATGAGTAGAAAATATAAAAACCAGTCGGTTGTGTGTGCCTGTTTATTTCATAGAAATTTGGTGTTTTTTGCCTATGAAATTGCATTATTTACTCTCAGCGATCTGATATTTGACAGACAATATCAATTTTGAATGAATTTACCCTAGATTAGATAATCATGACCCAAATAAATTCCCTTCAGATAAGTCCCATCAGTCACAGTGATTTTGTACCATCAGTCACGCCAGAAAATAATGGATTTCCCAACCAAGGAGGGATGCAAAAAAGGAAATGTTGGTTTCATTTGAAGGCCACACTTAGTAGGAAGTAAATGCACCATGATACAAATTTATGGCATGCTCTTGAACAGAGATATTTCAAGATAAGCAAACATACCCAAAAACCTGTGGTCAAAAATTTCCCATCAGTCACGACAGTACATTTAATTTAATTGCAGAAACAGCAATTAATATCCGGATGTGTTTTCTTCTCTAATTTATTCTTTAAGGCAATAAGAATGATGTAGCCCAGCCACACAATTTTCTTTTAATTTTTTCTGACAAATTTGGCCAGTGGCATGGCCATAAAATGTATCAATTGTCCCAAAAATCACGTGGAATTGACCTTACACGAGTGCAAGAAATCACACATACCCGATTTGCCCATTTGTGGATGTGGCATTTCTTACACTTTTCTGACTCGTGAATGTGTCAAATGTATCACCATCAGATCGGTTATATGATATATATTACATATACAAGACTGGTTGTATATATGAGAGAAGTAGCACATACTAGAGTTGTAGTGTAAATGGCTTATATGATACATGCACGACTGGTAGTGTATATGTCTAATGTAGCACATACACAGCAAATTCTTGTATGTGCTTGATATGACACATATAAGACTCGTGAATATGTTATCAAAGCTTAGAGCTAGCTGCTCGTGTATGAGTAATATATTACACTTACTCAAATACATGAAAGTGAATTATCTTGCACTTACACAAGTTTCCACTGTCCCATTAATTGTGGGCATGCAATATGTTGCACATTCACTAATTTGTGTAACTGACAGTTGTCACATATTCACTTAGACCTATGAGTGATAATTAAATTACATTTTCCCTAATAACTCAAACCTCCCACATTACATTTTCAGTACATGCATTGTTGTTTCTTACTACCAAGAACACAAACGACAAAAACTAACAGGTTAATAAATAATTTATTAATTTGACAAGTGACTGCAATAAAAAGTACTGAAGTGCTAGTTATGTCACATACAAGACTGTTAGATAATGCACATAGACGAGTCTGATTTATATGCAAGATATTTCATATGTACAGTGTTGCATAATCTACATAGACGTGTCTGATGTATATGTAAGATGATTCATATGCAAGAGTGTTAGATAATACACATAGACGAGTCTGATGTACAATTGTACATGCAAGATATTTCACATACAAGACTGTTAAATTATACACATACACGAGTTCAGTGCTCATGAATATGTATGAATTTACACATTCACAAATTCGTGTATGTGCAATTTCTAACAAAAAATATATATGGATTCAATCTCTTCCAACCCAACTGAATCCAATCCAAGCTAGTCCAATGTAACCCAAACTAATCCAATTTAATCTATACAATCAAGTCCAGTTTAATCTAAGCAATGTGATCCAATCTAATCGAAGCCAACGTACTTGTGTGTCTATATTTAGTAATTTTATATTGGGGGTTCCCTGTTTGGGGAATCCTATGGTTGAGGGATCATTGTGACATCATTTACAGGAAAACCATTCAATTAGAAGCATAATTCTTGGATAGAAATGTGCCGAAATGTCATAGTATGATATGCATGCAGATTAAATTACTCTTTTAGCGTCCGACCAAAGAAGAGGTCATATCTGAAGAAATGGCAGTAAGCTACCAGTCCTCCCACCATTAACCATGTTAACCCCGATCCACTGCAATATGGTTTACGAAGAAACACTGTTTGGTGTGAGACCAGTGATACTGCCAATATCATACAGACCTGATGACCTGCCCCCGCCATGCAGATGCCCCACAACATGGTGCAGAGCCAAATCCTGCACATGCAGACAAGAGAAACATTAAATTTGTTGAATTCTATACTGCAACAAAGATAAGTGTAAAAGACCGTATAACTTAGATTTGTCTGCGAGCTTCGAATGTTAGTTATATTCATAGAAAAAGATGTCTGATTCTAATTTTACCTTACCTTTAAGGTTATTTTGAAGCCCAATAAAAAATCAGAGAAGTTAAATGTATGTATATAGAATTTACAATGACTTATCTTTGTATTTAACTGGTGCTGAATCAATGTTTGTTTTGAAAACAGTTAATTTATCAGCTTTTACGGACATTTTTATTTATGAAAAATTTATAAAATCAGTTTTTTCCAATTTTCTTAAAAACTATTGGTATTTTGACATAAAGATGTATTAACTACTCCCTATAACATTGCCATGCTGCAAATTTTGAGTGGTCACACAACCTCCTATCTCCAACGGTTCTCGAGATATGGCCCGCTTATCTACAGAAAATTGTTAAAAATAACATAAAATTGGTGTCAGCCATTTTGGAAAGTTCGGCCCCTATTAGAAATGTGACACCAACCTAATTAGATACCTAAACCTATAAATAACTTAATTCTGCAGAGTTTAGCTCTGGACATATGATTGCGTACACCACTACCATGAGCTACTAGAGTGATTACCTTTATCTGATTGGAAAATAGTTAGCTATCATTTTATTTATAATGTTCTCTTGATGGTGTGTATTTATCTTTTCGAACGATATTTGCAAAAAGTGGACTAAATACAGGCAAAAATCGCTGATTTTGGGTGTCAAAAAAATTGTACCTTCATGTTTAAATGCTTGTATTTAGCATATAATAATGCTTTTTTGGCCAATTTTTTTGCTTGTGGTGCTTCCTGTGCTTCTTAGTTATCGTTTCATAGCAACATTATGTCAAATGTATATTGAAGGGATGCCTCATCAAAAGGAGTAGGTGGGGTGACAATTTTGCCATGATTTTTTCTTCACTGCAGGAATTGCCAACACTTTTGTGTTTATTTTTGCCCTGATTATGAAAGTTAATATTACACACAAATACTTCTTATTCTGTCCAGAAATGAATCCCAGCTTCAATTCCCTGTATCTTGGTACAATTTGCACAATAAAATATTTAACATCTGCTTGTCCAGTTAGCTCAGCACATTTGAAAAAAAAAAAAATCTCGTTAAATTTAATCTCAAAAAGTTCTTGAGATAACTCAACGAAAATTGAACTTCATATGCCCAAAGAAGTTGGTTATAAGAAGTTTATATAGCCGAAGCTCAATTTTAGTTTGTTTTAGAGACTAAATTTTTTGACGACGAAATTTTAGTGGAATTCAAGCATGGGTCAAACATTGTTTTCAGGTTGTTTATAGATGATTTCATATTTGTAGACATTTGAGATAGAAAAGACATCACCTTTCTGGCAATTTTCATTGGTTGAGAGAAGGTATGACACCACTCTCTCCTGAAAAGTGACATAGCGTTTTACATGGGTGACCAAGGCATTTTAAGCCATTGATCTCCTAACAGGAACTGACTTTAGCAGTTTCAAGTGAGAGTTAAGGTTTGTGTTTCTCACATTTTCAGTAAATACATTCTGCAAGTCCAATGTTGTGCATTCAGACAATTAGGATCAGGTGATCCATGCAATGACTGTTTATACAGAAAATAAACATGTATAATTGTGAATGTAACATTTTCTCAGAAGAGGGGCTCAGCTCAGGTGGCAGGACAATGGGCTACCAATCATGGGGTCCTTGGTCTGATTCCCACTGGGATTTTCTTATGAATTCATGTTGACCACATCACTGGGCTACCATCCTGTATTGAGGGACTATTCAGAATTTATGATTCTTGGGAGTTTTGTTTGAACTTTCTTTCAAAAATGTATACCCCCTTTGGTTTCATGCTTATTTGTACCACTCATACATTCCATATGGATTTTTAGTATGTTTCCTTTACTTTTATTAAAATTTCATACCCCCCTTTTAAAAGTGTGTTGTGAGTAATTAGTACCCCCCTTGAAACATGTGTGAAAAATTGGTGCATGATAAATTAGTGTAAATAGATGTGAAGCCATTCAGAGTCAGCTTGAAACTGATTTAATATCAATTGAAACAATCAACAGTTGTACAGAGGAGTGTGAAATACAACTGTTCATGAAGAAGTGAAAGAGTTCATGTGGATTGCGGTTTGACATGTGTGAACAACTGCCACAATGTAAGTTGGCCTTTGCTGTATACTATTGGTCAAAATTATGACATCATTTTTGCAGCAAACATCACTTGCTTGAAGCAAGCAGAAAAAAGTGACACGCAATGGGCAACTTGACCAATCACCTGGCCGGATTTTCTGATGTCAGACCAGAAATTTTGCTAAATATTTTGTTATTTGAGAAAAGTCTACAAATATGAAATCATCTGTAAAGGTTTGGAGTGTTGATGAGTTTTATTGACAGATAGGATTGCATCAAAGCACGAAGATCTTTGAAAACTCAGATAACCCAATAAAACCATGCCCTAACGAAAATAACAACGCAATATATTATTTCGTGAAATTAAAGTGGGAAGTAAAAAAAGCAAAAAAAAAAAATCATATAATTCACATATAGATGAATGCGCATTTTGTAAAATTGCTAAAGTAGCGAAGTTAATTCATAGTCACCAGGCGGTTTTTTGCCTCTCTTGTCAATAATGCACCTGGATTTAAAATTATCTTTTACCCCCTGATTCCGAGATGAGATGAGAAGAAGATAGTGATAGTGCGAGTTTTGGGGCAATCTCTGCTTGCACCGGCCTAGTTGGACAGATGTATCTACAATAACAAAGGGAAGCCCAACGGCCAAGTTTTTTAATCTCAGTCTCTATGCAGCCGGCTGCAGCAGCTGTGGTTGCTGACCCAGCCCTAAAAGAATGCAACTTGTAGTGGGTTGGATCCACTCCAATTAATTTAAGAAAGCCAGAGAGCTTGGCCGATAGATAAGTATAGGTCATAGGTGAATTAGAAGGAGAGAGAAACAATGGTGAAGCTGCCGGAGCCGGGTTATGAAATAATATACACTTAACCAGACAAACCGCACACACCGGTGAGTTGGTACAACCTACATGTACCAGAAATCCTTTAGGGTTGGTCTTGGACCGGTGCACCTTGTAGTCCATGGCAGATTGGTCGTAGTTCAAGATGATATCTGCCCTGGAGGGGGGGGGGCCTTAGTGCCTCTAGTATAAAGATATTCACTTGGACCATGAGCGTAGGCCGGACAGGTACACTCCAATAATGGAAACGGCCAGACCTTGGTTTAATATTTAAATATGCTACAAATCTGATAGAGTTGGTTTGGTTGATCGGCAGTGGTTCCAAGGAGTAAAATTGGCAAAAGGCCTTATATTTCCTAACAGCCACGGAGTATGCCCCGAGAGCATTGGATGTGATGCCATTGAAAACAGGTCTGACATTTATGTCGTGGCGGACCACGATTAGACACCATTCACGTAATAAAGCCATGAGGGCTGGAACAGGGGAGTAGCGCTTCTTTATGGCTGCAATAACCGATTGGTTATCTATATAAAACACCACATTAGCGCCTGCGAGGCGTGGTGCCCATGTGGCTAGGGCAGCAAGAGCAGCATACATCTCACTCCAATCGATGGAGAGGTCAAGAGTGCGGGCCATAGAGCCCACCAGTGGGACAGAAAACCATTCCGGGTCGAACCACCCGCCTATAGCGCTATTTGAAGCGTCCGTAAACAACTCGAGGGCAGACAAATCGTCCCAGGGCAGAGGCAGCATGGAGACACCGTTGTGAGACTCGACACAGTCCCGCCACCACCGTAAATCTTCTTTGGCATCATGAGACAGTTTGGACTTGGCCGCCCCAATGAGATGGCTCAAGAAGGCCCTGCCCACGTTCACCGCACGAGCGGCAAAGGCCAACTTGCCTTTCAAACTTGAGAGTTGTCTCTTGGAGACTGAGCGCACCTGCAGGAAGTGGGACACCAGTTGCAGGATCTCATCTAGCCGGGCCCTGTTGATTGACAGGGTCTGGTCCAACGTGTTATTGTGATGCCTAAAAATTTGACAGTAGTAGATGGAGAGGTAACTTTTGAGGGTTGAACTGGGAACCCTGCCTGCTCACAGGTCTGTAACATGATGGACAGGCCATCTTGACAACTGCGAGTATCGGGGACGACTATTAAAAAGTCGTCAACATACCTAACGATAGTTTCTGGTGCCCCACCTTTAACCATGAATTGCTTCAAAGCTGAAGCGAATATGTCAAAAAGTGCAGGAGCTGACCTAAGGCCAAAGCTCAAGACTTTGGGGAAGTAGTATTGAGTGCAGCCCACCCAATCAAGCCATGAAAATCCCATCAGGTGCCAATCATCGGGGTGAATCATAATGAACTTGAAGGCATCCTGTAAATCCAATTTGGACATATATGGGGGGAAGCGGAGAATAAGTTACAATGCTCCACATCATCATCAATGGATGCGTATTTGAGGGAATACTCTTCTGGGTCGATCTCAGAATTCACAGAGCCGACTGCGGGATAAGATAGGTCATGAAAGACCCGAATTTTATCAGAATCCCTCTTGGTGAATGCACCAAGGGGGGAGACTATACAGGCTTGATGGGGGGGGGGCTGCAAAATGGGCCGTAAAGACGACCCATCAGGAGGTCCTTTGAGAGGACCTCGGATACCTTAACCCTGTGTTCAAGGGCGGAGGGACAGTTGGGAGAAATGAGCGTGACATTTGTGCTAGCTCTCCCAATCCGGACCCCGTGAGACAACATGAGTATAAACGCTGATCTACTTCTGCCCAATATAGAGCGATTACGCTCGTCATAGGTTAAGACGAAGGGGACCTTATATTCGTCTGTGAGAGACAACAAGAAACCTCGATAATTGGCCATTTCTAAATAAAGCTCTAAGCCATAATAGCAAAATAACAATACTTCATAATGGCCCCAGGCCTCCATCCACTTGTACAGACTCGTAATAATTTTTCTAGGCCTAGACGATTTGAGTTGCAAGCCACAAGTGCTATCCACTACCCTGACCTCCTCATACTCATTGAGGTTACAATCAAGAAAGTTCTCAAAGTGTGCGAACTCACCATTTAGGGAAGCTTGGGTGACTCGGGTGTCGATGTGAGATGGTATCCTTGAGGTGAGGTCCGTCCAGGGAAGGTCATTCCAAGTGGGTCCATGGTCCGTTTCAATCAGTGGATGCCATTGGTGGCCTCTTGGGATCCCGTCAGGTGGCGCTGCCATGGTCCTCTTGGGTGAAGGTGGTGCGGCCCTGGTAGCACGGTGCTAAGTCCATCCCGGGTCCTGGTCCATAGGGTATGTCCTGGTCCTTCCAACGTCAATGTAGCGAGGAGGAGGTGGTCCGGCCTTGTTTGCATGCTCGGGTGCCATACACAGGTTGGGTCACATTGGTAACAGGAGCCGATGCGCGGGTGCCATAGGCCGGGTTAACATTGGTATCTGCATAAGCTCGGGTGCCATATGCTTGTAAGCTAGGGTCGTGGTAACGAGACTGTGGAACTTCACGACATGGAGACTGAGGAGTCTCTCTGTACTGGGTCTGAGGAGCTTCATGGTACTGAATCTGAGGAGCTTCACGGTACATTGAATGAGTTGGAGCGTTTCTAACTTTGGGTCTGGCCAGGGGCGTAGCCAGAAACCAGGTAAGGGCGGGGTTTTGTTGAAGATGGCCTTGGCAAGGCCCGAGAGCGGAAGCCAACGGATTTTATGTTGATTCTGAGCAGTTATGAGGCTATTATTCGTTCATGGGTCTGGTATAAAAAGCCAAAATCACTGTGTTTTTTTTTATTGCTGTAAATTATCATGTACAAACTATTTGAGAATCCCTGCTTATTTTTCGCCATGACCAGGATATGGCAAAAGTGTCCAATAATGTTTTTAAAAATGTATTTTTTGTACTTTGGATTGGATTGAAATATTTGTCAAGTCGCAAGGGATTTCGTGAAACTCTCATCCTTGGGTTGTTAGCATAATCAGAGACAGCGCTGGAGATTCCTATGCGAATAACATAAATTTATGTCCATTATATCATCCCCTATTCTAAATACATGTACAAAATGAAAGCGAGTCATTTTCTGGAATCTAAATCGATTGATTTGAAACTTTATCATGTAGACTTCTGGGTTTAAAATGACCAACATTCTCCAATTGGCAAACATGCTACCTGTTATGGTTTGTTACTTGGTAAAGCGTAGGAATGCAAAAAGTGTCTCTCAGAAGAAAGCACCATAAATTTAAAAGACAATTCTTTTAAACAAAATTGGCGTTTCAAAAAAAGAATTTACAGACCCCGCAAGTCTTGATTTTCCATAATTTTACATCAAAGCTCACCAGCAGACATTCCTCCGATTTATATTCTTGACCCATTAGATTTGTTATACAGGGCTCATCTGGTAAAGTACACTTAATTACACTAAAATTGCAACAGATGGAATTTATGTTAAAATAGGTTAAATCAAAGAAAAATTTCAGATTTTGTTAGATCCACACTTGCTGCCTTGTAAATATGGGTCTGACGTCGAGGGAAAGCCCTGAAACAAACTTTTGTGATGAAAAATATAATTTTAAATTGTAATTTTGCATCAAGTTCACATACTTTTGGCACTTATGAGGACATACTTTTATAAGTCTGGTGAATGTGACTTTAGTTTTGGGTTCTGACCTCTATATCCCCCCCTTGGCTACGCCCCTGGGTCTGGCACCTACTTGCTGCCATTGGTTTTCCCTATGCTCAGGCTGAGCCAATCTAGTTCCGGTCTCAGGCGGTCTGTGATTCAACAGACTAGCAGGGAGTACTGCTTTCTGGACGCTGATTGGTCGAGAAGACAATCAAAGTGACGTCACCGCTTGAGAAAAGTTTTGTGACGTCACTCAGTAGGTGCCTAAGGCCATAATATGCCGTGGAAACCAGATTGGGCTGAGCAGTAGGTCAGACATTGGGTCTGACATTGGGTCCAGGCTGGCTATCTGCCCAGCGTTGGTCTCTCACTTGCTGGCGGGGCAGGCTGCCCATGGTATCAAGCCGCCCCGACTTTTGGCGCACTCTCAAACTTAACAGTGTTGCCATCCCGGGCATGGCTGCATTGGTCACGATGCCGTGAGGCGCCCTCTCGTGGGCCACTGATGGCGCCCTCTTGTGTAAAGGTAACATTACGTGACTGAGTCAACAATGCCGGGAGGCAAGACGAACGTGCAACATCGGACATTAATGGTACAATGCTTTCATTACTGGACTACCCTATACCCCGAGCGGCAGTATGGATACCCAGGCTGGGCCAATTAACACCAGCATCCCCATGGAGGGCTGCTCCGAAGTGTAACGTGTCATTGGAAGCATCATTGTTCACAACGTGAGAATGGCGTGTTAACTCACGGGGAGGCGTTGACAGTGGCCTAGTCGGGGGGGTCCCCGCCAACAGGAGTCGTTCCTATGGCAACCGACTGACGCTCTGAAGTGTCGGCAGGATAACCCTTGTCCACCACCAAGTCTTGGAGGCCAATACGAGGGATGTTTGCCTCACCGGAGTTACATTCATAAATTAAGTTGTGGGAGGAGACCCACAATCTACCCCGGACATCCCTGAGGCCCCCATGACTGTCGATCTCACTCGTCATCAGAAGCGATAACATCTTGCTCAGCTTGAATACGTGCCTCCAGCAAAGCCTGTAATCTATCGTCACGTAGGGAACTGATCCCAAGGCTCCGTGTTATTGTTATTCTTTAGGGTGCTACACCTGCCACCCATAGGGCCATCGTGTCCCCGGGCCGGTTGCTTGCACACCGTACAACGATGAGTCTTATTCTTGTGCCTGCCCACAATCTAAACAGTGTCAACAATCGGAGAGGGCTTTGGATTGGTATCAAAGTGATCAGTTATCTAGCTCACTCATCAGGTAGATGAGAGCCATAGACTACAAGGTGGAGCAGATTGCTCAATGACTTACTTTGTGCTGGTGCTGTGCTGTGATGATAGATGAACGATGTGAGAGAAGCGAGTGGCCGAATTTTGGCGGGCTTGGGTATATACCCAGCCCGATCCGGTCAATTGATTCGAGTGGGCCGAGTGCCCTGATTGGGTTTGATTGGTGTGACGCAATAATAAACGAGGGAATCAATCGAGGAAGACGGATGTCATCCACCATATTGGCTTAACCAACCTTACTAGGTAAGAATACACTGTGTTGAGACTCAGTCTGGGGAAACTGAGAACTGCATGCTGCTGCCACCTGGCACAAAAGTTGATTTCCTATGCTACAGCATTGCTGTCCCAAGAAATAGTTCCAATTTCATTGCACATTCACAAAATTTCTATTCAACATTGATGTATACCAGAGTCAGACTCGGCAATCACATTCTCTAAGGAAGTAGACAAGGCCATCAGCACACTCAGAAACAGCCCCGGTGTCTTCCAGACAAAATTGTGTGTCTTCTTCTGGTCGAAAGTAGGTGGACGCTCGCAGGAGCTCGCTGAATAGCACACTAGTCACTAGGAGGCAACACAAGACAGCATATGTTCTGATCTGTGGCAATGCTAGAGCAGTCCACTTGTAGACAGGTTGAGACTAATAAACTCTGCCTTATACCTTCTTAATATGTCTTGATTGATAAACAAACAGCTTTTCTTGTCAGGCAACATGTTAACAGTTTTGTGTTTTTAGATGAGGTCAACCGGTGAGTGAGCCCAGAGGGATTAGTAAAATACCTAATTGGATATTCTAGTAGCCATGGCTGATATACAGCACAGTTAGTCCTCTCTCTTAAAACTTCTAAATAAAGTAACATGCATGAATTTTAAAAACATGAACCAAAACATTAACATTTTAAACATCTCAAATCATTGTTCCACTAGTATACTAAAAATGGATCATATATAATTCTGAAGAATACCAAATACAGTGTATAGTTGAAAAATACAAAACTGATTTTTTTATTGTACACACTGGTTTTGCACAATACCACTAATATCCAAAATTGTTTAGCGTGCATGGGCTGGTGCATTGTTGCATAATTGTATAAAAAATCATATCTTTCTTGCCAATCTTGGTCTTTTTTTATCAAATACGACATTTTTGCAAAAAAATGATACTAATAGGCCTAGACCTTATCTGTATCTTACAAAAGGAAGATATCTTACAAAAGGAAGATATCTTTTGAATGCCGAGGGTAGTTGGGGGAATTTGAGGCTAGGTGAGGGCATGATAACCTCACAAATTTACAAAGGCATAGACCACTGACCAAATTACAAAATACACCCGTATGAGGCATCAATAGCGGGGCAGGTATGTTAAGAGATTGTGCATTTATATATAGAAGCATGAAACTTGGTGTACACTTAAAAAACATCTTTACGAACATATCTGGATAGGGAGCCACCTAAGAATAAGCTTAGGTGGCTATTGGCAGCCATTTTCCAAGATGGCGGTCAATTATTTTTTGCTGCTTTCTGTGCGTTTCCTACTAATAGAATACATGCAAATGGTGTCTGTTGTTCTTTCTCTAGATATCCCTGCCGGGTATAAGATGCAAAAATCATGGGTGACATGCTCACACCTGCAACAGCTAAAAACTCCTCCCCGAGCAATGCCACTCACCTAAACTGTCCACCTATCCTTATTCATCTATCCTGTCCTTCTGATAACAGCAAATAACAGTGAAACAGCTCCCTTATTTACGTTTTCTGCCTCTACTGTTTTTCCCCACCAGGGGCGCATGCATCTCCATCGTAGTTCCGCTATTGCTCACGTTTAGGACTGGCGCCACCGTCTGCCTTCCCGCCAAAAACCTCCACATACTTCACTCTCTCCTTTCTCAAGCCCATTGTCTACCGTACACCAATACATATGCCAGTGCATTTGTAACTTCAATTCCTCTACCACCAATCTTTACTTATATTACAATTATTACCCAAATGCTTTCAAATGCTCAGCATGTAACACGGGGCCACATGCCCGTACAGCTAGAGGGGGGGGGGGTTAATTATTCCCCATTATAGTCCTGCCCCAAATCATGGGTAAATCTAGTTCAGAATATTACTGTAAAATTGTTTGGCATTCTGAACTATTTCAATGTTGTTGGCATCCATTTTGGTAGAAATATTGATTCAAATACTGAATTTTCGCGGTTTCGCATGGTTTCACCAATTCCTAATATATGTTTATCAAAATTAATTACATATTTGAATTCCTTACAAGAAGAGCTTTCAAATGAGTACCCACATCTCGTCAATTTTGTATGAAAATAAAAATGTTTTTTGAAGATTTCAATTCTCAAGTTCATTTGACAGAGAATACATGGAAAGTGTCGATGCTACCATTCATTTGAAAGCTCTTCTTCCAAAGATTCCAAATATGTCGTCCTTTTAAATATCAAGTGAGAATCCACGAAACTATCCAGGATACCGCGAAAATACTCCGTCTCTACAAACATTCCAACAAAATGGACCCTGACTGCCCTGAAATTTCATTGTTCAATCCAGAAACCAAGTGATTATATTTTTTAGATCTGTAGAAGGAATAATGAGTACTGTTTTCACACGGTCAAACTATAGGCGCTCAACAGGAAGCAGGACAAGGAGAGAATTAGCCGCCATTTTGGAAAATGGCTGCCATGGGTCAACCAGGTGAAATCTGAAGTGGCTCCCTATCTAAATATATTATTTAAGATGTTTTTAAATGCATTATTACTTACCTATTCATGACAAATCTGCCCCGCTACATCGGGGTAATCTAGGAATGGCCTGAGGCGGGGGGGGCATAACATGGGGTGAATACGGGATGATTTGCAACTTTTCCTATCTTTCCCATGTTAATTATGGCCAAATTCTGTTAATAGCATGTATGATTAATATTTTAACATTGATACTTTTGTCTATGAATCACTTTTGATAATCTTGATAATCACTTATATCTTATTCTATCTGGTTGTTATTTTCTTTTCCAGGATGACCATGACCCGAGCGATTTCAAACAATACGAGTACAATGGAATTTTAGTAAAAATTTGCAAGCATTGTTGGGATGAATGGCCCAAACAAGAAACCTATGATGAAATGCCGTTGGGGCGTAACGAAAGCCACTTAAGGAATGATAAGGAAATTGAAGCGCTCAGACCTGGAGACCATATCTTGTGGCGACGGTTGTATAACGTGGAGCACCATGCCATAGTTAAAGCAGCTCCAACAGAAGGAAGGCTTGAAGTAATCCACTGGACGAAAAAAAAATGCTGTTCAATCAAAATATGCAGTGAGTCTTTAGCTTACTCCAAAGAACGGTCGATGTTTAAAGTGATATATCCGGCAACAAACACGACCCCAGCCGAATTGGTTTTAGCAAGAGCTAATGCCTTTCTTAACGAAGATGACTATCAATTATTCTACAAAAACTGTGAAAATTTTGCAAGATTCTGTAAGACTGGCATGAACTTCAACCTCCAACATCCATGGTTGATGTCAACGGTACAGCGAGTTTTTGCACAGTCAATAAATGTCCAGCCAATGGTTTCAGTGGTAAGTAGATTTTGCACTAAATTCATCGCTGTAGAAGAAAAGTGATAGAGTGTATAGCTATCCGAAAAAAAAAAGATTCATACTATTGACTAAGTCTGTCCACTCATAATCTATAACAAAAATTAGAATTATTTTATTTTTCCACACACGGTACTTTTTTTTTTTACAAATGTAGTAATAATTTCATTGATATGGAATTACATCGAAACACTTTGATATAGATTTACAGCGAAACTCTTTGATATAGAATTAAAGTGGACTGTGGCACTGAAAATGGCACTTCCTGTGTCATCATGCTGATGATTTGTCATGATCAAACCCAATACTTTCAATGTTAATTTGATTGAAGGAGACTTATCCCACTTGTTGGTGACAGCCAAACGAAATGATTATGCATCTGGTTTTCACTCTAAAATTTGTTATGAGAAGCAAATGGCTTGCTCATGATCATGACTAATCAAACAGCCTCCATGTTTCCCATGTTGAAAGTAGAGAAGATGACACTCCATCGGCTATAATGAGTCACAAAGTGCCATTTTCACAGTGCCACAGTCCACTTTAATTCTATATCAAAGTGTTTCGCTATAATATGAACGAAGCGAATGGCTGCCGAAGGCAGCCGTGAGCGTAGCTCACTTAGCACAGCAAGCAGACAATGATCAGTTGACAGCACAGTGGACCAAGAAACATTGATGGTCGACAATTTATGTAGGTCAAATAGGTCCATCAACTGAGCAATCTGTTGGTTTCGATTCCAATTCAATTAAAAAAACATACCTCTTTTGTTCCTTTATAATGTTACAATATTCCAATGTTGCTGTATTGTTTTTGTAGGATACATTATTCCAGTGTTTGATAATTATTTATGGCAGATGAGCACTGTCCTCAGAACTAGGTCAGACAATTTTTGGCAGAGCCCTGCAGAGTGCACCACGTATAGAGTGCTGACTACAGTCCCCCTGGTGGCAGAATCACCAACACTATTGACAGGCTTCAAGCAAACAAGGTGGTAGCACTCTGTAGAGCAGGGGCGGACTGGCCTATGTGGCAGAGTGGCTGCCACGGGTCCATCCACTCAGGACATGCAAGCTGTCAAAAAAATAAAAATTTCAAGAAAAAAAGCCAAGAAGCTTTACAATCCGGTTTATGATTTTGTGATGCAATCAAACTTTTAAATAGGACAAGGCCCTGTCTTGTGGGCCCCCCTGTTGACAACAATTTAACAAATTATATGCTGTACCACTCACATTTAAACTAATGCTGATAATAGGAACGTAGGGGCCCGCTGACTTATTTTGCCACAGGCCTGAAATGGCGCCAGTCCGCCCCTGCTGTAGAGTGCATAGGCCCACCACCAGGAAAGGAGGCAGATTCATGTCCTTTTTCCATTTGCTGCTTAAGTAATCAAGATACAGTATTTAGGGTTAAATATGATCCTGGAAGCACTTGGCTGTGACTTTTGTAATGGCCATGTATCACACAAGACAAATAATGCAGTGGCTCCCTCTTTGCAGTACAGGCGTACACAGTCATGCCGTTGTCACTGCTGAGCTGAGCAGAGATGCTGTGTTGTGTCAGTGCTCACTCATGGGTAATGCAAAGGCAGGCCAGCTTAGTCGGTGGGTTACATGTAGGTCAGAATAGGTGGTTGAATTCACTTTCTGATGCAAAGGTCCCCTTTGGCAAAGATGTACCTTGGGGGAAAGATTTATCCAAAGACACAAGTGAGATCACCACCTGGATTGGAAATACAGCCATTTTCCAAAGTGGCCGCCGCAAGTGTAAACAGTCCAATATCTGCGCTTCTATTTCAGCTAGAGAGACAAAATAGGGTTAAAATATATGTTTTTGGTGTCAGAGAATCCATTGAAATTGTTCCTGAGTGTGAAAAACCAATAATTACACATTTCATTTCTTGACCCTGCTTTAAACATGGCTGCCAAGCTTGGTTGGCGGCACCAATCCCACTGTTAGCGAACATTTTGAGTTACTTTGATACCACTAAGTTGCATAATCTGCAAACATTCTTGGAAAATCAATCTCTACTCAAAATGAACATGCTCACCCATATTAAAAATAAGATACGCTCAATATCAGCTCTGTTGAACAATATTTATACCATGCCTGTGAGCCATCAGCCAATCAGAAACCTGTATTTGGCTGGTATATATCCTATATTCTTTGTTGTTCACTTATACGCCCATGGGAGTATATAAAGCCTCATTGTTTAACAAAGCTCATAACACAAACAGCAAAGCTGTACCAAACAGTGAATTGCCAACAAAAATTAAACAAAAATAAACAAAAGTATTATAAAACCTAATATCTTTGACAAATCCATAAATCCTTTAATTTAGCCCAATTTAGATTTTCAATGAAAGTGTAATTACAAAGGGGTCAAACATATTATATCTCCGGGAGGGGTGGAGGTTTGGATATTTTTCAATTAAATAATTTCTTGTATCGTTTTGGTAAAATAAATAAATTCCTTTTGAGTAGGCTTTGATTTAGAAACACACACAAAATAAATAGGTCTGATTACCCCTGCTATTACCTTGAAGTAAAAAACTTGAAGCCTGCCCATCCCCTCCCCTTAATATTTCATGGTCGCCCTATTCTCCTGATTTTTTAACTATTTTTCTTTTACAGTAGACGAACTTCGAGTGCTTACAAGTGACTGGTTTCAGAACCTCAGTGAGGTCACTGAAGCTCTTGCCTGAATCTTTACCATTGAAGTTAGTGTTTCTTTCACTGACTCACAGGGCTCCTAATGACGTGTATGGCTACAGTAGTGAGTAATATCTGGCCATGTGACATGTATCACTGCAATGTTATGTGAGTGCTTACATGCAACCACCCATAATGCCCGACACAGGTCATGATATTACTATTATCATTACCTCTCAATCAAGTAATTAACCTGTTTGCACAGATTATTTAAAACAAATAATATTCATTGCACATACGCAAAAATATATAAATATCTACTATATTATTTTGATACTAATTAGCTAATTATACTATTGTCGTATATTAAAGTGGGTAGTGAAATCATAATTGCTTAGAACTTAGCTTCTACAACCAGATTCTTAAAATACACGAGAAATCTCTTTAGCTTTTCAAATATTTGATTGATAATTTACAATACCTTTCAGATGAATTGGCCTTGTACATCCAAAGACATTCCCATAATATGCAAGAATTTCTTATCATATATTATATATGCCAACCATGTCGCCTTTTGGATTTTTTTTCTTCAACTCATACTTTCATGTTATTAAATTAATCTCACTTGGCACACTGTTTGTAACTGTTATCTGCTTCTCTCAAATCCTTCTTGTTTTATTTTCTTTTTTAAATCTCTTTGTTTTAGTTTTTTTGTTTAAGGTATAAGTTAGTTATATCTACTATATGCTGATGACGTTGTGCTTATTGCACCGAATGAAAAAGAGCTGCAAGAACAACTTGAATTTGTGAATTGCTGGTGCCGTAAATGGAGATTACTAGTAAACCAAAGTAAATCACAAATAGTACATTTTAGAAAAAACTCCAAGCGCAGAACAGGTACTGAATTTAAGCTTGGTGATACTTCGCTTAAGACAGTAGAAAAATATAAATACTTAGGTTTGGTGTTAAATGAGTTTCTTGATTTCTCCCTTACAGTTGATGTATTATGTAATGCAGCAAGTCTAGCTTTAGGAGGTATTATTAACAAATTGCAGATTATTAAGGAAGTTAGCTATGCTACTTTTACTAAGCTTTACGATACATGTGTTAAACCTATTTGTAATTATTCTGCTGGTGTATGGGGTTACAAGCACTCTGAAAGAAGCGCTGTTTTACAACGTAGAGCTTGCAGATATTTTTTAGGGGTCCATCGCTTTGCGCCCAACCAAGGAGTTGAGGGAGACATGGGATGGGTTTCAACTAAAGAATATCAACAGATAGAAATGCTGCGTTTATGGAACCGTTTTATTTCTCTACTAGACCATCGTTTAACAAAGAAAATTTTCAATTGGGATTTAGCTGTTTGTCATCAAAACTGGGCATATGAGATGTTACAATTGTTTAATACATGTGAATGTACTGACGTATTTACTAACAGAGAATTATGTGATATAGATTACATGAAGAATCTGCTTGAGTACAAAGAGGTAAACAATTGGGATGTTGCTAGACATAACAAAGACAAGCTCAGAACTTACAATTTATTCAAATGGACTTACGGCTGTGAAGAATATGTCTGTCAAAATTTAGACAAACGAGTAAGATCACTCATTGCGCAATTTCGCTTTGGAATCCTTCCATTACAAATTGAGGTTGGTAGATACCGCAACATCCCAATTGAAAACCGAACCTGTCACTCCTGTATTAATGTCATTGAGGATGAGTTTCATGTCCTTTGTGAGTGCCCTTTATACAATAATTTACAATTAATTTTATTCCAAACTATACAATCAATTGATTCTGATTTCCAAAATGCTGATTTGTTTGATAAATTTATTTGTATTTGCAGTAATTTTCAAGTGCTGTTAGGTAAATTTCTTTTGAAAGCTTTAGCTTTAAGAACTGAACTACTATTTGCTTCGTCTCACTAGACTGTTGGTAACTTGTTTGAATCTAATCTACAATTTTCATTATGTTAAGTGTGTTTTGTACTGAGCTTCCTATTTTCAACAGATTTAAAATTGACTTATAAGCCTGTAAGGCTGGGTGACAATAATACAGTTTATATTTGTATGAGAACCATGTCATGTCACAAGTCAATAAAGAATATCTAATCTAATCTAATCTATATCCCTTGTTTTCGTGAATATGTGATATAATCCTCGGCTTACGCCTCGGAATATATCACATATTCACTCAAACGCGGGATATAACTAGCACTTATAACGTGGTCTTCAAAGCCGCCATCGCTCGCATTTTGGCATATGCATTTCATGATAATATGTCAAATTACAATCTACATTACAGCGAAACACTCTACAGTCAAACATTTTGATATAGAATTAGAGTGGACTGTGGCACTGTGAAAATGGCACTTCGTGTGTCATCATGCTAATGATTTGTCATGATCAAACCAGACTTATCCCACTTGTTGGTGACAGCCAAACGAAAGGATTATGCATCTGATTTTCTCTCTAAAATCTCTTATGAGAAGTCAAATGGCTTTCTCTTGATCATGACTAATCTAAAAGCCACTATGTTTCCCATGTTGAAATTAGAGAAGTTGACACTTCATCAGCTATCATGAGTCATGAAGTGCCCTTTTCACAGTGCCACAGTCCACTCTAATTCTAAACTCAGCAACATTAAAAACGCACACTTTTAAAAAGGCTAGAAATAGTACTTCCTCTAAAGACATCAAGATGAAAATTTGCACACTTCTAGCAGTTGCCATCAGGTATATTCAAGAAAAATTTCAAATCTCTAAGTGCAGTACTTTTGTGTCAAATTAAATCTTAGTGGCCACTATCGAAAATGAAAGTCACAAAATTTCAATTACCTCTGATCATTAATTTCAACAACTTAGCTGTTCTTTCTGCAAACTTTATTGATAAGCCAGGAAAGTTCATAATTTTCCTTGTTTGATGAGTTAGAAAAACGGGATATTTGACCCAACCACAATTAAAGAAGATGAATTTAATAAAAATTAAGTGTCAATGCTGACACGCCCCCTACAGGAGCCTTTTGTCAAAACCTTAAAAAATGATGTTTTATTCAGATTTTTCAGACAATTGATATGGAATGATTGTCTGTGTGTGTGTTTCTACCCTGGGTATGCATAAAACCCCCCTTATTTAACAGTTCTGGTTCGCATGCTTCATTTGAAGATGCAAACTCATAAATTTTGAGTTTTAAATTCAAAATCTGCTTTATCATTGACTTTTTTTTTCAAAAACTTCCGTGGGACCTCTTTTGGAAGTCTTGTGCCTGTTATGTGAAAATTTCATAAGATTAATCCCATCCAGTATGCCACAAAACCAATATTTCCAATTGTGCATTTTGTGTTGAAGTGCAGTTTGTGACTTTCATTTTTGATAGTGGCCACTACGATTTAATTTGACACATAAGTACTGCACTTACAAATTTGAACTTTTTCTTGAATATACCTGATGGCAACTGCTAGAAGTGTGCCAATTTTCATCTCGATATGTTTAAAAAAAGTACTATTTGTAGCCTTTTTAAAAGTGTGCGTTTTTAATGTTGCTGAGTTTATATCAAAGTGTTTTGCGGTAATATGGAATTAAAGTGGACTGTGGCACTTTGAAAATGGCACTTCGTGTGTCATCATGCTGATGATTTGTCATGACCAAACCCAATACTTTCAATGTGAATTTGATTGAAGGAGACTTATCCCACTTGTTTATGACAGCCAAACGAAAGGATTATGCATCTGATTTTCACTCTAAAATTTGTTATGAGAAGTCAAATGGCTCACTCTTGATCATGACTAATCAAACAGTCTCTATGTTTCCCATGTTGAAAGTAGAGAAGATGACACCTCATCGGCTATCATGAGTCACAAAGTGCCATTTTTACAGTGCCACAGTCCACTTTAATTCCATCACAGTGTCCTTGAACAAAGTTTAGGGTTAAAAAAAATGTACAAAGAATCTGTCAACGCAGCATTATAGTATGTGGTCTCAGCTTCGATTTGATATAAAGATTAAAAAAATCTGTTGGGAAAATTGAAATTTAAAATTTTTAGTTTTTCACACCACTGTTGCATGCAAAATATCCATTATAGAATGTTTAAAATGAAAATCTTAACATAGAAATGCTTTCCTTTCCCACCCTGGTAAATATATACACAGTGGACCAAATTCAGAATTATGATTAAGTGGTTTTTCAAGGAATATCGCATTCTAAAGGTGTTACAAACTTGCTAGACTATAATCTGCATTCTCCGAACCCATTTAGAGTCCAATCAACTGAACCTGATTAATGTTCCTAATTCATCAACTGCATTAGTTAAGTAGCAGAACACTGTTGCGATACAGCCAATAATAAGACATATCTAGGGCTTTCATAGCATTTATATATCCATATTTTTGAGATGTATGTTGCACACTTTCAAAGTGAATATCAATATCAAAACCTCTAATCACAAGTTTTAGACAATGAAGAAACGTGATTGCCTCAATTGTCAATTCCTTAAATTTGAAATTTTTGTTTAGGGCTTAATTTCTGAAGGCATTTTATTGATTTTCTTCAATTATGCATATTTCTGAATTTAGTACTTTCCATGCAGATTTTACATTACTCATGCAATGATTTGGCTAGAAAATATGTATAGGATGCATTTTTGAGTGTTGTCATTCACGTCATGAAAGAAAAATAAATAATGTCACCAATTAATATTTATTTCAGAGCTTCAGGTGTGAAGTTAACTTTTTAAAATCACAATATTTCCTAATTCCATCTTGAAAGTTCACTGATAACCAATCTGTTGACTAATAGTTTAATATACTATGTTGGTGGCATAAAGGTATGCTACAACTAAACAACAGAATTTTGGAAGTTGGCAACCATTAAATTCCATGAAATAATCAATTGGCAAAAACACATAAATAAAGCATTTAAAATTCTTCTGAAGACCATAAATAATGATAAATTGCAACCAATATTTCAATAAGAACAGACACATTGTAATAAAACTCAGAATTAATCATTTCAGCCATTAGGCCACTTGCATATGTTCGTTTTTATTCATTTAGACAAATACTTCTCTCAAAAAATATTATTTCCTCCGATATCAAATGCATCTTATATGGAAAGCTGCTGTAAATGTAGCCATTGGACATCAATTTGAAGACGAGAGTTTTGATTTGAAAACGGGTGGGTTTATTCATGACATCCATCAAGTGAAATCCGTATAACTTTGTAATCCATCACAATCCATCACAATATCACCACCGTGAAACTCATGGCCTTAAAAGGCTTAATAAATCCATGAAAGTCCAATATTTACACTTGCGATTCAACCTTCAATGTTTTCATTGCATTCTCAACAAAGCGACAATGACGTCATAGATCTAGTGACGTCACAGAGCCAGTGACATCATAGTTTTGAGATGGTGGCGTCACCTAGTGGTGCTCTTACATTTACATGGCTCCCTTAAAATCATATGATTTTACATAATTTACAATTCTAAAAAAAAACACTTAAATTTTGCAACTCTTAAGTTACATTTTACACTTAAAAAACAAGTTCATAACACTTAAGTGACAATTTTACAACTCTTAAGTGACATTTTACACTTAAACAACAAGTTTATAACACTTAAGTGACAATTTTACAATTCTTAAGTGACATTTTACACTTAAAAAACAAGTTGGTAGCACTTAAATGACAATTTTGTAACTCTTAAGTGACAACATTACACTTAAATGACAATTTTACGCCTCAAATTGTGCTCTAAGAATCTCAGTTTCAAATTGTGAGAAATCAAAATTTTGCAAAACACACAAACAGTAATACATCAATTTTAGGTGAATATTGGAATTTTTAAAAAACACTACATGTATATCAGAACAATTCTCTGCTGCTCCCCGATTGGGATAATCCCTGGTCTAACTACAGGCACTAACTAGCTTCTAAGAGGACTACAAGTTTCTGGATGGGGCGTTCCAACTCTGTCAGCTGCCTTTTCCTTCGTCCATCCTTCTCCAATGCTCTGTCTCCAATTGCAATCTTCACTTTTCTCACATATCCATCGTTACTTGGATAGACATCTGTTACTCGAGCCAAACGCCAATAATTTCTGGGTACTTGATCATCTTTTAGCAAAACTATGTCCCCTATTTCTACGTTTCTTCTGGGTGTTATCCATTTTCTAGTTTGAAGTTTTGCTAAATATTCTTTCTTCCATCTGGTCCAAAATAATTCTGCCAGGTACTGGACCCTTCTCCAATATTTCCGTGAATAAAGGTCTTCTCTTTGAAACTTTCCTGGGGGTGGCAGTATGAACTTGGACTTCATTGTCAATAACTGATTTGGTGTCAAAGGAGTCATTGAATTCGGATCATTAAGTGTGTCAGTTGTAATCGGTCTTCCATTACAAATAGCTGCAGCCTCTTGCATGAATGTCATCAAAGCTTCATCATTCAGTTGTAGTCCATGGTCTGTGAGAATTCCTCTTACAGTTCTAATCTGTCTTTCCCAAATTCCTCCAGCATGGCTAGCTGAGGGGACATTCAGCTTGAAGTAGACTAGATCACATCCTTCTTTTTCAAGAACCTTCTTCAGCTTGTCTTCATCAATTGTACCAATTTCTGAAATGGATCCAATGAAGTTTGTGCCATGATCACATCTGAGTTGTCGAATGGGGCCTCTGATGGCAATAAATCTTCGCAGTGCGTTAATGAAGGAGTCAGTAGACAAAGAGTGGGCTACTTCTATATGTATGGCTTTGGAGGCCATGCAGCCAAAGAGTACTCCGTATCTCTTTTCTTCTTTTCTTCCGTTCTTTACAATCCATGGACCAAACAAATCAACACAACAGTATGTGAAGGGAGGGGCTGGCTCCATTCTGTCTGTTGGAAGGTTTCCCATCACTTGTTCATTCAGGTTTCCTCTCTTTCGTCGACATGTCACACAAGACGAGATGATGTGACGAACTGATCTTGAAATGCCAATAATCCAAAATCCATTGGCTCTTATCTCGTTAGTGGTTATCCCTCTTCCAGAATGTCCTGTTCTTTTGTGAAAGTGTCTGATGATTGCATCGGTAACAAAGTGTGATTTTGGCAGGATCACTGGATGCTTCAATTCAAAAGGAAGATCACTTGCACTTAAGCGACCGCCAACTCTGATGAGTCCTTCTTCATCAATAAAGGGAGCAAGACTTGCTATCGAACTTCTTTTTGGGGGTCGATTCCCGGTGGACAAAACTGCAAACTCTTCTTTGAAGGCCTCTTGCTGAAGTGCTTTCAAAATGACATTTTGGGCATTTCTCAACTGGGTAATCTGATCATCATCCTGAGTGGTCTGTTGAACACGAGTTTTCTGTAAAAGTTGCTTCAACTTCAGGCAGTTGCTTACCGCTGTTTTCATTTTGTGCCAATCCGATAGATGACGGAGTCTATCAACTTCAAAAGACTGTCTGTCAATCTTCAACGTCGTAGCACAAGCAGTCAAAGTTTCTTCTTTTCTCACTTCAGGATTCTCTGGATCTAATGGGGGGACATCTGTTGGGGCAGGTAATTCTTTCTGTTTCAAGAAGTCAGGTCCATTCAACCACTGCGAGCCTTCAATCATTTCTCTTGCAAGAAGTCCTCTGGATCCTTCATCCGCAGGGTTTTCAGCAGAGATGACATGATGCCATTGATTGGGATTAATTAACTATAATCATGTATCTGTTGCACTCGGTTTGCTACATAGACATGAAAACGTTTCGCCTCACTTGCGATGTATCCCAGTACGACTGTACTATCTGTCCAAAATCTTTCTTCTTCAATCTCGTAATCAAGATCCTTCCTCACAACTGCACCAACTTTAGCTGAGACGACGGCAGCTGTTAGTTCCAACCTGGGTATTGACACTTGTTTCAGCGGGGTAACTCTACTTTTTCCCATAACAAATGAACAGTGAACTTTTCCATCTTTGTTGATCATCCTGACATAAGAACACTGAGCGTATCCCTTTTCACTTGCATCTGAGAAGTGGTGAAGCTGCACCTTTTGCACATCTTCGAATCCTTCCGGCTTGAAACATCGTGAGATTTTCAGTTCATGTAACTTCTGTAATTCATTGCACCATTTTTCCCATTCCATTTGGCAAGAGTCCTTCAGGGGCTATCCCAGTCTACACCATCTTTGCATACAGCCTGCAAAATCTGTTTTCCTTTGAGAATTACAGGAGCAATGAATCCAAGGGGGTCATACACGGAACTGACGGTAGACAAGATGTTTCTCTTTGTGAGGGGCTTCTCTTGTAGGATGACTCGAAATCCAAGGCTGTCCGAAGTCAAACACCACTGTACTCCAAGAGTTCTTTCTATTGTCATGTTCTCTTTCAGAAGGTCTGTCTCTTGCAAGGTAGCAGCCCTGTCTTCTTTTTCGATGCTTTCCAGTACTTCCTTTGAATTGGACACAAACTTGTGTAGCCTCAAGGCTCCTTCTTCACACATCTTTGAGACTGACTGTACGAGATCTTTAGCTTCTTCAACAGTGGGAACAGACACCAAGCCATCATCAACATAGAAATTTTGTGTTATGAAGTCAGCAGTCTTTTCACCATAAGTCTCCCTGTAGTCTTCCGCTAATCTCTTGAGGGCATAATTCGCACATGCTGGGGAAGATACAGCTCCAAACACATGAACCTTCATTCTGTAGGTCAACGGTTCCATGTCCATGTTCCCTTGCGGCCACCACAAGAAGCGTAGATAATCCCGATGTTCTGGTGCAACGAAGAACTGATGAAACATTTTCTCAATATCACATGACACAGCTATCTTTTCTTGCCGAAATCCGCACAAGACTCCCAGTAGTCCATTCATCAAATCAGGTCCTTGGAGTAGCTGGCTGTTGAGTGAGCTCCCTTGAAACTTTGCACTTCCATCAAAGACAACTCGTATCTTGTTTGGTTTCTTGGGATGGTACACACCATGGTGCGGAAGATACCACGCATCATCCTTCAGCTCTTCTTGAACCATTTCTGCAGCTCCACTTTCAATCACTTCAGTCATGAATGCTGTATATTGATCTTTGTAATTTTCATCCTTCAGAAATCTTCTCTTCAATGATCTCAATCGCTGAGTAGCACCCTCTCTGTTGTTTGTCAGTTTCATTGGTTTTCGAAATGGTAGAGGCATTTCATAATGGCCAGACATATCTTGCTTGATGCCATCACCGACAATTTTCAAAAATTTCAAATCCTCCTGAGAATATGCCACATCTGTGAGTGTGCTGGATTCATTAAAATCAAGTTCAAGCATTTTGGCAACATCACCAGGCGTCACTACTTCCTTGACTCTTGTCCTCATTGCCGAAAGATGACTTGTTACTTGGCCAACTATTCCCCAGCCGAGATCAGTCTGAAGACCAAAGGGCTCATCATTTTCTCTTGAAGTAATTACGTCTCTTGGGGCTAATGCTTGTGTACAATTGTATCCAATCAGCAAACCAATGTCAACATCAAATAGAGGTGGTATCTGGTCCGCTATCCTGTGTAAATGTTGCCACTGCATTGCCATCTCCTTCGTAGGGATGTGTTCTTTTGCAGCAGGCATGATGTCCCTTGAGTAAGTTATGGGTAACTTAATTTCCACATCTGAATCATAACCTCGTACCTTCAGGCCTTGCAAACGGTGACTTTGGATCAGTTCACTACTGGTAGACATAGTAGAAAGTCTTAGATCAACTATTGTCCCCCTAGCTTTAAGGCATTCCATTGTGTCTTGTAAGATGAATGTGGAGTCTGATTGGGTGTCAAGCATTGCATAAGTCAATATCTCTCTTTGAGGGTCACTCTCATGCGATAGCCAAACAGGTAGAATTAGAGTTGCCTTGCTGGAGTTTCCTGTACTGATGCAGTGACTAACTGCTGCTCCTTCTGGCTTCTTTTTCTTTGTTTCTTCTGTCTCCGCCTGCCTTGGCATGTAATTCTCTTCATGAAGAACTGTAGGATGTCGCTTTCCACATTTTTCACATGTTTTTCTTCTTTTGCAGTCAGCAGAACGATGACCAAAGTGTAGACATCCAAAACACAATCCTTTTCTCAGTATAAATTCTTGTTTCTTGTCTTTGTTCAACTTCTCGAAAGCTGAACATTTGTCAACAATGTGATCCTTATTACAGTATACACATACTGTTCTTTTCTCCTTTTCAGTCGTAGGCCTGTCACTTGATGTAACGAAGCATCGGCTAGTGGGTTTGTTCTCTTGAGCCTTGGTAATCCTTTTAACACCGGAAGTAGTCATAAACACAGGATCATTTGCAATTGAAGACTCCTTCTCCATGAAGTCCACAAAAACTTTAAATTTAGGGAAGACCCCTTCTCTTTCCCTGTGATCAACAACAATTCGACTCCAGCGATGTACCATCCATTCCGGTAATTTTCCAACTAGCTTCTGATTCTCTCGACTGTCATCAAGAATTTTCAGTCCTTCTATGGTCCTCATTGCAAGCAAGCACTGATTGAGGAAATCTGTGAATTTTCTTAAACTTGTAGGATCTTTGTTCTGTATCTTTGGCCAATCATGTAATTTCTCTCTGAAAGCATTGGCGATGAGAAAACTGTCTCCATATCTGCGGTGTAAGAGTTTCTTGGCCTCTTCATAAGAAGTCTCATCATCTGGCATCAACAAGAATCCTTCTACAGCTTCTTTGGCCTCTTTATCCAAATATTTGATTAAATAGTATAGCTTCTCCTTTTGAGGAACCTTCCGACTCTCTATCAAAGCTTCAAATGCTGTTTTCCATGCAGGGTATTTCAAAGAATCTCCTGTAAAAATACCTGGTTCTGGAGGAGGAATTCTGCTCAAAATAATATGTTCCCCCATAGCATCGACAACATTATTCTGTGGCATGATGGACGTCTTGGCTTGTGGATTCAGTGCTGAAACTGCAGCTAATTCTTCATTCTCCAATGACAGCAAGGTCTCTCTTGAACAATTCTGAGGTGAGCTGTTTCTAACACCATCTAGAGATTTCAAGTATCTCTCCACTTTTTCCGATGAGCTGTCGTTTTTACCATACAGAAATATTTCAGGTGAATGTCGTGTAGGAGTGAGATCTCCATCATGATCTGTATTCCTTAAAGCACCTTGCACAAAATCAAGTTCTCTCCTTAGTTTCATCTCTTTCAGTTCACCAGTCAATTTAGTAATCTGTACTTTCTTTGCATTTTCTTCTTGCAATGAGAGCAGTTTCGCTTGAAGAGATGCGGCTTGCGAAACTGCAACTGAATGCACTCCGCTGGCTTTTGAACTTTTCACAGACGGCTGGAAAGCTAAGGACTTCTCGGACTGGGACTCATGAGTTTGCCTTGACACACCGCTTCTCCCTCCCGAGGATCTAGAAGACCTCATTTCCATCGAAAGTTCCCACAGTCTTGCCGCTATTTTTGAGCCTAATTGACAAAAGTGTTCTTGTAGGCTTTCGACTCTATCATAACTTGTAGGAGACAACTCCTCCAGTTCTTCGAAAGCTTGGTTCACACATGCTATTGCATCCTCAGCTTTTGGCTGCAGTGATTTCAGTTCTTCTATTGTTCTTGCCTCTTCAATCTGTATTTCTATTTCAGCTCCAGTTTTTCTCCAGTTCGAAATGGCGCTTCTAAAATTTCTTTGCCTAGATTGAAGTAACATCTTCATCTGTTTGTCCTCGACCTCATACATTGAATTCATAGCTACGCTAATCAGTAACACTGGCTACACATGCACCTTTACAACAACATTGACATGCACAACATTGAACAAGACTTATTACAAGTCAGACAACATAACAAATCATTTGACAGGTCAAACGTTCAATCAATAATCAGGTAGCTATCAGGTCAAAAGTTCAAACAATAATCAGGTCAAAGTTCATTCGATAAACAAGTCAGAATCAAAGTTCATTCAACAGATATACACAAAGTCACAGTCATCAATGACATCATTAATATTTTTCAAGGAAGACTTGTTCTTGAAAAATGAAGTCCTGACTTGAACACTTGAAGCAAACACAGTGACCAGCCTGGGCAGGTGACGACGATCATTTCGAATAATTTTGTGACAGGAACGGTCCTGTCAGTGTCAAACACGAAAGTGAAATGTCAAAATTCTACCTTGAATCCTTCAAACGTAGTGAGATCTGTATCCATTCCAAAATTACTAGTCAGTATACACGTAAACATCAAAAGTTTCTCTGAGAGTCTGAGTAGATAAATCACATCAGTGTCTAAAGGTGTCAACAAATTCACTTGAATTTTCCGTAAACATGGTAAATTTCGGGACTTGCTAAAAAGCGGGTTGAAAAAAGCGGGTAGCGGGTAGCGGGTGTATGCATAACAAGCACAGGGAACAATAGGAAGCAACCTGAGCAAACAAAGAGCAATTCAGTTAACACTTCTAGTACAACATACCTTCCTGCCCGCTACCCTTTCTGCCTGCTACCCCCGCTACTTGCAATTCAGGATAAATTATAAAAGACTGGCTTTTGACAGTGAATTGCACTTTTACTGGTAATTGGTTTGAGACTCTGATTTGGGCTTAACATCATTGTTCCAATCTTCTTTTGTGGTTGACATTAATTGCCATCAACTTTAACACTTTCTTAGTCTTAGTGAAATATAAAATGTCTTGATATAAATAACTTCTGAACATGGTTTCTTTTTTTTTTACTTAGGCTGGAAACAAATGTTTTTAAAATGATGTTGTGTGAAGTTTGAATTCTAGGTAGATAGAGGGATAAAGAAATAGAAATTGAGACAGAGAGAGAGAGATATTTTAAAAATAGAAAGGAAAAGGATCTAGATAGATAGATAGATAGATAGATAGATAGATAGATAGATAGATAGAAAGTTAAAAATAAAGTAAAAATAAATATATTGTGAAAAAATCTCAAGATATATATATATAGCTATGTCAGATATTCTGATTGCTTATTTTCTTAAATTTGAGAAGTTAGAAGAGAGGACAAGTTTAATTGAAATGGATTGACACTGATTGCCATTGAGACAGAAGTTGAAACAAGTGGGGTTGAATGGAGAGCAATTAGGCCTAATTGCCTATTGAGCAATGCCATTGCCACAATTGCCAAACATGATTGCTTGACACTTTAAAATGAGCAGAGAGAGCGGAGAAAGGTAGCGGAAGAAGCTACGACGGAGGGGTAGCGGATGGTGTTGTATCAAGCTGATTTCTGTGTTATACTAGAATCTACCCGCTACCCGCTACCCGCTACGGTCCAGCCCGCTTTTTAGTAAATCCCGTAAATTTCCGAGCATCGACATCTTCATTTCACGCCATCAAAAACGGCATAAAATCTTCTAGGAAAAATTTGAAACTTCTTGTCCTGGTCAAAAAGAAGATGATCTTTCAGAATATCACATCGTTTTTTACCTCCAATGAACGCACGGACGCCAGTCTCGTGACGATACTATGACATAAATATATAGAGGATAAGAAAGGCAATGAGACAGAAACTGAGGAGGCCTTTCCTTTAGATGTCTGAAATTTGCTACACAAACCTGACTGCAACAAATGGAACCTCAGGGGAGACAGTAAACAATATATCTGAGACTTACATGCACTTTTAATGACAGGATGATTATGTTCTGACATCAAAACATACCCTTGAAATCTTGACAGCTGAAGAAAATCTCGCATGTTTTCTAATGAGACAAACGTCGCGAACGGAAGTCAAGTGCAAGATGTGCGCACTCAACTATCAACTAATCAGTCATGACGTCATAAAAGAGCTGGCGAGACATGACGTCACTACGACCTGCAACAAACTATAAATAGCTTGGTGTGGGCTCACTGTCAGTGCCTCCCCAGTTCAGCTGAAATATTTGTTTGCACTTGTTTTGTGTTAGCATGCAAACATCTACAACCATTCGATATCAAGGGGGGGGGGGCTTGGAGTTTTTTTTGAATAAATAATTTCTTGCTTAGTTTTGGAGAAATAAATATTTATTCTTTTTGGCAAGTCTTGAAATAAATAATTTCTTTCTGGTAGTGGTAGGCCTATTTCTTAATAAGGTGTTGCTTGATTAAGGAATGAATATTCGGCGACTTAACCGTTAACATGCTCAAAATAAATAATTACTGCTGCCGTTACCGTGAAATAAATAATTACCCGCCAAGGAAAACTGCAAGCCCCCCTGAATACAAATGGTCGCCCCTTAAATGTGTCAGTGCTAATTAGATGAACGTATTTCTCATGATCATAATCCAATAGAGTGTATGTACTGACTGACACACTGCCGTTCGCCTACTAAAGCAGACTGGCTTGTCAGTCAGGGAGAACTCAAAATTAATTGTCACAAAATCTATTCAATATGTCAGAATTTTGTTTTGCAGTTTGCATTTGTGGCGGACTGGAGGTGAATTTTTGTTTGCATTGCCAAACACTGGAATTTTGGCAATATTTTTCAGCCCCCCCCCAAAAAAAAATTAACTGATCTCATATTCTCCTTATTTGCCTAAGCTTCAAAACATGGCTCTTTAAAAACATATCTTTTAAAAATGTGGTTTTGAAAACGTGGCTTTAAAAGATGAAATTCCTTGGCCCAAAAGTTTGTTCTGCAAAAAAACGTTGTTTCCACTAGCAGCGGGCCTACTTGCCCTCTGCATATATGGAAAAAAAATATCTGTTGCTCTGATCTCAAAAATAAGGAAAAAGTCCCTAGAAATTATTTTAATTGAATAAACTGACTTCAAGCCCCCCCCCCCCCCTCAACCTTAATGTCAAAGTTCCCTAAAGAGATCAATGTCAGTGACCTTTGCATTGTTATGCAATGTAACCATTTTTTCCAGACACAACAAACAAAACGTCTGAGTTTTTGTTGCACTCACATTATGAGATATGTTGTTGTTGCCCCTCCCCTTCCCTGTTACCTGACTTTCTTGAGACTTTCTTAAACTCAGTGACCTCTTAATTAAGATTTACCTGTTTCATCAGAAAATCAGGAAGTACAACTTCTCTGGATGTATCGGTCTTAGAAAGGTGGCGTTTTCTTCGAACCATACAATAATCTGATAGAATAAGACCTATCTTAGTTAGAATATAAATAGATCTTTGCAAAGTATTGAACCCAAAATCAAATTTTGAAATTAAGAATGAAATAGCCGATTTCAACGCACATACCAGCCTTTCTTGAACCGTGATGCTACAAAATGTTTAGTGTTCACATTCACTTACAGATGATTTCATATTTGTAGACATTTCAGGTAGAAAATACATAATTTTTCCCGCAATTTTCATTGGTTGAGAGAAGGTATGACACCACTCTCTCCTGAAAAGTGACATAGCGTTTTACACGGTTGACCATGGCATTATAATCCATTGAACTCCTCAATGGAACTAACTCTAGCTGTTTCAAGTGAGAGCCTCTGTTTGTGTTTCACACATTTTAGTACACACAATATAAAAGTCCAATACTCTGCATTCATATGACAGGGATCAGATGATCCACATAATATAATGATAATTTTTACAGAAACAAACAAATACATGAATGGAACATTTTCTCAGAGGAGCGCTTTGCTCAGACGACATGACAATGGGCTATCAATTGCAGGGTCCCTGGTTTGATTCCCACTATGATTTTCATATGAACGTTGGCCACATCACTGGATCATCCTTCTGTCCGGATGGACCATTGAGGATTTAAGACTTTTGAGAGTTTTGATAGAATTCTCTGTCATAAGTGATACCCCCTTTGGTTTTACGAATATTTGTAGTACCTTCTTTTTCATTTGTCAATTAAGCATGTTGTGAAAAATAAGAACCCCCCTTGAAACATGCGTACCCTTTCGGGAAAAATTCCCATTGCCCAGGTGATGTGCAAAAAGGTGGTTGCCACTCAAGTAAAACCATACAAACTACCACCCCCCTCAACCTGGTCATAAAATGTAATTCTGAACAGTCCCTTAGCATTCAGAGATGTAAAGTCATTCAGAGTCAATGAAGCAATCAACAGTTACTTGAGGAAATGTAAGAGTTCATGTGGATTTCAGTTTGGCATGTGTGAACAACTACCACAATATCAAGTGGGCCTTTGCAGTTTATTGGTCAAAATTATGACATCATTTTTCAGGCCAATTTCACTTGCTTGAAGCAAACTGAAAAAAAGTGACACGCTATGTGCAGCTTGACCAATCACTTGGCAGGATTTTCTGATGTCAGACACAGGCACCAACAATCTGTCTCATGCGTGATATGCTCCATTCCACTGCCACTTCTCTGATGCTTATTACCATTAGAAAAGGTATGACAGCTTGCTTGGCACTGCTCCAACTTTCCAGACCGAACTGGTACGTTGTCACTGCAGCAGACGACAGAGGTAACAGTGAAATCCAGTTTAAAGACAGTGGTAGCGGACCAAGTAGGTACCAAGTACGTTTTTGTTCAACCACCAACTGAGAAACAACAGTCTTTTCATGTATAAATAACTGTGTTGACTGCAAAGGCTTAATTCATGTGGGCCAAGCTGTGAATTGACAACCAAAGGATAGCTCAGTTGTAAATGAAAATTAAACTGATCATATTCATATCCATTCAAACAATGGGCAAGTGCTATCTAAAATTCATTCAACCATGCACTTGAGGTTTGATTGGTTGTTTCCCTGGAGGTCATACATAAACATTGACTGGCTTTGTTCACAAGAGCAGACCGCAATATTTGTACAAATTTGTGAGAAGCAATTGAGAGAAATGTTGATTCAGCACCACCGCCCTCCCCAACACTATTAAAGCAATCACCACAGAATAATACTTACTTATTTTTCTTTCTTTTTATCTTCATTTAATATCCATTTGAATTTATAAGATTTTCAATCACTATGTATCAATAATCATCCTCTATCTATCTATCTATCTATCTATCTATCTATCTATCTATCTATCTATCTATCTATCTATCTATCTATCTATCTATCTATCTATCTATCTATCTATCTATCTATTATGTAGTATCTAATGATGGTTTATTTTGCTATCAATCTCTCCAATAGATATGTGCCTATCTGGCTCAGTACAGTGTCAGTTGCCATTACTATGGCATAACAAAATGCGGTCTGGAAATGTTCAATATGGACCAAAAATTAATTTCTATCAAAGAGGCTGGCCAACTCATTTAAGAAGAGCCAATCAGCACATTTGTAGTAATCAAATTGTTTGACAGTGGATCACTTGATTGAACAATGTTTGCCTTATAATTCCAGTTTTCACAGTTTGAGTTTTTCATAATTTTGTTTTGTCAGCTTTACAACTACAAGCATACTCAATAGACTGACTTGTCAATCTGTTCTCTGGTCCGTCTGAACTGAAATTTACTAATATCTCACTTGTCTTGACATGCATGAATGCCCTCACTTCGATTTTTATTCTTCTTCTATATACTTCTACATTCATTAATTCAAGGTGAAATTTGTACACCACAATAAACTTTTTGTTCTCCACATTTCGTGAGGAAATGAGTATTTAAGATGTAGTAATTAATTTGACATATTTTTGTTATTGTTGGTGTGGCTGTCACAACAATCAAACTTCCGTCCAGTTCAGTGTGGAAATGTGACTTTTGATTAATTTTTTGCTTAATTTTGATATTTAAAACAAATGTCAACACTTCCAGGTGTTGTTGGTATCTAGAAAATGCACCAAAGAAAGTTATCAAACCGACATCAGGGCTTCTGCTTTGTGAGAAGTATACATTTGAAGCCATTTTACTTCTGACTAAGTCCATGTCCGTCTGCTCATATGTTCGAGCTGTCATACCTTGTTATAGATAATAAGAGAGTTGACTGGAATGGATCAAAGCAAGAACCATATTGTTTATGCCTGTGTGTCAGACCAGAAATTTGCGAAAATTTTTTGTTATTTCAGAAAAGTCTACAAATATGAAGTCATCTGTAAAAAAAAAAGTCAGCCCCTTAAGAAGTAAGATATATGCAGCCATTTTGCAACCAAAACTCCTAATCACCAGTACTTGGATCTATTGAGATAGTGACGTCAGGATTATATTTATCTAAAATAAATGGTAGCGTCACAATTTACAGATCCAAGTGCTCGTGCTCCTAACTACATCACTGGAAATGGGCTTTCATATAAGGATACTATAATGTTCATTTTGACTTGTAGGGGGATGGATGATTGGGGCTTTACGTCCTGTATTTATGCACTTGCTAGGCTGATTAGGGCAGGAGGAGGGCACGGCAATGAGGCGAAGGAGGAGGACACGGCAATGAGGCGAAGGATGATTGAAACAGCCATCCAACATAGGCCCAGGTGACCCGGCAAGAGCTGGATTCGACCCCTGGAACCAGCGATTGGATCTTGCCTCACATTACTCGACCTGACAAGAACCTGGAACTCGGTGCTTTTTTGAAAAGCAAGATACCCAACGGGTGACCAGCTAGTTACTCAACATTACTCAGTATAATAAGTACTTATTATACATGTAAGTTCAGGTGAACTCCTGTGCCATACAGGTGCTAATTGCCATCAGGGGCTAATTGCCATAATGGGCTAATTGACTGAATTGTCATTTTCATTGTCAATTGCACTTCAAGTTTCACCAAGACAACTGGCTACAACTCTGTGAAGATCTGGTCTTGGTTAACCAAGGTTCAGTTCAGTTCAGTTGGTGTGCATGCCCGGATCTGCCAGGTTGCTCGACCCGGTCTGGGGAGCTGCAGACAGGTGCCCTGATTGCAATGAATTACTGGATTCCTGCTTTTAATAGGCCTAATTGTCTCCTAAACAGTCAGTCAACCACACGAGGTTATATGTTACTCAATGGCTAATTAATTAATTAATTAATATCATTATCAAAAACTTTCAATGTATTTGATAGGGCTTGTTGTGAGGTCACTGATAGCACTAACAGCTGAATGTATTTATATAAGTAGCCCTACTGCATGCACCCCTCCACCACTGAGTACGGCAAAGATTGTTACCGTATCCTAAAATGGTGGACACAAAAAAGGTCGGTCATGTGACTGGAATTAAACAGCCAGTTCCCGGATCTAATACTGCGTAATTTGGCTTGGGACATGGCTGAATAACAGTGCCAAGTTCGTATGTTAGACCCAGCACTTAAAATTTGCTGAAGTCAAGCTGTTGTAGGAAGGGCATGTTTGATCACTGAAGTTTTGAATCGAGAGACGGTATAACTTTAAAAACGATTTCAGGGTTGAGAACGGTAACAATACTGCATCTAAATTTATGCTTTGGTCAGCAGGAATAGCAGTCCACTTACATTTTATGAAGAAGAGGCCTGCTTCCACGGCTTTAATTAGCCCTACCTGCTGTTATACATGTAGCCCTGGGATGTTAAGCATTTTGTGAAGCATTTTGACTCCGTGAATAGGTTGGATGGATTGGGGCTTTACGTCCATTAACTATGCACTTGGTAGGCAAGTTAGGACAGATACAGCAATGGGCTCAGTTAATAAACTAGTAGTATTTGATATGACGTACAAACTTTTTGTTCCAAACAGTTTTGTATTAGAGTCGAGCTAAAAGATAGGTAAAGTTGGCTACCCGAGTCTGGCTACCCGACAGCTACCCGACAGCTACCCGAAATTATTGTAAAATTGGCTACCCGAACTGGCTACCTGGCAGTTACCCGGCAGCTACCTGAAATGTGGTAAAGTTAACTACCTGACCTGGCTACCTGGCAGCTACCTGTCAGCTACCTGAGTATGCTGAAGCAATGAAAAAGAAAGCTAATTGAATATATAACAATAAAAAATAAAACTATGTAACATCCAGTTGTGACATCGGGGAGAATTTACCCCCCATATTGGATCTCTGCCCACCCCCGTCAGCTACTGAACATTGATAAAACATACAATAAGTACGGTAAGTGCCACTCCAGAGAATCGTTTACCCCAGTCAATACCACCTACCCCCCCCAGACCCCAGTACTTGACTCGATCCTCTCTACTGATACTTAAACATGATATCTATGGAGTCTAGAAAGTAACTGATCAAGGAGATATGTCACAAGGACATAGATAAGTTTTCCGGATAGAAACGAGTGGGATGACCTTAAGTTTATTGGGTGAAATTAAGCAATAGATTCGGGTAACTCCCGGGTAGCCAGCTTCATTTTCACCGTTCACGGAAAAACCAGAGTACCGGGAAAGCCCCTTTTTGTGCAAAAACCTCTCTAGGTCAAAATTGTTCCTTCCTACGTAGCTTTCAGAGCTTATCTAAGTGATTTTATAGCAAAACGAGCTAATTAATGGTTACTGCAAGCTGTCAAAATTGACTTTTTCACTTCACCGGAAAACTAGGCAACCGGGAAAACCGTTTTTGCTACAAATGATTATTTACCCTGTGGCCTTTTAAAACATATTTTTTTCGGAAATTCAAAAAATTTATTTTTCGAGCAATTATCAAAAAACACATTCTACTGGTGACTCCTGCCATATCTATTCTAGCGAAATAACGGAAAGGTGCATCTGTACCGGCCAGGTAAGAAATGAAATTTCATTCCACAAGGTCTTAACTAAAATTGATTAAAATGTCAGAAATAGCAGTTAGATTGGTGAAAATAAGCAAAAGATTCGGGTAACTGCCGGGTAGCCAGCTTTTGCCAGAAATTTCCTTAGCAAAAAACTGAAAAATGAGGACTTTTACCGGTCTGGGGGTTGAAAAATAACGAAGCCTCACATCTATTCCGGTCATGCAAAAAAATTTATTTTAATGTACCGGTTTTCTTTCCAGAACGAAACAGAAGGAATAATTCTTCGTTTATCGGGTGAAATAAAGCAATAGATTCGGGTAACTCCCGGGTAGCCAGTTTCATTTTCACCGTTCCCGGAAAAACCGGAGTACCGGGAAAGCCCCTTTTTGTGCAAAAACCTCTCTAGGTCAAAATTGTTCCTTCCTACGTAGCTTTCAGAGCTTATCTAAGTGATTTTATAGCAAAACGAGCTAATTAATGGTTACTGCAAGCTGTCAAAATTGACTTTTTCACTTCACCGGAAAACTAGGCAACCAGGAAAACCGCTTTTGCTACAAATGATTATTTACCCAGTGGCCTTTTAAAACATATTTTTTTCGGAAATCCAAAAAATTTATTTTTCGAGCAATTACCAAAAAACACATTCTACTGGTGACTCCTGCCATATCTATTCTAGCGAAATAACGGAAAGGTGCATCTGTACCGGCCAGGTAAGAAATGAAATTTCATTCCACAAGGTCTTAACTAAAATTGATTAAAATGTCAGAAATAGCAGTTAGATTGGTGAAAATAAGCAAAAGATTCGGGTAACTGCCGGGTAGCCAGCTTTTGCCAGAAATTTCTTTTCTGTTTTCCCGGATGAATGTAGTACCGGGACATCCCGTTTTGGTGAAAATACATCCGATTGCCAAAGACTCGAATGTGAATGTCTTTTTCAGAACCGAAATATGTGGAATAGCTGCCAAACTAGCAAAAAACTGAAAAAAGAGGACTTTTACCGGTCTGGGGGTTGAAAAATAACGGAGCCTCACATCTATTCCGGTCATGCAAAAAAAATTATTTTAATGTACCGGTTTCCTTTCCGGAATGAAACAGAAGGAATAATTCTTCGTTTATCGGGTGAAATTAAGCAATAGATTCGGGTAACTCCCAGGTAGCCAGCTTCATTTTCACCGTACCCGGAAAAACCAGAGTACCGGGAAAGCCCCTTTTTGTGCAAAAACCTCTCTAGGTCAAAATTGTTCCTTCCTACGTAGCTTTCAGAGCTTATCTAAGTGATTTTATAGCAAAACGAGCTAATTAATGGTTACTGCAAGCTGTCAAAATTGACTTTTTCACTTCACCGGAAAACTAGGCAACCCGGAAAACCGCTTTTGCTACAAATGATTATTTACCCAGTGGCCTTTTAAAACATATTTTTTTCGGAAATCCAAACAATTTATTTTTCGAGCAATTATCAAAAAACTCATTCTACTGGTGACTCCTGCCATATCTATTCTAGCGAAATAACGGAAAGGTGCATCTGTACCGGCCAGGTAAGAAATGAAATTTCATTCCACAAGGTCTTAACTAAAATTGATTAAAATGTCAGAAATAGCAGTTAGATTGGTGAAAATAAGCAAAAGATTCGGGTAACTGCCGTGTAGCCAGCTTTTGCCAGAAACGTCTTTTCCGTTTTCCCGGATGAATGTAGTACCGGGACATCCCGTTTTGGTGAAAATACATCCGATTGCCAAAGACTCGAATGTGAATGTCTTTTTCAGAACCGAAATATGTGGAATAGCTGCAAAACTAGCAAAAAACTGAAAAATGAGGACTTTTACCGGTCTGGGGGTTGAAAAATAACGGAGCCTCACATTTTTATTGGGTGAAATTAAGCAATAGATTCGGGTAACTCCCGGGTAGCCAGCTTCATTTTCACCGTTCACGGAAAAACCGGAGTACCGGGAAAGCCCCTTTTTGTGCAAAAACCTCTCTAGGTCAAAATTGTTCCTTCCTACGTAGCTTTCAGAGCTTATCTAAGTGATTTTATAGCAAAACGAGCTAATTAATGGTTACTGCAAGCTGTCAAAATTGACTTTTTCACTTCACCGGAAAACTAGGCAACCGGGAAAACCGCTTTTGCTACAAATGATTATTTACCCAGTGGCCTTTTAAAACATATTTTTTTCGGAAATCCAAAAAAATTTATTTTTCGAGCAATTATCAAAAAACACATTCTACTGGTGACTCCTGCCATATCTATTCTAGCGAAATAACGGAAAGGTGCATCTGTACCGGCCAGGTAAGAAATGAAATTTCATTCCACAAGGTCTTAACTAAAATTGATTAAAATGTCAGAAATAGCAGTTAGATTGGTGAAAATAAGCAAAAGATTCGGGTAACTGCCGGGTAGCCAGCTTTTGCCAGAAATTTCCTTAGCAAAAAACTGAAAAATGAGGACTTTTACCGGTCTGGGGGTTGAAAAATAACGGAGCCTCACATCTATTCCGGTCATGCAAAAAAATTTATTTTAATGTACCGGTTTTCTTTCCGGAACGAAACAGAAGGAATAATTCTTCGTTTATCGGGTGAAATAAAGCAATAGATTCGGGTAACTCACGGGTAGCCAGCTTCATTTTCACCGTTCCCGGAAAAACCGGAGTACCGGGAAAGCCCCTTTTGTGCAAAAACCTCTCTAGGTCAAAATTGTTCCTTCCTACGTAGCTTTCAGAGCTTATCTAAGTGATTTTATAGCAAAACGAGCTAATTAATGGTTACTGCAAGCTGTCAAAATTGACTTTTTCACTTCACCGGAAAACTAGGCAACCAGGAAAACCGCTTTTGCTACAAATGATTATTTACCCAGTGGCCTTTTAAAACATATTTTTTTCGGAAATCCAAAAAATTTATTTTTCGAGCAATTACCAAAAAACACATTCTACTGGTGACTCCTGCCATATCTATTCTAGCGAAATAACGGAAAGGTGCATCTGTACCGGCCAGGTAAGAAATGGAATTTCATTCCACAAGGTCTTAACTAAAATTGATTAAAATGTCAGAAATAGCAGTTAGATTGGTGAAAATAAACAAAAGATTCGGGTAACTGCCGGGTAGCCAGCTTTTGCCAGAAATTTCTTTTCTGTTTTCCCGGATGAATGTAGTACCGGGACATCCCGTTTTGGTGAAAATACATCCGATTGCCAAAGACTCGAATGTGAATGTCTTTTTCAGAACCGAAATATGTGGAATAGCTGCCAAACTAGCAAAAAACTGAAAAAAGAGGACTTTTACCGGTCTGGGGGTTGAAAAATAACGGAGCCTCACATCTATTCCGGTCATGCAAAAAAAATTATTTTAATGTACCGGTTTCCTTTCCGGAATGAAACAGAAGGAATAATTCTTCGTTTATCGGGTGAAATTAAGCAATAGATTCGGGTAACTCCCAGGTAGCCAGCTTCATTTTCACCGTACCCGGAAAAACCAGAGTACCGGGAAAGCCCCTTTTTGTGCAAAAACCTCTCTAGGTCAAAATTGTTCCTTCCTACGTAGCTTTCAGAGCTTATCTAAGTGATTTTATAGCAAAACGAGCTAATTAATGGTTACTGCAAGCTGTCAAAATTGACTTTTTCACTTCACCGGAAAACTAGGCAACCCGGAAAACCGCTTTTGCTACAAATGATTATTTACCCAGTGGCCTTTTAAAACATATTTTTTTCGGAAATCCAAACAATTTATTTTTCGAGCAATTATCAAAAAACTCATTCTACTGGTGACTCCTGCCATATCTATTCTAGCGAAATAACGGAAAGGTGCATCTGTACCGGCCAGGTAAGAAATGAAATTTCATTCCACAAGGTCTTAACTAAAATTGATTAAAATGTCAGAAATAGCAGTTAGATTGGTGAAAATAAGCAAAAGATTCGGGTAACTGCCGTGTAGCCAGCTTTTGCCAGAAACGTCTTTTCCGTTTTCCCGGATGAATGTAGTACCGGGACATCCCGTTTTGGTGAAAATACATCCGATTGCCAAAGACTCGAATGTGAATGTCTTTTCAGAACCGAAATATGTGGAATAGCTGCAAAACTAGCAAAAAACTGAAAAATGAGGACTTTTACCGGTCTGGGGGTTGAAAAATAACGGAGCCTCACATTTTTATTGGGTGAAATTAAGCAATAGATTCGGGTAACTCCCGGGTAGCCAGCTTCATTTTCACCGTTCACGGAAAAACCGGAGTACCGGGAAAGCCCCTTTTTGTGCAAAAACCTCTCTAGGTCAAAATTGTTCCTTCCTACGTAGCTTTCAGAGCTTATCTAAGTGATTTTATAGCAAAACGAGCTAATTAATGGTTACTGCAAGCTGTCAAAATTGACTTTTTCACTTCACCGGAAAACTAGGCAACCGGGAAAACCGCTTTTGCTACAAATGATTATTTACCCAGTGGCCTTTTAAAACATATTTTTTTCGGAAATCCAAAAAATTTATTTTTCGAGCAATTATCAAAAAACACATTCTACTGGTGACTCCTGCCATATCTATTCTAGCGAAATAACGGAAAGGTGCATCTGTACCGGCCAGGTAAGAAATGAAATTTCATTCCACAAGGTCTTAACTAAAATTGATTAAAATGTCAGAAATAGCAGTTAGATTGGTGAAAATAAGCAAAAGATTCGGGTAACTGCGGGTAGCCAGCTTTTGCCAGAAATTTCCTTAGCAAAAAACTGAAAAATGAGGACTTTTACCGGTCTGGGGGTTGAAAAATAACGGAGCCTCACATCTATTCCGGTCATGCAAAAAAATTTATTTTAATGTACCGGTTTTCTTTCCGGAACGAAACAGAAGGAATAATTCTTCGTTTATCGGGTGAAATAAAGCAATAGATTCGGGTAACTCACGGGTAGCCAGCTTCATTTTCACCGTTCCCGGAAAAAACCGGAGTACCGGGAAAGCCCCTTTTTGTGCAAAAACCTCTCTAGGTCAAAATTGTTCCTTCCTACGTAGCTTTCAGAGCTTATCTAAGTGATTTTATAGCAAAACGAGCTAATTAATGGTTACTGCAAGCTGTCAAAATTGACTTTTTCACTTCACCGGAAAACTAGGCAACCAGGAAAACCGCTTTTGCTACAAATGATTATTTACCCAGTGGCCTTTTAAAACATATTTTTTTCGGAAATCCAAAAAATTTATTTTTCGAGCAATTACCAAAAAACACATTCTACTGGTGACTCCTGCCATATCTATTCTAGCGAAATAACGGAAAGGTGCATCTGTACCGGCCAGGTAAGAAATGGAATTTCATTCCACAAGGTCTTAACTAAAATTGATTAAAATGTCAGAAATAGCAGTTAGATTGGTGAAAATAAACAAAAGATTCGGGTAACTGCCGGGTAGCCAGCTTTTGCCAGAAATGTCTTTTCCGTTTTCCCGGATGAATGTAGTACCGGGACATCCCGTTTTGGTGAAAATACATCCGATTGCCAAAGACTCGAATGTGAATGTCTTTTTCAGAACCGAAATATGTGGAATAGCTGCAAAACTAGCAAAAAACTGAAAAATGAGGACTTTTACCGGTCTGGGGGTTGAAAAATAACGGAGCCTCACATCTATTCCGGTCATGCAAAAAAATTTATATTAATGTACCGGTTTTCTTTCCGGAACGAAACAGAAGGAATAATTCTTCGTTTATCGGGTGAAATTAAGCAATAGATTCGGGTAACTCACGGGTAGCCAGCTTCATTTTCACCGTTCCCGGAAAAACCGGAGTACCGGGAAAGCCCCTTTTTGTGCAAAAACCTCTCTAGTTCAAAATTGTTCCTTCCTACGTAGCTTTCAGAGCTTATCTAAGTGATTTTATAGCAAAACGAGCTAATTAATGGTTACTGCAAGCTGTCAAAATTGACTTTTTCACTTCACCGGAAAACTAGGCAACCAGGAAAACCGCTTTTGCTACAAATGATTATTTACCCAGTGGCCTTTTAAAACATATTTTTTTCGGAAATCCAAAAAATTCATTTTTCGAGCAATTACCAAAAAACACATTCTACTGGTGACTCCTGCCATATCTATTCCAGCGAAATAACGGAAAGGTGCATCTGTACCGGCCAGGTAAGAAATGAAATTTCATTCTACAAGGTCTTAACTAGAATTGATTAAAATATCAGAAATAGCAGTTAGATTGGTGAAAATAAGCAAAAGATTCAGGTAACTGCCGGGTAGCCAGCTTTTGCCAGAAATTTCCTTTCTGTTTTCCCGGATGAATGTAGTACCGGGACATCCCGTTTTGGTGAAAATACATCCGATTGCCAAAGACTCGAATGTGAATGTCTTTTTCAGAACCGAAATATGTGGAATAGCAGCAAAACTAGCAGAAAACTGAAAAATGAGGACTTTTACCGGTCTGGGGGTTGAAAAATAACGGAGCCTCACATCTATTCCGGTCATGCAAAAAAAATTATTTTAATGTACCGGTTTTCTTTCCGGAACGAAACAGAAGGAATAATTCTTCGTTTATCGGGTGAAATTAAGCAATAGATTCGGGTAACTCCCGGGTAGCCAGCTTCATTTTCACCGTTCCCGGAAAAACCGGAGTACCGGGAAAGCCCCTTTTTGTGCAAAAACCTCTCTAGGTCAAAATTGTTCCTTCCTACGTAGCTTTCAGAGCTTATCTAAGTGATTTTATAGCAAAACGAGCTAATTAATGGTTACTGCAAGCTGTCAAAATTGACTTTTTCACTTCACCGGAAAACTAGGCAACCGGGAAAACCGCTTTTGCTACAAATGATAATTATTTACCCAGTGGCCTTTTAAAACATATTTTTTTCGGAAATCCAAAAAATTCATTTTTCGAGCAATTACCAAAAAACACATTCTACTGGTGACTCCTGCCATATCTATTCTAGCGAAATAACGGAAAGGTGCATCTGTACCGGCCAGGTAAGAAATGGAATTTCATTCCACAAGGTCTTAACTAAAATTGATTAAAATGTCAGAAATAGCAGTTAGATTGGTGAAAATAAGCAAAAGATTCGGGTAACTGCCGGGTAGCCAGCTTTTGCCAGAAATGTCTTTTCCGTTTTCCCGGATGAATGTAGTACCGGGACATCCCGTTTTGGTGAAAATACATCTGATTGCCAAAGACTCGAATGTGAATGTCTTTTTCAGAACCGAAATATGTGGAATAGCTGCCAAACTAGCAAAAAACTGAAAAATGAGGACTTTTACCGGTCTGGGGGTTGAAAAATAACGGAGCCTCACATCTATTCCGGTCATGCAAAAAAAATTATTTTAATGTACCGGTTTTCTTTCCGGAACGAAACAGAAGGAATAATTCTTCGTTTATCGGGTGAAATTAAGCAATAGATTCGGGTAACTGCCGGGTAGCCAGCTTCATTTTCACCGGTCCCGGAAAAACCGGAGTACCGGGAAGGCCTCTTTTTGTGCAAAAACCTCTCTAGGTCAAAATTGTTCCTTCCTACGTAGCTTTCAGAGCTTATCTAAGTGATTTTATAGCAAAACGAGCTAATTAATGGTTACTGCAAGCTGTCAAAATTGACTTTTTCACTTCACCGGAAAACTAGGCAACCGGGAAAACCGCTTTTGCTACAAATGATTATTTACCCAGTGGCCTTTTAAAACATATTTTTTTCGGAAATCCCAACAATTTATTTTTCGAGCAATTATCAAAAAACACATTCTACTGGTGACTCCTGCCATATCTATTCTAGCGAAATAACGGAAAGGTGCATCTGTACCGGCCAGGTAAAAAATGGAATTTCATTCCACAAGGTCTTAACTAAAATTGATTAAAATGTCAGAAATAGCAGTTAGATTGGTGAAAGTAAGCAAAAGATTCGGGTAACTGCCGGGTAGCCAGCTTTTGTCTGAAATTTCCTTTCCGTTTTACCGGATGAATGTAGTACCGGGACATCCCGTTTTGGTGAAAATACATCTGATTGCCAAAGACTCGAATGTGAATGTCTTTTTCAGAACCGAAATATGTGGAATAGCTGCAAAACTAGCAAAAAACTGAAAAATGAGTACTTTTACCGGTCTGGGGGTTGAAAAATAATGGAGCATCACACCTATTCCGGTCATGCAAAAAAAATTATTTTAATGTACCGGTTTTCTTTCCGGAACGAAACAGAAGGAATAATTCTTCGTTTATCGGGTGAAATTAAGCAATCGATTCGGGTAACTGCCGGGTAGCCAGCTTCATTTTCACCGGTCCCGGAAAAACCGGAGTACCGGGAGAGCCCCTTTTTGTGCAAAAACCTCTCTAGGTCAAATTTGTTCCTTCCTACGTAGCTTTCAGAGCTTATCTAAGTGATTTTATAGCAAAACGAGCTAATTAATGGTTACTGCAAGCTGTCAAAATTGACTTTTTCACTTCACCGGAAAACTAGTCAACCGGGAAAACCGGTTTTGCTACAACTGATTATTTACCAAGTGGCCTTTTAAAACATATTTTTTTCGGAAATCCAAAAAATTTATTTTTCGAGCAATTATCAAAAAACACATTCTACTGGTGACTCCTGCCATATCTATTCTAGCGAAATAACGGAAAGGTGCATCCGTACCGGTCAGGTAAGAAATGAAATTTCATTCCACAAGGTTTTAACTAAAATGTCATAAAAAGCAGTTAAATTGGTGTAAATAAGCAAAAGATTCAGGTAACTGCCTGGTAGCCAGCTTTTGTCAGAAATTTCTTTTCCGTTTTCCCGGATGAATGTAAGACTGGGAAAGTCACGTTTCCCCGTAATATAATATTTTATCAATATATTTCCCCATGCACATGGCTTAACATCATTCCAATATCATCATCCATTTAGGTTGGAGGCAAGCTTTTCTGAAAAACATCTCAACTAACCTAGCTGCCTCTCCCTTACTTTGTACATGTAGTATTATGAAAGGGGAGGCGGGGTGGAGTCGGAAAAGCCTTTAGTGGAGCAGCAGAGGAGAGTATTCTTTGAGTGATCACCGGAGTAGAACACAAAGTGTCATACACCAAAATTTTCCCATGAATTTCTACTTTCAGGAATTGATTTTGAAAATTTATGAAATTTATGGCGAAACCTGAAGGAAGGAGTGAGTGACAAGACCTGGACTCCCCCTCCCCCAAACAATTTTTTGTTGTTGTCAGACTTGAACTTAAGTCTTTTTTATGATTTCAAAGGCCCCATGACAGGATCCACCCCCCGCTCCCTTTTGTTATTCCCGTAATATCTGCTACCCCCCAGTTTACCCGCAATTTGCCCCCTGCTTCCCCCCTCTTCCCCCCACTAACCCCTGGCTTACCTTCAACTTGCCCTCGCTTATCCCCCATTTGCCCCCACTAACACCCCGCTTCCCCCTGCTTACCCCCCACTTCCCCTCACTTCCCCTGCTGCCCCCCCCCCGCTTACCCTCCACTAGCCCCCGCTTTACCCCCACTCCCCCAAGTTGCCTCCCGCTAGGGCCCGGTTGCCCCAACTTACCCCATCATACACCCCACTTCCCCCCACTTGCCCCACTTTCCCCAAATAACCTCCTCCTTTCCCCCCAATTCCCCCTAGTTACCCCATAGGGTGGGGGGGTGTATCCTGTCATGAGGTCATAAAATGGCTATAGCTAAGTCTGAAAAATCAATTTAAAAAATTCATCGGAGGGGGGGGGGGTTCACACCCCCTCTTTCAAATGCATCCCCCCCCTCCAGGCCAGCATCCCCCCCAACAATCTCATATTTCACTTTCATTAAAATCTAAGTGTGGAAATGCATCGAATCCGAGAAGCTTGGTGACTGCAAAGTCCGTGGTGTAGTGGTAGAGCACTTGCTTCACAAACTAAATTCAATTCCCGGTCGGGGTAGAAAATTTTTTTTTTCTTCATTTTATTCAAAGACAAGAATTTAAGCCTTCTAAATTAATAAATACATTTTTACTTACCAGTAACACACAAAACTAAAGTTAAAAAATAGCCTTTTGTTGGTTTCTTGCTTAATTTTCAGTCATTTAAAACATGCAAAGATGCAAAAACGTTTCAGTGGCTCAGTGGTTGTTAAAGGCATAAATTTTCCTAATTCTTGTAATTTCCATGCTACATTTGCAGCCTGCAAGCTTTATTGCATGCAGAAAGCTCATATCTAGCAGAAAGCTCATATCTAGCAGAAAGCGCATATCTAGCAGACGACATGGGTTTTATAGGATTAAGGCAGGGAGAAAATAAAAAGCTGTGCTCTGATTGGTTGACTTAATGCAGATGAACTTTGAAATACAGGCAGTAGGCCAGTAACTACCATGGAAATTGGTTAAAATGGAGTAGATCAAATGAATCTATTGCTTAATTTCACCCAATAAACGTTGAATTATTGCTTCTGTTTCGTTCCGGAAAGAAAACCGGTACATTTAAATAATTTTCTTTGCATGACCGGAATAGGTGTGATGCTCCGTTATTTTTCAACCCCCAGACCGGTAAAAGTACTCATTTTTCAGTTTTTTGCTAGTTTTGCAGCTATTCCACATATTTCGGTTTCGAAAAGACATTCACATCCGAGTCTTTGGCAATCGGACGTATTTTTACCAAAACGCGATGTCCCGGTACTACATTCATCCAGGAAAACGGAAAAGAAATTTCTGACAAAAGCTGGCAACCCGGCAGTTACCTGAATCGTTTGCTTATTTACACCAATTTAACTGCTTTTTATGACATTTTAATCAATTTTAGTTAAACCTTGTGGAATGAAATTTCATTTCTTACCTGACCGGTACAGATGCACCTTTCCGTTATTTCGCTAGAATAGATATGGCAGGAGTCACCAGTAGAATGTGTTTTTTGATAATTGCTCGGAAAATGAATTGTTTGGATATCCGAAAAAAATATGTTTTAAAAGGCCACTGCGTAAATAATCAGTTGTAGCAAAACCGGTTTTCCCGGTTACCTAGTTTTCCGGTGAAGTGAAAAAGTCAATTTTGACACCTTGCAGTAACCATTAATTAGCTCGTTTTGCTATAAAATCACTTAGATAAGCTCTGAAAGCTACGTAGGAAGGAACAAATTTGACCTAGAGAGGTTTTTGAACAAAAAGGGGCTTTCCCGGTACTCCGGTTTTTCCGGGACCGGTGAAAATTAAGCTGGCTACCCAGCAGTTACCCGAATCTATTGCTTAATTTCACCCAATAAACGTTGAATTATTGCTTCTGTTTCGTTCCGGAAAGAAAACCGGTAGATTTAAATAATTTTCTTTGCATGACCGGAATAGGTGTGATGCTCCGTTATTTTTCAACCCCCAGACCGGTAAAAGTACTCATTTTTCAGTTTTTTGCTAGTTTTGCAGCTATTCCACATATTTCGGTTTCGAAAAGACATTCACATCCGAGTCTTTGGCAATCGGACGTATTTTCACCAAAACGCGATGTCCCGGTACTACATTCATCCAAGAAAACGGAAAAGAAATTTCTGACAAAAGCTGGCTACCCGGCAGTTACCTGAATCGTTTGCTTATTTACACCAATTTAACTGCTGTTTATGACATTTTAATCAATTTTAGTTAAAACCTTGTGGAATGAAATTTCATTTCTTACCTGACCGGTACAGATGCACCTTTCCGTTATTTCGCTAGAATAGATATGGCAGGAGTCACCAGTAGAATGTGTTTTTTGATAATTGCTCGGAAAATGAATTGTTTGGATATCCGAAAAAAATATGTTTTAAAAGGCCACTGCGTAAATAATCAGTTGTAGCAAAACCGGTTTTCCCGGTTACCTAGTTTTCCAGTGAAGTGAAAAAGTCAATTTTGACACCTTGCAGTAACCATTAATTAGCTCGTTTTGCTATAAAATCACTTAGATAAGCTCTGAAAGCTACGTAGGAAGGAACAAATTTGACCTAGAGAGGTTTTTGAACAAAAAGGGGCTTTCCCGGTACTCCGGTTTTTCCGGGACCGGTGAAAATTAAGCTGGCTACCCAGCAGTTACCCGAATCTATTGCTTAATTTCACCCAATAAACGTTGAATTATTGCTTCGGTTTCGTTCCGGAAAGAAAACCGGTACATTTAAATAATTTTTTTTGCATGACCGGAATAGGTGTGATGCTCCGTTATTTTTCAACCCCCAGACCGGTAAAAGTACTCATTTTTCAGTTTTTTGCTAGTTTTGCAGCTATTCCACATATTTCGGTTCCGAAAAAGACATTCACATCCGAGTCTTTGGCAATCGGACGTATTTTCACCAAAACGCGATGTCCCGGTACTACATTCATCCGGGAAAACGGAAAAGAAATTTCTGACAAAAGCTGGCTACCCGGCAGTTACCTGAATCGTTTGCTTATTTACACCAATTTAACTGCTGTTTATGATATTTTAATCAATTTTAGTTAAAACCTTGTGGAATGAAATTTCATTTCTTACCTGACCGGTACAGATGCACCTTTCCGTTATTTCGCTAGAATAGATATGGCAGGAGTCACCAGTAGAATGTGTTTTTTGATAATTGCTCGAAAAATAAATTGTTTGGATTTCCGAAAAAAATATGTTTTAAAAGGCCACTGGGTAAATAATCAGTTGTAGCAAAACCGGTTTTCCTGGTTGCCTAGTTTTCCGGTGAAGTGAAAAAGTCGTATTTTCACCAAAACGCGATGTCCCGGTACTACATTCATCCAGGAAAACGGAAAAGAAATTTCTGACAAAAGCTGGCTACCCGGCAGTTACCTGAATCGTTTGCTTATTTACACCAATTTAACTGCTGTTTATGACATTTTAATCAATTTTAGTTAAAACCTTGTGGAATGAAATTTCATTTCCTACCTGACCGGTACAGATGCACCTTTCCGTTATTTCGCTAGAATAGATATGGCAGGAGTCACCAGTAGAATGTGTTTTTTGATAATTGCTCGGAAAATGAATTGTTTGGATATCCGAAAAAAATATGTTTTAAAAGGCCACTGCGTAAATAATCAGTTGTAGCAAAACCGGTTTTCCCGGTTACCTAGTTTTCCAGTGAAGTGAAAAAGTCAATTTTGACACCTTGCAGTAACCATTAATTAGCTCGTTTTGCTATAAAATCACTTAGATAAGCTCTGAAAGCTACGTAGGAAGGAACAAATTTGACCTAGAGAGGTTTTTGAACAAAAAGGGGCTTTCCCGGTACTCCGGTTTTTCCGGGACCGGTGAAAATTAAGCTGGCTACCCAGCAGTTACCCGAATCTATTGCTTAATTTCACCCAATAAACGTTGAATTATTGCTTCGGTTTCGTTCCGGAAAGAAAACCGGTACATTTAAATAATTTTTTTTGCATGACCGGAATAGGTGTGATGCTCCGTTATTTTTCAACCCCCAGACCGGTAAAAGTACTCATTTTTCAGTTTTTTGCTAGTTTTGCAGCTATTCCACATATTTCGGTTCCGAAAAAGACATTCACATCCGAGTCTTTGGCAATCGGACGTATTTTCACCAAAACGCGATGTCCCGGTACTACATTCATCCGGGAAAACGGAAAAGAAATTTCTGACAAAAGCTGGCTACCCGGCAGTTACCTGAATCGTTTGCTTATTTACACCAATTTAACTGCTGTTTATGACATTTTAATCAATTTTAGTTAAAACCTTGTGGAATGAAATTTCATTTCTTACCTGACCGGTACAGATGCACCTTTCCGTTATTTCGCTAGAATAGATATGGCAGGAGTCACCAGTAGAATGTGTTTTTTGATAATTGCTCGAAAAATAAATTGTTTGGATTTCCGAAAAAAATATGTTTTAAAAGGCCACTGGGTAAATAATCAGTTGTAGCAAAACCGGTTTTCCTGGTTGCCTAGTTTTCCGGTGAAGTGAAAAAGTCAATTTTGACACCTTGCAGTAACCATTAATTAGCTCGTTTTGCTATAAAATCACTTAGATAAGCTCTGAAAGCTACGTAGGAAGGAACAAATTTGACCTAGAGAGGTTTTTGAACAAAAAGGGGCTTTCCCGGTACTCCGGTTTTTCCGGGACCGGTGAAAATTAAGCTGGCTACCCAGCAGTTACCCGAATCTATTGCTTAATTTCACCCAATAAACGTTGAATTATTGCTTCGGTTTCGTTCCGGAAAGAAAACCGGTACATTTAAATAATTTTTTTTGCATGACCGGAATAGGTGTGATGCTCCGTTATTTTTCAACCCCCAGACGGTAAAAGTACTCATTTTTCAGTTTTTTGCTAGTTTTGCAGCTATTCCACATATTTCGGTTCCGAAAAAGACATTCACATCCGAGTCTTTGGCAATCGGACGTATTTTTGCCAAAACGCGATGTCCCGGTACTACATTCATCCGGGAAAACGGAAAAGAAATTTCTGACAAAAGCTGGCTACCCGGCAGTTACCTGAATCGTTTCCCAGCTGACAAAAACTGGTGGTTAACTGAGAGTTATCACGTGAAATTGCCCCTCAGTTATCACGTGGAAAACTGATAGGTTATTGCAAACGTTAACCACGTGATTTTCTCACCAGTTAACCACGTGATTTTCTGTGGGCAATCTTCACCAGTTAACCACACGATTTTCTGTTGAATATCTTCATCAGTTAACCACGTGATTTTCTGCTGATTATCTTCACCAGTTAACCATGTGATTTTCTGGTGAATATCTTCACCAGTTAACCACATGATTTTCGGGGGGGGGGGAATCCTCACCAGTTAGAATTATTTGAGAAGAGGCAAAATCTCCCACCGGTTAACTTAGCTCCTCATCAAGCCAGTCAACTCAGACTGTTTCAAGCATTATCTTGGGCTTTCCATAGCTGTGGAGCTGAAGTGAAAGCCACAAGAACTTGCTGAAAATTTGTCACAACCAGTGCAATGCAGTGAGGCTCTTTTCAGTCTTCTTAAGGGTTACCAGAATCAAGGATTGTAGTCATCCTTAATTCAAATTTTGGGTGACTAGTCTTTAGTGATAATACCCAATATGTGCTCCTTTTTGAGCTAATAAGCATCATTCCACCATATTCTGTGTATTAATCCAGATTTAGAAATCATAATCATTTGTTTAATTAGTTTAAACTCAGTTAAAGTAAACTTAGTGCGGAACTCGGTGCACAGCTGTGTTTCTAGTACAGGTGGCTCCATCTATATTTTTTGGGGGCAATCTTCACCAGTTAACCACGTGAAGAAAAACACGTGATAACTCTCAGTTATGTAATGAACATGGTCAAGCGTTAACCTGGTGACATTCATCACGCGGTTATCCCGTGAAAATGTTGGGGATAGACCCCGAAGTCGACTCTATAAAGTCGACTAGTGAAGTCATAGTTAGGTTCCCAAGCAGCAAGTTAATGTTCAGTCTTGTCAAGTCAGACTTGAGTCAGCTAAAGTCAAACCATAGTTGCATAACTTAGCCAATTTTCATCTCACAGAAATGGTTTTGGTACCATTCTAAAGGGCATAAAGAGCACAAGTATTTCTAACTATTATAGTACTTTTGTAAAGTCTATAAAACATAAAAACTCAATAAAATTGACACATGTGTGTATTACACAATAATCCGCGTCCGAAAATATTGAAATTTCCGAAGCTAAAAGTACTGTTGGAAAGTATTTAACTGATGGGCCCTGGGATATTGCACAAAGTCAGCTGAAGTTTGTTGAAGTCAAGTGAAGTCAGGGTTCAACAACTTAGCTGACTAGTCAGTTGTAGTTCTTGTAAAGCAAGTCAGAGTTTTAACTCTGACTGACTTCGGGGTCTAGTTGGGGAGTTTTTTCACGTGAAGAAAAACATGTGATAACTCTCAGTTATGTGGTGAAGATGGTCAAGCATTAATCTGGTGACAATCATCACGTGGTTATCCCATGCACCGGCATTACAATCATTTTGAGAAAAAAGCTTGTCGATGCACTTATTGAATTTATATATATGTATTGTATACAGGATACGTTTAGCAATGTGAGCTTTTTGCAAGTAATTATAATGCCTGTGATCCCGTGAAAATGTGGGAGTTTTTCTCAAGTGAACAAAAACACGTGATAACTCTCAGTTATGTCATGTTCATCAGTTTCCCCCCGTGTTTATCACATGAAGTTCACGTGCATTGTCAGCTGGGTTGCTTATTTACACCAATTTAACTGCTGTTTATGACATTTTAATCAATTTTAGTTAAAACCTTGTGGAATGAAATTTCATTTCTTACCTGACCGGTACAGATGCACCTTTCCGTTATTTCGCTAGAATAGATATGGCAGGAGTCACCAGTAGAATGTGTTTTTTGATAATTGCTCGAAAAATAAATTGTTTGGATTTCCGAAAAAAATATGTTTTAAAAGGCCACTGGGTAAATAATCAGTTGTAGCAAAACCGGTTTTCCTGGTTGCCTAGTTTTCCGGTGAAGTGAAAAAGTCAATTTTGACACCTTGCAGTAACCATTAATTAGCTCGTTTTGCTATAAAATCACTTAGATAAGCTCTGAAAGCTACGTAGGAAGGAACAAATTTGACCTAGAGAGGTTTTTGAACAAAAAGGGGCTTTCCCGGTACTCCGGTTTTTCCGGGACTGGTGAAAATTAAGCTGGCTACCCGGCAGTTACCCGAATCTATTGCTTAATTTCACCCAATAAACGTTGAATTATTGCTTCTGTTTCGTTCCGGAAAGAAAACCGGTACATTTAAATAATTTTTTTTGTATGACCGGAATAGGTGTGATGCTCCGTTATTTTTCAACCCCCAGACCGGTAAAAGTACTCATTTTTCAGTTTTTTGCTAGTTTTGCAGCTATTCCACATATTTCGGTTCCGAAAAAGACATTCACATCCGAGTCTTTGGCAATCGGACGTATTTTCGCCAAAACGCGATGTCCCGGTACTACATTCATCCGGGAAAACGGAAAAGAAATTTCTGACAAAAGCTGGCTACCCGGCAGTTACCTGAATCGTTTGCTTATTTACACCAATTTAACTGCTGTTTATGACATTTTAATCAATTTTAGTTAAAACCTTGTGGAATGAAATTTCATTTCTTACCTGACCGGTACAGATGCACCTTTCCGTTATTTCGCTAGAATAGATATGGCAGGAGTCACCAGTAGAATGTGTTTTTTGATAATTGCTCGAAAAATAAATTGTTTGGATTTCCGAAAAAAATATGTTTTAAAAGGCCACTGGGTAAATAATCAGTTGTAGCAAAACCGGTTTTCCTGGTTGCCTAGTTTTCCGGTGAAGTGAAAAAGTCAATTTTGACACCTTGCAGTAACCATTAATTAGCTCGTTTTGCTATAAAATCACTTAGATAAGCTCTGAAAGCTACGTAGGAAGGAACAAATTTGACCTAGAGAGGTTTTTGAACAAAAAGGGGCTTTCCCGGTACTCCGGTTTTTCCGGGACTGGTGAAAATTAAGCTGGCTACCCGGCAGTTACCCGAATCTATTGCTTAATTTCACCCAATAAACGTTGAATTATTGCTTCGGTTTCGTTCCGGAAAGAAAACCGGTACATTTAAATAATTTTTTTTGTATGACCGGAATAGGTGTGATGCTCCGTTATTTTTCAACCCCCAGACCGGTAAAAGTACTCATTTTTCAGTTTTTTGCTAGTTTTGCAGCTATTCCACATATTTCGGTTCCGAAAAAGACATTCACATCCGAGTCTTTGGCAATCGGACGTATTTTCACCAAAACGCCTAGTTTTCCGGTGAAGTGAAAAAGTCAATTTTGACACCTTGCAGTAACCATTAATTAGCTCGTTTTGCTAGAAAATCACTTAGATAAGCTCTGAAAGCTACGTAGGAAGGAACAAATTTGACCTAGAGGGGTTTTTGCACAAAAAGGGGCTTTCCCGGTATTCCGGTGGACAGAGATTTATTGGGGGGGGGATACATGCTCCCCAATGCCACCACAGGATGTCACATATTTTCATTTTTTTATTGTAGTACAGCCTATTGATTTCCCTTTCTTTAATATTTTTCATTGCTAAAGCATATTCAGGTAGCTGACAGGTAGCTGCCAGGTAGCCAGGTCAGGTAGCTAACTTTACCACATTTCAGGTAGCTGCCGGGTAACTGCCAGGTAGCCAGTTCGGGTAGCCAATTTTACAAAAATTTCGGGTAGCTATCGGGTAGCTGTCGGGTAGCCTGGCTCGGGTAGCCAACTTTACCTATCTCGAGCTAAATTTGGGATGGGGGTGCCAGCAGTGATGGAAACGGGTAGGGGGGGGGCTCCCTTGATCAAAGCATCGGGGGAGCTGTGCCCAGCTTTTATGCATGTTTTTTTTTAGTCGTCCGGGTTTCTTTTTGTCAAAAGTATGCTTGGTGGCAGAACTTTTTCCCTTTAACAATTTCCATCTCTGCATGAGGGGCTTGACCCCACCAATGGATAGATACACAATGTTCAATAAGTTAGACATATTTCTGGTATATTTTCTAAAACTCAAATTGCTTAAATATACCACCACATCAACCTGCATGGGCGAATTTATAGAATTGAGTCACTCACTCATTTGTCAACCAAGTTCTTTCAGCTCTGTTTTAGCATGATTTTGTTGCCAGCTAGCACTGGTCCTACAGTCTGGAGGAGGTGGTCCAACTTAGTTGCCAGCCAGACAGCATCTTTGCAGAATCTATTTATAGCATCATGCAAAGATGACGTCATGTCTAGCCAGCTCTTGTTGTGACGTCACCACTGGTAATTAGCAGACATTCACTTCCGTTCGCGACGTTGTGCTCATGGCGATTCACCAGGATTTTAGCATGTTGTTGGATTTTCAATGCCATTCTTTTCTGTGATGATCGACTCATCCTGCTGTAATAACCCTCATGGGAGTCTGGAAATATTGTCAGCTGTCCATTCTGGTACTTATTTGTGTTTCTGCTACCTTTATTGACCAAAATCTTGACATTGAAAAGTAGACATACATTTTTTTCAGACTCTGTGCCTTTCATATCCTCTATAAATATGATGTAATGTATCACGAGACTGGAGTCCGTGAATGAACGGCCACGAAACGCGGGCCCTGCAAAGTCCGACGATCGACATCGTAAATTATTCACAAATTCCCAACTTCCGAAATTATAAAATCCGGTGTAATGTAAACATGGTAAATCCAGTCCATATTATCCATTGATTGACATGTGGTACATGTTGCACTGAGTTTCACTGTAAATGTAGCCATTGGACATCAATTTGAAGACGAGAGTTTTGATTTGAAAACAGGTGGGTTTATTCATGACATCCATCAAGTGAAATCCGTATAACTTTGTAATCCTTCACAATCCATCACAATATCACCACCGTGAAACTCATGGCCTTAAAAGGCTTAATAAATCCATGAAAGTCCAATATTTACACTTGCGATTCAACCTTCAATGTTTTCATTGCATTCTCAACAAAGCGACAATGACGTCATAGATCTAGTTTTGAGATGGTGGCGTCACCTAGTGGTGCTCTTACATTTACAGCTGCTGTGAAGATATACACTTGTCAGATGACGACAGTAGGTATTTCTACATGTGTCTACTGTTTATTGTCCAATAACTTTACAGATGTTTTTGTGAATCCCAATTGAAAAAAATTGACCGATGAAATGCTAAAAATCTCTATTTCCAGCACTAATGAAGTTAACAAGGCAAATTTTCACACCCTAGTGGTTCATTTGCCGCTTTTCTTTGGTTCAAGATATAATTAGGTCAAAATGGCCATGCTGATATTTGATCTTGACATATTGTAAGATTCACTGAGTTTGCAACACCCCTAAATGTTGGAAAGATGCAAAAATTAGAAATAAAATGCTTTTTCTTTTATTATTTTAACCTGATTGAGTAACTTAATGTGTAATTACATAAATTGAGATGTTTCAATAACACTGCAATGCCATTTGATATATCCGTATCTGATATTTTGCATGCAACAAGGGTGTGAAAAACTAAAAATTTTAAAATTCAATTTTCTCAAAATTTTCCCAACAGATCTTTACATCATATCGAAGCTGAGACCACATACTACAACGCTGTGTTGACAGATTCTTTGTACATTTTTTTAAACCCTAAACTTCAAGGACAATAAGGTTGGAACAATTCAGCTCCATTGGACAAAGATTGCCTAGAAACCCAATCAGATGGGAACCATTCAGCTCCCTTGGAAAAATTCATAGGATCATCAGAGACCCAGCTGCATTCACCACAAATCTCTGGAGACTGTTCTGCTTCCTTAGAAAGAGACGGAAGCTCCACATAGTGGACCAGCCAATACATGATTCTGTACTGTTAGAGGCATTTCTTGTTAATGGAAGGAATCTATGCCAGTTTGATAGGTAATAGGTTAGAGAAAAGGACTAGGGTGGATGCCACTTCCGGATTTGAATTTTAAGGTTAATTAGAGGTCGTTAAGGTCAAAACCAAGAAAATGGTGATTTTTCAGCAAAAATTGAAAATACAATTACAGTAGACAAACTTCGAGTGCTTACATGCAATACACTTATATGCTGTTACTGACATCACAGCCCTATCCCTGCCATGTTAAGGTGACTCAAGCGTGGTAGTTTGATCATACAGATTTTTCTAAAATTTTGCACAGGTAATCTCTGGGACCCATACATTCCAAAAATGAAAAATAAAATTTCACCGACTCGTTTGGTTGCCATGGTAACAGCATGTTTGGCCTGATGACTGCTTAAAAGTTATAAATTGAGTTTTTGGTTATGTACCACAGAATAAAGCATTACATGCATTTGTCACACAACAATGTCAAAAATGTCTTCCCATGGATGTAAACCAATACATTTGCCACAAATTTGAAGAAAAAGGTTAAAATACTTTTTTCTGTAAGAGCTCAAAGGGCAAAAACACACTAATTAATTGCAGATTTTGCATGCATCAATTTTGGCATTAATCAAATTTTAGGAAAACGATCATACAGATTTTTTTTTAAATTTGCATATATCATAAACAGGTTAAAGTCAAACAAATGTCCAAAAATAAGAAAAATTTCACCGAGTCGTTTTTTAACTGCAGTACCATGACTATGCCAATGTCAATTTAAAGAAATAAAGACAATTTTAGACACAGTAGACTGAAATTAGTTGAGAAAATTCTTTTGATAAAGACGAGAAGCTGAAACTTTGAATTAGTAGAGTAGGTGTTACTGCATTCAATAAAAAAATAATTATGCTTCTAGCTGCATTAGATCTCATTTAAATAGAAAGTTATTGGCTGCCATGCTGTTAAAAAAAAGAGAGCAGAAAATGGTAATGTCACAACTTTTTCAGGGCCTGCAGCAGTGGTGACGTTATTTTGCTAGGCAACCAGGCTGCTCAGAAGTATGTGCAGTGTACCACGCTTGAGTCACCTTGAGTGACCATAACTTTGATACCTCATAAACGTGTGACTGACTCATAGCCCATACATACCATGTTGTGTGATAGTTGTCATAGCATTCACCAGTGACCTCACTCCTGTCTCTCTCAGTCATAGGCCTGCAATCAACAGAGCTTGACCACTGTCAATGCTACTGATCCCCAGCTGATCTTGGGGTCTGCTACTCCCGGCCATCCTGGCCACAAGTGCTTAATTTTTGCGAAGTTACAATGAGGTTTATTCACGATTGACCATATCGCCAGACACCTTTTTGAGTTGTGTCACAGTTGTTGCAATTTTATTGTATTTGACCTCTGTTTGAAAACTCTCTTTTATTTTTGACCACTAGCAGTTTGGTGAACAGTCATGCCTGGTTACTTTAAAGATATAACCAAGAGACAGCGTGAATAACAGCCCAGATTTGTGTGATTGCCAAACCTCAAGAATTAGAACTTGCTTTTATTCAACATTCAGGGAGCTCATTTCATATCAAGGGTGGCCTGGTGGGGGGGGGGGGCTTGGGAGTTGTTGGTTTTTTTTAATTATACAATTTCTGTTCAGTTTTCGTGTCCTGTCTGCCCAACCATTGATGGATCTATAAACTTTCCGTCGGTTCCAAGAGTGGTACATAGCACCTTACTACAGTGTACTGCACCCTGCTGGTCCAATAAAATCAAGTAGTACCGGATGTCAAGGCCTATCAGTCTATCAACCATCCTAACCCAACCCCTCTCAACAGCCCTCCTGGGAGGTATATATTTTTCACTATTTGGCATGTACACGAATTTGTATACCGTAATATGGGGTGAATCGGGACAGAATTTGCCGTTTTTCTCTCCTAGCATGGTCACAAATCAACTCAGATATCAAAATATGAGGTCAAATTGTGTCTGGGCACAATATCTCAGTATCCCCAAGACCTTGAAATCGTAGCTTAAATATCAGATGCTTAAGGCCCAGAAAACCACTGTCCCAATTCACCCCACATTATGGGGTGAATCGGGACAGTCCATTATTTCCACTATCAATACTTCCTACCTTCCCTAAGTGATTGTATCTTGTGAGTAAACATTAGAAAACATGTTCAATATGCAAAAAATATATTTTGAGAAAAATCTGAAATCAATTTCATTAATAATATGCAGATTTTAAAAAAATTGATAAATGACAGAAAAATATGGAAAGCTATTGTTTTCTGCTCATTTAGCTGGTGATTGTGAATTCTGGACTAAATTCACGATAAATGATACCAAGTTCAATAATATTCATTGAAAGACCATGCTAGTACATTCAAATGAAAATTGGTATGGTATATTTTGATTATTCCCTCAAACTTTGCCATTGACCTGGATCTGAACCCATGACCAAACTACGTAATCCCTTATCTGGTCTACTATTCTGGTCCCCTGAGGCCGTTTTAAATTGAAAAGAGGTTCCTGTGAGTTATTTTGGCTCTGATATTTATACTTTTTATGGTACAAGCAAAGTTTTGACCACATCACGAAAATGTTAATTCCACAGGCGCAACTTAAAAGTGCTGCAGCTCCGTCGTGCCTGCAGGTAGAAGTATAAAAATTCACCACAATATTAACTAGAATGTATTCTAAAAGTATGTCAAATATCTTATCCCTAAGGCAAGTAGAAGTTGGTGTTTTTTGAAGGAATATGGTGCGTGTCGTTTCTGTCCCGATTCACCCCAGTGTCACGATTCACCCCATATTAGGGTACCTGCAAAAACGAACATATACACGAATTTGGTACTCGTGTAAGTGTGAAATATTGCAATTCACGAACTGTGTAGGTGCAATAACGAACATTGCAACATTAAACTTGGCTAAAAGTAACTCTAAACCTAATTTTGACCGTAAAACTGAAAGATATAACACCTCCACGAATGCTAGTAATGGCAGGTACACAAATGAATAATGAAGCACCTACACGAGTGCTAGTTATTACACATACACGAGCACCTATGCTCGTTTTTTCATGTCCACAAATTCGTACATGCTCGTTTTTACACCTTCACAAATTCGTGTACATGTCAAATAATGAAAAATATATACATGCAAATGAACGCTTGCATCAATGGCTATTTATCCACATTCATTTTGATGGGTTAGGAAGGAGTAATATGGTGATTAGGACAGTTGGATTGGAAAATACATAAATACATGGGAGAATTTTGTGTTTTCAAGGAGATTGACACTTACCCCAACATTTAGTTAGCTTTTGGTGGGTTGACAGTTATAGTAACAAGGAACCAAGGTGCCAAATGAAGGCTTGTATCGAGGGCTATCCATCCACACTCGGTTTGGTGGGTTAGGAATGAGTTATATGGTGATGAGGACAGGTGTAATTGAAATTACATGACAGAATTTTGTGTTTCCGAGGAGATTTTTTACACTGACCGCAACATTTATTTAGCTTTGGGAGGGTTGAAGGTTGTGGCAACAAGGAACCAAGGTGCCAAATGAAGGCTTACATCAAGGGTTATCTACCCACATTCGTTTTGGTTATGGTAATTAGGACAGGCGGAAGGGAAAATACATGGGAGAATTTTGTGTTTCCGAGGAGAATTTTGACACTGACAACAACATTTATTTGGCTTTTAGAGGGTTGACAGTTGTAGTAACAAGAAAACCAAGGTATCAAATGAATGCTACATCAAGGGCTATTTATCCACATTAGTTTTGGTGCGTCAGGAATGACTAATATGGTGATTAGGACAGGCGGAATGGAAAATACATGGGAGAATTCTGTGTTTCAGAGGTGATTTTTGACACTGACAACAACATTTATTTTGGCTTTTAGAGGGTTGACAGTTGTAGCAACAAAGAACCAAGGTGCCAAATGAAAGCTGACTTCGATGACTAACCATCCACATCTGCTTTGGTTGGTTTGGAATGAGCATAATTGTCAAGTGATCTCCAGATTGGCAAGAAAATTTGATTTTTCCATTTTCTCAATATAATCTTCTTCTTATATTAAAATGATAATGTACGGGATTTATCTCAAGTTATACTCAATGCCTGATCTTGTCATTTACACTCAACCTTCCTTGACCTTCTACCGCAAAACTCTCCCCTTTTCAGAACCATTGCATTCCTCTAAATGTCCTAATTAATGATAATTACTATTGAGCTGATTCAAGTACAATACACAAGAGGGCAGCAGCTGCAAGCTCCCTACCAGTTGTCCCTTTTCTTCTGATCTGTTCTCTTCTATTCCAATCTGCATCTCAGGGTAATCTGCAACTAATTTATCTATGCAATAAATGTTTCTCCTAAACAAAATAATAATTCATGTATCTATCTATCTTTTTATATGTTCTTTCCATCCAGTCTACGGGTAATTTACTTTCCTATTAATATGTAGATGGCAATGCCATAGATTCGCGGAGCTCAAATTAACTGTTCTTATTTTGAAACCATATTATAGTATACAAATATTGACTGATTTTAATGGCATTAGTCAAATCTATTTCCCTCGAGGGTGTGTTACAAGTGAAAACTATTTCACGATATTTCAGGCCGAGGGAAATAGTTTTCCTTTCACACAGGAGAGTAGATAAGCAGACGCATAGCTTACATTGCACTATTATTACTAGTATTAATGATGCTGGTAGGGCAAAAAAATTTGAATTGTTGAGGATAATGATTTCAGAATAAATATGATACATACAACAGTGCCATTGAACCATGAATCATTAAGACTGTGAACATAGTTGAACAACTATATATCATTTTCCAGGCTTTTGCAATTGTTGACCGTCTTCTTTTAGCTTGTACGCATGGAGAACCCATATATAATAGTACATATAAATCTTGTAATTCTCGTAAAACTCTGGCAAAAATATATAAGATGACATATAAATACATTGTAGGGCCTAAACCAAATAACTGATTAAATTTCAGTGATATTTTCTTCCTCGTGACACATGCACTGCTTGACCACCTTTGCTAATTGCAAAACAGTAATTATCGCCTAATTAATGATTTAAAGTGTACTGATATGGTCACAAGTGTGAAAATCCAACCCCTCTGATCCCTTTTAAGCTATTCTGTGTACCATGGGCTACATCAAATATCGCGAAAGAGAAAAAAAATGAATTTTCATTAATTCTACCTTAATGACCTTTAACGACCCCTAATTGACCTTAAAATTAAAAATTAACGGCGGCATCCACCCCTACCTTTAATCCCTTTCCCCCATAGCCAGGCCTGGATTATCCATTAGGCTGAGTAGGCTATAGCCTAGGGCCTCACACCAAAGGGGGCCTCACATTGGGTGAAAAAATATACAATTTGCCAAAATTTGTAAAATCAAAGATAAGTTGGGCCCAGTTAAAAGGGGCCCCAATTGCATATTAAGGGGCCCAAATTGCATATTAAGGGGCCTAAATTGCCCCCAGATTGCACCCAATTAACTATTACAGATCCTGTATCTAGAAATGCCTGTTGAGCACATATTGCAAGGTGTCTCACACGAAGCTCCTCGGTTATCAATCGTTCAATCATACTTGCATCAATTTTTCAGAAAAATCAAGGACATTTTGTAAGATAATTTCAGAGATTTAGATATTATCTCTAATTTATAACATTATAAAAAAATTCCTGCAATTATCGTTTGCATACTAGTGCAATTATCTTGAAAATGTAAGCCATAATTACAATTTAAAATTGTTTGAATTTCAACAATCATTGTAAACATTACGTTATTTCCAAGTCCATTGTAGAAATTGTCTATGGTTATCTCAGAAATATTTGTGCAATAATTGGTTGGAAATGTGCTATCATCTAGAAAAAAATGTGAAATTTCCAACTTTTTCTGCAATTTTTGTAAAAAAAAATTTGGGGTTATTTGGCACATTTTTCAACTTTTATTTTCATTTTCATGATTATTGCAAATATTTTTAGAAGTATAGCAGATATGTTAATTTTTCATGATTATTGGGAAAAGAAAGGGCACAACATTTTGGTAAAATTTTTGCGATTACAGTTGCACAGTTAATAATAGAGGAGCTGGTAGTCCCATGAAATTGGACCAGCGAAATGAATATCAAGTTGTACGGGGTCATCTGCTCTGGAGGCAGAAATGGATTTATTTTTGGTTGGCTGCTATGCATTGCATTTACTATAGAAGACTAGCAATCAGGCAAAAGTGGTTTATTGGCTTTTATAACTATTTACAATTTACAGGGTGAAAATGTGCTAAGCTTAAAACAGAAAATGGGGATCAATAGGAAAATTTTGCAGTGATTGGCCGTCTCAGGTCCGGTCCACCGTCACATGGGGCCTCACATTGAGGTTCAGCCTAGGGCCTCATACAACCTTAATCCGGCCCTTCCCATAGCCCACTCCTACCATCGTTAACAAGAATTATTATCCTTCCAAAAAGTATGTAGAAAGTGATTTTTTTCTTGCGGTGGAAGTGTGACATCATATGGCAGTTCCAATAGGTTAGCATTGGAAATCAGGTGTTCCATGTGAGGTCACAGGTTGTTCAGCCAATCATTGCTCACTCTGCATAGTATGTCATATCAAATCTGTGATGTAGTATACCAGCACATGACTACATGCCATGTGTGTAAAAATGAAACACATTCAGTTGTGGCCCGCAGTGGCACATCCAGAAATATTATGCCTGCGGGGGGAGGCATGCCCCTCAATGTTGAACCAAGGGCACACAAAAAAGATTTCTCATGATTTCGATATAGTGATTGATCACAGAGTCGATCCTCCTCCCTTCCCCAGACGAGTTGATCCATCCATAAAAAATGTGCAAATGTGTATCCCCTTCATGAGACACCCTAGCTGTGCCACTGGCAGCAAACAGTAAACAACATTCAGATCAGGCATCTTATGAGTGACAGTTGTTTATTGATTCACACAGCTTGTAGTCTTCTTCTTTCACTTAGTTATGCTTCATGGCACTCTCTCTCATACTATGTCATATACCATATATGGCAATTCTGTACACTGCATCATGTGCCAACACTACATCATACTCCACACCTCAGCCAATCATGATGCCCCATCTGTGTGAGGTCACTTACCAATTTTGCTAGATTTTTCAAATTCTACATACTTTTTGGAAGGATAATAACAAGAAATGCCAGAAAACAATTTTCTAGAGGAATTTGGCTGGTCCACTAACGACTTCCTTGGAAATACGGGAAACATGGAAAGGGCACATTATTTCCCTCAACTCCACAGCATTGGTAAGATACTGGTTCTTCAATGTTATGTCGCTGGCAGAATCATTCAACAAGCATTTCATCTGCAGAGCTAGGACTTGTTACGAATGACACACCAGAATCATTGCTAAACTTAACCTCCACAAATTGCTTTGTAGATCCATTCAAAGTGAGTGTGCTCATTGGGAGGTCAACAACAGCATCACAGCTTAGAAGAAAGGCCAGGCCTAAGACGCAGTCATCTGTAATTGGGCCACTGGCAAATGAGTGCATAAATGGTTGCCCATTCACAATAAACTTAACATTGAGAAGAAGTCGGCATTGATTATCTTGTACTCCTCAGCAATCTATATTGGGAGTTTACTTGTAGTTTGATAAAGTCCTTCAAGCAGTCTACTCCGCACCATTGAAATCTGAGCTGCTGTGTCCACAACAGCCAAAACTGCACGCCTGATGCCGCGGAAATAAACAGGAAAACGCAAGTTACAACCATAGAAAGGATTTTCCAAACTGCGAATTTCCAACTTCAATGATGACTGGCCTTTCCCAGTAGAAGTAGGCTCGCGGCCACCAGAAGCAGTTCCCCTGGCTTTGAGGGCGTGGGTTCAAATCTCACCCCGGGAACTCACTTTAGTCTGAGCCCATGGGACATTAAATAGAGGCATGTTGTATCGAGTATTCTATGCTGGGGCAACTGAAAGACCCTGGTGGTTGAGCTGCCCCGGCCGATCCCAAGTTCACCACCACAACACAAGTCAAGTCAGTCAGAACCTACTGCCGGGAGTTTAAAGGTGGCTTGCCTGCACTCTGCAGTCGGAGCTTATGTTCTTGTCTTCATCTATGTGTATTCATTCACGGCTTCCACTGGAATCCCTGTAATTGTGATTTCCACGGGACTCCTGGTTATCACCTCTCCGCCCATCCCTCCTTGCTGGGCTTGCTTCTCTGGATGAGTTGGGGCTGTATCTAGATGACTTGGGGCTGTAGCTATAACATCTGGACTGTCTCCTCCATGCAGTCCCTTCCCGGTCATAAGTAGACGTCCTTCTATCATCTCTCCTGTCGCCTCTTCCCCTGCTGTAATCTCTTCTTTAATCGCTATGATCATCTCTCCACCCATCGTCTCTCCTCTCACTTTTTCGGCTATCTTGTGAAGAGTTTCCCACATGTTCTCATACGGGGAGTGCCTTCTGTCTTCTCCACTCCTGTACCTTGGCCTCCTCTCTTCCCTTTGTTCTATGCGTTCTCTGTAATCCTCTTCCTTCACATCCAAATGATTCCTGTCTCCGCATGATGATCTGTCTGGACGACGTAGCCAGTTTCCACATTCCGCAGCCACATGACCCTCTACACTAAAAACAGCGAAATGGGGATGATGAGCGGCGCCTCTCATTTGCACAATCACGAGCCTCGTGGCCAGAACCATCACATGTAAAACATCTCATCGGGGACATTGAGGACTGACGGACATTCAAAGTCATTGGCTCACATCCAAATGAAGCCTGATGACTGACTAACTTAGAACCAGTTTGTAAAGTCTGCACCTGGATAGACTTAACCTTATCAACAGCATCTCTTCTGGTGTGACACTCAGCCAGGCCAGCCAGGAATACTGCGTTCAGGTTCTTGCATCCTCCAAAGAAAGCATCCACGGTGTAACCTTGAATGTCTTTCTCATCAAGTGTTGATGGGCATGCCGCCACTGTCATCACATAAACCATGTCACCGGAAGTCTCCAAGTCTCTAGCTGCTTCACAGCCGACAGTTCTGTCCTCAATCTCTTCTTAATTGGTAGATTCGTTACTTGAACCGTATCTTGCATCCAGTGCATTGAGCATAGCCATATAATTGCAGAGTGTCGTTTCTGGGAAGTTCTGCATGGCATTTACTGCAGTCCCCCTGATGTGTGTCCGCAGCATCAGAAGCCTCTCTTCTTCACTGATTTACAAGCATTCGACACAAACAAAAAAATCTTCTTTCAACCTTCCCACAATTCCTGTTTTCCCTCTCAAAGTTCTCAACGAGGTTAGCCTGTAGCTTTCTAAGCTGAAGAGGATTTTCACTATTCCTAGATGAACTAGATTGTCGCCTCAATGTTTCAATCACCACTAAATCTACCGACTCCATATCAGGGGATGACCAGATCTTGCTATTATCATGATGGTCACTCTGATGAGAGGGTTGGTAGACACCATTTGAGGGGTAAGCATGCTTGAGATTACTGTAGAGACTTGATGATCTGTTATAGCCCTCGGTTCCTGGAGCTGGAAGATTGATTATGATTATGTTGCCATTGCTTGGGAGGAAGGTGGTTTTGAGGGGAGCGACGCCTAATTGGGGAAAGAGCAACAGCAGCCTTTACTGACTTAGCTTCTTCCAACACAGATTCCAACTGCTTCCTGAGTGAGTCATCCACCTCTGGTCTACGGGCCACCTTCATTTTTTTGTAGAATTCTGCTTGTCGATTGCGTTCCTCTACCATAAATGCTTCATGTCTCTGATATTTGGTCTCAAGGTTATGAAAGAATCTTTCCTGAGAGCGTTGTTGCTCCATTGCATTGGTACATAAAGTTTCTTCAAGTTTATGCAAAACTTCAACAATTGCAAGAAACCCCTCTGCAGTGGCGTCCCTATAATAATGTGCGAGGGGTTTTCCAAATTCCAAAAGTTCTGTCCAACTAGTCATAACTTTTGCTAGATTTGATGTATAAACATGATATTTGGGTCAGATAATATTAACGTAATTTGCAAATAACTCCCAAAAAATCACATTATAAAATTAAAAATAAGTGCCTAATCTGTTGCCATGGAAACCAGAAGTCATGAAATGCGGCCCAGACTTCGTTGTAGTGCTCACTTAAACGAACTGAACACCTGCTCGTATTATCTGTGTCTTGACATATTGAATTGAAGTATATTCATAATTTTTTTTCATGAAATACAATCAGTTATTTGTTAAATCAGTAATAGCAATAGAAACTGGTATTATTGCTACATCTCAGTTACTTTACTATTATTCATGCAGTTTCCCAGTTTTTTTATCAAAAATTTATGTTTACCTCAATGATCTGATTTTTTGGGTATCATTTGAAAATTATCTCAATATCAACTGACCCAAATATCATTTTTCTGTTTAAAATGCAGCAAAAATTAGGACAGGTTGGACAGAACTTATGGAAAACCCATCGTGAAGAACAAAGAGTTTGCAAAACGCCAACCGTGATCTTAATATGAGGACTATGAGGTAATGATTTTTGTATCGAAGTCTCAACCTATAAAAAATTTATATATAAGTATTCTTAACAGTACATCGATTCTACAAGATAAGAAATTTCGCTGGCGATATTTTTTGCATGTGATACGTCATCAAAGATTGTGTACATCATTTTAAATGCAAAACTTGCCATAAAAACCTTAATAAACGTCCGATTTTCAAAATTTAAAAGCCTGCAATGCCCTGCATGTATCAAATAAACTCCCCCGCATTCAATGCACTCATTCATTTTGCTCTATTTGCAATATTAAGCTCGCAAAATGCGTTTCGGCGCATAACAACTTGAGTATGCAAAATTTCTAAAACCAGTGAGAACAACAAACTTCCCTCTTTTATTTGCAAATCCAGCATTATTTTTTGAGGGGAGATATTTGCTAATTTTTTTTTTAAGAAATGGAGTTTACTTTTTTAAGTTGCAGAGATAAGTTTACTTTTATTTCACAAATCCTTATAGTTGTGTCAGATTTTCATAAAACAAAGGGAGGGGTCTTGGAATGTTTTTCTGTGGCCAACTATTCATAGAAATGCCTACTTTGAGATATCAAAACTTTTTATTACATGCCTTATGCCCTCAGGTTCATTGTAAATCGTGCCCCCCCCCCCCCTGCTCAAGACCCCCAATTCCACCACTGCCCCTCTGGGTGCCCTCATCACTATATAATTACCGCTGCCTAGCAACACAACTCACCAAATCCAGCACGGTTGCTATGCTCAATGTAGCCACTAACTGCCCTCCCTTTCACTCCCATCCCCCAAATATGCCAATCCACTTCATCTAACCTCTTCCCTCCGTGTTAATGGGGGGTCCCCTCCTCCCTACTGCTCAACAGTATTCCGTGATAATCCTTCAAAAGTCTTCATTTCTCATCCCCCATCCACCACTCCATTTAATGTAAACAAATGATTTTACCAAATAACAACAGAGGGCTCTGCAATTCACAACCTACACACACAACTCCCCTATTGGATTATGTATAAACAACATAATGCCCCAGTGTCCACACTTCAGTTAGGGGGTAGAGGTGTCAACTTATGCTATCAAGCGCCAATGGGTGTAATGTTTAAATGGGTCTCCATGGGTGTAAATGTTTGCCAATGGGTGCCAATGGGTGTAAATGTTTGCCATTGGGTGTAAATGTTTGCCAATGGGTGTAAATGTTTCCCAATGGGTGTAAGTGTTTGCCAATTGGTGTAAATGTTTAATTGCCGATGGGTGTAAATGTTTGGCAACGGGCGCAAATGTTTGCCAACGGGCGCAAATGTTTGTCAACGGGTGCAAATGTTTGCCAACCGGCGCAAATGTTTGCCAACGGGCGCAAATGTTTGCCAACGGGTGCAAATGTTTGCCAACGGGCGCAAATGTTTGCCAACGGACGCAAATGTTTGGCAACGGACACAAATGTTTGGCAATGGGCGCAAATGTTTGCCAACAGGCGCTAATGTTTGCCAACAGGCGCAAATGTTTGCCAACGGGCCTAAGTTTGCCAATGGGCGCAAATGTTTGCCAACGGACGCAAATGTTGCCAACGGGCGCAAATGTTTGCCAACGGGCGCAAATGTTTGCCAATGGGTGCAAATGTTTGCCAATGGGCGCAAATGTTTGGCAAGGGCGCAAATGTTTGGCAACAGGCGCAAATGTTTTCCAACGGGCGCAACTGTTTGCCAAGGGCGCAAATGTTTGCCAAGGGCATAAGTTTGCCAACGGGTGCAAATGTTTGCCAACGGGCGCAAATGCTGCCAACAGGCGCAAATGTTTGCCAACGGGTGCAAATGTTTGCCAATGGGCGCAAATGTTTGGCAACGGGTGCAAATGTTTGGCAACAGGCGCAAATGTTTGCCAACGGGCGCAAATGTTTGCCAACGGGCGCAACTGTTTGCCAAGGGCGCAAATGTTTGCCAAGGGGCATAAGTTTGCCAACGGGCGCAAATGTTTGCCAATGGGCGCAAATGTTGCCAACAGCCGCAAATGTTTGCCAACGGGCGCAAATGTTTGCCAACAGGCGCTAATGTTTGCCAACAGGCGCAAATGTTTGCAAACGGGCGCAAATGTTGCCAACGGGCGCAATTGTTTGCCAACGGGCGCAAATGTTTGCCAACAGGCGCAAATGTTTGCCAACGGGCGCAAATGTTTGCCAACGGGCGCAAATGTTTGCCAACAGGCATAACTGCCAACGGGCGCAAATGTTTGCCAACGGGCGCAACTGTTTGCAACGGGCGCAAATGTTTGCCAATGGGCACACATGTTTGCCAACGGGCGCAAATGTTTGCCAACGGGTGCACAGGTTTGCCAACGGCGCAAATGTTTGCCAACGGCCAATGTTTGCCAACGGGAGCACATGTTTGCCAACAGGTGCAAATGTTTGCCAACGGGCGCAAATGTTTGCCAACGGGCGCACATGTTTGCCAACGGGTGCACATGTTAGCCAATGTTGGCCAACGGGCGCAAATGTTTGCCAACGGCTGCAAATGTTTTGCCAATGGGCGTAAATGTTTGCCAATGGGCCTAAATGTTTTTGTCAACTTATGCTATCAAGCCATAACTTATGCCTTGGCTCTCAAACCTCCCGTTCGTAGAATGGGTATAATGCTAGTCAGAGTAACTAGCTTGGCCAACATGGGAATGTTGCTTAGCAGACTTGTTCATACATGGGGGCTTATCTAATTGGTCATTCCCTACACCTAACCCAGCATAACCAACCTTGTCATCTTCCCCCTCAGAAAACTGGTCATACTGGTCCCCAAATCCATAATGTGACTCGTATTTTTACCCCCCGCTGACTTTGGAACCCGCTACTCAGACCGTGCCATCTATCTCAAACTCAATCCCTCAGTGCACAATGGATCAAACACACAAAAGAGACACTGACTACTGGTAGAAGCCAATCTTTGAAATTCAGGAATGGAAGATTTGACTGCACCGCGTCTTTACCATTCTATAACATCATATTTATTTTAACCTTGGGGCACAGCTACGCAACTCTAACCATGTAGTAATGGGTCTGTTACAAGCAATATTTTCAGCTGAACTTGGGGTCGATAACCATGATTGTCGATTAGGCCCGTGTCTGATCAATCACGTCAAGTCAGGGACAAGTATATAAATTCTTTCAGTAATCCTTCAACCGTTCGTAAAATGTCAACAAATCAGTATGTTGGCTTTAGTTCAAACAAGGTTAAGTAAAACAGTACTGATCACTCACAATTGTGAAAAGTGTCTATTAATCTCAATTGAAATATCACCAAAACAATGGCAAAGAAACAACATTGAAATTGACCAGCACAACAAATGTTTTTGACCTTTTTTTTTTTAATTCGGAAACCACAGTATAGAATTTTAAACTAACCCAACAAACTATGCTAAAAGCAGCCAAATAAATAAATCAAATTTGACGGTGCTGTACAGAAGCTTCAAAAAGTTCAAAAAGTTCAGCTGGAAATTTAAAATAAATTAATTTTTAAAAATTGAAAAATTGGGGCTAAATATGGGGCAGGATTTATTATAACCAACAACCAAGTGCTTTATGTACTTTAAATATCACGGCTTGACAGCTAGCTTGCACTGCTTTTATCAAACAGCTGATCAGAGCCACTCAGCTAAGTCCAGAAATTTCAAAGCAAACACTCAAAATAAGCAATGTCAGTTAACTAAAAACTACCCAAGTAACACCAAAAACCAATAAAAGGGGTCTAGCTACCAATTCAGCAGCAGACAGAATTGTTTAGAGGTAGATATTGGCAAAATTTGAGATCGTTTTTTGACACTGCACACAATCCACATGTAATTGCAAGCAATAATTGGTGCAGTTTTTTAATTCCTCAAAATAAGAAAACTTATGCAATGACACCTCAAAACATCTGTCTGAATACCAAGTATAGATGATATATCACACAGTTATATATTCATTTAGTGGATATTTCAATTATTCTGAGAGGATGGGGCCTTATAAGATTGTGTCGTCTATTTTATATGATTTTTTATTGTGTTTAATTTTAACAAATTTCCCCGCCCAAGCATTCAAGAGGTCCACGGTACAAATGTACTGAAAAGAGATGTTGCAATGAAATAAAATGGTCACCTCATTGCTATGTCCTCCTCTTGTCCTAATCAGTCTACCAAGTGATTAAATACAGTAGGTAAAGTCCCAATTATCCATCTAACCATAATTCTCTGGATGTATTAATAAAACAATATAGATGATCAATCAATCAAGTTATCTATCTATCTATCTATCTATCTATCTATTTATCTATCTATCTATCTATCTATCCATCTATCCATCTATCCATCTATCAACCTAAAAACTAATCAATAGTGCAATATGAAAATCTATTTTCAGGGATACATTCACAATGGATCTATCAATGAAACAATCAATCAATTACTCAAACAATCAATCAATTAATCTATCAATCAAATGATCTTTAATCATCTAAACACCTCATCTATCTATCTATATATCTAGCAATCTAGCAATCTAGCAATCGATCAATCAATCAATCAATCTATCTATCTATCTATCTATCTATCTATCTATCTATCTATCTATCTATCTATCTATCTATCTATCTATCTATCTATCTATCTATCTATCTATCTATCTATCTATCTATCCATCTATCCATCTATCTATCCATGTATCTACCCTACCTTTTCTTATCATAAATTATGAATACAGAAAAAAGGACAGCCTAAAACAGAAATAATAGGTAGGTGTCTACACATCCAATCTATTTTAAATATTAAACTAAAAACCATCTGCATGGCCTATACAGGTACTTTTTGAGACTAATACATTTGCTGGTTAACACCAAAAAAAAATAGAATGCTGTCCAAGCTCGGGGGTATAACAATAGCTGAAAACACCATAAAAAGCTTGCATGGGATATAAAAAGTCATGTATATATTTTTCATTATTTGGCATGTTCACGAATTCGTGTAGGTGTAAAAACGAGCATGTACGAATTTGTGGATGTGTAAAAACGAGCATCAGTGCTCGTGTATGTGTAATAACTAAACCTCGTGAATGTGCTTTATTTTTCATTTGTGTATCTACTAACACTAACATTCGTGGAAGTGCTATATCATTAGGGTTTAGTTTGGCAGGTCTACGAATGAATAATAAAGCACATCCACGAGTGTTAGTTATTGCATATACACGAGCACTTATGCTCGTTTTTACACATCCACGAACTCATACATGCTCGTTTTTACACCTCCACGAATTCGTGAGCATGCCAAATAGTGAAAAATATATACATGAAAGTCATATCTCAGCTTCTACTTGGCCTATATTTCTAGTTGAAATTGGAAATTTCATTATTTGTTTTAGATGAAAAAAAAAACTAAGGTTATCAATGTTTAAACACACTTCCAAGAAAAACAGGGAATTTTCTTAGAAAGATGAGGGTACTAAACAGTATGCATCTGCTTCTATACCCTCCCCTTTGTTCTTGGGTTTGGTCATTGGAGAGGATCAGTGACATGTTACATAATGCCAATTCAACAAAAGCTGCACCCCCTTCCATCTTTACACTTGTTCTCTTCAAGGTGCTAAAATGTGCCTGTGGTGAGTTTTGTAATGAATTAAAACACAGGTTTATCCAACAATATATTTGTATAAATACAAAATTAAATATTTAAATTCATAGGATATAGGTTTTCTTACAAGCCAAGTTAATTTCTAAATAGCCCTGTATTTAGTGGCATAATTTCATGAAATGATCGCATTTAGCTTTTATGCTATAATCTGAATAAAAGCAGGCTGACATTACTTTAATTTCCTGTTTTTAATTTACATCACTGAGGTTAGATTTGAACAAAAGGATAACAAGTTGGGGTTTGAGATTTCTTGTCAAAAGTTTTAAATGGTAAGGCCCCTGAATCAGCACTATGAGCATAAATCATATTTGTCTAAATATAATATATTATATTAAAACACATAAATTCTGAGGAAGAATGTGATAAAAAATTACACTTGGGACACGTTGTGTGGCACTTTGAGTAACCAAGATCCAAAATTGGCTGAAATGTGACAATTCAACGGTCCACAGGTTTTGGTCTATTTTTAGCAATCTCCGTCTTTTCATATTCAAATATCTGATGGTTTAATAGATATATGCGCGGAAACCAATTATTTCCTTGATGTTTATCCATTTTGTTCATATTCAAGAACATATCATGACTTTATTAGACACAAAATGGTCAGGAAGTGGGTATTTTCACACTTTTGTGAATTTTAAACTTGTTCTGTAGGCCTAAAAAATTGCATAAACTACATAATGGCCATAAAAATTGCTTTTTGATAAGTTTAGCTATAATACCTCTTGGTTTTTACCAATATACTTATTACTGTTTTGGTTTGAGAAACCGTAATTTGCAATTTTTTTCAGTTTTTTGGTTTTTACGCAAAATTCGTTAGATGGACCCTCTAAATGATTCAAGTAGTTTAAAGGGCTATATTTTAGACAACTAACCACAAAATTTCAAAAGGGTAAGCCCAAAATTGACGGAATTACGGAGGGTTGAAAAAACCCAATTTTTTTACATTTTTGATGATTTTTTAAAATCAATTTTAATAAGAGCATTTAGACCCCAAAAGAGACAGCTAGGGTGTTGAATACATGTTATGGTAGATTTTCATGCCCATAGGTATAACCGTTTCCGAGTTCTGGTCCGGAAACGAAAATGTATAATTTTTCCTAATTTTCAATATATATATAGGTGTAATAGTTTTGGCACTGAGGCCAATACACATTGTGACCTGCTCCACCAAAATGAGTTCAAAGTAGGCAATCTGTATTTTCCAGAAATGAGCAAAACGTGTCAAAAGGTCATATTTGATTATTTTTAGCTGTTGGTACCACGTTTTAGCAAAAGTAATTTGCTTTGATTATTTAAGACCATTTTAATCAAAAAACTGATTTTAAATTATCTAAATTGGGCATCAATCTTGATTTTCCTAGTTCTTTTATTGTAATGGCGGGAAATTCAAATGCCATTTTCTCAAAGTTTTATGTTTCGTATCATCAATGTTTGAGGTGCCATATCTTTGGATTGGGCGGAGATATCAAGACAAATGAAACATCATTTTAAAGCCAAATTCCATTAGAACAAAGTCATTTTCACAGCTGAATATGATAGGAGGCCGACTTTGAACCCATTTTGGTGGAGCAGGTCACCATTGTGTGACGCCTCCCATCCGCCCCGCCACCCGTCGGACTGACATAAAGTTGCCATAGTAACTACAATACCCGATGGCAATATACATTGCCAAGGGTAAAAACTTATATATAAGTATTCTTAACAGTACATAGATTCATCAATGTAAGGAAAACCTACTGCGAGGTCCTGACCGTGTGAAACATGATCAAAAAGTGTGTATATACATTAATTGGTGAAGCTGGAACATTTCCATGAGGGGGCTCAGTACAAAATTTGGCCAACAGACCTTAATACAAGTTGGATTTTTAAATATTTAAAAACCTGCATAAGTGCATATATCAAGTAAAGTCCATCGAATTATTAATTTTGCTCTATTTGCAATATTAAGTTCACAAAAAGCTTTTAGGCGCATTGCATTATAAGGATGCAAAGTTGCTAAATCCCAGTGACCACAACAAACCAGTGGCAGATCCATGATTTTTTTGTAGGGGGGGCATTTGCTAGTCAATCTATCTGCCTATGTATGACAAGGACATTTTTATACATCTTTTTTTAAACATAGTAGCGCGGGGCATGCAGCCCCCCTTAACTTCGAGATGCGATTTTACCTACTTTTTGAGGTCGATTATTTGAATGCTTTTGCTGTCAGGAAGGGATCACTTGATTCTACTTATAACTAGTGAAACAAATGTCTACCAATTTTAATAAAGGAGTTACAGCCCTTTTTGTAAAAAATTTAAAATGGCCTTCTTACCCCACCCATCGGGCAAGAAGCTCCACTAGAATAATCCTATGGCAATTTTTGCGAGCGCATTCACCTTGAAAGTTATTTCTTTGGGTTCTTCTAGCATTTTTATGGCATTCTATTCACTTTTTCTGAATTTCAGAATTTTTCTGTTCATACATTTAATTTTAAATATTTTTTGCCCTGTTTCAATTTCGGCCAAATTTTTTTCTATTTCAATTAGCCATTCTATCAAGATTTAAGGTAAATTACGCATTATTAAATGGTTCCTGAAGCAGCTTCGAGGCCTCAGTGAAGGGGGCCTCATGCCCCATACCATGTGGGGCCTCTCACCCCAAACCCACATATTTTAATTTGACCTCTATATTTTGAACTGAAACGCAAAAAACGTGATCGAAATCATATTTATGTGATGGTCATAAAGTGAAGCAATGCAGATATCCATTACACTTTTAAAAATGTCCAAAGTTATTTCTGACAACCACTTTCAAACAATTAATCAAAGTTACAAACATAACGTGCACCAGGCACTTTAAAGTGTCTCTCGTGGCATGCAGTGAAGATGTGCCATTATTTCGTAAATATGCTGATAATAGGGAAAACTTTGTTATAGGTTCCTCCTGCCAGCCCAAAATTAACAAAAAGGAAAAGCCATATTCACCCCTTAGTATACCCCCCCGGGCCATTTCTAGATATGCCCCGACATACGGGAATTATCTTTTTCTGTATCAGAGCATATGAGCATATTTTTTGGTAATAAGTTTGAGGGGGGCTAAGGGGGGGGGGTTACCACTGGTGCTGTAGTAGGCACAGTTTGTTAAATAGTATCCAAATGATGTCACTGGCTTACATCAGGAGCTATAATGTCACCAACTGATGTCACCGGCTGGCATCACTGGCTGATGTTACTGGCCAGTGTCATTGGTTGATGTCAGATCGGCCTACTGAAGTCACAGTGCTGACATCACCAGCTGATGTCACCAACTGATGTCACCAAATGATGTCACTGGCTGATGTCATTTGCGGAAGTAATTGCCTGACATCACCAACTGATGTCAGTGGCTGAGCACCAACTGACATTGCCTGCTGATTTCACTGGCTGACATCACCTACTGATGTCACTGGCTTACATCATTAACCGATTGCACTGGCTGACATCACCTTCTGATGCCCGTGGCTGATATCACTAACTGACATCACTAGCTGACGTCAATGAATGACATCACTAGCTAACATCAGTGACTGACTGACATCACCAGCTGATGTCACCGATGTCACCTGCTTCACTGCCTGACATCACCGGCTGACATCACCAACTGACATTACCACTGATGTTTACTGATGTCACTGACTAATGTCACCTGCTGACATCACCAACTGATGTCATCAGCTGATGTCACCTGCTGACATCACCAACTGACATTACCTACTGATATCACTGACTGATGTCACACACTGAATCACCGGCTGATGTTACCAGTTGATGTCACTGGCTGATGTCACCTGCTGATGTCACTGGCTGACATCACCAGCTGATGTCACCAGTTGACATCACCTGCTGAGGTCACTGGCTGATGTCACCAACTGAAGTCACCAGCAGACATCACAAGCTGATGTCAATGGCTGACATCTCCAGCTGATCACCAGCCGATGTCATGAACTAAAGTCACTGGCTGATATCACCAGATGACATTACCGGCTGATTTCCCTTGCTGATGTCACAGCATCACCAACTGAAGTCACAGGCTGATGCCACTTAGGGATGTCACCGGCTGACATCACCAACTCATGTCACTGACTGACATCACTGACTGACATTGATTGACATCATTGACCATGTCATAACTAGGGGAGCTCCTAAGCTCAGGAGGAAATTCCAAAAAGGAAAAGAAGAAGAAGAAAGTGGAGTCACCTAGTGTAAATACACAGTACTACTGTGGTTGCCATGGAGATGTTGAAGAACCCCCTTGCTGGGGATATCCCGATGATGTCATTCCTTGCTGGATCATTGGGGTAGAATGGATTTCCCTTACTGGAGGCTTTATTATACACTCTAAAAAATTTCAGGACAAAATTGGTTTTTCATATGGAAAATGGTTTTTTGAAGAACCAAACTTCCATGCAAAAACCAATATGGATTTTTCAAAAAAAAATTTTGGATTTTTAAATACCAGTTTTGTCCCTAAATTTTTTAGAGTGTACTATTCACATGTACCAAAAGTTGAATGCTTAATGTGTAGGAGTATGACATGATGTACTGTAAGTGGCATCAAGATTGAAGATGGTAGGCAACAGATAATTCGCCCACAAGATTTTCGAGGTTGACAGTAACAACAGCGGCTCTCTTAGAGAGACGCTAAAAACCCTGCACCTTTTTTTGTTTCTTTAATTACTACTATGGTTTGGTGCTGTTTGCCCTGAAAATTTGTGACATCACCTAAAAAGCCTCTAGCTTCAATCCTATCAATAAGAAAAAGCACCAAAAATGTAAGTTTAGATATAACCGTGGCGTGGCCTCTAATTCAGCCTTCAATTCAGAGTGACATCATGCAGTGAAATTGTATAGTTTTGAAAAAAATTAAAGTTTAATTGATTGTAACACTTGCAATTCAGCAATGCATTGCTTGGAATCTTTTCTATGGGCATCTATTTCATAGAAATTTACTTTTAGATATCAAAACATTTTAATACATACCAGATGCCCTCAAGTTCATGGTAAGATCGATACGGTAACCTTTTTAAGGGTACTTTTCTTGTTACACTTGTGGCGGACCTTTTTGAAAATGGCTGCATTTCCAATCCAGGGGGTGATCTCACTTGTGTCTTTGGATAAATCATTTCCGATGACCCCAAGGTACATGCCAAAGGGGACCTTTGCATCAGAAAGTGAGGTCAGCTTTGACCTAACCCACCAACTAAATGTATGTTTTCTCCCTAAAGCTGATGTAATGTGCGTACTTGTATTTCGCTTGTGTTGCAATTTGTTCACGTGAGTAAATCAATATTAAATATTAATAAATACCTCATACATGTATGTAATTTTTGTTGTAGATTTTGTTTGCACAAGGATTACAGTGGAGCATTTTGCAGCGGTACATCGGATATATAATCATTGCAATCCTTGAGACTATAGCATTATCTTTGGATCTTGTGAATATCTGTATGGCAGGCAAAGTGAAAAAGAGTTCACAGTCCTGCCTGTCAGTCTTTGAAAGACTTTTAGAATTTTTCTTCGGAACTGGATTCACAATATTTTCTCAGTATTTGGCTCACTCTTTTTTGTTTCCGATTTTTATCGACGGTCTGGTGGAAGAAAAGTTTGGTGATTACATTACTTTTCTTATTGCTCTATGTACTGGAACCTTTTGTGGGTTTGCAGGGGGGCTTATCGGCATATGTATTGGCCATTGTCTTGGTTTCCTCCTTTGGAAAACCTGCCAATGCAAATGCAAATGCAAATGCTGTGACGAGCAAGATCCAGAAACTGGCATTTCAGGAACTCCAACTCAGTCTGCTGACCAAGATCACAGGTTGGTACTTCGTACAGTTGGCAGCTTGAGTTAGGGTGGGGTGATAATCAAAGGAAATAAAAAGATTTTAAAATTTCAAAGTCCCACCATCCTATCTTTGTTATGGTTGAAAATACGAGTTCAATGATGTATAATAGGTCCACATATCTTTATTTTTGATGCCTCCCAAGACCGATTGAAGCTTTTGACCTTTTTTGCTGAATTTCAGCATTAGCGCTAAGTCGCGAAAAGCCATATCTTTCTTAATATTTGATTAAGAATCATGACAAGGCCATCATTGTTCTTGGCATAAAAAGAGCTTTAATTTGAATACCAACAACATGGGTTTGTGACTAGTAGTTCATAGCCTGACCAAGTATTTTACCTTCTTATCATCACCAACCTAATTATTTTTTTGTCATACCACTCTCCAGGACAAATTGTTGAGGCATGATTTTTTTAATAAATTGAGCTGATTAAGCTGTTTTACAAATGATTGATAGTTAAGGAGAAAATCAGGAAATAACTTTATGTAACACATCCGTTCTAAGGTAGAAAATAGTATCCATAGAGTAGCATACAATTATTTTTTGTTTGCTAATTCCTGAATTTGAGGCCACCTATTCCTCAAGTGAGTATATGGCTAAGTAATAATAATATCTATTCTGCTCCACCTGGACCAGAAAACCAATTATACCATTTGGAAAGTCTTAGCATTCTTTTCTCATTGATATACAAACTGGAAAATCATTACAGCCACATTGCTTCGCAGCAAAATCATAGGTAAAGATTTGTCTTCAGATTGCATAATTTATTTGAGTCACTGCCATTGGCTGAGGGACCTTGAGTACATGGGCCATATACTCAACAAGAAATAAATTATTTCAAAGCCAATTAAAAGGTCCCTCAGGGCTTAGGCTGTTTTAATCCAATCAAAATATTGGGGAAAACGTGATATACTCAGGCTCCCCAGCCACTCAAGTTTTGCTTGAATCAGTACAATTGACTTTCGCTGTGATGAGCCATGTCACTCTCTCTATTGTCACAATTGCATTTTAGACAAATTACCTAAAACCAAAATCTTGGTAAAGGTAAATTCATGTGTCTGAGATACGCAGTTTTTTTTAGTTTTGTGTAATAAGAAAAAATCATTAGCATACCATTTAGACTAAAACATATACAATTATCTTGGTGAACAGCAAAACATGCAAGAGTCTTGTGTCATATTGCATGTCATTGTGTGTGCCTAATTTTACTGTTACTAACACTATGTAAAACCTTCCTGACACCAAGAGGCTTCCCTTGCCAAATTACAGTGTATATCGGACTCCATGCTATCCAATATATTTATCTTACTGTAAACCTCATTGGCGTCAATGGAATCCCAAGTCAAATTAAAGGCTAAATATTTTTACTCAACTTGGCTTTGTACTATTGATACAATGCTCAAACATTGTAGTTCATACATATTATTTCCCTAGCTCTATGGATGGGTGGATGGATCGATGATAGGGCCTTTACCTCCTGAATGTATGTACTTGGTAGGCTTATTAGTATAGCACGCTACCTCTAGACCAAGCCCCCCCCGCCCCAAGCTCTATGGCGTCATTTAAGACCAAGTCAAGTTAGACTAAGCATTTTGGGTATTATGCTTGGGCATCCATGTTTGTGAAATGTTGCATCACATGAAGAATATCTTCAGATACTTTCTCAATTTCAATTTTGAAGGAACACCCCCCCCCCACCACCAATTTTTGTGGCCTTTTCTTATTTCTTAAATATTGTACACAATTTTTGGGTCCAATTTCAAGCTCATTTTGATAGCTTAACAAAAGAGATGGGAAGTGGAACCCATTAAATCTGAGATCAGCATGCTTTGATTAACTTATATTAGTCTGTTGATCAATTTTACATGAACATGCTTGAACCAGAACAAAATCCTTTAAAAGAGCCTCGACACTTGCTTTTATTTGGGACATATAACCAGTTAAAATGCATTGAAATATAGCTTGTTGGACGTTGGTACTCATTTTGAAGCTCTTGACTAGGGCTTTCTAAAAAAACTATTATCTTTCGTGTACATCTAATATTAACTAAGTTACGGAGAACCGCGAGTGATCGTAAATTGGCAAAAGACCAGGATTTCTGTCTAATTTTGAAAGCCGCTTGGGAGGCATCAATAATGAAGGTACACCCTTATGTCATACATCACTGAATTCGTATTTTCAACCATAACAAAGTTAGGATGGTGGGACATTGAATTTCTGAAATTGATGATTATCACCCCACCCTACTTGAGTGTTTTATCTTTTGAGAAGAATCTTATCTGGCACATTATAACATTCGCATTGTCTGATTGTAACATTCACATTTTATGATTGCAACATTCAAATTGTAATATGAACACTGTGTCATTCACATTGTATTATTCACATTGTAACCGTATTTGATTTCTACATTCTACAAAGATCACAAAGATAACCGTCTTATGAGTAATTTATACCCATTTTTATTTCTATTGAGCAATACCCGACAAAAATACAAGTTAGTTAATGGAGATATTAGAGTTACATGATTGAATGTTCCACTACCCGAAGTGACGAGTACTTACATCCAGCTGCTAGTGGCAATCAGTGACCTCACTATAAGCCCTATCAAAAACATAGAAATGAAGTGTCAATTTCGTCATTGGGTAACTTGTGACCTCACTGATGAGGGCTGTGGGTCGGTTGGTGACTTGTTTCAATAGCATTGAAAGTATAGGGTATGATGATGTCGTTGACTGCATATATCAGTAATGAAGAATAAAATGGAATAGATAGGGCAGGGACCTCACAAGGCCAATTTTTTTTTTTTGTGGGGGAGTGACATTTGCACGAATTTCAAGATTTCAATTCAATACCATTTCAAATAAAATTGCCTAGAAGTCATTAATTTTTGAAGGTTTTTATCAAATTATCTGCCTGAATTTTTTTTAGACGAAACACAAGTGCTTACACAAAGTACTGGCATGTTTCTTGTGAGGTCATTTCCTATCCCTGCCATGTTAGTAGGGGGCCTTAAGGTCAAAATTTGCCATTATCGTTACGGAGTGGATAAAGCTACGAAACTTGGCAGAAATGAAGCTGAGGATCTGAGCTTTTATTTTTTCCTAAGCTCCAAAAATTATTTTAAGTGGAGCTGTTTCGAAAATGTGTTTCAACGGCAACAAGTCACTGAAATCTTACAGTTACCAGAAAAAGTATTATTTTCCAATAAAATTCACAAAAAAATTAGATATAAGAAAAATATCCAGGATTATATATAGTGATGGGCCACATTAATTTCTGATATCAAATCCAAATTTGTTGTCTTTAGTTGCCATGGAGATGGACCGCAAAATCAAAATATTGCATTTTTTAACGAATATTGTCCATTTCAATACATATTATGGCTAATCTATATTAATGAGATGAGGACTGAATACATGCTAAAATCCCAGAACCATTTACCATTAATTATGGTAAATTTGAAAAACATGGTTCTTTAAATAAATCCATGAAATGTGTTACTATGGTAACAAATCAATTTGTGAAGTTTATGAATTTGGGAATAAATGTATACATATCACGAGAATTGTTATATCTAGACACTTCATTTTTGGCAAATGTGGCCCCTCTATAATATGGGATGTGCTGGAGTATTTGTTTATCATATTGTTGAGGTTGGATACCGTGGTAACCATTGTTATCTATCTTAAAAACCAACAAAATTACTTTATTATTGCTCAATGTTGCAGACTTTTGTTTATCAATATATAATGACAAGGAATTGTTGTTTAAATACTTTCATTGTTAAAAGGAGATTTACATATTTCCAAATTGGTTTCCATAGCAACGTAAGTTTTACCAATTTCGGGTAAGATGTTCATAAATCTATCAATGTCAAGAAAATTATTGTAGATGCAAAGTTCTCATTTGGCAGTTAAAGTGCTGTCCTTGGTAGTTTTATATGTAATAGGGTTGGGATTGATATCATGTGGATATTGGTTGCCATGGTTACCTGCAATCTAAGGATGCTATGCGGTAGAAGCTCTCATTCACATTTGGCCTAAAATGGACCTTTTAGGTCATATCTCAACTTAGAAATGGAATTTTTGCTAGTATTATGGGTCATATGAAAGGTAACGTTTTCATCTTTCAGATGAAGAGTTGAAAGTGTGTCTATCTTTCACTTGCCGTGATATAATAAGTGATATACATATGCGGTTGGGTCATTTTCTGCTTATGGGCTTGATATTGCAAGTAAAAGTATCATATACATTTTTCCAACTCAACGACGTCCATACATTAAAGATAAATTTCCCTGTGCAAAGGACAGTGAGCATCTCTTTACATGAGATGCAGATCTATGTCTTGCATTGTTTATATATCTTTTATAACACATATTGTTATCTGGAAGAGTGCTGAAAATGTGATTTTTGATGCAGCTGTTTTTCTTTCATCGTTACCAATGTTTTGCTCATTGCCCAGCAAGTCACAAAATAGTCACAAAACTTGACTCAAATTTGTGAAATAGAAGTTGATTCCATTTCAAAATTTAACCATTTTGTATATTTCTATGCTCTGATTGTCCCGCAAAAGATAGAGAGACCTTTAGAATGAACAAAGGTGTTAAGAAGTCAACCCGAAAAGATGAAGAGTTCTCACAAAATGACCAAGGAAAAAAATCCTCATGTAAACTCTATAGGGTCTACTGATGGCCTGTTTAGGGTCCTCTGAGACGTTTGTAAGGTCTCCTTTTATGGGTATCTAGTCCGTCTACAGGTGTTCAGCTCAGGGTAGATTGAGACGTCTGTAAAGGCTCATTTTATTTGATATCCAGACTCTCTGTGGGCAACGGATAAATCAGTGATACAGACTCCAATCTAGATACAATTTAAAAATATTCTGTGGTCTAGAAATGTCTGCATATTATGAGTTTCAGTGACTGGTCTGGATGCCACAGGCATTACGTCTGCAAAAGTTCTAATATGGTATAACATATACTGTCCACCAATTTTGAGGGTTTCAGACATCTGTTATTGCTCTGAATTGGACTTCTAAATGACATTTGACCACATCTGGAAAATATAGTAACTAATGATTTCAGGACTCTCTATATAGGCCATATATACAATGTAGTTCATCACCAGACGTCTCAAGAGGTCACAAAAGTGATGACTGCAGACACTCTCGATGCGTGTAGGACCCCTTTTTGGGATCAAGATATAGCTGAAAAAGCCCCCCAGAGAAGTTTCCTAAGCTCTTCTTGGCCCCTTCCTCTCATTTCGAAGTTCAGCTCTTCCAGCTTCTTGAGACCCAGCGCTCCTTGATGCTCAAGCCTGCATCGAAAGATTATATGGCAGATGTTTTCTTCTTCCGGTTGCTCAATTCTGTTCTTTCCCCTCTTCTGCTGTGTTGTGTTAGCACCAGTAATGAGTCTTGCTCTTGTTGAAGTTAGAGTGACAAGCCTGGCCTTTCATACAAACAATGTAATGTCCATGGTGGATGTGGTACTGAACCGGTGGGGTCAAGCAAACAGAGCAATATCATAAATTTGGCCTTTGCTTTCCAACAAGGACTGCCTCCATTTACCATGGACAGGAGGGTGCAGTGAAAAAAATCAGAATGTGAAATTAAAAAAACAGCCCCTCCAAAAACTTGTCAAATATAGTTAAATAAGTATTTATGACCATTTTGGGTGGTTGCTGTCATTTCTGTGACAGCTACCCTGGGCATTTTGAAATCACCTTTTTCTATGTTTCGCCAGACCTTAAAATGTTGTTTTTTTTTTGCCATAAAATGGGTTCTAAATGAGATAAAGACATAATTTAAACTGCTGATAATAAGTAAATAAGCATACCAAGCATATTAGAAACAAAAAATCAAGAAAAACTTGCTTAGCATGACTTAATATTGAAATAACATGATTTTTGCCATTTTTTGCACTGTTTTTGTTCCCGAAATGATGTTTTTGTCATATTATTGATTCTAAATGAGCTAGAGACATGATTTAAAGAGCTGCACATATGTGTAAGACCATGCCAAGTACAATGGACATTATTCTTACTGAGAATCATATGCTGTATATGATATAATATTGAGATATTATGGTTTTTCTTACCTTTTTGCATTATTTAAATTATTGGAATCTTGTTTTTGTCATAAAACGGGTTCTAAATGACCTATAGGGACATGATTTAAAGAGCTTTACACCTGTTTTATAGCATGCTGAACATGATAAATAAGTTTGAATATGAAAATAAATGTCACTCCGAATGTTATATTGAAAAATGAGACAAATAATGTGAAATTTGTGAGACAAGTACTTTTTGGCTCATGAAATTATAATACTTGTCATAAATTGAGGTTCCAAATAAGCCAAAGACATGATTTAAAGAGCAATAAATATCTCTTGGACAACTCTGAACATGAAAGATAATATTGTATGTGACATAGATGTCATATCTATTGCAAAATGAGGATAACATCATTTCTTTTTATCTGTTATAGTTCCCGAAATGTTTGAGAACTTACTCTAAGTAGGGACAACCAAATATATTTCTTTAGCCTGGTTTTTATGTCTTTATCTTCCAAAGACACCGTAAACATAGATCCTCAATTATGGCAGAATGATATATATTTATGGTATAGTTTAAAGACTCAGTACTACAACAGTCGGGAGCAGTCCTGCGTCAGTCCTACGTCAGTCCTGCTTTAAGTTGAAAAATATGAATGATGTTTCCTTCAGCCCAAATGCAAGTCCTACCATCTGTAATGTCTGCATACCAGCCTGATGCTTATTGTACTTTTCGAAGATAAATAAAAAGGAACCAGGTTGAAATAATAATGGCACTTAATACCTAATTGTCAATATGTCAGAAAACCTTCAAAAACGTTTTGGCAGAGTACAAAACTCTTGTTATCCCCATTTTGCAACAGAACAGATATGACAACTAGCACATTTTCTTTGAACGAAGTTTAGGGTTAAAAAAATGCACAAAGAATCTGTCAACGTAGCATTGTAGTATGTGGTCTCAGCGTCGATTTGATGTAAAGATAAAAAAAAATCTAGTGGGAAAATTTTGAGAAAATCGAAATTTAAAATTTTTGGTTTTTCACACCCTTGTTGCATGCAAAATATTCATTATAGAAGTTTTGAAAACGATCTATTTGAATGAGTTGAATGTAGAAATGCTCTCGTTGACCACTCTGGTGCTTATATAGACAGTTGAACAAGTTCAGAATTATGATTAAGTGGATTTTAAAGGAATATATTCAGAAGGTGTTACAAACTTGCTAGACTACATCCTGCATTCTCAGAGTGCATTCTTTAAACATCTAATGAACTGAACATGCATAGATTCACTAATTCATTGAGTGCGTAAGTTAAGTAGCCAAACACAGCAGCAATATACTCAGCTATGTTATAGATTTTCTGCAATTGTGCATAACTCTCAAATTTGTACTTTCTTCGCAGATTTTACATCACTAATGCAATGAATTTGCGAGAAAATACGTATAAGATGCATTTTTAAGTGTTGTCATTCTGACCATGAAGGAAAAATTAGTAATTTTGCCAATAATTGTTTCATAACTTCTGGCGTGAAGTTAACTTGTTTAAAATGCTGATAACTCTTCATTTTGTATCGAAAGTTCACAGATAACCGACATTAAAAATGTGACTATAGAGTAGCATCTGTTGACTAATAGTTTGATAATAAGTTGATTGCACAAAGGCATGATACTACTAAACAACTGAACCTTGAATGTCTGCAACTACTAAATTCTAAGAAATAATCTTAATATAATAATAATTGGCAAAAACAGGTAAACAAAGCACTTAAAATCCTTCAGAAGACCACAAAATTACTATCTTTATTTCAATATGGACAAAGACACAGTAATAAAACTTGGTATTGGCCATCTTATATGTTCACTAGCCCACTCGCATATTTTTTAAAATTTATTTTAGAAAATAATTTTATTAAAATATATAATTTCCTTAAATATCAAATACAACTTACATGAAAAGCTGTGGTGAAGATACACATTTGTCAAATCCCAGCAGTAGATATTAATAAAGATGTCTGCTTTTTATTGTCTGAAAACTTTACAGATGTTTTGTAAATCTCTTTTGTAAAACATCAGCTGCTGAAATGCTAAAAATCTCACTTTACATCACTAACGAAAGTTAACAAGGCATTTTCTGACACGCTGGTGGTTCATTTGCCGCTTTTTCTTAGTTCAAGAAATAATAAAGCCGAAATGGGCATGTTTATATATGATTTTAATACAGTATAATATTTGGTGAGTTTGCAACACCCCTAACTACTGGAAATGATCTGAAAATTAAAATTAAAGGCTTTTCTTTGACTTTTTTTACCTGATTGAGTAACCTAATGTGTAACTTATAAATTATGATGTTTCATTATCACTGAACTGCCATTTAATATATATATAACAGATATTTTGCATGCAACAAGGGTGTGAATAAAACCAAACATTTTAAATTTCAATTTTCTCAAAATTTTCCCAACAGATTTTTTTTATCTTTACATCAAATCGAAACTGAGACCATATACTACAATGCTGCGTTGACAGATTCTTTGTACATTTTTTTTAACCCTAAACTTCGTTCAAGGACACTGTGTAACTATATCACATACATATTATTTATCATATTTAACATCCATAATATATATATTGCTCCTGAAATCATGTCCCTAGCTTTTTTGTAATCCAATTTATGACAAATATTATAATTTCATGCGCTAAAAAGTACTTGTCTCACAAAATTCTCATTATGTGTCTCATTATTTTAATACAGCATTTGGGATGGAATCTATTTTCATATTAAAAGTTATTTATCATGTCCAGAATAATTTAAAGAATACAAGAAAGTCATAAATATCATAATATCTCAATATTACATTATGTATGCATATGTTTGTCATACACAATATTGTCCATTGTGCTTGGCATGGCCTTGCACATATGTACAGCTCTTTAAATCATGTCTCTAACTCATTTAGAATCAATGATATGACAAAAACATCATTTTGAGAACAAAAACAGTGCATAAAATGGCAAAAATCATGTTATTTCAATAGTTACATCATACAAATCAAGCCCTTCTTAATTTTTTTGTTTTCTAATATGTTTGGAATGGTTATTTACTTATTTTCAGCTGTTTAAATTATGTCTCTATCTCATTTAGAACCCATTTTATGGCAAAAAACAACATTTTTGAGGTCTCGCGAAACAGAAAAAGGTGATTTCAAAATGCCCAGGGTAGCTGTCACAGAAATGACAGCAACCACCCAAAATGGTCATAAATACTTATTTAACTATATTTGACAAGTTTTTGGAGGGGCTGTTTTTTGAATTTCACATTTTGACTTTTTTCACTCCACCCTAAATTGGACAGTAGATCTTATGTACCTCTTCCAGTTGGTTTTACTACAGGGTACTGCAATGGCGACTTAGAACTGTCAAATGTTGTAGGATTGAGCAATGTTTGTAGCATAGTATCGCCAAGACCGAGCTGTCTGCTTGCTAGTGACTTGAGACTCATTACATCCCTGCAAATGGCTACAAACAAACTAAATGTCCTGATATGTCAATCTGCCTCTACGGGTATGACCAGTTGTCAGATAGATTGCTTCGCATGCTGTACTGTTCGGAAAGCCTTGAACCTGTCTAAGTAGCTGCTTATTGTTAGCGTCCAGTTTGTGTATTTCCTTTCTTGATTCTATAATAGCATCCAGCCACAAAGCAACCTGGGGACTATGTAGGTCTAAATCATTTTGTTTGACACCCGTTGGATTCAGAGCATTTGCATCATGTAAAGCTTTTCCCATGAGGGCATATGCAGATCTCTTGACTGTATTCTGTTTGAAATACAGGGTTTTGCCCGAACACCAGTCCTGTCCCAAGTGAGTTAAGGGAACAGATTCTGGCATTTCTTCATTTCCTAATTTCAAGAATAGTGTAGATGTGCTGGACGGAGTCAGCATGGTAACCAAACTCTTTAGGGGACGAATAGTGTACAGATGCTCTTTGGTGTACTCGTTCACTGCGTCAAGCATGGCTTGCATTTCAACCGCTGAAAGATAAAGAGTTCTCACAGAATGAACAAAAAACACAGAGCTCCCAGAAAGAGAAAGAGATTGGATACAACAACAAGAGAAGCAAATGCCCCAGAAAGCGCAGCGAAGTAGCTCCTAAAAGAGAATGAGTTCCAAAAGAATGGCCCAAGAAGCAAAGTCCCCCAGAAAGAGAGAGATATTGCACAGAGTGAACAAAGAAACTAAGTCCCAATGAAAGAGAGGGTGAACTCACAGAATGGAGTTCTCACAGCATAAACAAAAGAACAAGGTCCGCTCCCCTCCCCAAAAGAGGAAGAATTCTCATAGTATGAACGTAAACCCCCAAAGTACCCCCAGAAGGAGAAAGGGTTCTCAGAATCAGAAAGGAGAGATGCTGCCCTGCAACAAGATAATTGTGTTGGCACACAGAATGAACAAAGAATTGAGAAAATGGTACTGAATGAACAGATAGAAGTCCCCTGATCAAAGCGAAGAAGTTTCTGTGAAAGAGAATGCCAAAGAGTGCCATATGCACTCATTTTTCTTACATATGAATACCAATTTGAAACGCCATTTTTGTGTGGGTTCCTTTTTTTTTGCAATCACAATGAATAATGTGAGAGGAGTTTTCCAAATTTTACAGTTCTGTCCTCTTCCAATTTAAAAAATCACATGTTTTTTTCCGGTAATACTGAGGTAATTTTTAAACTGTCCTCAAGCAATCAGAGCTTAAAATAAACAAAAATGGTCAAATGTTGAAATGGAATTAACTACTAATTCACAAATTTTTGTCCAGTTATGTGAATATTTTTTAACTGACCAGGAGATGAGCAAAACGTTGGTCATGATGAAAGAAAAACGATTGCATCAAAAAATCACCACTCTTACAGATAACAAAAGGTGTCATAAAAGATATCGAAACAGTGAAAGGCTTTGATCTGCATTAATAAGATGCCCACTTCCCCGCTTGCCAGGGAACAATTTTGCACAGGAAACTTTATCTTTAATGTATCAACTTTGTAGTGTTGGAAAAATTGACATAAAACTTTCACAATCCATGTCAAGCCCGTAACCAAAAAGGCACCCAACTTGCACAGGTATATCACTTATTATATCAAGACAAGTGAAAGATAGACACACTTTCTGCTCTTCATCTGAAAGATGACAATGTTACCTTTCATATGACCCATAATACTAGCAAAAATTCCATTTCTAAGTTGAGATATGACCTAAAAGGTCCATTCTGGGCCAAATGTGAATGGGAGGCTCTACCGCATAGCATCCTTGGATCACAGGTAACCATGGTAACCAATATCCACATGATAGCAATCCCAACCCTATTACATATATAATTACCAAGGGCAGATTGTACTTTAATCGCCAAATGAGAACTTTGCATCTTCAATAATTTTCTTGGCATTGATAGATTTATGAACATCTTACCAGAAATTGGTCAACTTATGTTGCTATGGAAACCAATTTGGAAATATGAAAATCACCTTAGTGCTATGAAAATGTTTAAGCAACAAATCTTTGTCATTATATATTGATAAAACAAAGTCCACAATATTGAGCAATAATAAAGTAAATTTTGTTGGTTTTTAAGATAGGTAACAATGGTTACCATGGTAACCAACCTCAACAATATTTATGATAAACAAATAATCCAGCACATCCCATGTCATAGAGGGGCCACATTTGCCAAAAATGAAGTGTCTAGATACAAGAGTTCTCATGATATGTGCATATTTATTCCCAAATTCATAAACTTCACAAATTGATTTGTTACCATAGTAACACATTTCATGGATTTATTTGAAGAACTACACTTTTCAAATTTACCATAGATAGATAGATATGGTAAGTGCAGCCCTCTAAGCCCAGTTTTGGGCGCTCACGAGGGTTGATTGATGAGATGGGAGAGAGAGCTGGAGTCCTCAACATGTTACACATTTACCCCATGTGAGGGATCTTTTACTTGCCCAGCATAGACACTGATAAAGGGGGCCGCCAATGTAACGTCTCATCCGAACGACATCCAGCTGGGATTTTGCTCATGAAGGTATACTGAAAATTTTGGGTTCCCCACCCGGGGTTCGAACCCATGCAGGCAAATACCTTCAGCGGGGAGCAGGCGGGCACCTAAGCCACTTGGCCACCCAGCTGCTGAATAATTATTGATAAATGGTGTCACCGCTGAGCTTTTCGCTTCAGAGGTGTCTTCATTCTTTGGGGAATGTTCCTTATAGGACGTCTCCCTCTCGCTTCGAATCACCATGAACCTTAATAATATAATTCATCATGATGTTTCATACATGTTATATTATTGTGTAAATTGTTAAGAGAACTAGAATTATAGCAACGGGGTAAAATTCACCCCATGGTTTCTATGGCAACGGTTACCCTGGTGCACCTGCGCAGCCGCAGAGCACCCTGGTGTCAAACTCAGGGGGTAAGCTTGGTTGCCCAAGCAGAAGGGAGCCCACCTCTGCCAAGGTGGCACGGGTTTCCCTGTCTCCCTGGCGTCGTGACGAATTCGTCAGGTAAGGGTATCGTTGTCAGAAGTATGATTGGGGTTTCTCATAAAGAAGCCTTAGGTCATGGTTGATTGAGAAGGTATCTTTCAATAGTGTATCTAAATCGATGAGGTATTTCTTTAATGTATTGTAATGGTACTGAATATCTATTGTCTATTGAATTGCTTATCCTGTAACTGTTAATGAATGTCTATTAAAGGAGTATTTGGATCTTAATGGTCATGCCTCAGGTATTTCTTGAGTAGGTGTTTCGTGACAGCAAGTGCTAGGGTGTCTCCCGCAGGATCCGCGGTAATTAGTCCATCTATTCGGTAACGTCAGTAGACACACAATAACTAGAGAGAGAAACACTAAAAGATGGCAATGGTTCTGGGATTTTAGCATGTATTCAGTCCTCATCTCATTAATATCGATCAGCCATAATGTGTAATGAAATAGACAATAGTCGTTAAAAAATGCAATATTTTTATTTTGCGGTCTATCTCCATGGCAACTAAAGACAACAAATTAGGATTTTATATAAGAAATTAATGCGGCCCATCGCTATGAATGATAATCCCAGATATTTTGCTTATATCTAAATATTTGTAAATTTTATGGGAAAATAATATGTTTTCTTGAAACTGATAATTTCAGTGACTTGTTGCCATGGAAATGCATTTTTGAAACAGCTCCACTTAAAATAATTTTGGAGCTTAGAAAAAAATTAAAGCTTAGATCCTCAGCTTCATTTCTGTCAAGTTTCATAACTTTATCCACTGCGTAACGATTTTTTGGTTAGCGCCCCCTAGTGAAGTTTTTCAGGATAAGGGAACTAAGGTGGTTACTAAGACATGAAACACTCACTTATGAGCTACTTAGGTACTAACACTAGTAGCTATGGCCCCTTAAATGGGTCCTTACAGCACATTTGGCTACTTATGACAACTGTAAGGCACCTAAGAATCCACTAACAGCCAAACATAAGTACTTATGGGTACTTATGTTAGTTCCATCCACTTGCAGAGCATGAAATCTACTAAGAATGTCCCCTTAGAAGGATTACAGAAGTGAGAATGCCTAAGGTGAAAATCCTCTGTTTGACAAACTTTGCAGATTTAATTTCGCATTGGTTCATCAAGCCCATACTGAGGAAAACACACCAGTTAACTGACTTGCATTGTTTTACCAACACATACATAATCTTGATAAAACTGACAAATCAAGAAGTGCAGCAGCAAACCCACGACTGCACAGTTCTGTTGCTGAAACAATGTGATGGAGCACGTGCCATCAATTTTTCTGTAAGAAAATACCTTGATATACATGCCAAAGTTTCAGATATGTGCAATCAAACTGTTTATTGGAAGGATTTTGGATGAGGGGATGGGATCTAGACCAAAACATAATTACTTGATTTTCAGTGCCTCTAAAACAATAATTTTGGTTTGAATTGAATAAAATTATCAATGAGATAGATAATCTTCCGAAAACAAAAAAAATTAATTGTACTCTAAATGCTGCATGCATTCCAGAATTTACTCTAATTCTCACAAGGGGATACTGGGGCAAGTTGTAACTTTTAAAAACCATTGTTAATTTGAAACTTAATCAGGCAGATGATTCCCTATTTTGATACATGAAGCTGGTGTTGGAGGTTCGAGACCTGCCTCCATTGATGGTCATATTCTGATGGTGTGGGCCTTGGCTCAGTCTCAGCTACACCAGACAAAAATGTCATTTTTGATTGTGAAAATTCTGTACTCAAAATTTATAGATAAAACTTACAATTGGCCAGTGCTGAATTAGCAACATGAATGTCTCCTGCCCCATGTAACTTATAATTTAACTTGTTTAACTGATATGTTGTCAGAATTGTGAGTAACATTTAAGCTGTAATTTGAGTGGCATTGTCCCCAAACCAATTTCGGAGTGACTGGTGGCATGGTATGATACATTTAGACAACCAATCAATTGTGTCAATATAAGATACTGTAACAAACCAGTTATATGCTGCAAATATTATATGAATGATTAAAATATGTGAAAAAATGTAAAATGCAATGTAAGTTAAAAAAAAAAAAAAATCAACCAACCTGACTAATCCAGTGATAAACCTTGCAGCATCACATGGTTCAGATGTGCAACCTAGAACTCTTCGTGAAGGTTCACCATTATCTCCCTAATTGTTGTGTCCCATTGTTTTAATTGCTTCACAAAGTAAGTTTTTTAAATAGAAAATCAACCCAAGGCAAAAACGACACCACTTATCTGAGTCTCCCCTACTGTTTTTTTTTTAGTAAAAATTTGAATAATACACAACTGCACATGTGCCAGGCCACTGACAAATGTTAGAAATATCCTTTCCACTATATTTATGTTAATGTGCATGTTTGAAGAAGGAGGATGCATACACCAAATTCATGGTGTTAACAGAAGGCCTCGGTTTAACAATGCATATTGTATGGTCTTATATGGATCGATTAAGTTTGATTTTTGTGTACGTAATTTAAAGCTTTGCTGAAGGTTTAAATGCTCATATTTGCTGTAACGCACGTGAACCTTGTCATATTGCATTGTGGGTTTGCTCAAGCGCAGTCTATGCTTGCACACAATCTGGTCTTTGTTTATTTCACACATTAGGATATTTATATTTAATCTCGATATTATGACAAACACAGAAACTTAGCAATGAAATTGTACAAAAGCTGAGAAAAACAGTTCTGTAATCCCCCTAAGGAACCTCCACCAAGCATAATATAATGTCTTAGTAGCCAGCTAAGTTCCCTTATCCTGAAAAACTTCACTATATGTCACTCTGTATGAGTCATGTGCAGTTTGTTAGGTCATATCTATAATTGCAATGCTAGAAGGAAGAGCCATTTGACAGTGGCGTAACCAGTGGGGGGGGCAGGGGGGGCAAGTTCCCCCCCCCCCCGAAAGGATTTTGGGGAAATTTTTTCAGATATATTGCCCAAAATAGGACTTCTCTTAACTTTGTAAAGAAATCCTTGATATTTTTTGTCACTGTTATATCTTTCTTGAGTTGCCAATTACCAAAAAGAGAGCACATTAATTTCCTCTGCTCCATGGTTTTAGACATTTCAAAGTTTCCTTGCAACATTTATTTCCCTTTATTTTAGATCCAAGATTTCCATATTTTTGCAAAGATATGCTGAATTTTTTCAGTTATATCTTCCATAAATTTGCAAACCAAGAAAGTAATTTCCTTAGCTATTTTAAACATTTCCCAAATTTTTAGCATTTTCATGATATTATTCAGACATTTTCACCATATCATTCAGACATATTACTAATTTAGGGACAATCACAAAAGTAATGAGATTCTGAAAGAATTTTTTAACATCTGTCACAATGCGCGACACGCGAAAAAGCTGTCGGTAGCAATGAAAATTTTGGGGAAATGTCTTAATTGTCCCCCTGGACAAAATCCTGGTAACACCACTGCCATTTTATGTGCCATACCACACATCAATGAGGTCAAAAGATACTGAATGACAAATTGACACTTCATTTCAATGTATTTGATAGGGCATGTTGTGAGGTCATTGATAACCACCTACTGATTTTCTGTATAACACCAGTGACAGTACTGTTTTGTTATTGTGGAATGACCCAAAATTTTACATGTCATTCATTTTTTTCTACAACGTTATGGCTGCCATTTTGGATATTTTTCAAGATGGCCACCAAAACCCGTTTTTGCCCATATCTTTGGTGCTAATAGGCCAGACAGCAAATATGAGCCGTAAGTGCTAGTTATATCCCGCGTTTGAGGGAATATGTGATATATCCGAGGCGTCAGCCGAGGATTATCACATATTCACGAAAACAAGGGATATAACTGACTTATACCTCAAACAAAACAAAATAAAACAAAAACTTAAGAGATTTAAAAAAGAAAATAAAACAAGAAGGATTTGAGAGAGAAAAAAAACAGTTACAAACAATGTGTCAGTTGGGATTAATTTAATAACATGAAAGCATCTGAAAAGAATCACGTTTTATATACTGAAAATTCTTTGAATAAATTAAAACGAAATACCTCCACCACTTATTTTAAGACTACTCAAAAGGAATTAATTTATCTCACCAAAACGAGACAGACAAGGAATTATTTATTTTAAAAAAAACTTCAAAGCTTTCTCCCCCTCCCTGAGATTTAATATGGTTGACCCCTTAGTTGTGTTATTGACATTGATTGACATTAAAATCTAAGTTGGGGTCAAATTAAAGGATTAACAGATTTGTCATAGGTGTTCCGTTTTATAATACTTTTGTTTTATTTTTGTTGAACTTTTGTTGGTAATTCACTGTTTAGTACAGTTTTAATGTTTGTGTTATGAGCTTTGTTAAACAATGAGGCTTATATATCCTATATACTCCCATGGGCGTATAATTGAACAACAAAGAATATGGGCTATATACCAGCCAAATACAGTCTTCTGATTGGCTGATGGCTCATAGGTATGGTATAATAATGACTGTCCCAATGTGCCGCAACAGGGCACACTGGGACATCAATTAAAAAATCATTTTAACACTCCAGTTGCAATAGATATTACATATATAAGTAGTGCGTAAGACAATATACAGTGCAATAACACCCACTGGCATATTTTGCAGGGGGTCGGGGGGCTGCGTCCCCCCCCCCCCGGCAACAGGGCAAATGGCTCATCAGAGCAAATCCTGACCCAATATCAGGGCAGATCCACTGCCCTGGTCACATTCGCGCCATGTTAAAATTTCAGCCCCCCCCGCGAGACAGCCATCCCATACTCCTATGCAACACCTTGTAGTGCCAATAGTTAATAATTTTTAAGAGTTTTATACATTTAACATAAAGCATTTGACATAAACTGTCCTGGGTGTGGACATCTATGTAAGTAACACACAGTACTTTACGATAAATTTGTTCACAGAGCATGGTTATCCACCATGCCTCTATTCACTGTGGCCTGAATACCTATTGTGTGCTGTCCCAGGTAAATCAATTGACTTGGACACTTACATTCTGCCATATTACAGGGTGAGGAAGCAAATTTTTCAAAATTTGAAATATTTCAAACTTCAGTCGAAATGAAAGGTTTTGCTAAGTCATAACAAATTCATATTTTCAGGCCTTAGAAACAAGACAAAAAGGATCCTTTTTGTGAAGTTTGACTTGTATTATCTCCAATCAAAAATTCAATATGGCCGTCTAAACTTGGTGATGCTTTGAAAAAAAGCACCTTCATATTTTGAGGCCGTGAGCCATGAGGACAGTTAGGAGGACAACAACATTGTAGTGACAGGTCTTGTTGACCAAATATTCTAAGATGCCCCTCACGGAAAAGTAAGAGGAATTAAGGTCCGAGCTGGAGATGGGCCAGAAGTTGGCCACCCAGAAGTCTCCGAAATTTCTTTCAGTGGAAATCCCGAACTTTCTTGGCCATAAGGCACGGGGAACCGTCCTGAGTCTGCCTATAGATGCCATTTGGGTAATTCACATCCAGCCATTGCAAAACATGACATCACTGGACCTAGTAGTATGCATCAGGTCCGTGCCCCTTTACTCGCAAAAAAAAGAAATAAAGCATAATTTTTCTTTCTGAAGTCATGACTCCCGAAACCATTGTCTGAGCTGGATACTTTGTCCTGAATGTCCCATCGACATCTTCTATTGATTTTATATAGAATTTGCCATATCTTTTGTTGACAATAGAATCCACAACCAAACGTTTATAGTTTGAAAAAAAAATTGAATATCGAGCCATGCTTCCTGATGTAGCCCATCATTTTTTCACCATTTCTATCTTCTGGCCATTATGGAATAGGCCGAATGGTGTCTTTGGGGTCCTGACATATAATTTCAGGCCAAAATTATTTTGCACAGCCACTCTGGCAGCCTTGAGGTCCACCTGAAGCTCTTCAACCACCTCTCTCATGGAGGTTGCAGGTACCTTGTCAGTTTTGTCGTCAGTGACTCCAGGAATGCTCCATTCCTCTCTCAATTCTCTTCACAAACTCCCAGACTTCCTTTTTATTCCTTTCCCATCATTGATTGCCCTCATGATATTGTATTCTTGTTGTGAGGTCACTCTGACTATGTCAGGGATTGTTTTTGAGTCCATTTGGCACTGAAGCAAATTTGACAACCTCTTCCTTTTAGTCTCCTGTGGAGTCATTTTTAATCACAGCTCCTTCTAACCTTCCACAGGTAAGGCCGATACCTTAATGCTAATGTGGTATTTTTTCCACAATTTTCCTGTAGATGCGAGATGCTTTTTTAGCACAAGGAAGTTCATGGAAAATTTTTGTTCCCCACCCTGTTTGTGTGTCCCAATGTGCCCCGAATTCGCCGTCCCAATGAGACCCAATATGACTTTTACGCCAAATGCTAATTTCTCAGGCACCAGTGAGTGTTCTTATCAGGATAGAAATTCATAACTGTTTGTTACGATGTATCAAATTCATACAAGCTGAGGCCTTATTGCTCATGGTTTGTCAACAGAATGGTTTGAATTGAACCCCTCTATATTTAGGCCTACTTTAGTAGTAGGAAAACAAACTTTTCCTCGCCCTACTTCTGCATGTGGCTGTAATTTGTCAATAAAACGATAGAAACATCAGGGTGTGAAATTACAAGATATGATGGTACTACCATATCATATACCTTGCCAGGAACCAAGAAAACCCCACCGTCCCATAGTGCCCCGCATCCCAATGCGCCCCGGTTCCCCCTAATTATGTTTTATGGGTCAAATAATACTTTAATTACTGATTAGTGGTATCAGGGAGTCAACAAACCTTTCTTTTTAAAATCTTCCCAATTTATTATCTTTTGAACAAGTTCAGTAACTGTATTGACAAGAAATGCTACCGTAATTCTAACTATCTTGATGTCCAAATTTGCTTAAATGGCAAAGGAGTATATCTTGTTACAATTTAGGGAAAACATTGTTTTGAAGGCAAAGATGCATTATTTCTATTGTTGATGAGTTAATTATTACTTACAGCCATGGCTCTAAGTTTTCACTCAGCTGCTATGCTTCACCTTGGTGCTATCATTGTTACCAATCATATCCTCAGTCCAGTGTGAATCCTTGATTTTGATTGGCTGAGAGCCACGATGTATAACACAGTACCCCTTGTCTGTCGTCGCCAGACAGGGTGTAATATGTAAATGTCAAAGCATGAAGACGGGACTGCCTTAACGCAAAAAAGAAAATATTAAAAGACAGACTCTAAATTGTAATTACCTAATTTTTTCTCGAAATTCAATTTGTAAATCATGTTTGTTCCAAAAAAAGTTTGGAGAAAACAATAATTGGGACAAAGAAAAATAGGGTGGAAAGGTACGAACGGGGGGGGGGGGGTACCTGGGGGGTGGTACGTGCTTCTCTGGGGTGGCACCAACTATACTAATTGTATATTTTAGCCAGGGTTGGAAAGTTCATGGGGGGCACATGGGGGGCACATGGGGGGCACATGGGGGCACATGGGGGGAACATGGGGGCACATGGGGGGCACATGGGGGGCACATGGGGGCACAGCTCCAATATGGGGAGGCACGAGCCCACCCCCTTGCCCCCCATAGGGACGCCACTGTATACAAACAGCATCGTGAAAAATAGCCTGATTTGTCAGCAAAAAAAATGAATTCGTAGACATAAGCTGGTAATATTCTAAAAATGTTTAAAAATGTTACTTTTTTTCAAAAAAAAAAATTTTTGGGGATCTTTTGCTTTTATTTGAACTTTTTTTTTTAGGAAACTTTTTCTTTCAAAAATTTTTTGTAATTTTTTTTTTTTCAAACATTTTTTGTAATTTTTTTTTTTTAACGTTTTGGTAAATTTTTTTTTTCAGACATTTTGTAACGGTGATTTTAAGTTTTTTTCCAACATTTTACGGTAGGGGAGACTGGGGCTGGTTGTCACAGGGGCAGGTTGTCACACTGCGCAGAATTTAAACATGCTCTATTTCTATTTAAAGCAAGTAGGGGCACAGCCATTGTTTATGAAAGTCAGTACAGGAGTAACTTAAATCTATCTGGTGAATATTATATAAATATTGGATGGGAAGGAGTCCAATATAGAGTATAATTGGATGAAGAAAAGTTATATTGGATGATCCAATATAACTTTTCAGGATCCAATATAACTTTTTTCAGCATAATATAGCAAGGATATTATCCAAGAATACTCTCTTGTGATTGGCTGACACAATCCGAGTGGAGAATATCATTGCTATATTATGCTGAGAAAAGTTATATTGGATCCTGAAAAGTTATATTGGATCCTAAAAAAGTTATATTGGATCCGACACAGTTTTTAAATGAAGAACAATCAGCTCCCTACTTGTTGTTCAATTGTGACGTCACCACTGGTGATGTCATAATGGTCAACTTGTCATTGTGACATCACAACTGATGACGTCATGAGAGCATACTGACAATGGACTTGGTGACGTCAACAACGCCTGCTCTTTCATGGTTTGAAGACTAAAATTACTGCTGCCAGTAATGTAAGCTTGGGCTGGTATTAAATAGCCTTCTAAATTTTGCTACTTTTTTTTCTTTTCAATTGAGAGGGGAAAAATGCTACCTTAGCAGCATATCCTGAAAATTCAAAACATCTGATTGCATATTTTTTGACCATTTGGCAGCAAGTCAACTTAAAAGGAAAATATAACTTATATTTGATGGAGAATATATAAGATATCGGATGGTAAGTCGTCCAATATAGAGTATAATTGGATTCAGATAAGTTATATTGGATTCGGCTGTGCCTCATCCAATATAACTTTTCTTCATCCAATTATACTCTATATTGGACTCCTTCCCATCCAATATTTATATAATATTCTCCACTCGGATTGTGTCAGCAAATCACAAGCGAGTAATCTGGGATAATATCCTTGCTATATTATGCTGAGAAAAGTTATATTGGATCCTGAAAAGTTATATTGGATCCTAAAAAAGTTATATTGGATCCGAGACAGTTTTTAAATGAAGAACAATCACCTCACTACTTGTTGTTCAATTGTGACGTCACCACTGGTGATGTCATAATGGTCAACTTGTCATTGTGACATCACAACTGATGACGTCATGAGAGCATACTGACAATGGACTTGGTGACGTCACCATTGACTGCTCTTTCATGGTTTGAACACTAAAATTACAGCTGCCTGTAATATTAGCCTGGGGTGGTATTGAATTGCCTTCCAAATTTTGGCAATTTTTTTTCTTTTCAATTAAGAGGGGAAAAATACTCTCTTAGCAGCATATCCTGAAAATTTAAAACATCTGAACAAATATTTTTTGACCAGTTGGCAGCAAGTCAACTTAAAAGGAAAATATAACTTATATTGGATGGAGAATATATTAGATATCGGATGGTAAGTCGTCCAATATAGAGTATAATTGGATTCAGAAAAGTTATATTGGATTCGGCTGTGCCTCATCCAATATAACTTTTCTTCATCCAATTATACTCTATATTGGACTCCTTCCCATCCAATATTTATATAATATTATCCAAGAATACTCGCTTGTGATTGGCTGACACAATCCGAGTGGAGAATATATACCAATGTCATTCGAAATCTTGATGTCATATTCAGTGGCGGAGCTATGGGGGGGCCTGGGGGGGCCAAGGCCCCCCCAAATGGATTAGTGGCCCCCCCACTGGCCCCCCATTTCAGATTTGAGAAATTAAAAAAAACTATTTGAACAGAGCACGTCCGTCTTTGTGACCTGAGCCAGCGCTCACTTATAACAGATTCTCACCAGAATGACAGTTCTAAGGCATTTGATAATTTTTTATTTTCTTTGAAATTATCTGGCAATAGGAATACCTGCATCCGAACTTTTGAGTGTGGCCTTGTGACATTTGGCCTAATTTTCAAGATCCAGATTTAATACAATATCAAAAGAAATCTTGTGGATTCAATTAGTTTTTAAATAATGTTTATCTAATAATCTACCTAAATTGTTTGCCTTTTTTCCTAGAATCTTAGTTTTCCCAAATTTTAACCTGCCCGGTATTGCCCCAATTTGCCCCACCACTTTAAAATGAAACTGATGCCCCGTCTCATTCTGTGTGCATAACAAATTGAACAGCTGAAATTAACATTCTGCTCTTTGTCCAACTGGTTTGATGGAAAGTCATTTCTCTCTAAAAAGTAATTGAAAAAGAATATATAGTGGTTTTTGTACCATATCTTAATTGAATAATAAATGCAGTAAGAGTATGCCAGAAGATAAGAGCGTCAATGTTCATGTGTCACTTGTAAAGAGGGCTTGTGTCGCGGCTAGGGTGGTCCAAAAACACTTTCTTCTGAATTTCTCCGATTTGAATCTTGCATTCGGTTCTTATATGGATAGAAGGTATTGTGTAAAAATTTCAGCAAAATCAATTCATATTTAGAGGTGGCACAAAGCTATTGTAATTTAACATGCGATTGCCCATCGGCAGACCTCAAAATCATTGGTATTTGCAAATCTTGCTATAACGGCATATTATTTTGATCAAGTAACCTTTTTTTTCAGTATGTCCCGGATGCCCAATCCAGTCCTGATATTCTTTCTGACTTACAACATTTCATAGCAGATCAGCATAGATATTACATAGGTCAATTAGCAAGCCTTTTTTCATAAAAACAGGCAAATATTTCACTTACTATGAATAATAAATAAAAGATAACCCCTAGATATTACTTTGCCATGCCAATTTTATCATCTGCTAAAAAATCAGGAAAAAATGTTCACTTGTGAGAAAGATCTGGGAAATTGACCTATTTTTCAGTTGCGCGAATGAGGATCTACTAATTATAAACTTCTAGGGCTTTGTGCCATCTCTAAATATTAACCGATTTGGCTGAAATTTTGCATGTGTTTATTTTACTTATGTGGTTATCAATTTCCACTTTCAAATTGGGGGTTTAAGGAGATTTGAATTTTCCCATTGAAATGTGGACCACCCTAGTCGCGGCGTTAATTTTTACCCTTGTATTGCCCCAAAAATACCGCGAAAGGTGGGCCCCCCCAGCTCAGACCCTGGCCCCCCCTAGGCCCCCCCACTCCTGGATTTCTAGCTACGCCACTGGTCATATTGGACTTTTTTTTTTTTAATTCAGCACTCGGGGCAGGTTGTCACACTTTCGGGGCAGGTTGTCACACTTTTGGTTAAGAGTTTGAATGCAGGAAGTGAGACTCGGTAAGTCAAATCCTGAATAAGACAAGTTATTTTGGACATGTCAGGAATCCCCTACTTGCCCAGTGCAGACCTTAACAATCATGTGACTCTGTACAAGGGTGCTACAAAGTTTGATTTATCCAGGCAACAGAAATGCATTCTGATAAGGAAGAGGGTGAGTGCAGACTGTAGAATTTTTTTAATAGATCTATTTAGACGCTATGCCTTTTCTGCTTACATCATCAATCATCAGTAAAATGTACTAAGGATATGACAATTTGATATCCATGAGAGTGTGACAACCTGCCCCGAAAGTGTGACAACCTGCCCAGAAAGCGTGACAACCTGCCCCGAAAGTGTGACAACCTGCCCCGAAAGTGTGACAACCTTCCCCTGTGACAACCAGCCCCGGTCTCCCCTAATTTTTTTTTTCTAATTTTTTTTTTTTGGAATTTTTTTTTTCCAACATTTTTGGTAATTTTGTTTTTTTCAAAACATATTTGGTAAATTTTTTTTTTTGCAAGCATTTTTGGTAAATTTTTTTTTGCGAACATTTTTGGTATTTTTATTTTTCGAACATTTCACGGTAGTCCTATTGTAAAATGTACGAAAATTTTTTTTTTCAAACATATTCAGTAATTTTTTATTTTTCGAACATTTTACGATAGGCCTAATATACACTCACCAGCAAAAGAAACGCAACACTTGATTTTAGCTCATTTTTTTGCAAATAAATTTTTTTGGTCAAAACCAAAAAGATAGAATTGATTCTATCGTCAACACGCTTACTTGTACCAAAAATCATTCAACTGCGACCATTTCCTGTCTTTTTCTGGTCCGTTTTATCAAATTTGAGATTTTGAACAAAAAAAGACTTTCCCTACAACTTACAACCAAAACGAAGATGTCATTTGAAAGCCTACCTAATAGACGTTAAAAAGCCGAAAAATTGTTTCAACAACTTTATTTTTAGATTTTACACAAAACTTTGAAAATTTGTGTTTCACCAATTTTAGAACACAGTGACGAAAATGATTTAGTTTCATGCCATTTGAATTGTGCTATTTTGTCAAATTTTTCCAAGATGTGTCTAATATGTCTCTTAGACATGAGGAAAAAATTCAAGGAAAAATATTTATAAGAAAAAATCTTTCATTGCATTGAAGGCCGAATTTTAAAAGTAAAAGTGACAATCACTTAAGAAAAAATTAAAATCCAAAAATTGAATTTACGACATCGCAAGATGTTTCAGATATCTTTGCCTTGACATGGACTGAACTGATATTCCGGTAAAAAAGTTCCAGGTCCATACTTAGAAATGAATTTCTTAAATTACAGAACATCAGCTTTATTCCAGAAATTACCTACAGGTGGGGCTTCGGGCTAGGACCAGTATTAATTTAACCATTGTGGCCATACTGCAAGTTGATTTATTTGGACTAGAGTTGAGCACCATCTCTTGGAAATTTCTGGAATGAGACTTGCATTCTGAAATAAAAAATTAGTATCAAAAATATGGACCTGGAACTTTTTTACCAGAATATCAGTTCAGTCCATGTCAAGGCAAAGATATCTGAAACATCGTGCGATGTCATAAATTCTGTTTTTGGATTTTAATGTTTTTTTAAGTGATTGTCACTTTCACTTTTAAATTTGGCCTTCAATGCAAAAAAAGATTTTTCTTATAAATATTTTCCCTTGAATTTTTTCCTCATGTCTCAGAGACATATTGGACACATCTTGGAAAAATTTGACAAAAATAGCACAATTCAAATGGCATGAAACTAAATCATTTTCGTCACTGTGTTCTAAAATTGGTGAAACGCAAATTTTCAAAGTTTTGTGTAAAATCTAAAAATAAAGTTGTTGAAACAATTTTTCGGCTTTTTAACGTCTATAAGGTAGGCTTTCAATTGACATCTTCCTTTTGGTTGTAAGGTGCAGGGAGTGTCTTTTTTTGTTCAAAATCTCAAATTTGATAAAACGGACCAAAAAAAGACAGGAAATGGTTGCAGTTGAATGAATTTTGGTACAAGTAAGCTTGTCGATGATAGAATCAATTCCATCTATTTGGTTTTGGGCAAAAAAATTTGTTTGCAAAAATATGAGCTAAAATCAAGTGTTGCGTTTCTTTTGCTGGTGAGTGTATTTTGACCCGAAAATTATCGAAATCCGATTTAGACCAAAAACTGCATGCACCTATTTTGGTGGCGACCATCTTGAAAAAATGGCCGCCAGGGGTAAACACGACTGATACGCCGCGCCAGAAATGGGTTTTCTGGTGCGCCTTATTATTCCCTTTATACCCATATGCTCCGTTAGTGGTACCTCGTTCTACTAGGCTAGAGCCCCTGGGCTGCCGGTCTAATAAGGGACGGGACATCTCGCTTCGCTCGGTGAGCCGGTGGCTCTGTCCCGTTTATGACATAAACAATGATGTCACAATCACAACCATAGGATTGTTATGACGTCATCATTGTAGCAACAATAGTCATGACAATGCCATTGTTTGAGCCATTGTGACATCATCCAGGTGACAGCACTAGTGATGACGGCACCAATCTGGGCTCCACGGTCATTTATGAACTAGATTGGATGGCAGATTGCTGTTGCCAAAGATGCTGTTGCTTTGTTACTGAAAGACATTTCAGACTCAATTTCAAGATAATCTATGGACATCAATAAAACAGGAAGCCTGAGAATAAAACCGAACTTAGGTATTCGTGCCCTTCCCTGTTCTCCATTGTTACAAAGCTTATTTTCATGGAGAAATTTCCTGATTACAGGACATATAAAATTGAGAAGCATTTGTACACGTGAGCTTAAGTCAATTTCATATGTACCTGTCCATCTACTGCATTTCACATGAAGAACTGAGACCTGGTAAAAAACAGCATTTTCAAAAAAATGTCAGAATCTTATATATTTATGTTGTCATGGCAACCGTAACTGAAAATACAAAAAAAAATTTGTCATAAAATTTTAATGCACCTGCCATGATACACATCTCTTCAAAATACCAAATTTTTATGACAACCTGTTTTTGAGCTACAGCCAGAATAAGCAAATTTGTGTATATTCATATATATATGGTTCCCATAGCAACAGTTTTTGGAATAAGATGCAAAATTGATTTAGCATTGCAAAATATGGTCTGAAAAGACAAATATATATATATATCAAATTTCGCTGCACCTACGTTTTATGAACAATTGAGAGCTGGTAAAAAAAATAAAGATACATCAGCATTTTAACAAAGTCGCAAATTACTTACATTGTCATGGCAACCATAATTAAGATCTACAAAAAAATAAACATGAAGCTTTGAAGCATCCATCACAATACACATACCTACCAAAAATCAAATGGATATAACAAACATTCTTTGAGCTTCGACTGAAAATATATTTAATCCCAGTTTTCCAAGAAATCAGACTTGCCATAGACACCAATTTATCTAATAACTGAAATGAACAGCGTATCTATTTATTTTATTTTATTGAAACCCAGAGTGTCTACTTTCACCAAAAAAAATCCTATTTTACCGGAACTGTAACTCCCATTTTAAGGTGGCTCGATACTCGTGAACTTTCTGAGATAGGATTTCTCAAAAATAGTTTAGAATGATCCAAAATATAGTTTATAGCAAAGATATGAAAAAAAAAGTGGTCGCTACCAGCCTTTTTAAAAAAATATTTGAGATTATGCACGAGAAAGTCAGTTCATCCAAACCTGAAAAACTGAATTTTTTTCATAAATTTTTTACTATGAAGTTTTCCCTGCTACTCGGTGGTCATATTGTACATGTGTTTTGTTTACATGACAGCTCTCTTGTCTATCTTCATTTTTTCTCCCACCCTTATTATGCAATGAAGCATGAAATTAAAGAAAACACTTGAAGGGAAAAGGTGATTGCAATTTCAAAGAGATATACTTAGTTTAAAGGACTTTCCAAGGGTCTCGGAATAAAAGTTCTGATTTTGACAATTTTAACTTTTTTTATAAACCATAGTGCTAAAAAAAAAAGACTAGATAGGATTTTTTAATTCTTTGTCATTTACTTCCAAAAATAGTGGGGAACAATATGATAATACAGACAACCCTTCCTACCATACTTGAAATTGATATACAATTAATTTTTTATTACCAAGTCATTTTTGAGAAATTAGACCTGCTTGAGCTAAATCGCCTGTAAAAATTTTCTATTCTGAGTATCAAGCTGAAACTTCGGCTACTTGTAGTACTCATCATAGCGCATCTAGTGCTGTAAACGGGAAGTCTCTAACCCCAATAGAAGTGGCGCAAAACGCAAACGAAGCGGCCGTCTCATGGAATTTTCTGAATTAAAAAAAGATGAGAAGAAGTGTCAGCAGAGCCCTGCTGCTGTGGTGACGTCACGACAGATAGTAGTCAGGTCTCTTATGGTAAAAAAAGGGCAAACTCGTGACAAACTGGACAAAGCTCTGAAACTTTCAATGATGAAAGTTGAAGATCTGAAGTTCACTTTTTGCCTAAGCTCCAAAAAAAAATTGCGAGGAAGTTGTTTATAAAAGTGTTTCCATGGCAACAAGTCACAAATCTAAGGGGAAAGGAATAGAATCATTAATTCAATCCCAACATAGAGATGGTTTCAGATAGAGGCCTAATTTTTTGCATGTTGATACCTGAATAAAAGTGCTATCAATTCATATATTGAATTCCATGTTATCATAATTATAGTTGCCATGGCAACGATATGATACACAAAAATACACGAATAATTGGACTTCCCAATGCTATAATAAAGTGCTGTGGGAGAAACAGTATCCATGTGTTTGATTGTTTTATAATGCCTATGAATGCCCAAAACAATTACCTTTAATCTTTTTCTAAGCTCCAAAGAACATTTCAAAGGTAAATCATTAAAATTGTGTTTCCTTGACAACAAGTTATATTCGACTGGCCAAATGTAAAAATGATTGTTCAACACTTTTTAGGAAGGCACTGGGAAGCAGAGCACTAATTTTTGAAATTAATGAATTTTGGTCACCTTTTTAGTGAACTCTCACACATATCAAGGAGTTCCCGTATATTTGGTTGCCATGGCAACAAAACTGTAATTGAAAAATGTTGGATAGTAGATATGCTAAATCAGGGTTAATTGGCAGCACCAAAAAAATGCTGATAAAATAGGCATTTTCTGGTTATCATGAGTGCGTCTAGATGTACATGTGTATGCATGAGAAATTTTGAGAATGGATCCTCAAATGTTGTTACCTGGACAACCACTTGTTTCCATAAAGATGGGCCAACATAACTAACAGGTCTTCAAAGGTAAGTTTTCCCACACAAAAACTTGAATATCTCAAAGACTTTCTTGTCGATTTAGATGAAAATTGGCACATATAGTCCCTGTGCATGTGTAGTATTGTGAACTTGTGGTACAATGGTTAAATTTATGCACAATATAACATATATATAACACCATGTTTTTTTTTACTATTTCAAAAATTTCAACATTAAATCAGGAGAAATTGTACTTGTACTGCTTTTATTTGATCGGGAATTACAATTAGTCAGGGAGTCACAGAGGGCAGGTGTGACATAGGGTATGATTACAGTTTTATTGCATATTATGATGGATGGGGTACCCCAGAACAAGAATCAGGCGCGTGCCACTCCGACACCCTTGGGCATTCCATTCTTGCGGCCATTTTCCAAAATGGCTGCCGGAATCCTATTTTTGACAATGTATCCTCATATAATTGTCATAGGACCATGATTTTTGGGTCTAAACCTAGGTTTTCAGGTATAAGGAATTCAATGAAAGTGGTTTTGATGATGCCAGTTCAATATTCTGGCCGCCATTTTGCAAAATGGCCGCCAAAACCATATTTTTAGCCATATCTCCTGAAATAATTGTCATAGGACCATAATATTTGGGTCTAGACCTAGGTTTTCTGGAATGGGGAATTAAATGAAAGTTGTTTTGATGAAATCAAGGCAATAGTTGTCCTTTAACCCTCTCCTTAATGCAAGATGGCAGCCATCGAAACTCAAATGTGTCATTTCGTCTTGCAACATTCTCCGCTATGTAGTAAAATTCGGTCACTTTCGTTTCTTTTAGTGGACCAGCCAATATATTGTGACGACCTAACCAGCGCCGTCAACATTTTGACAATCCACAAGCGCTGTCAACATTGAACAATAGTGCAAAATACCTTCAACGGCGAATTACGAGACCAATTCTTAACCGATTTTCTTCATTTTTTTATCATTAGACTCGCAAATGAACATACTTTCATCGTATCAGGTCGTCGAGATCATTCCAGTGTTAAAACGGGCCTGCAAGACCCGTCAAAAAGACCGAGTCTTGACAGTTGTGCAAAAAGACTTCAATGGCCACTCCTGAAGCCAATTCTTGGCAGAATTTGATGATTTTTTGACTGTTAGACTCAGAATTGAATACTCTATCTACTCACGGACTATTCTTGACCATTCCATGGTTTTAAATCGTCCGTCCGACCCCCGAACGATCGTAAAAACGATCGCGAGTGATCAACAAGATCCAAACAAACCGCCATTTTGACAGATTACGCAACACTGGGCATGCGCTAGTTCCAAAAGTTGATAAATAGAGGCGCATCACACCGATTTCGTCACTCTTGATCGAGTCACCATCCTGATCACATCTCCAGAAAATATTTATATTCATCCCTGGATGAATATATGCTCCCAAATATGCACCCAAATGAAGATTCCAGCCAAGTGACAATATTCACCTGATTCAAGATCTGACACTCAGGGAGCATATAAATATCACCCCGGTGCATATAAATATCACCCGGTGCATATAAATATTCCCCCGGTGCATATAAATATTCCCCCGGCGCATATAAATATTCACCCCTCCGAAAGTCAAGACCTCCGATGTTCATCTCAAGTCAAGTGAACTGACACTCAGGGCGCATATAAATATCACCCCGGTGCATATAAATATCACCCGGTGCATATAAATATTCCCCCGGTGCATGTAAATATTCCCCGGCGCATATAAATATTCACCCCTCCGAAAGTCAAGTCCTCCAATGTTCATCTCAAGTCAAGTGAACTGACACTCAGGGCGCATATAAATATCACCCCGGTGCATATAATTATCACCCGGTGCATATAAATATTCCCCCGGTGCATATAAATATTCCCCGGCGCATATAAATATACACCCCACCTAAAGTCAAGTCCTCCGATGTTCATCTCAAGTCAAATGAACTGACACTCAGGGCGCATATAAATATCACCCCGGTGCATATAAATATCACCCGGTGCATATAAATATTCCCCCGGTGCATATAAATATTCCCCGGCGCATATAAATATACACCCCACCGAAAGTCAAGTCCTCCGATATTCATCTCAAGTCAAGTGAACTGACACTCAGGGCGCATATAAATATCACCCCGGTGCATATAAATATCACCCGGTGCATATAAATATTCCCCCGGTGCATATAAATATTCCCCGGCGCATATAAATATTCACCCCACCGAAAGTCAAGTCCTCCGATATTCATCTCAAGTCAAGTGAACTGACACTCAGGGTGCATATAAATAATCACCCCAGTGCATATAAATATTCCCCCGGTGCATATAAATATTCCCCAGCGCATATAAATATACACCCCACCGAAAGTCAAGTCCTCCGATATTCATCTCAAGTCAAGTGAACTGACACTCAGGGTGCATATAAATAATCACCCCGGTGCATAAATATATGCTCCTCATCAAAAGTCAAGTGAACTATTGACTCTTATTATTTGAACAACGTTAAAGAAATTCAATTAATTAACATTAAATTACATTGATTCTACACAAAGAGATTGATGTATCTACAATAAATGATCAACCTAAGAAAGTCTTCATCCTGAATAATAATTTTATTGTTACCCCATGGTTGGGCGTAACAATATCATTCTTAACTGTTAGAGGCATTTCTTGTTAATGGAAGGTACCTATGCCAATTAGATAGTTTTTTAAACAAAAATCCAATATTAACTGGAGTATAAATGTCCGATGGGGTTTCTGCAAAGGGCCATTTTAAATTGAAGTTGACAGCAGAAAAACAATTCCTAGAAATTCCCAGCTTATTTCAGTTTAGCTATCTCAAGAAATATCAACAAATAATTAAGGTGCCAGATGAAGGCTGACACCAAGAGCATGATGTCAGCTTTTATCTAGCTTCTTGGTTTCCTTTTCACTACTACTTGTCAACCCTCCAAAAGCTAAATTAATGTCGCCGTCACTATCGAAAATGTCCTTGAAAACTCAAAATCCTGCCATTTATTTTCAGTTCCACTTATCCTTATCACTAGATAACTCACTCCTGACAATCAAAATGGATATGGTTGGATAGCCCTTGATTTCAGCTTTTATTTGACACCTTTGTTTCCTCTAGCAACATTCATTTAGCTTTCGACAGATTAACAGTTGTAGTAACAAGAAAACCAAGAAGCCAAATGAAAGCTGATATCAATGGCTATCCAACCACACCCCATAGATACGAATGAGGTCCTCCGGAGCGATTTTGATCCTCATGGGGCAAATAACGATCCTCCCAGGGGAATAACGATCCTATGGACCAATTTGGTGTGCTCCGGATAGAAACAATCCTGGATTTTTAAATATAGGGGAGACCGGGGCTGGTTGTCACAGGGGCAGGTTGTCACAGTGTTCAAAACTTAAACATGCTACTATTTCTATATAAAGCATGCAGGAGCACTGCCATTCTATATGAATGGCAAAAGGGGAGTGACTTAAACCTATCTGGTGAATAAATACCTATATCATTCGAAATCTTGATGTCCTATTGCACATTTTTTAAATTTCAGAATTCGGAGCAGGTTGTCACATTTTTGGGGCAGGTTTTCACACTCTCGGGGCAGGTTGTCACACTTTTGGTTATGAGCTTGGATGCAGGAAGTGGAACTCTGTAGAGCAGATTTTGACCAAGAAAAGTTATTTTGGACATATGAGGAATCCTTTACTTGCCCAGTTAAGACCTTAACAAACACACTACTGTGTACAAGGGTGCTACAAATGAAGGCTTACCAATCAGCAGCAAAGCATTCTGATCCAGAGGAGGATTTTTATGATTTTTTTTGCAAATTTTACATATAAATTTGAAATCGATTTATTTTAACCCAATGCAATATCTGCATACATCTTAAGTCATCAATAGCATGTATAAAGCACAGATTTATATTTGTGTTAGTTTTTTGGTTGAAAAGCCTGGTCCTAATAGGTAACAACCAGCTCCAAAAAGTGTGACAACCTGCCCCGCCTTTTTGTGACAACCTGCCCCGATTGATGAAAATTCCAAAAACGGGCAACCAAGGCCGTTGTTATCAAAATTGTCACTATTTATTGTTATCATGATTTAAAGAAATATCTACATGGTATGTTTATTAACTTTAGCTTTTTCAACAACTATTTGATGAAGACTAGCATTGCATACAAGTTGAAGGCAAAAAATTACTTTTTGTGACAGAAATTTTTTAACAGACCGTGTGCCTACCAGACTCCCTTCCAGGGGTCAAGATTTTTCAAAAAGACTCCAGTGGGTTATAAAAGCAGTAAACAATGATTGGTTGAGCTGTGTGACTCCATAGTTTATTCCAATAAAAAGTGTGACAACCTGCCCCTGTGACAACCAGCCCCGGTCTCCCCTATCTAAGAAACGAAGCTGTGTAAACATGTTCACCTGCTGAAGCATGTTGTTATTAACTCATACACAAGCAATCAGACTGATGTGTGCTGTAGTTTAGATTTGCTAAGACCCCCCAATTGGGCAAGTGAAAGGAGAAAATAGTTAGAAGAGTCGTGTTCATGACTAAAATGCAGCTTTTATAAGAGTAATGCCTGGTTCTCACGACGGCGATTTGAGAGCGACGCATCAAGAGAAGTCATTTCTTGGAAAGTTGTGGCGTAGAACGTTGGTTTTGGCACGTTACGTAATCAATTAGTGTCATGTGCGACGCTTAAAGTTAGTAGCCGCGGTGAGTCTTGAGGTGTCCGCGGCGCTGCTTAAGCTTTCTTCGCCGCGTTCCGCCTCTCTTTCCTCAGCGCAGTTCCAAACAGACGCGTCGCACTTTGTTTTGGAATTCGGCGAGGCTGCTTTTACTTCGCCCAATGTTGTTTCCTCTTACGCCGCTGATGGTTGTGAGGCAGCTACGTCTGAAATTGGCGACCTGCGACGCATCAGGAAACCTTCGGCGTACACCCGAGGTAAGATGCGTCGCTGAAAATGACAGCCTCGCCGAAGACTGTAAGGATGCAACGCCGCATTTAGGGACTTGTTACTGCGTAACTTGATGGTTCATCGTCGCACATGCATTCATAAAGCGCCGAGGACATTACAGGCGCGTCGATGCTGACCTTCTTCGTCGTCCTTGCCTTAAGCAGCGACGAAGGTCTCTTAAGCATCGACGAACGTCTGTTGTTGCAGCGCTGCGGCAAAGTGTGTTTCGCTGCTGCAGGAGTCACTTTTGGTCATTATAAAAAGGGACACAGAGGACCTCCTTGCTTCATTTGCTGATTGCCCTTCAATGAGAACACAACGACTGCCTACTGAACATATGCATGATGAATGAAGAAGAAATTATTGTTGTGGCTGGTGCTGCTGCTGTTGCTATCGGAGCTGTCTATTTGAGACACAGGAGGAGGAGGGCCAGGAGACAGAAAAGGTGGTGGATTCGCAACTGGTTGCTGCAGAGGGAACAACATGGTCACTTCCATCAACTGCTGCCTGAACTGCAAGTGCGTGACGTGTCCGGCTACTACAACTACACTAGAATGCCCCCTGCCATCTTTGCTGAAATCCTGGAAGCTGTTGGACCACTCATCGCTAAGCAAGACACCAACATGAGGAGGGCTTTGGAACCTGGTCTGAAGTTGGCTAATGGCTATCACCCTGCGGTACATGGCAACAGGAAACAGCTACAAGTCCCTAGCTTATGCTTTCCGTGTGGCACCCAACACCATCTGCAACTTCATCCCTGAGGTCTGCCTTGCCATCGTTCACACCTTCGAAAGACAGCTGGCACTACCCACACAGCCTGAAAGATGGAAGGAGATAGCCAAGGCTTTTGAGACGAAATGGAACTTGCCCAACTGCATTGGAGCTCTGGATGGCAAGCACGTCGCAATCCGATGTCCCAAGGCTGCAGGCTCCTTGTTCTACAACTACAAGGGATTTCACTCCATTGTCCTGATGGCCCTCGTTGATGCCGACTACAAGTTCATCTATGTGCAGGCTGGCTGTCAAGGAAGTGCATCTGATGGCGGCGTCTTCAGGGACACAGTACTTCGACAACTCCTGGACGAGGAAGATCTAGGCCTACCACCTCCAGAACCTCTACCTGGCACAGAAGACAATCCTTTCCCATATTACATCGTGGGTGACGAGGCATTTCCCCTGAAGACATGGCTGCTCAAACCAGTGCCAAGAAAGAACCTTGACATTCCTTCCAGAGTCTACAATTACAGGATTTCAAGAGCCAGGAGAGTGGTGGAGAATGCCTTCGGTCTGCTGTCACACAGGTTCAGATGCTTCCTGACCACCATGCCCCAACGAACTACAAGAGTGACATACATCACAATGGCTGCTTGTGTTCTACACAACATTCTGCGAGATAGAGTAGGCGTTAGGGTGGGCTGAAAAAAACTTTTTTTGGAATTTCAATATGCCAGTGGTATAGAAAGTTGGCTATGGCCAAAAAATGATAATTGGTGCAAAAAAATTTTGTGGCATGCGACTTGTGCCGGGCCACTCCGGCTTTTATGAAATTGCATATTTTCAGCCATTTCGCATGCTTTTTTAGACCATTTTTTGGCCTGAGTCAGCTTCCTTGGTTTCAGAAGGCTCAATGGCATACTTAAATCTTCTATGAAGGCCATTTTGGATATGAAACACCATAAACAGGTCGCTTATATTCAAGATATAGCCATTTCTAGGTAAATGTTGGGATTCAGAATTTGGCTTTTTTTGCTAAAAATTGCCCGAAAAATGTGAAAATGTCGGAATTGACCCAACAAAAAATGATTCCAAGGTAATTGTAATTACCCCGAGTCCTCCCCATGCCCCAAAAAAACATTTTCAGCGTATTATCTGCATCAATTTGTTGTTTTAGTTCCCAGAATAGGGGCAATTCCGTAAAGTCAGATTTACAGATTTGACACTTTAGCAGCTTGTGTAGCCCTACCATTACACCTCAGTTATTTCATTGTTACATAGGGATGAGGCCAGGTAATAGGGGTATCAGACAAGCTATCAACCAAAGCTCCAAGTGCAATAGGAGCTGAGCTACAAGGCGAAATGTCATCTTGTCGAACATCATATTGAATGTCCGCGAGTGAGTACGTCCGACAAGATGACATTTCGCCTTGTAGCTCAGCTCCTATTGCACTTGGAGCTTTGGTTGATGGCTTGTCTGATGCCCCTATTACTTGGCCTCATCCCCATGTAACAATGAAATAACTGAGGTGTAATGGTAGGGCTACACAAGCTGCTAAAGTGTCAAATCTGTAAATCTAACTTCACCGAATTGCCCCTATACCGGAAACTGAAATCACAAATTGATGCAGGTAATACGCTGGAAGTGTTTTTTAGGGCATTGGGGAGGACTCTTGGTAATTACAATTGCCTTGGAATAACTTTTTGTTGGGTCAATTTCGATAATTTCAATTTTTTTGGGCAATTTTTAGCAAAAAAAAGCCATATTCTGATTCCCAACATTTACCCAGAAATTGCTATATCTTAAATATAAGCAACCTGATTATGGTGTTTCAAATCCAAAATGACCTTCATAGAAGATTTAAGTATGCCATTGAGCCTTCTGAAACCAAGGAAGCTGACTCAGGCCAAAACATGGTCTAAAAAAGCTTGCGAAATGACTGAAAATATGCATTTTCATAAAAGCCGGAGTGGCCTGGCACAAGTCGCATGCCACAAAATTTTTTTTGCACCAAATATCATTTTTTGGCCATAGCCAACTTTCTATACCACTGGCATATTGAAATTCCAAAAAAAGTTTTTTTCAGCCCACCCTAGTAGGCGTCCACCATGCCCGTGACAATGAAGTGATGGACAGAGAAGATCCACAGACACATGACGTCGCTGAAGGAGTTTGGAGGGGAGACCGTCAATTGCATGACCTAGGAGAACCACTTCGACACGGAAATGCCTCCAGAGATGCCAAGGCTGCTCGAGACTACCTACGTGACTGGGTCAACAGTCCGGCAGGAAGTGTCCCTTGGCAGTTGGAGAAAATCTGAAGAAGATGCATTCAAAACAACAAACCCCAGGTCCTTTTAAGGGCCACCAAATCCTCCCAATTGAGCTGGCCATGTACACATCCTATGTTGACAAAACAAGCCCAAAAATCAATCAATCAATCAATCCCTCCATCCATCTATCTATCTATCTATCTATCTATCTATCTATCTATCTATCTATCTATCTATCCAAGTCCAATCCATGCAAAGTGACGACAACTGCTTTTCTTTTGCTGCAGTGTATATATGTAACGAGCATTGTGTTCCATCTATCAAGCTATCTATCTATCTATCTAGCTATCTATCAAGCTATCTATCTTTCTATCCAAGTCCAATCCATGCAAAGTGACGACAACTGCTTTTCTTTTGCTGCAGTGTATATATGTAACGAGCATTGTGTTCCATCTATCAAGCTATCTATCTATCTATCTATCTAGCTATCTATCTAGCTATCTATCAAGCTATCTATCTATCTATCCAAGTCCAATCCCTGCAAAGTGACGACAACTGCTTTTCTTTTGCTGCAGTGTATATATGTAACGAGCATTGTGTTCCATCTATCAAGCTATCTATCTAGCTATCTATCTAGCTATCTATCTAGCTATCTATCTATCTATCTATCTAGCTAGCTATCTAGCTATCTACCTGCCACTTGCCCTAGACAAGTGAAATTACAAAGTGATGCACTTGTACTAGTGCAACCAACCAACACAAGTTTTAAAAGCAAAGCACTTGTACTAGTGCATTACATTTTAATTAAGAAATTCATGCACTTGTACTAGTGCAATAAAAATATGTTTATACCAAAGAATGCAGCACTTGTACTAGTGCTGCACTTGGTATGTTTTGGGGCAAAGAAAGGGGGAACTAGCACCTTGCTTTTATGAAGGTGATTACTTTTAATGAAGGCCAGGACCGGACTTTTGTTTTGGGGGACTTTTTTTTTGGGGGACTTTTTTTTGGGGGATTGTCAACGTTTTTTTTGCTCTTTTTTGGCTCTTTTCGGTCAACACAAGCTCTTTTTTTTTGTCAACATAAGATGTGTACGTGGCCTGCCCTTTTGGGAGGATTTGGTGGCCCTTAAAAGGGCCGAGGTTTTTTGTTGTCTTTGCTGCATCTTCTACTTTCGTGGAGAAAGGAGATTGTCAGTCCAACTGGCCGAAGGGGAAGGCTGGTGCTGGTGATGGGCGGCCGGTTGACCAAAGCTGGGTCCAGGGGGGTAGCCGTACTTCTCAGGGCTCTCCTGAGCATCCATCATCAGTGTCATGGAGGATGGGCTGGGCTGCATCACGGTGTAGCTGGGAGTCTGCCTGGAGGATCCTCCTTCCCTGGGCTGGTGGTGGTGGTAGTGATGGCTGCTGCTGGAAGCGTGGTGGTGCTGCTGGTGGTGGGATGGCACATACGTCGAAGAAGGAGGAGGATGAGGAGGAGGTGGCATCTGCAGGCGCTGAGGAGGATGAGGAGGCTGGAAGGTCTGCTCCTGCTGCTGTCTTGAATGGCGGCTGGCCTCATCATCCCAGTAGAGGGCGGCCTCTGCAATGGTCCTGACCATCTTCCTCCTGATTTCAGGGCTGGCGTGCAATCCCACGTGGTAGAGGTCCTGGCACTTCATCCTCCAGTACTCCTGGTCGGGTGTCAACTCCTGGTGGTCGGGGCACATCTTGCAGCCAGAGCCTTTCAGGATTTTCTTGGCGGAGGACATGGCTTGCATGCTGCCTGCGATGACGTTCATGGCGGAGTGCATGGCTTCTTCTGCTGGGGCCTTCCTCTTGGTTCCCTTGGCAGCGGCTCCAGGCTTTGGTGCTCCAGGGAAGACTTGGGACTGCTGGCTCTCAGGTCTGTCCTGTGCTGGCTGTTCAGGTGGCATGTCCGGCATGTCATACGAAGCTGGCAGGGAATCCTCAGGGTTGTAGCTGTCCTCGGAGTCTGAGGCTGGCCGGTTGGCAGACAGTTGAGAGATGGCGGACAGCTCCTTCCCTGGCTTGTGGACGATGGAGTCCTTCAGGAACCGACAGTTGTTCAGGATGTACTGGTCCCTCTCTGTGAGCGTCTCCTTCCTGGCGGCTCCTGAAGCTTCAGGCCTGACGAGTCTGGAGAAGTGAGTGCGGACTGTCTTCCTCCAGTTGAAGATGTCCTGGGAGGTGTACTTGGGTCCCAGCTCCTTGGCTTTTTCTGAGTCCAGCAGCAGCTTCTCGTTCCCCTTGTAGCCTCTGGTGCCCTTCATGTAGAGGACAGGATGCTCTCTGTACCAGTTGATGAGGTCATCTTCTTGGTCAGATGTGATGCCCAGGTTGTTCCGGATGTTTTTCTTGGGGGCCTTCCCTTTGCCCTTCTTGCCCTGGACTTGGCTTCAGCAGCTGCAGGGGTCTCATCAGCAGAGTCTTCTTCTTCCTCCTCGAAGGTGTCCTCATGGATGGCCACTCTGTCTAGAGCAAGAACAGGCTGGCTCTCTTGCGTTTTCTTGGGAGTCTGCTTCGGAGTCTGAGTCTTCTTCGGAGTCTGAGTCTTCTTTGGAGTCTTCTTTGGAGTCTTCTTTGGAGTAGACTTGGCAGTAGGCTCTGGAAGACCCGTGGAAGACTTGGCAGCAGGCTTGTCAGCAGGCTTGGCAGCAGGCTTGGCAGCAGGCTTGTCAGCAGACTTGGCAGCAGGCTTGTCTCCTTCATCAGTTTCAAACAGTTCAACTGATGAATCTTCATCTGTTGTGTTGTCTTCTGGCCGGCCCTCGAAGATGGTCTCGCTGACGACAGTGGCTTTGGTGGTTGAAGTGGTGGTCTTCGTCTGGCTGCCAGCTGTAGTGGAGGTGTAGAGCCCAGGTAGAGAGAGGTCTGCCATGGCTGTAGTGAAGAATGTAGTCACTGCAGCATCTGAAGGTTCATGGAGAGGAGTTGCAGCTGGAGTTGTAGCTGGAGTTGTCACTGGAGTGCTCCCAGGAGTGTGAAGTGTTGACCTGGTGCTGAGCTTGGTTGGTGCCCTGGTGACGACGGTGCCCTTTCTCCTCTTTGGTCCCATGTTGTAGCAGCAAAAGTACAATTGTAGCAACAAAAGTAGCAGCAAATGTAGCAGTTGATAATAGTGTCGTGGATTCTAGGTGTGTTCTGGTCGAAGGTCTGAGTGGGTATGGTGCTCTAAACTGGCCTCCTCTATATATATGCAGGGTGCGGACCGCCTCTTTCCCCCTCCTTCGCCCCCCTGCTTCGCTGCTGCTGCCCCAGCCGCTGCGCAAAAAGAGGGTGACACGCAGACAAAGGGTTGATGCTAAAAATAGAACAACGCATGCACTCAGGCGCCACTCTGTCTGCTGCATTGGGGGTCCAAAAGACGCGGCGCGCACCCTCTCACGTGCGTCGAACATGTGTCTTTCCGCGACGCGTGTCTGAAACATGTGACATGAAGCAAGAGCTTTCTGCTACACTGCTGTTTCTGCGTCGAAGCTCTTCTTTGTGCGCCGCATCTTAAAAAATCTGCGGCGCGCACTGATTTCTTTTTACGCTTCTTCTTGCTTCACCACTTCTTTCCTCGCAAAGATTCAACCGGTTGAATCTTTTTTTCCTGCATCGTCAAATTTCTAGGAATTGCGTAGAAAGACCTCTTAAAACGACGCATGCTGTTCCTGTTGCGCCGTAAAGCCAAAATTGACGGCGAACATGCTCAAATCTTTGCCCTTTCCTGGAAATATAAGAAACGCCGTCACTTAAACCCTCTGTTACGTCTCCGTGAGAACTAGCCATAAAAGTTCATTCCAGGCATTTCTTAAGAGTCAGGATAACTGAAAATGTATTCAGAAATTGTCTTGGCAAACTGAATAATATTGTGGACCTTCAAAATTCAAATGACAGCTAAATTGCTGTAAGCATGGATTGAAACGATCCTATGAGCTTTTGTTTTGAATGGAGAAAATCATGAAACGGATCCTATCAGAGCGGCTGACACATGTTTGCTGCTTCTGGGCAGCCAATTACAAGCTTTAAAACCCAAGTAACCTGGTCAGCAGTTAACTACCAAACTGATATTTTTTCATTTACATTGATTTATCAGATTATTAGCCCATTTTGAGTCACAAAAAAATTGAATCTGATGCACTTGCTAATGGAGGATAGCTGTATAGGATCGTTTCACCTTCTCTGGTAGGATTATATTCAGCACACTAAAAACAATTTTGGTCTTATTATGCTACAAAATATGATTTTAACAAGAGTTGAATAAAGTCTGCAAGCAATCAAAGTCTAAATATTGTAGAATAAGTCTTCTGTAACCCTACTTGTCCTTGAATGTGCTCTGAACTGAGAAAAATACATACAAAATGACCAACTCCATGGACATTCACTCAAACTTGAAAACTGGGGGAGCTTATTGTGAAGTAACTATTAGAAATATCAGTACAGTACCTGATTCAAATCTGACCCTAAGAAGTTAATCCAACAGGTGGTAGGGTCCTATATGGCAAAAATGTTATAAAAGGTTCAGAAAAGTCCAATTGTTTGGCATACTGACACTCCTGCATGTGGAGATTGCAACGGAGGATCTGTTACTGCTCCATAAGGATCAAAATCGCTCCGGAGGATCTCATTCGTATCTATGGGGTGCAACCACATCCATTTTGATTGCTTAGGAATGATTTATTTGGTGATTAGGATAGGTGGAATTGAAAATATAGGGGAGGATTTTGTGTTTCCGAGGAGATTTTTGACAATGACAGCAATATCTATTTAGCTCTTGCAAGATTTGACAGCAGTAGTAACAAGGAAACAAAGGTGCCAAATGAAAGCTCAAATCAAGGGCTATCCAACCACATCCATTTTGATTGTTAAAAGTGAGTTCCCTAGTGATAAGGATAAGTGGAACTGAAAATACATCGCAGGATTTTGAGTTTCCAAGGACATTTCAATAATGATGGCGACATTGATTTAGCTTTTGGTGAGTCGACAAGTTGTAGTGAAAAGGGAACCACGTAGCTAAATGAAGGCTGACATCAAGCTCTTGGTGTAAGCCTTCACCTAGCATCCTGTTAATATTGGATTTTTGTTTAAAACTATCTAATTGGCATAGGTACCTTCCATTAACAAGAAATGCCTCTAACAGTAAAGAATGATATATTGGCTGGTCCACTAAAAGAAACGAAAGAGACCGAATTTTACTACATAGCGGAGAATGTTGCAAGACGAAATGCCACATTTGAGTTTCGATGGCTGCCATCTTGCATTACGAAGAGGGTTAAAGGACAACTATTGCCTTGATGTAATCAAAACAACTTTCATTGAATTCCCTATTCCAGAAAACCTAGGTTTACACCCAAATATCATGATCCTATGACAATTATATCTGGAGATATGGCTAAAAATATGGTTTTGGCGGCCATTTTGCAAAATGGCGGCCAGAATATTGAACTGGCATCATCATAACCACTTTCATTGAATTCCTTATACCTGAAAACCTAGGTTTAGACCCAAAAATCATGGTCCTATGACAATTATATGAGGATATATGGTCAAAAATAGGATTCCGGCAGCCATTTTGGAAAATGGCCACTAGAATGGAATGCCCAAGGGTGCCGGAGTGGCACGCGCCTGATTCTTGTTCTGGGGTACTCCATCCATCATAATATGCAATAAAACTGTAATCATATCCAATGTCACACCTCTTGTACAGGATCAATAGGACTGTCTCCTTGACTAAATATATTTGTTGTATTTTGGCTAGTTGCTTGGTTGCCATGGCTACAAAAACGGATTAAAATTGAATTAAATACAGCTTCTGATCAATGATTTGCTCAGGTATAACAATGCAAATATTAAGCCCTGTAACTGAAACCATATTCTTGATATGATGAGATACATGTTTTTCATTATGGTCAGTAACAGTGCGACTTGTTGTCAAGGTAACTGAATTTTGGCAAGATTACCCTGAAAGAATCAGTTGAAGCTAAGACAAGAATTGAAGGCCTGTGTTGTGGCAATAAACAGGTGTATAAATTAACTAGTATCAGTGATAAAATTTAATCTGACAGCTTTTGTTATGTAAGGAAGTACAATATTTTGTGTGCTTTTTGGTTTTTGTTTGGTTGTCATAGCAACAGTAATTGTGGAAAACTTCAGATAGACATACATTTTGACAGATGTTTAAATCAGGTATCACTATGCTTAAAAACAGCCCCTTATCTGAAGTGGCCTGTCTACTACGATAAAATGAATTTTTTTTCTTGACTTGCAATTGAACAGTAACTTGTTGCCATGGAAACGCTTTTAAAATGACTTTCCCGGGAAAAAAATTTTTGGAGCTTAGGCAAAATTGATAGAGCATCAAAAACCGAGCTTGTATGCCAAATTTCAGAGCTTTGTCCAGTTTGTCACATTTTTTTTCGCTAAGAGACCTGACTATAGGGCCTGCCTGGCTGCGCGTGAATGTGCGCTCACTACCACTTTACATGAGTAGCGAGCCACCTTGATTAAGCCACTTTTTGAGATTTGCTCCATGACTATTTAAAAGCATCAAAACTGATTGTGATTATATGCTTAAATTTCAACAAATTTAGTATTTTGCTTTTGCTTAACATTCTTTTATAGCTTTCATTTAACAATTTTAATCAGAACATGCACCTGCTACTGTGTACAGGCTATAATTCCTGACAATTTGGTTGAGCCAGTATTAGCTTTGTTTTGATTGGTCACAATGATAGGCCCTTTGGCGATGCATACCAGCTGAGTGAAAATGAACGACCATGCAAGAATTTAACGCTTACACATGAATAGGTAAGATGGAGGCGGCAGCTCTCTGAGACATCAAAAGCTCCTTAATCCGGTTGTTAAACAGTCTAATTGTTGAATGGTAAATCCATAAATGCATTTTTTAGTGGTCTCAGTAAAACAATGCTTGAAATTAAGGAAAGGAAAGAAGTCAGAAGCAAATTACATTGTAATGTAAGTAGCTTTTGCACCAGAGTCAGAGTGGAAGTCACACAGAATTTTGGATAGATTCGGAAAAAGAGAAGAATCTCAAAGGAGTTAGAGTCAGAACACATTCTTAAGACTCCCGATTTTTTTTACAAGAGTATAATGATGTATGTTTAGAAAGAGAGATTAAAATAGAGCTTTGAGTCAGATTCAGAAGTCGGACGTTTTGAGGAGGTGTTAAGAGTCAAATAAGTAATGCCCCATTCTCACGGCACGTTACGGAGCATGCACTTCAGGGGTCGGCGGGATGGTATTTCCTGGTAATTTGGATGAATTTGGGTGATCCGCCGTCGACTTTTTACATCCCTCAGGGGTAGTTTTTGTTTCCCTCAGGGGTTCCTAGAAATGGAAAAACTGTGCCATGGTTGTCAAAAAAGATTCAACGCGTTCAAACTTTTTTCCATGACGGCGGAACAGAGCCCAAGATTTTCTTGATTTTTGGATGTTGTCCGGCGGGGATTTTTTCAGTGAGAACGTCTCAAAAACATCTCCGGCGGGATATTAGGACATCCCCTGCCCCTGAGGAGACCTCTCCTGCCCCTGCGGGGACCTCTCCTGCCCCTGGGGGATATTTTTACTTCCCCTGCGGGACATTTGCAGCCTCGCCGGCAGTTTTTGACATCTCGCCGACGGTCTTTTGACATCCTGCCAACGATTTTTGACATCCCACAGGCATTTAGATCTTGCCCCCCAGGCATTTAGATTTAGATCTTTCCCACAGGGATATGATCTTATCCTGCCGATTTACGATCTTCTCCCACCGTGATATGCTTTTAATTAATTATATAATCGTTTTATAAACATTGTATGTCGCCGGGATGGTAATTTTTTTCCTAGAATTCAACTCAAGCTATCCCTCAGCGGTAAAAAAGTTCTCCGTAACTCGCCGTGAGACTTGGGCATAAGGAGGAGTTGGGAGTCACAGCATTTTCCACATATTGACGATTCAATCATTCATCACAACTTATAATGACCTGACTGAAAAGCCAGTTTGCTTTTAAAGCAGACAAGTGGAGTGGAACTGCAGGCGTGAGAATTCAGGTCAATTTGGCATCACCTTGATTGAATCGGCATGCAGTTGTAGCTAATCACATTTAGAAGTTAGGCCCAATGGATTTCAGACTTTCACTTTTTTTGGGACACCCTATTCCTCAAACAAGCTCACTCATTGTAAATGAGACCTTTATTCAATGACTTATTCGAAAACTAAGCTTTATAAACATTCCACGAGTCCTGAAGAGCTTAAATAACTTTTATTTTTTTCCCATTGCTGATGTTGCAATGATAAATATAAAACATTTAGCTGTATCCTTCTAAGTTTGTACTTCGAAAGAAAGTCGTCACTTTCACATAGTACCATCCAGATAACAGGGTAAATTTATTTATTTTTGGCCATCTTAGCAAAGGGTTTGCCGAACTAATTATTTAGATACAATACACCTTTTTATGAAATTATAGTATACATCTTTGCCACTGTATCCTAGCAATCCTGCACAACACTTCAGTTATTATCCTTCCAAAAAGTATGTAGAAAGTGATTTTTTTCTTGCGGTGGAAGTGTGACATCATATGGCAGTTCCAATAGGTTAGCATTGGAAATCAGGTGTTCCATGTGAGGTCACAGGTTGTTCTGCCAATCATTGCTCACTCTGCATAGTATGTCATATCAAATCTGTGAGGTAGTATACCAGCATATGACTACATGCCATGTGTGTAAAAATGAAACACATTCAGTTGTGGCCCGCAGTGGCACATCCAGAAATATTAGGCCTGCGGGGGGAGGCATGCCCCTCAATGTTGAACCAAGGGCACACAAACAAGATTGCTCATGATTTCGATATAGTTATTGATCACAGAGTCGATCCTCCTCCCTTCCCCAGAAGAGTTACAGATGATTTCATATTTGTAGACTTTTCTGAAATAACAAAATATTTTGCAAAATTTCTGGTCTGACATCAGAAAATCCTGCCAGGTGGTTAGTCAAGTTGCCCATTGCGTGTCACTTTTTTTCAGCTTGCTTAAAGCAAGTGATGTTTGCTGGAAAAATTATGTCATAATTTTGACCAATAGTATACAGCAAAGGCCAACTTGGTATTATGGCAGTTGTTCACACATGTCAAACCGCAATCCACATGAATTCTTTCACTTCTTCATGAACTGTTGTATTTCAAACTCCTTTGTACAACTGTTGATTGTTTCAATTTATATTAGATCAGTTTCAAGCTGACTCTGAATGGCTTCACATCTATTTACACTAATTTATCATGCCTTGACTAAAAAGCATTGTCCGTGACATCAGTAAGGGACTATTCAGAATTTATGGCTTGGTCGAGTTTTACCTGAGTGGGTGTTACATGCCTCAAGAGTTTTGCCCGATGGAGCACCAATTTTTCACACATGTTTGAAGGGGGGTACCTGTTACTCACAACATGCTTAAGGGGGGTATGAAATTTTAGTAAAAGAAAAGGGGACACACTGAATATCCACATGGAATGTATTAGAGGTACAAATAAGCATGAAACCAAAAGGGGTAAAAATTTTTGACAGAAAGTTCCAACTAAACTCCCTCCCTCCCCCCCCCCTAGAATCATAAATTCTGAATGGTCCCTCAGCCTGAGGCTCAGACAGGATGGAGGCCCAGTGATGTGGCCAATATTGATAAGAAAATCACAGGGGGGAATCAGATCAGCGATTTGTGGCCCATTGTCCTGCCGTCTGAGCTGAGCTCCTCCTCTGATAACATTCACAATTAAATTATACATGTTTATTTTCTATATAAACAGTCATTGCATGGATCAGCTGATCCTTATCGTCTGAATGCAGTATTTGACTTGCAGAATATGTGTACTAAAAATGTGTGAAACACAAACTGAAACTCTCACTTGAAACTGTTGAAGTCAGTCTCTGTTAGGAGATCAATGGCTTAAAATGCCATGGTCACCCATGTAAAACGCTATGTCACTTTTCAGGAGAGAGCGGTGTCATACCTTCTCTCGACCAATGAAAATTGCAAGAAAAATGATGTATTTTCTACCTCAAATGTCTACAAATATGAAATCATCTGTAATCCATCAATGAAAAATGTGCAAATGTGTATCCCCTTCATGAGACACCCTAGCTGTGCCACTGGCAGCAAACAGTAAACAACATTCAGATCAGGCATCTTATGAGTGACAGTTGTTTATTGATTCACACAGCTTGTAATCTTCTTCTTTCACTTAGTTATGCTTCATGGCACTCTCATACTATGTCATATACCATATATGGCAATTCTGTACACTACATCATGTGCCAACACTACATCATGTAATATTTCGATACATTTGTATATATATTTTTTTTTAACCAATCTCAAATTTTAAAAATCGGTAGTACAGCTAGAAATTATAGGCTGGCAGCAAGGCGGCTAGTCCTGTACTGAACAAGTTTATGTACAAAGTACTTAGAATTGATTCCTAAGCAGAACAACCACACTCACAGTTATATAAACCTTTGCGACAGGCAGCAAGGCGGCCAGTCGACCAATATTTAATAGAGTAATTAAATGTAAACCTTTCTAAGTACAAAAATGACAGGCAGCAAGGCGGCCAGTCCATCAAAACTAAAAAACTCTTTCTAGTTGTATATATGTATATATACATTGTTTTTATCCTCCCTACGGGCGTCACCAGCACTGTACATAGCTGCACCTTTCATCACCACGGGAACAAAGAATAAAACACCCGAGCTGGACAAAGAGGACCGTAAGGACCTGCGTCCATGAATCTACTTATTACTTATTATTACTATCATACTCCACACCTCAGCCAATCACGATGCCCCATCTGTGTGAGGTCACTTACCAATTTTGCTAGATTTTTCAAATTCTACATACTTTTTGGAAGGATAATAATGTCAAATCAGAGCAGGTGTAAAAAAAAGCATTACTTACTGTACACATCTAAGCGTGTGTGTGAGGTAAATTCATTATAACACTAGCATTTACCCGTGATAGAGGATGTATGTGGAGAAAATGATTGTCAGAGAGGCATGTGCTACTGTCCAGAATGAAATGTCCTTTATGTCATTCGAATTAGGGCTTTTGCATGGAAATACCAAACAGTCATAGTGTCATGACTGTTGTTGGTTTTTGGGGAAAAGATAAGTTTCAAGAAAAAAGAAAGCATTGAGCATTTAAAAAAGCCACTCTGTCCTTAATTATTGTGTGTGATGCTTTTCAGTTTGTCATTGGTGGCCTTGCGGCTGTGATGGCTCTTTTGCGATCTGGATAACATTCTTTGGTTCCAAATGAAAGGCATTTTTTAAATGTGAATAGATTCCCAGTGCAAAGTGGTATGTGAAGCAAGAGGAATAAAGGAAAGTGAGAATATTTAGGCCTATAATATCAGTTGAAAGGTGTGTGTACTTCTAGTGTCTATCAGCCAAGCAATCTATCTATCTAGGTAAATTAGTAATCTACCTAATCGATCTATCTCTTTATGTGACTGCCTTAGTGACCATAGGCGGGTCCAGGGGGCGGCCGCTTTCATGAGATAAATGCTTGAAAATGCCATTTGGGGAAAAAAAGTGTTGTCGAGACTGCAATGTTATAAGTATTGCCCCCTCCCCTTTAAAAAAATCCTGGATCCGCCCCTGAACTGTCTATCTCACTATATGACTGTCTATGTTATGTAGGGCTAGTCTCCATTTGAGGGCCGAAACTAAATAAATGTTTCGATGTCAGACTTCTGTCAAGGGGGAAGATGTCTCCTCATTATTATGAAATATGTGTTTTATTTGGTATGGAAGATACATGTGTCAAAAAGTGGATAGCACTTCAGGATCACGCTTCAATAGTGTGACAGCTCAATTGCAATCTGCATTACATGTCAATAGAGGAGATTCCAATTAGCTTAGTGAATAGCAATCAAAGAGTTGTTCAAGACCCCCAGAGTCCTTGCAGGTCTACATTATCATTCTGTGTGAGCCACGGCATTTGTGGTTGTAGCGGTCAACTGAACCAAATGACAACTTGAGCTTCGACCCTGTTTCAGTGGCCAAACATATAAGGATAAGGATAAGGATGTCTTTTTTAATTCCGTAAACCAGTTGTTACATAAATTTCTATTATTTATATTGTACCACAGTATTTTCTTCGGCAGCCGATCATTTGACATGTTTACCAAGCGATTCCATAAAATTATCATATTTAATTGAGCTCTTACTAGACAACTTGTCCAACCCATGTCACCCTCCATAGCAGCCAAGGGACAAAACTTGTGCACACCTAGGAAATCTCTAATAGCTCTATTTTGCACATCTTGAATGCATTTTTGGATTTTAAAACCCCAGACAGCTGAACAGTAATCAAGAATAGGGGTAACTCCTGTTTGATATAGTTTGGAATAGACCGAAAAAGATAAATTTTTGATATTGTATATTTTATGTCGTATGGCGCCAAGTGCTCTTGTCCCTGCAGCTGCCAAGTGTGTGGCTGAATTCTGAAAATTCAAGAATTCATCCAGGTAAAGACCAAGGTATCGATATTCAGATACAATATTCAGTGGCTTCTCTCCACTTTTAAATAAAAATTGTGTTTTTGGACAAGCTGGATTTCGGAAATGTACAATATTTGACTTTGCTTCATTTATGTCTAATTTCCACATATTACACCATTCATATAAATAATCTAACATGTTCTGATTCAGACAAGAGTATAATGTCGTCTGCATATAGCAGTATACTTATTTTAAAATCTCCAATATTTACACCATAATTCATATCTTTAATTCCAGTGGCTCAATCATTTATAAAAAAGCTAAATAAGGTTGACGAAATACAATCTCCTTGTCTCACACCACAAGTGATATCAAAGCATTCTGTGAAAGTGTTATTAATCTTTATACAAGACTTTGAATTTATTAATAGAGATTTAATTGCAAAATACATCTTTCCATTTATATCAAATTTCGAAATCAGTTTATATAATAAGAAATCTCTGTTTACCCAGTCAAATGCTTTTTGGAAGTCTATAAATGCTGCAAAAATACTTTGTTTCATATTAAATTTGTTTGTTATCATTGAAGTGAGGACGAAAATGTGCTCCAGGCACGACCTGCTCTTTCTAAATCCATTCTGTTCTTCTACTAATAGGTTGTTTATATCAGCATGTTGTGTTAGTCAATTATTTAATACACTTGAGTAAATTTTGGATGCACAACACATATAAATGATTTCTTCATTAATGTAGCCCAAAGATTAACTGCTGGACTCCCAAACCTGACTGACCTTTACAGTGCTTTTTCAACAAATTGCGAAAGGTTTTATGAAAACCTAGATATTACTCCTGGTGCCTATTCATGAGTTAAAAGAAGTAGACCCAAGCTTTATCAACAAGGAACTAAAAAATCTAGTTCCCTCCAAAAGTGTGGGTCTAGTTGATATTAGTCCAAGGTTCTTAAAGGATGGAGCAGATGAACTCACAAGTATCATCACTTTTTTGGTTAATTTATCTATCAAGACAAAGGTGGTACCAGACTGCTAAACAAGCAAAGGTTCTCCCTCTTCATAAAAAGAACAGCAAGTTGGAAGTTGGGAACTACAGACTGGTCAGTAGGACACTGTGGCTGAGTGGTCAGTGTTCTTACATCATTGTCTAAAATATTAGAAAAGGCAATCCATAGACAGGTAGAAGATCATTGTCAAAGAAACAATCTGTTATTTGAGTTCCAGTCAGGCTTTCGTGGTAAATATTGCACGGACACCTGTCTTATTTATCTTCATGACATTATAAGATCAGAAAAAAGTAACGGTAAAGTAGTGGGTTTAATGCTTCTGGATGTCCAGAAAGCTTTTGATAGTGTGGATCACAAATTTTTATGTGAAAAGATCAGATTGGCTGCGCTAGACCCAAAATGGTTTGAATCCTACCTACGAAACCGTAAACAAAATGTATTTATTAATGGTAATCCAACAGGTTTTCGCATTATTTTTGGGCCCCCGGTTCTACTTATTATACAGTAATGACATTCAATCGTGTTTAAATTCCACCAATACTAAAATACTGCTTTACGCAGATGATACTATCTTGCTAGCCAGTAATAAGGATCCTAAAACTGTTGCACTTGAATTGTCATCAGCACTTGAAAAATGTATCATTGGTTTACAAATAATAAGCTGGTGATGTACAGCGGCAAGACAGAGTCAATTCTAATAACATCAAAAAGAAAACAAAATCTTCAAAATCAATTCAAAATCAAACTGGGAGACCAGATAATTGAACCTTCTGAAAGTGTAAAATATCTCGGTCTCAAAATTAACAATACCCTTTCAGGTCAAGAAATTGTCGACTCTGTCTTGTCAAAGTGTAACTCTAGATTAAAATTCATGTACCGTTATAAAGACATCCTAGATCAAAAAACTAAAAAGCTCTTAACATCTGCTCTTATACAATGTCACTTCGATTATGCATGAACAGCCTGGTATCCCTCACTAACAAAAACTCTAAAAAATAAACTCCAAGTCGCTCAAAACAAAATTGTTAGATATGTCTTAGACCTCCACCCTAGATCACACATTGGCCAAAATGAATTCAACAGAGTGGGCATATTATCTGTCCCCGATAGAGCCAGGCAGTTGAGGCTTAACCATGTTTATAACGTCTACAGAGGCACTGCACCTTCCTATTTGTCATCAATTCACAATCCTAGTACGATCTTATAATACAAGACATTCTAAATTAAACTTTACTACAAAAACAGCTTATGGCATAACCAACAACAACTTCTCCAACTATGGCTGCAAAGAGTGAAACATCTTGCCTGTAAATATAAAAAAAGGCCTGAGCAACGACAACTTTAAAAAGATGATAAAACAATATCTACGATGCCAAGCTCACTTTAAAGAAAGAGAAGTATTTATCTATCAGCAAACATTAACTGCACAAAACATCTACAACGCTCTTTCTCTATTTATTTTTGATACTTGATTAATGGGATTTTCTGAGCTTCCCCACACCACAGGACCACATTGGAAATAAGATGTGTCTTTTATGTGTTATCCTGAACACCTTGTAGCAAATAAAATCAAATAAAATCAACCAAAACAAACATGGCTGTCACTACAGCGCTCGCTTGGAAACGCATCATTGAAGGATTGAAAAGTTAAAGAAATTGTGAGGTTGTATTTGGTAATTATGGATAGAGAAAACGTTAATGCATGCAGAGGGCTACATGAGAATAACGAAAAGACAGAGATTAGCACAGAAATTAAGAAAACGGCGATGTGCATGACGTCATGTATCCCAGCTCCCATATTAATATATAGATGAGGCTTGATATCATGTTAATATTTAATTTATCATCTAAAATATACATCTTTTTTGTACAGTGACTTTATTGTACCGTACTTGCTAATTTTACCTGTATCTGTTTGGCCACATGAAAAACAGAAAATTTCTGATTGTGTCAACCAACTAAAATATATTCATAAATAAAAAAATTAATAAATCTTTCTTCATTGAAACAATGCTTTACAAATTTTAAATTGTAATACTTCATTGCAATTTAAGTAAATTGTGACATCAGAAAAGTCAGAAATACAGCAGCATTTCCTGTTTTTTGTTAATGCAGCTGTTTAAAACATCATATTGTGATGTCTTCAATAAGTAGTAGTTTGTTGACTCTTCCTTACCATTTAAGGTCTATAAAAGTTTTTTTTTACCTAAAAAATCTATAAACCAATAAATATCATTTGCCTGCATCTCCTGGTGGTGAGAGACAGAAAATCAGGCAAAATGAGGCCATCACAATTATATAAATGGAGTTAACGGCGTTTTATATTAACTATGCTGTCACAAAACCCATTTTAATGGATTTATCGTGCTGGACGACATATATTTAGACCCAAAGATCATCAAAGATATGGGCGAAAGGGTTTTTTTTTCTGGTAGCCCTGGCTGGCTCTAGTGTACAAATACTTTTTGGTCATCAGGATTCACATTTTTTCGTTCTTACCAGAACTTTTTTTTTTAGTAAAACTGAAATGTATGTGATCCTAACCTACTAACACAATTCTAAAGCATCGATAGGTTACTGCATCATGTTTGCGTTTTTCTGTGAAATATTATGAAAAATCAAAGTGTCCAAATAATTTATGTGTTGGCTGTATATCAGCGAAGGGCCAAAGCATCGCCTAAAAAGACAAGGTATTTTGACTTGCGACGATGGCTCTGTTGGTCACGTGCATATGCCTTCAGTGGTCATGTCCAATTGTCTATGAATAAATGGTACGGCCTATGTGACAAAAGATGTTGATTTTAATTGTATTTTGAATCCAGCAGTGACGCACCAGAAACATCGGAACATGGTGAAACAAAGGAACCCCGTAAAGGACTGATGCGCTATTCAAAGCATCCATGTGCCGTGAATAGGTTGGTAGCATACGATTTTATGATTTTATGATTAAAGCTAAGCTGCATTCCAAATTATTGTTCAACCACAACTCTTTTCCCCATGGGAACATTTAGCCTTATCCACAAGATGATTTTTGTCCTGGCCTGAAGACCAGGACTATGTGAACAGAGAGCATGGCAGAGGGCAAGAATTTGCAACAGTGTTTCCAGGCATAACTGTTGCAACAGTTAGGGAGCAACTACAACTTTCCACTAGAGCTGCTCTTCGTCCTGTCAACAAAAACAATGCTGGGAAAATCTAGTACCCTTTGAGCACTGTGTCTGTTCGGGACTGACAAGTGGCAGCAGAATGCTGACAGTCCCTGGAAAATCGAATTGGTTCAACAATAATTTTATATTACTACGCTGAACTACTTCCACAAAGCATGGTTGCTGGCAAAGATCCAGTCCACTGCTTTGAATGAAAATGTTTGGAAATCATGAGACAAAAAGAAAGTTTTGAAACTTTAGCATAAACTTTGCCTGTGAAACGAATAATTTTCACTCATCAGAAGTTTGATGGTATTCAATCTACTTATGCCATTTAGTGCATGTTAAATTGTGGTCAGAAAAGTGTCGAAAAAGAATGCTCTCTTACTTATTAATGTGTCCATACAAATGTTTTTGCTTTTTGATACTCCACAATTTGGGCACGTTAAGAGATTGGAAGGTTCCTTCAATGAAATTCATTATTTATTCATGCATTGCACCTGTTTTTAGACATAGCACGTTGGACATGGTTTTGAGTTCTGTATAGGACTATGAATCACTGATATGGCTCCTTAAGGAACCTTCTTTTCTGAGAGTACACCAAATCGATATTTTTCCAAAAATATCTGTTGATATGAGACAAAGTACAAGTTTCTGAAAATAACACTATATCAATGTATTATTATTTTCTTTTTGCAATTGTTCTTAAGCGGGCTTCTTGTGTCAAAAATTCCACCCCGTTACCACATTTTCAAGGCACTTTGCCCCGAAATTTGACAATTTGACAATTATAGCATGGTGTAAAATACCTAAGATCCTCAGGGCCTGCATGTTCAGAGAGCAGTAAAATATTGCAAATTCGATGCCTAAATTATAGTACTTTCTATGTCTTTGATGAATTGTATGGCATGGTTTTTAGCATGCTTAAATAAGAATAGCAAAATATCTTTTGCAATTTTCTTAAGTGATTGAAAATGTTTCAGATGTTAGAATTACTTTCATTTGCATTTTTTTCGATATTCACATTCTGAGGGTTTAGGGGGAACAGTGAATCGCTGGACACAGTGAATCAGTGGCTATTTCTAGATGCTGAAACCATAACTTGCTAGAATGTGCCATCTACAGGGTGGGAATTTAGTCCAGCATACTTATTCAGGCACTGGACTTCTGGGGTAAAATATGATTTTGAGCACTAAATCCTGGTATTTTTTATTATTAACTTTTGTAATATAGTACAGGTTATCCAAGATTAACTGGCGTATTTATAATATATGTGTAAGGAACAAGGAACAATAGGAACATGTAATGAAAGTAATGTATTGGTATTTCAGGAGCACATTGTAGCAATTATCAAGATATAAAGATTTTAGATAAATTAATCACACTTGCCACAGTGAATCAGGGCTGCCACGGCGCACAGTGAATCACTGCATTCAGTGATTCGCTATTATAACCCAGGTAAGGATAATGAATAGTTTGTAGCTGTAATTGTCTTTCAGCAGCAATAAACAACTGTGTGTAAATACCCGACCGTCAAATACGCAGAAAAATAAACCTTACCCTTCTGTAAGTCGATTTATTTTAAATGTTAGCAATCTTACGATAATGCTGTTTTGTTTTGAAGTAATAAGTTGGTTTATGACCGTTTTACGTCTGGAAATGTTAATGGAAAAATAAACTTTGATCAGAGACACTATCTGGTTTGTTTTATTTATGGTTTTTGCACTAGATTGTTAAACTTATAACACTGATTCACTGTGCCCCTGCAGCTGTTTAAAAACATCATATTGTAATGTCTTCAATAAGTAGTAGTTTGTTGACTCTTCCTTACCATTTAAGGTCTATAAAAGTTTTTTTTTACCTAAAAAATCTGTAAACCAATAAATATCATTTGCCTGCATCTCCTGGTGGTGAGAGACAGAAAATCAGGCAAAATGAGGCCATCACAATTATATAAATGGAGTTAACGGCGTTTTATATTAACTATGCTGTCACAAAACCCATTTTAATGGATTTATCGTGCTGGACAACATATATTTAGACCCAAAGATCATCAAAGATATGGGCAAAAGGGTTTTTTTTTCTGGTAGCCCTGGCTGGCTCTAGTGTACAAATACTTTTTGGTCATCAGGATTCACATTTTTTCGTTCATACCAAAATTTTTTTTTTTTAGTAAAACTGAAATGTATGTGATCCTAACCTACTAACACAATTCTAAAGCATCAATAGGTTTCTGCGTCATGTTTGCGTTTTTCTGTGAAATATTATGAAAAATCAAAGTGTCCAAATAATTTATGTGTTGATTGTATATTAGCGAAGGGCCGAAGCATCACCTAAAAAGACGAGGTATTTTGACTTGCGACGCTGGTTCTGTTGGTCACGTGCACATGCCTTCAGTGGTCAGCAGAATGCTGACAGTCCCTGGAAAATCGAACTGGTTCAACAATAATTTTATATTACTATGCCAAACTACTTCCACAAAGCATGGTTGCTGGAAAAGATCCAGTCCACTGCTTTGAATAAAAATGTTTGGAAATCATGAGACATCACAAAAAGAAAGTTCTGAAACTTTAGCATAAACTTTGCCTGTGTAACGAATAATTTTTACTCATCAGAAGTTTGATGGTATTCAATCTACTTATGCCATTTAGTGCATGTTAAATTGTGGTCAGAAAAGTGTCGAAAAAGAATGCTCTCTCACTTATTAATGTGTCCATACAAATGTTTTTGCTTTGTGATACTCCACAATTTGGGCACCTTAAGAGATTAGAAGGTTCCTTCAAATGAAATTCATTATTTATTCATACATTGCACCTGTTTTTAGACATAGCACGTTGGACATGGTTTTGAGTTCTGTATAGGACTATGAATCACTGATATGGCTCCTTAAGGAACCTTCTTTTCTGAGAGTACACCAAATCGATATTTTTCCAAAAAAAATCTGTTGATATGAGACAAAGTACAAGTTTCTGAAAATAACACTATATCAATGTATTATTATTTTCTTTTTGCAATTGTTCTTAAGCGGGCTTCTTGTGTCAAAAATTCCACTCCGTTACCACATTTTCAAGGCACTTTGTCCCGAAATTCGACAATTATAGCATGGTGTAAAATACTTAAGATCCTCAGGGCCTGCATGTTCCGAGAGCAGTAAAATATTGCAAATTCGATGCCTAAATTATAGTACTTTCTATGTCTTTGATGAATTGTATGGCATGACTTTTAGCATGCTTAAATAAGAATAGCAAAATCTTTTGCAATTTTCTTAAGTGATTGAAAATGTTTTAGATGTTAGAATTACTTTCATTTGCATTTTTTTTCGATTGTCACATTCTGAGGGTTAAGGGGGAACAGTGAATCGCTGGACACAGTGAATCAGTGGCTATTTCTAGATGCTGAAACCATAACTTTCTAGAATGTGCCATCTACAGTGTGGGAATTTAGTCCAGCATACTTATTCAGGCACTGGACTTCTGGGGTAAAATATGATTTTGAGCACTAAATCCTGGTATTTTTTATTATTAACTTTTGTAATATAGTACAGGTTATCCAAGATTAACTGGCGTATTTATAATATATGTGTAAGGAACATGTAATGAAAGTAATGTATTGGTATTTCAGGAGCACATTGTAGCAATTATCAAGATACAAAGATTTTAGATAAATTAATCACACTTGCCACAGTGAATCAGGGCTGCCACGGTGCACAGTGAATCACTGCATTCAGTGATTCGCTATTATAACCCAGGTAAGGATAATGAATAGTTTGTAGCTGTAATTATCTTTCAGCAGCAATAAACAACTGTGTGTAAATACCCGACTGTCAAATATGCAGAAAAATAAACCTTACCCTTCTGTAAGTCGATTTATTTTAAGTGTTACCGTAAACCGTGGCTACTTTGAACGCTGGGGTAACTTTGAACACCCCAAACATGACCTCTTATTTTCCTTAATTGTGTCAGTCAGGCACCAGAATATGGTGATATGAATTTCAATAATTTTTCTAAGCTATTTTAGCTTTCAAATGATGCAGTAATGCTGTTTTGAAAATATGTGAGTCTGGCAGCAGAACGCATCAAAATGGCCACCATGGAATTTCAATAATTTGATTGTCTGCAAACTTTTATATGGATGTCTGATAAGGGGTTATTGAATAGTCTCAAAAGTTGCAACTAAAATAGAGCAAGTGTCAGTAAATTTTGTAAGAGTAAAATTTTCGCTTCAGTGTCCCATAAGAAAATGGTGACGTTGATTGAGAAATTTATGACATGCAAAAGTTGGGGCTACTTTGAACATGTTCAAATATTCACATCTATCTTGGAGGTATCTTGGCAGCAATTTAAAAATTGCATGGGTGTTGGAACTTGCCCTTGCACTACTGGAAAATTGGTGAACTTCATTTAAAGTCAATCCGATAAAGATAAATGCATTATTATGGTGGATTTTAGGTGATACCGATAACGATGGTGCAAAAATACAAGAAAAAACAGGGTTTGACCCTCCAAAGACTTCAATGATGCCCTTTCTTTTATTAATGAAGTAGTTACTGCAAACGAAATAAATTCCTGCATAATTTTATCAAAGGTGCCCCACAGTGAGTGAGGATTTGAAATACTGGAACACAGTATGAATATAACAAGTCATGAAGTAGACTTATTTCGTTTTTGTCTCTCATATGTGATATGGGGGATATGATGGAAAACAACCTTTTTAGAGGCAATAGCCAGTCGTATTCTTTGGTAGATATTATGAGTGAAGATAACTCTGAGGACAACTCTATTAATCTGTTTGCATATTCACCTTATTATGATGATGATAAAGCAATTGAAGTGTTAAAAAATGGTGTTCAATCGGTTGTTGTACTTAGTCTTAACTGTCAGTCTTTGCATGCAAAACATAGCGAATTACAGGTTTACCTAGAATTTTATGAAATGAATAATGTTACAATTGATATAATTTGCTTACAGGAAACTTGGTTATAAGATGGTTGTGATGTGTCTCTCTTGTCCCTGGAAAACTATCGGCTCATTCCCAAAGGTAAACAATGCAGTGCACATGGTGGGGTTTCTATCTACTTACACAAAAAATATATTTACAAGATTTTAGATGTTTATGAGTCACAGCTCTTCGATAGCCAATTTATTGAAATATCTGGAGATATTTTTGATGCCAATAATGAGAAACTTATCTTAGGAATTTATATAGGCCTCCAAGGCAAAATGTTTTAGATATTGAGAATTTTATAGACGAAATTACACTGGTATTTCACACTTTACAAAGGTATAAAAATGTGCTTATTACAGGGGATTTTAATATCGACCTTCTGAAATATAAGGAAAATCGCCTCGTAAATCAGTATTTAGATAATGTTATAGCTAATAGCTATGTTCCAAAAATCACTTTCCCGACAAGGCTGTCGCATAATCATGGCACTTTGATAGATAATTTTTTAATGAAAATTAATGATAAAATATCTAAATGTACAACTGGTATTTTATTAAACAATATATCTGACCACCTTCCATATTTCATCAGATTACACTGCTTCCAGCATCAAAAAATATCAAAGCAGATTCAAGTTAAATGCAACAGTCCAGGTGCTAATGAACTATTTCAAAAATATTTAGCAAATTATAAAATTGATGAAATATTAGATAAATCCGTAAATGCTGATCCTGAAGAAAATTGTCAAATTTTTAGTGATAGTATAAAAATTGCATATGATAAATTATTCGGAGTAAAGACTGTGAGATTCAACAAGTACAAACACAAGAAGTGTCCGTGGATAACACATGGTATTATCAGGTCATTGAAGTATAGAGATAGACTATATCGGAATCTGAAGCAGATGTCACCACAAGATGGTACTTTTGAATCAAGAAAAATTAATTTTCAAACCTACAGATGTATTCTTAGAAAATGTATTCGCTCTGCCAAGAGGAACTATTACTTCAGCTGTTTCGAAAATTGTAAAAATGACATCAAAGCTACATGGAAAAACATAAATCTTATTCTGAATAATTTTAACAAAAAAAGTGACTTTCCAAAATGTTTCTTGGTAAATGGTAGTTACATTTCTGATCAACTGCAGATTGCCAATCAGTTCAATCTTTTTTTTTACTAATATTGGACCTGAATTAGCAAATAAAATAGATATAATTGAAGGGAAAAGCTATATGGATTATCTTAATATCCCTATTCAAACAAAATTCAAGTTCTCTTCTATTACAAAAGTTGATATAATAAAAGTTATTGATGCATTGAAAGCAAAGACTTCACGTGGTGAAGATATGATATCAAATAAATTATTAAAATTGATAAAATATGAGATTGCAGAAGCTTTATCTATTATAATTAATCAGTCTCTTTTATCTGGGATATGTCCAAAACCTCTGACAATTGCTAGGGTTATTCCTCTTTTTAAGAAAGATGATAATTGTATTTTTAATAATTATCGTCCGGTGTCAATTTTGTCAAGTTTCTCTAAAGTTTTTGAAAAAATCATGTTCGCTCAAATTTACGAATACTTTCTTCAAAACAATTTACTTTTTGATAGCCAATATGGATTTCGATCCCTACACTCTACAGAATTAGCTACAATTGAATTACTTGACTAATTGTATAGTGAAATGGATAACAATGAATCACCCATTAGCATCTTTCTAGATTTATCGAAAGCTTTCGATACAATTGATCACTCTATTTTGGTTGATAAGCTCTGTTATTACGGATTTGATGGTATGTCTTTACAATTAATGAAAAGCTATTTAACAGATAGATTTCAATATGTGGAGTTTAAAGAAACTAAATCAAATTTACTAAGTTTAACTACGGGAGTTCCACAGGGATCGATTTTGGGACCACTCTTATTTATAATTTACAGTAATGACTTGCATAGAATAAATAGCGTTTTTAGACCAATAATGTATGCAGATGATACCACTTTAAGTGCAACACTGAATAATTTTAACACCAGTGAAGATAACTCTATAAATATAATATCAGAACTTGATAAATATAACATTTGGTTTAAACTTAACAAATTATCACTTAATTGCAAAAAATCGACTGCAATGATTTTTCACATGCCAAACAAAAAAGTAGAATATCCTGATATAAGAATTGATGGAATGCCGATTTCATATGTAAAAGAGTTTAATTACCTGGGAATTGTTTTAAATGAAAATTTGAGCTGGAATTCTCATATTGATTACATTTCAAAAAAGATATCGAAGGTGGTTGGAATGTTGAACAGACTCAAGTTTATGCTTCCAGATTCAGTGCTTTTTACAATTTATAATTCTCTAATTGTGCCTCACTTAAATTATGGTGCCTTGATATGGGAACGCAATATATCCAGATTAGTTGTTTTGCAGAAAAAGGCTTTGAGAGCTGTGACCAAAATTAGATATAATGCACACACTAGCATTATCTTTAAAAATCTGAGGACCTTAAAATGCCAAGACATCTGTGCACTGCATTGTTTAAAATTTTGTTTTAAGCTAGAAAATAAGCAACTACCAAAATATTTTCTAAGTTCAGGCATTTTTATGAAAAGGAATGAAATTCATGACCATTATAACAGGAGAATAAATGCTTATTACTTACCAAGGATACGACATGAGTTTATGAAACAAGGAATAAGATTTAAAGTAGCTGTTACTTTTAATGATATGAAGCCGGCTTTCAGGGACAAGATAGATACTCACAGCCTTCTTGGTTATAAAAACTATGTGAAAAATGCTATGATTGACGGTTATGATCCAATTTGCCGCATTGAACACTGTTACATATGCAACAGACTATAAGTTATTTTTACTATTTTATCTTCTATTTTTGTCATTTATTGTTTTGCTTTATAATTTACTTGACAGACAGACAGACGACGTTGAGTAACTTTGTTCACAAAGCAGTTATGTGACTTTTCAAACGGACTGATACTACTGAATGACTGACAGAACCCGACTGATTTAATTACTTTTGTTTACTGGCAACTTTTGTTTGTTTTTCCTTTTATAATTATATATCTGCTGTGATTCATGACTACTTTTTAAAATTTCCTTTGCTGTCTCCCACTCTGCCTCTCAATCATTTTCATTTTTTTTTCTTTATGGTGGCCCTAAGCCAGCGGCCAATTAGGCCTTTTTGGGGTCTCCGACCTGAAAAAGTTGAATTTGTTTATGCATGATTTGTACTGCAACACTGAAAGGTAAATAAATGAATCTGAATCTGAATCTGGAAGGGGAAATGGGTTGTTCAAAGTAGCCCCGCTGCCCCGTCCCCGGGGCTACTTTGAAAACACCACATTTTAGTCATTTTACCCAATATACATGAAAATATTGGTGGACGCAAAAATTTACGTATCCAATTTTGAAGGGGTAATATAGCCACAAATTTCAAAATAATCATACCCAGTCTGCTACTCATGACTAAGCTTGGGCAAGCTGTTAAAGTTCACAAGTGTTCAAAGTAGCCCCGGTTTACGGTAGCAATCTTACGATAACGCTGTTTTGTTTTGAAGTAATAAGTTGGTTTATGGCCGTTTTACGTCTGGAAATGTTAATGGCAAAATAAACTTTGATCAGAGACACTATCTGGTTTGTTTTATTTATGGTCTTTGCACTAGATTGTTAAACTTATAACACTGATTCACTGTGCCCCGGTACTGTTTCACTGTGTCCCCGTATGTTGACACTTGGATAGATAGATAGATAGATAGATAGATAGATAGATAGATAGATTGATAGATTGATAGATTGATAGATTGATAAATAGATTGATAAATAGATAGATATATAGATAGATAGATAGATAGATAGATAGATAGATAGATAGATAGATAGATAGATAGATAGATAGATTGATAGATAGATTGATCGATAGATTGATCGATAGGCAGATAATAGATAGATAGATAGATAGATAGTCATATAGATAGATAGATAGACATATAGAAAACTAGATAGAAGAAAAAGTTGCACGTCGCATATACACTGCAGCAAAGAAAAACGGGTGATCGTCATGTTGCAGTGATGACACTTGGATAGATAGATAGATAGATAGATAGATAGATAGATAGATAGATAGATAGATAGATAGATAGATAGATGGATAGATAGATAGATTGATTGATTGATAGATTGATAGATTGATAGATTGATAGATAGATTGATAGACAGATAGATAGCTAGATTGATAGATAGCCAGATAGATAACTAAATAGACAGATTGATAGACAGGGAGTGGAAGTGATTTAAATGGGTTGTACAGATAGATGCAATCATAAGAATGTGATATATTATGTACGTCACAAAAATTGTAGTTGTTGCAGGGAGGGATTTTTTTTTTGGGGTCTGTCAACATAAAGATGTGTACAAGGCCTGCTCTTTCTGGAGGAAGTGGTAAGCCCTGACAAGGTCTAGGTAAATTTGTTGTTTTTTCAGGGGGGAGGCATTGAATTGCTGTTGCTGCTGCTGCTGCTGCTTCTCTGCTTCATCTTCAAATTTTTTCCATCTGCCAGGGGACACTTCCTGCTGGACTGTTGACGTAGTCTCGTAGGTAGTTTCGGAACTGCTTGGCTTGTCTGCTGGCATTTCCATATGCTGGAGCGAATCCAAGGTCAGGCAAGGGTCTCCCCCTTCACAGTCCTTCAATGACTTCATGGGTTGCAGGATCTTCTCTGTCGATTAGGTCGTGCTCCATGGCTCGATGAATTCCTACTCTGTCTCGCAGAAGATTGTGTAGAGTGCAGGCTGCCAGAGTGATGGCTGCCACTCTGCCGGGTTTCTGGGGCATCGTAGTTAGGAGCATCTGAACCTGTGGGACAGGATACCGTAATATGGAATCAATCGGGACAGAATGGGTCGTTTTTCTGTCATGGCATGGACGTAAATCATCTTAGAAAAACAAATATGGTGCCAAATTGTGTCCGAGTACCAGGTCCAACTATCCCTAGGAGCATTGAAAGATAACTTTATTTCCCAATGATTTAGACACAAAAAACCACTGTCCCAATTCACCCCACAGTTTGGGGTGAATCGGGACAGAGATTAATCTAAATAACTAGTCCTTCCTACCCTGTTTTATTAATTTATAATTATGAATAAATATTAGAAAACATGTTTAGCACCCCCAAAAAGTCACTCTTAGTAAAATTTGAAGTCTATTATGTTTAGAATATTCACTTTTTAACAGAATGTAATAAATCACTGTAAATTGACAAAAATGTCGTTAAACTTATCTGCTTATTTTACAAGTGATGAATAATCATGGACTAAATCCGCAACAAATGATGCCAATTTCAACAATATAAACCAAAAATTCATGAAAATAAGCTGGATTGGAAATTAGTAAGGATTTTTGGGCAAACTCTGTAACTCTGCCTTTCACTTGGATCCGGACCCAGGACTAAACAAACAAAATATCACGTCTCAGCAACTCTCTTTGTCTCTTGAAACAGTTTAAATCAATTTGGATTATAAAATCTTTATTTTTCTGCCTTTATTTGATATCATATCACATCATTTTTTATCAAGTTCAAAAAGTGCATATTTATCACTATTTTGGCCGTGTTTGACACTCCCATAGCATTTCTACGAGATAAAAATAATTTTGCAGCATGGTAGTACCCTGTCCAACATTATTTTATGATATTCTATCACTGATTTCGTTTCTTGAGTTATTACTGGGGTCCGAAAATTACACAGAAATAACTCTGAAACTGAAAGTGCATCAGTGCTTGTTGAATATAGTCAGTGCAAATGTACCTAACTTTATGATTTGCTCCGGAATTGGCCACAACTATACTGCAGGGCAATGTTTAAGGTGCTGCAGCTCCTTACCGCCTGCAGGTAGAATAATGAAAATCCATCCGAATCATTATTGGAATATATATTCTAAGAACGTGCAAAAAATCAAGTCCCTGTTACAATTAGAATGTTACTTTTCAAGAAATAAAATATTTTCCTGTCTTGTCCCGATTCACCCCACACTCAGACAAAAAATTTTTTTAGATTCAAAATGGTTTTTTGAAAAACCAAATTCAATGCAAAAAACCAACATGGATTTTTTTAAGGAGCTGCAGCACCTTAAACATTGCCCTGCAGAATTTACATTTTCAAAAACTGGTCAAAACTTTGCCTGGACCACAGAAACTATAAAAGATACATACACAAAATTCTAACAAAACTTAAATTGTCCCGACATTTTTTAGAGTGCATTGTTCCTATTCACCCCATATTATGGTACCGAAGGCATTCTCCACCACTCTCCTTGCTCTTGAAATTCTGTAGTTGTAGACTCTGGAGGGAATGTCAAGGTTCCTTCTTGGAACAGGCTTCAACAACCAGGTCTTCAGGGGGAAGGCCTCATCTCCAACGATGAAGTATGGAAAAGGATCCTCACTTCTGCCAGGTAGAGGTTCAGCATGGGGTAGCCCAAGTCCTTCTTCTTACAGCAGGTCCCTCAGCCTTGTGTCCAGGAAGACTCCTCCATCCGATGAGCTTCCTTGGCATCCAGCCAGCACGTAGAGGAACTTGTAGTCAGAATCCACCAAAGCCATAAGCACAATGGAATTGAAGCCCTTGTAGTTGTAGTAGATTGACACAGCTCTCCGAGGACATCTGATGCCAATATGCTTCCAATCCAGTAATCCAATGCAATGGGGCATGTTCCACCTCTTCTCGAAGCCCTTGGCAATTTCCTTCCAGGATGCTGGATCCATTGGCAGGGTCAGCAGATGTTCGTAAGCTCGCATGATGGCAATGCAGACACTGAGGATAAAATTGCAGATGGTGTTGGGAGCCACTCTGAAACCATAGGCCAAGGACTTGTAGCTCTCTCCTGTCGCCAGGTACCGTAGGGTGACTGCCAACTTCAATCCAGGTTCCAGAGCCCTCCGCATGTTGGTGTCTTGTTTTGTAATTACAGGAGCCACAGCAGCCAGGATTTCAGCAAAAATTTCAGGAGGCATTCTGGAGAAGTTGCAGTAGCCAGAGACATCATTGTTGGCCAATTCAGGCATCAGTTGGTAGTAATGGCCATGTTGTTCCCTCTGCAGCAGCCAATTCCGAACCCACCATCTCTTCCTCCTTCTTCTTCTTAGATAATAAGCACCAGCAACAGCAGCAACAACAGCAACGTCAAGGTCTTCCCAAGCATCTTCATCAGCCATCATGTCTGTCCAGCATCCAGAAGTGTCCTCTTCAAAGGTCAAGCAGCAAGTGAAGCAAGGCGGTCCTCTGCGGCCCTTTTTATTGGCTTTCGCAGCGCCCTCCTCCGCCGGGGTGCCGTTGACAACCGCCTAATGCTTTTAATTCCCGGCGCTATGCCCTCGGTGCTACTGATATCCCGGTGTAGTAGAAAACCATTCCCGCAGTCGTAAAACCAATACCCGGCGATGTGAAAAAACAGTCCGCCGCGTTGAAATAGCTTCCCTGAGGGGCAGTTATAGCTTCCCTGAGGGGTACTTTTTATATCTCGGGGGGATATTAAAGTATCCCGCAGGAGCAGGAAATTCCTTTCCCCCCGGCGAGCTTTTGGGTCCGGCGGACAACTTTTCTTCCCCGCAGGGAACAAAAAGAACCCCGCCGGGCCTTTCGTTGCATGGTTATCGATTAACCTTAATTGATTACATAATTGCCCTTCCAGCCGTCCTAACTGAAAATCTTCCTAGAAATCGTCTGCCTCTGCGCCGCCAGCAACAAAAAGTTCTCCGCTATGTCCCCTAATAATAATAATCATGCAAAGATTGCCAAACCCAGTGTTTGTAATCCTCGGATTCTTGTGATTTTGCCTAAATGTAAACTTTTGAAAATGTCATATAATTCAATTAATTAACCTATAATCTCATTGCTAGTAATTTGCATTGATTCAGAAGTGTTCACAGCATGCAATGTATTTCATATACGATTTGCCTATTGTCGTTAAAATAGCTCTTGAAAAGGAAAAAAATGGGTCATTTTGCATTGGGGGTATGTAAACAAGCAGTCTTAGAGCACAGCACCGGCCATGCTGCACATACTTTTTGTAGGGACCATCTCAGATCTGTGTTAAAAGCTCCAAACGAAGAAATACTTTACATGGGAAGTCCCTAACTTATTGGCCATAAAGCACCAGCAAAGTACTTTGTCATGAATTTATGTGTACTACAGTAGTGTAGCTACATGAGTTTCTGGAGGGGGCCAATAGGAAGTTGGACTTGCAGAGATAGTTTCCTTATGGTAGGAGTACCTTCCTGATTGACCTCCAATATTAGGAGGGTGTTAATACCACAGAGGAGGTGTCTGTGAGTACAATTTTAAGATCAAGTATATATTGCCCCCTCTTGATATGGAAGTAGCTACACCCCCATGGCATCAAGGTCATGGTTGAGTGAGCAGCTGCTTGGTGTTCATGGTTGAGTGATTGGGGACCATATCCAAAGCACACCTGGAGCACAATTATCCCATAGAAGCTCATAGAGATTTCCTTCAGAAAATTGGTTAAATATAAGTACTGTATATGTATATAAAGATTTGGGGATGATGTAATAGATGTGGTAAAACAACACTGTATGAAAATATTATATATTCAACTCCTCACAACTCCTGTGATTTTCATAAGCACATGAAAGGTGTAATAATCCAAATTTGCAACCCAGCATTAGTTTGAAATAGAAATAGAAATTTCATGTTCATGACAAGCAATATAAAAGGGCTTCTCATTGCCTGGTTTGCTGTCTGTGTTTGTAACACCTGTAATTAGGCATGCCTAATAATGAGGTTACTAAATGTGAAATCACAGTAGGTGCATTGGAGGTACATGTAACTACAGTCGGTTAAAAGCTGAACAGCTTATGTTATCTGTTTTTATTGTCATCACCGACGTTAAATAAAATTTTGCTTTACTTTACTTTACACATGCATAACAAATGAACAAAATATTATGAAAATAAAATATGTCTTTGAAGAAATCTCATATTTCAAACAAAGGTTCCTACAATTTTTTTTTTAAAGAATTTCTTGTTCAGTGGAATCGACATGATTAATGTACATGTATGGTGGATGGGGAAAAAATTAATTTCTTTTTATGTTTACATTAACTGATGCACTGTGTGTAGTTTTAATCAATACCAGAAATAACTTGCTCATAAATTATTTATTTTCTCTAATTGAAGGTAAAAATTGTTTTAGTATTCCAGGCCCAAATATTTAGTCTGGTTTTGTTTTTACTTGAAATAAATTATGTATATTTTTAAAGACATGTCAATACTTTGGCCTAAATACTGTATGCTCCAAAATAAGTATGATGCTGACTGAAAATTTCAGGTACGGCTTGTAGCATGGGAATGCATACAGATTCTGGCCACCTCAGGGTGCAAAATAAAGTGTCTTGTAATATTCAATATTAAACACCAATTCAAAGAGGACCATCCTATGCACGGAAGTTTCAGAGCTTAATACCTCCTATGTGTTGAGATACGTATCTACTCCCATTGTGAAATACTACAAAACATGGCATATTCTACAATTTTTCCCACTCAAGACATAGGCTGTAACTCAGGCCTGCAATACAAAAATGCTTTTATTACTAGTGCTTGGTATTGAGGCTATGTCTACGTCTTCAAAACTAATAACTCTCCAAAGCATCTTTCGATATCTGGTAAAATATGTGACGCTCAAAAATGGGACGTACACCAAAACGTGACGTACTGTGGCTGAGACATTGAGAGAGCTTTGTGGTAACTTTAGCTAATGCTTGAACTTTTCAAGGCAATACCCTATTGTGGCTATCAAGCAACAGTATACTACCAGTCTGGTGAAACTGAGAACTGCATGCTGCTGCCACCTGGCACAAAAGTCGATTTCCTATGCTACAGCATTGCTGTCCCAAGAAATAGTTCCAATTTCATTGCACATTCACAAAATTTCTATTCAACATTGATGTATACCAGAGTCAGATTCGGCAATCACATTCTGTAAGGAAGTAGACAAGGCCATTAGCACACTCAGAAACAGCCCCGGTGTCTTCCAGACAAAATTGTGTGGGTTCCTCTGGTCGAAAGTAGGTGGACTTAACAAACAAATTGACCGTTATTAAACAAGCTATCAACTGATGCAATTTCCAAGAAATAAATATAAATATTGAAAAACATATAAGCTCTAGAAGCACACCGAAGGTGAATGTACACATTCCCGTGCTACAAGCTGTACAGATTACGTGCCGGGAGGTGTGAAAGTGAATTGCACTTTAGACCTAGGCCTAAATGGTGAAGAAAAATTCAGTACAATTGAAGAGGTCATTGAACAGCAATTTACAAGATTGATTGGAGTGAAGCAAATGCAATAAAAGATATCAACACTCTCTGATTATGAGTGTGAAATACCTATGCTTAGTGCAGTCACAACGTGAATAGGCCCACCCAAGAAAATGGCGGCGCAAATCAGTCTGACCTACCCAGCGCTAGCCATTAGAGGGGATGTTTAGAAATCTAATATTATTGCATTTAACTCAAAGAAGACACAATTGGAATAATCTACGATTTAATAGCTGACAAATACATATAAAATAAACCCTTGGAATGGTCTGCTTAGGCCAGGAGGGTAGTGACTCACACATGATTGATATCACTGCATTACCGTCCTATGCATAGCATGCATGGCCGGTAATTAGCGGGCACAACCGCACCACCAATGTCTTTAGCAGGTATCCATGAATCCCTAATACGATTTTAGATTTAACACTATTCAGATTTTAGGAATACAGTTTTATCATTAATCTGTCTTACCGTTGGTAAGAAGGGTTAGAGATGACGAAGCAGAGTGGCCAGTCTGCAACTGTATTTACAATTTATTTTGGTGCTGTCCGGAATTTCGCGAACGGAGTCTTGCTCTCGCGGGAAGTGGCCCGGCCCCTCTGACGTCGTTCTTCCGAGACAGCATTATTCATCACTTTTCTTCGTTTAGAATAAGAAATTTTTTACTTCAAAAAGTTAAAGAAAAAATTAAAAAAATTAAATAAAAAAGTTTTTAGTGAAAATTTTATTAGTAAATATTGCCATCTGTTTCTTGTTTGCTTGAACTCTTCTTCATTGCAGCCATAGAAGCTCATCGGGTTCACCAGCAAGCGGCGGCACCTGTCATCAAATATTTTGAATAGATTAATTATTTAAGTTTTGATGTCAGTATATTTACGATAGCTTATATCATATAAGAATTTCATAATACAACTTTTGCATAGCATAATGTACCTACTGTTCTTTCTCATCTTTTTAAAAAATAATTGAATGTTTTCCTATATAAATTGTGCCTATTACTGTATTTAAGCTGAGGCCTTTTGCCAAAATGACTCTGGGCTACGCCCATTACTTAACTATGCCTTTTGGCCAAATGACTTTGGAGGAATATATGATTTCTTTAGAATGCACCTGCACATGCAGAATTTCATCTGCACGCAGGTCCATGTGCAATGTGCAGTGCCATTTTAAGGAAATTAAATACTGCTGTGACTTTGGGCCAATACCACTTTCACTCGTATTAATCAGTATTACAAAAAAAAATTTTACAAAGGACTTTGATACAATTCACACTTGATCTATAAATATGAATTTTGATCCAATTGTGGGTCACTAGATTTATGGACTAAGGAGCCAAGTGCTCACACTGATAATGATTAACCTTCATGTTGTATGTTTTGTGTCGTCTGTCTTGTCCTGTACGTCTTGTCTTGTCGTCATCTATGTTCTGTGTAATTGTAACTGTAAATTGATGTATTTATGTTTTGCCTAGTAAATGGCAACTGAGCCCACTCCAGTAGTGCGTTTGTCAATCTTGAACATGCTCATTTTCTTGGTACAGGCATGACTATCTGTTGATCAACAAAACACCAAGCTGGGAAGGTCGGCTAGGAGTTACCATCATATTATTATGCTGCTTTCTGCTCTGGGCAGGCATATCAACATATAAAAGGTAGCCTGTCGTTCTTTATGCATAGTTTCTCCTAAACAGTAGCGGATCCAGAGGGGGGCTTTAGGTGGTTCAATACAATGTACTTCCCTCCCCCTTGGGCCTGTACATTTTAATGTAGAAAAAAATTAACCCCAATATTTTTCCTACATTTTCATTTGTAACATTTTCATTTGTATGAAATGTCAGACTCAATGAAAGATATAATACTTTTTTAGGATTATTTAAAAGAAGAAGAATAAAATGTATTATAGAAATAATTAGATATCCTGGTTGGGGGTGATTTTTTTAAAATAAATTTTAAATTTTTGGCCCGTTTTGGAGAAATAAAATTAATTCTTGTCTGGCAGTCTTGAAATGAATAAATTTGCTACAGGGTGGATAGGGCAGAGCGGGGCGCAGTGAGACACTTTTTTTATTTTCAGGTGTTCCAAAATGTTGGCAGTAACAAGTTAAATGAGATCAAGTCCACATTATAGATAATAACGTTGGGTATATTGTGTGTAGTTTCAGGTTCCTACCTTTTACAGGTTTGGAGAAATTTTGAGTTACATCCATGCTCGTTAAGTGTCTCACTGTGCCCCGTGGGCGGGGCACAGTGAGACAGCAGGCGGGGCACAGTGAGACAGGGCAGCTTCTGCCAAAACCGCCGATCCTCGGGACCTGCGGAATTGTTCTGTCAATTGTTGCCACAGAAACTACTGTACTCTTATAAAAGCAGCTGGCTAGGTGATTTTTTAGGTCCGTTTTTGAGCATGTTTCGAAACTTCATCGCAGCGGACACATGCACGACTTATTTAACCTGCCGTACCTGTTACATACTGATCAAAATTCTTTCTGATGCTTCTCTTTGGATATGACTCACTAAAATCAGTAGTTTATAGCAAGCATTTTGTTTTTAATAGTGAATTGTAAGCTATGCCTTACATTCAGGTTGTTTGAGTGTATTTTATGATGTCTCACTGTGCCTCGCCTCCAACTGTCTCACTGTGCCCCACACAGCTCTCTTTATAAAATTGTTGAATTCTGCGGACAGGATGCCTGTATTGTGGTTCATCATCTCACTAAACTAAGACAAATAATCAAGGTTTGAATTCCTGGCAATTGATTTGGATTATACCATTTTTCTTGGGAATTATGACAAAAAGTCGTTTAGCAAAATTATTTACTTTTACTAGCTAAAAACCAAAATATTGAAATTCCACTCTCAATATGCAGTGTAGGCATTCCGGATATAGGTCAGACTCTCACTTACTTACTTTTTGTACTATACAAAAAAGGGTTGATCTGTTAATAGTACCAGCCAGACGCTACTGGCTTTGTCTCACTGTGCCTGCCGTCTCACTGTGCCCCGCTCTCCCCTACTGGATAACCGTGGATTTCACAACATGCACAACTAATTACTTCCTTAAATTTCTCTGATTGAATCTTGTGTTCTGATCTCATAAAAAATAGAAGGTATTGTTTAAACTTTTCAGCAAAATTAATTAATACTTAGAGGTTGCACAAAGCCGTTGAATTTTAACATACAATTGCCCAGCATATCAGCAGACCTTAAAAACATCAGTATTTGCAAATCTTGCAATAACATCAATTATTTTGATCAAATAACCTTTTTTTGGTATATCCGGGATATCGGATCCACTCCTTATACTCTTTTTAACTTACAAAGTTTTGTAGCACGTCAGCATAGATATTGTATAACATAGGTCAATGTTCAAGCATTTCTTCCCAAAATCACACAATATTTATTATGAATAGTAAATCAAAAATAAAATAACTCCAGATAGTTCTTTGCCATGCCAAGTTCATCATATACTAAAAAGAACACAAACGAATATTCACTTCAGAGAAAGATCCGGGAAATTGACCAATTTGTCAATTGCGTGAATGAGGAATTACCTTATAAACTTCAAAGGATTTGCGCAACCTCTAAATATTTTACAGATTTGGCAGAAATTTTGCATATGTTTGTTTGTAAATCCCAGTCTAAGTTTCTTGAGGTTTCCGTGTTGTTTGTAAATGTGGTCATAAATTTTCAATTTCAAATTGGGGGTTTTAGGAGATTTGATTTTTCCAATACATATACATGTATTTGGACCACCCAAAAAAGAATAACTATGTTTTGATAGATTCCAGAGTTTTAAATAGAATTGAATTTAGACACTTAAATTGAATATTGGAATCCCCTAGCCGCCTATACTGATGTTTGTTGTTGTTGCCCATTTCTTTTTTTTTTCTTTTTTTTAAGATTGTATGAATTCCAAGCAACTTATAGCATTGGAAGTTTCGACCAATCAGATGCAAGAAGTAGAGGGACCAACCATTCAGATGCCGGTATTAACAGGCCCAGTACATCTCGAATATTCGAGGACAAATCCAGTTTCAGAATAGGCAATGTGAGTAAATCCTACAAAAAAAAACATGTATTTATCTTTGTAACAAGGTCATCTGGGCCTATGTTGGACAGCTGTTGCAATCATACTTCACCTCATTGCTGTGTCCTCCTCCTGTCCTAATTAGCCTGCCAAGTGCATAAATACAGGACGTAAAGCCCCAATCATCCATCCATCCATCTCGACTCCTTTGGCTCTCTGAAAAGCGACTCAAATACACAGAAATATCATGTTCAATTAATTTTCTGCAAAGTTCTCTTTCTGCAACATTAGTTTCTAAACAAGGCCGTTTTGTGCAAAATTAGGGACCATTCACAATCTATGACTGTGGGGTAGGGTGCATCAGTTGCCCCAGCATTTACCGATCAAGCTGTACCTTGGTCCATAGTTGGGTTTTACCACACAAAATAAGATACTAAAATTTCAGCTTGATCGATGAATATTTAGGGGTGCCTCCGAAAGCATATTTCTTGTGAATTTTTCAGGAAAAATTACGTTTCCGTAGGATCGCGGTTTGCGATAACTTGAGTAATATAAAAGATAGAAAAAAACTAATGACATATTTGGATTCTGCAGAAAATTTCCTTCAAAATGAATACCTGGAAGCTATGTTTCCGTCAAAATTATGGTGATCATGTACTGCATGATAAGCTTTTACTTCAATTATTATGAACGACGTCACTGATATACACTAGTTTCTGTTTAGATGACTGCATGGTACTTAGTCTTTGCTTTTTTCTCTTCATATAAATCATGTTTCATAAATATCAGCAATAATTTACTCAGTATTCCATTTTTATCTCTCGATCAAAGCTATTTCAATTATTCCTGATGATCTCAATAAACGTTTTATGACTATAAAGAGAAGAAAAAACAATCTTCCTATGCTATTTGTTGATAAGTCCCAATTTATTTTAACCTGATGAAAAACTAGCCCTAGTACTTCTTGTGCACAAAGAGATGGGTCCATTTACCATGTACATTAAGGTACATCACCATTTACCATGTACATTAAGGTATATCAGCTGTCCTAAGAATAACAGAAAATAGAGCCAGGAAGATGTACCATGGCTTGAGTTTGTGGTATGGTAGTTAGAAGAACATAGGTACTACTTTACTCTCTTTCTCCTTTTTGCATTTGAAATGATATTCTACTTCTTCATTATTAATTCACTGAAATATCTTAAACTTAAAATGACCATTCTTAACACCTACAGTATGATTGGTTTTAATCTGATTTCATTTATATTTATGAAAATATCCTTTCAAAAGGCCTATCCACTTTTGCCTCTCAATTCTCAAAGACTTTTATTCAATGTCACACAGAATAAAATCTAAAAAATTCTTCATGTATTCAGATATCACACATTCCTAATATAATGGAATTTCAGTAGACTAATGTACAATACCCTTTTCAAAATGCCATGAAAGTTTGAGTGAAAATGTTCAACAAATATTACATTTATTCAATTGCTTCTATTCTTGTCATGGAATTGTGACTATAGATTAAATCTATGATATAAATCCTCCTTGGACCTTGCCATCCATTTAGGGCAGGATATACAGATTATGTATATTGACAGTCTTGGTGAAAGTAGTAACTGATAAAGGCCAACTCTAAAAATTTTGGTTTGAAGCTTAATGAGGCCTCAGAAAGTTATTTCCAGAAAATATATGTATACAGTATTGTTATTTCATTAATTTGCAGAATATGAATGGTAGATTACAATATTATGTACAATTGTACATGGACCCATCTTCTTGTGCACTATAATATCAGGCAAGTTTTTCTTAGTGTTAAAACAGATTATGACTTTTCAATGCATAGCAGTAAGGTTGTTTCTTTATTGTCATACAAGTCGCAAAACATTAATAAAGATCATTGGATCCTTGAATATTAGTAATAGCTTAGAGAGCCAAAAAGAAATAGTAAATTATTACTCATATGTATCAAGCATAATAAATATGGAAGGAACAATTAAAGACAAAGTACCTTGCAGTCATTTAAAGAAGAATTTTTGTATATCGATGAAGTCGTATAAAATATTCAAAGTAAAAACACATCCTGCAGTACGACATCAACATTATTTCAACGAAAGTATAGGTTCCAGGTATTCATTTTGAAGTAAATTTTATGCAGAATCCAAATATGTTATTATTAAATTTCTATCTCTTATATTAGTCAAGATATCGCAAACCGCGTTTCTACGAAAACATAACTTTTCCTGAAAATGTCTTAGGAAATATGCTTCCGGAGGCACCCCTAAATGTTATTTGATCAGGCTGATTTTTTAGTATGTTCATCTGGTTACCAAAACACAACTTCATGCCAAGGTACAGCTGTCTAGCTCCATTTCTTATTTTTCATGGGGCGGCTGATGCACCCTACTGTGGGGGTGGGAGTTTTGGCCAAGGGGGTACTAACTTTTCACACGTGTTTCGAGGGGGGTATTCATTTTTGACAACACTTCCAATGGGGGGGTAAGAAATTTTAACAAAGAAAAAATGTTAAAATACACGCATAAACTCATTTTATTTGGACTTTTTACGCTCAAAAGTCCGCAAATCTGTACGCGAGGCCGTGTATAACAGTATATATGTGTGTATACGCTTGTAACTCTAGGGGGGTATCAATTTTTGACGGGAAGTTCCAGTAAACTCCCACCCCCAAGTCATAAATTCTGAACGGTCCCTTAGGGATACATTTCACATTTTTGTAACCTTTGTTTTGTTAATTGTAATACATGTTATTATTTTTAGGAGTCAGGGGTCCGAGTGACCTACTTAATTTTCTACTCTGACTCCACCTGAAAATCAAAGTTCAACTCTGACTTCGACTCTGAATATAACTCTGCCCAAAAACCTCTGACTCCATGACACCGATTCTGATTTGTTGCAGTCCTTGTCATATTTACGTAGAATCCCAAGTTCCTTTCTATGCTGTTGAACTGTGATGTGAATAGACTTTTGCACCAGCTGCTGTGAGAAAAGGTGGCTGGCTGACCAAAATATCAACTGGCTGCCGGCTAAGCCACTATGGAATCAGCTGAGGCTAGCTGCTTGACCAATCAGCTGGCTATCTGCTTGGAGTGGAAAGGACATTTTTCAATTACAATGCATGTGGCTGAAAGCTCATGTGTAATTGTTTCAGTCCTCTCAACATCAGACACATTCTGACTTGAATGGAGCAAGCAGAATTTGTACATACATGTATATTGATTGATTTGTTTATTTGTTTTTACCACACATACCACTCATATATACAACAATGCACTTTCACATATTCACACATTCCATCAGTAAAGTAAAATCATTATAACAATTCAAGTGTATGGTAAGGAGGTGTTCCACTAGTTAAATATAACTGTTATCGGAACACCCCCTGTGATGAATAGAGTTATGAGAATGGGATATAATACAAGGATGAGGAGTGATGCATGAATAATAATGAAGTAAAAATGGTGCATTATGATACATAATTCTTAATATAAGAGGAAATGTGGGTGCAGTCAAATTATGCGATGGAGGTGATTAGTAAAGCAAAATAAATATGTAAACCCTTAAAGTTGTAAGTTATATGAGTATCAAATTAGAATTAAAATAGTATAGTAGTCAGTTGCTGCATACGTAGCAGCCGGGTTTATTACAACTATATTGGTAGTGAGATAGAAGGTACTTCTTGATACTATTTGAAAAAGAATTAATTGATAAATGTGTCTTGTCTTTTATTTCTCTGGGAAGGTTATTCCAACAATGTGAAATATTAAAATTAATACTTTGCTTTAGGAGCTCACTATTGATGTTACGTGTGTGGATGAGATTCTGTTGTGTGGTACTATGGGAATGGATGTGACTATTGAGTTCAAGTTCATTTTGAAAGTAAATTGGCATTAAGCCATTGCTTAATTTATTATAGGTTTTGCTGCAGCTATATTTGAAGATGTCATCTATTTTAAATAGTTTCAACTTTTTGAAAAGCGAGTCTGTGTGACTAATGTATTTTGAATTGGAAATTATTCTCACCGATTTCTTTTGCAAAGTTTTTAATAGTTTGAATTCCCTACTAGTTGTGTCCCCCCATGATATTATGCCATAGTTAAAATGCGGTAGTATCAGGCTATTGTATATAGTCCTTAAAATATTCAGGGGTAGTTGATGCTTCAGCCTGCACAGCACACCATTAACCTTTGCTACTTGGTTAGATTTAATTTTGATATGTTCTTTCCAATTCATGTTTTGATCGAGAAATGTCCCCAAGAATTTCGCAACAGGTACTCTTTTAACTGGTTTACCATCTATTCTAATTGGAAAAGGAAAATCTGGGATTGTCTGTCGTGTTACATGGAACAGCACAAAGTTAGTTTTTTCAACATTTAGTGATAATCTGTTAGTTGAGAACCATTTGAATATACCATTAAGGGAAGAATTTATGTGTGAGGTTAGTGTGTTTATATTTTGTCCTGTGTACAGTAAATTTGTATCATCAGCAAATAGTACCATTTGGCTGTTGTGATTAGTTGCGCTAAGGTCATTCATATAAAGTATGAATAAGAGAGGCCCTAATATGGATCCCTGAGGGACACCACATTGTACTTTTCTATATTCAGAATTCTTTTCAGCATAATTTACAAATTGCCATCGGTTTTCTAAGTAGCTGCGGAACCAATCTAATGAAGATCCTCTAATACCATAGTTATTTAACTTGGACAATAGAATGGAATGATCAAGAGTATCGAATGCTTTCGATAAATCTAAGAATATGCCTACGCACCATTGTTTATTACTCAAAGCTTTGACTATTCTCTCTTGCATTTCAAGAATAGCCATTTCAGTTGACAAGTTTTTCTGGAATCAATACTGCGAAGGTGATAGTACGCTGTGCAGGCTAGCAAATTTCATTAGTCTATTGTATGCTAGTTAGGGTGATGCAAAAAAGTGAAGTTTTGAAATGTTAATGGGGCACCCCCTGAAGTTGTTCCAATATATGAAAAAAAAAATCTGTAAAAATTTGAGCTCAATCGGACAAAAATTAGAGGGTGCTACCGCATCATCAAAATTAACATTAGTATTCAATACAAAAATATCCAATTATTTGGCATGTAGCGAGTTCAACTATACCTGGTGCACCAAACCAATGCGGCATGGTCATAATTTTTGGGTCTGGTGGTCAGAACAGCGGATCAATGCAAATTTGGATTATTTTTTACTTCTCCATGCTGCTACCACCAGACTAACGAAGATAAAATAGTCAAAATACACCAAATTCGCGGTATTTAATAACATTACGACTTTCAATGTCACAGAAATGAATGTTACTTCATTAGATGGAGCATGAAAAGAGCTTTAATTTGAATACCAACATTGCTATATTCTGACCATCTGACCCCGTTGAACAAGCTTATTTGTCATTAACAATTATTTGCGAAAATTCCCAATATTCAAAGCACTGCCGTAATACTGTAGAATATAGCAGCATAGTAATGTTGGTATTTAAATGAAAGCTCTTTTCCTGCTTAATAAGATGGTGTAACTTATATTTGTGTACCTTTATTCCTGGTTATGTTATTCAATACCGCGTCTAACCTTAATACTGTAAAAATTGGGCAAAATTTGTTGCTTTGGGAGTGCCCTGCAGTCTGAAATGACCGGATATTTGCAAAATATGAATGGATTTGTGATGAGAATAGTGGAAAGCTTAAACATGAAAAAAATTACCGACACTCTAGTGCTTGGACAACTTCCTTTACCCATCACCCATAAAACTGGGATTTCGCCCATTGCAATACAATGTTATATTTCAAATTGCGGTAGCACCCTCTAAAATTTGTCCGATTTGGCTAAAATTTTTACAGAAGTTTTTTTTCATATATTGGAACATATTTGGGGGGTGCCCCATTGAAATTTCAAAAGTTTATTTTTTTGTGCGCAATCTGCATCACCCTAATGCTAGTCTTTCTAGAATTTTAGAAAAAGCAGGTAGGAGTGATATTGGGCGATAGTTCTTTAATGAAGAAGGATCATTGTTTTTGTATATGGGTATTACTTTGGATATTTTCATTTCTGATGGAAAAACACCTTTTTGAAATGATAAGTTAGCAATATGAGATATTGGAGCAAGGATTTCTTCTGAGATCTGCTTAATAAGTTTTGGGCTAATGGCATCATACATATATCCAACTTACATGAGCATTCAATTAATATAATGACAAGCATTTATTGATAATCACTTCAATTTGCTAGACATTTTTTAATCACTTCGATTTGCTAGACATTTCAATGCCTATTTCTATTTATTCTATTCTATTTCATTATTATGTCTGTACCTCTCACAAAGTGAGGAATGATTAAAAAAAATGAATGTAGAAGATAAATCAAAACATGTAAAATTGTAGGTACATAGGCCTATACTAATTACTATAATGACATAATATATAGACAGATAGATAGACAGATAGATAGATAGACAGCTAGACAGACAGATAGACAGACATATAGACAGATAGATAGACAATCAGACAAATATATAGATAGCACTGAAGCTGTCAAATTTAATCTGTGTTAAATTTGGATCTATTATGTTAAATTGTTGATGTTACATAACTGAGATCAACAAAAACATAGCTATGCTGATGTGACTGTTTACTATTAGACAGTTACATAATTTGTGATAGTTAATGAATATTATGCAACCTTAAGTACTGTTGTGATTCCTTACTTGGTGATCCATTTTAGTCATAAACTTAAATTAGAGAGGTGGCCTCTTAATTGGCAATCAATCAGTTCTAAAAAGAAATGTCACAAAACACAACGCATATTTTTAAGCTGGCAGGTGCATGACCTTGAAGCGGTCACTGGACCGTGACCGCTATGAAGTGCTGAGAAGGTAAAGATACCTCCTTCTCTCTCGGACATTGAGGTGTGTCCAATGTTGGTCTAACGAAGCATTAAACCTCCAATCCACATTGGACCCAACATTACAATATTACATAAAATGTTGACAAATTTTTACGGCATTTATGCATTAGTATATATCATAGATATTGTGTATTTCTCGACATTTCTTGAGAACTTGGCCCCATGCACGTTGAAGCAGCACTTGTAATACAGCTCAGGGGCGTCAGGCATGGCAGGCCAGCCCAGCGCGCTGCTTCGGCGGCCATGGCTGACGCGCTAGGGTGGTCCAAAAAACCTTTTTTGTCAATATCAATTCGCATACCCTCCTATTTTGTGAAAAATGGTGCAAAAACAATGCAGCTTAAATTTTATGAAAATCCAACAAGAGGAAGGGGTCCCCCAAAGGCCTTTAAGTTTCGATGTTTTTTTAATTTTCGACCATTTTCGCCAATTCGCGGTTCTCTATAACTTCGTCCGTATTAGTCATACAACATTCTAATTGCCATGGTAGGAAAGCTCTCAAAAAGACCTTCAATTTGCATACCAGCATCGATGGTCTAGGACGATATCTTGATTCCCATTAGCCCTTCAGCCTGCACTCTTTAGGATTAAAATGACGCAGATTGTCTAATCCTGTTTAAAAAATGGCTTTGGAATTTTTTTCAATGATAATTACAGTGATTCGCATTCTCATAGTTCCAGAGTGACCAAATACAAAAAACTTTTTGATTTTTACCATGGGAGTGCCTGGCATGTGAGTGATGAAGTTTTAATGTTAACGTCAGTTGAAAACTCGTAAAATGTGAGATGGGGCCTGTTGCATTTCATATAATATCTTCGTCAGAATTTATTGCAGGGCAACATGAGTGGTACCAAATGAAAGGAAATACTCTTAGCATTCTCATGGTACCAATGATGTAGTCATATATTTAAACTAAGAACTTACAAAACTTTCAAAACAGAAATGCGTATTGAGCCCTATCTGAATTTTAATCTATCTAAATCCGTTTATTCCAGTATTGCACGTTTCAGATTAAGTTCACATAATCTCAATATTGAACTAGGCAGACATAAACGTCCGTATGTACCAGCAGAAGAAAGAATCTGTGAAAAGTGTGATTTAAATCTCGTTGAGGATGAGATCCACTGTTTAATGATCTGTACTAAATGGTTAGAGCACAGAGTAAATTTATTTGAAGTAGCTCGTAATTCCATTGATGGGTTCTTGGTATATGATAAATCTCAACAATTTCACTTAATTATGACCTCTAAAGATATCAACCTAATTATTGCTCTTGGCAAATTTCTGTATTCAGCGCTAAAAATAAATCAATAACCATGTCGTTAAATAAGGTCATTGTTCCTAGCTCCTGGTATCTGAGTGGTGAGTGGCATGTTGACAGTGTTGCTTCCAGGTGTTGTTTGTATATATGTTTATATCCCTTGTTACATAATATGTATCTATTGTACTTAAATTGTGCATCTATTTACTCATTACTCATTGTTAAGCCTTATAAGTTTTTTTTTCTATCACCTCTCTGCACCATTCTGCACAACTTTCGCTTTATTGTAATTCGTACTATCAAAAGAGATTTTGCTCCAATATATATATAAAACTTTTTTTTCTTTTTGTTTATTTATTTATTTATTTTGCTCTTATATGATAATAATTCATTTGCAATATTTTTCTTGTACTTTATGGTTGCTATATGGTTGCTATATATATGCTTATAATACAGATAGTCCTATTAAATTTGTTATGATCATTTTCAACTCTTATTTATGCTGTTATTGTGCAACACCAATTTGATTTTTCCCTGTACAATGGTGCTCCTTACTTGCAGTATTTTGCTACAACAACTCTTAACTATATATCTCTAAAAGAAATAATGTATTTTTAATATATATGTCTTACATAATTATTGTCATTTTTATAATTGTACTTAATTGGTGCTTCTACTATTAGATGTAGCTTCTATCCCTCCTTTTATACATATATATCTCCTATCTGGTCTTATAGTAGTTGTAGTTGTTTTTATACTTTGCTTTCTTATTATGACAAATGTATCTTGTTGATATTTTGTGTCAATAAAAACCTATATATATATATATTTAATTCTTGTGAAGTTAAAATATGAAATATAACAGCCCCTCCATGAATTGTTTCAATAATTCCGACGAAATTTTGCATTAAAACTTCCAAGCTTATAAATCTGGATTTTCCATGACTAAAAATTAAAAAAAAATTTTATTTGCTTATTCTGGAACTTGAAGAATGTGAATCACAGCAATTATCAGTGAAAAAAACATCAAAAGCCTTTTTCTAATAGGATTAGACAGTCAGCGACATTTTCATTCACAAAAAAAGGCCGAAGAGTCATTGGGAGTCAAGATATCGTCCTAGACCATTGATGTTGGTATTCAAAATATAGGTCTTTTTGAGAGCCTTCCAACCATAGCAATTAGAATGCTGTATGACCACTACTGACAAAGTTATGGAGAACCGCGGATTGGCGAAAATGGTCGAAAATTAAATAAACATTGCAACTTTAAGGCCTTTGGGGGACCCCTTCCTCTTGTTGGATTTTCATAAAATTTCTCATGCATCAGTTTTATACCTAACCTCACCAAATAAGAGGGTATGCGATGTGAAATTCACAAAATAATTTTTTCCCATCTAAAAATGAACCACCCTACTGCCGCACTTGTGTGTGTTAGACTTATATCAGTCCAGGACAGCATCTATTATAAGTCTAGCAGCCTCTGGCCAGTTCCCAAACCAATTTTCAAAGCAGCACTTTCGGTTCGGTTGACTGATGCCATATGCGACTAAAAAAGTTGTTTTATTGTTGAGATTTAACAGAAAATATCCACAAAATCATGAATTGAACTCGACAATATCGTCATCTTGACGTGCGCTCTAGTGAGAGATCAACTTTCCGGGCCAAGAATTCAGTTTTCAGAAAGCGGATTTCTTCAAAACGCAGATCGGCCCGAATTTGCGTATTTTTTTATTTGAGGAAAGGGTTTGGGCTGCTTGGTTTGGATTTTTTTGTTGAACACCTCCAAAAAGAAACATGAATTAAAGCAGTGAAGATAAGAGAAAAAACTGAGAAAGAGATAGAGAGAGCGGAGCCAGGCAGCAAGCACTGCAGGTGGCTCCAAAATTGGCAGGCTTTTCTTCGTTGTGTTACCAAGCAGTCTGAAGTCCATTTTAGGACTACAATATATAATATATAAATAACAAAATTCACTTACCTTGTGAGGGATTAAGACTTCAACTCTGAAGAATTCGAAAATTCCAATCCAAATTGGCTTGTTGAATGGGTGGCATTCAGGTGAATTGCAAGTATAGGCTCACTTCAACTCCGGTTCTGTCCTGGTCGTTTGTGGTTGAGCAGTACTTGAGAATTTTTTTTTCCCCAATCTAATCTTTCAAAGTTTAAGAGATATTTATTTGGCAATTTTTGTAACTGGTGTAGCTACTATTTCTTACGGCTTCATCAAATCATCACCAGCAAGCATCCTGTTGGAGGTTTTATAATTTCTAAGTTACCAGATAGATTGGAATAGGTTTGGAATAGATTTCAATTTCAATTTCAATTTCAATTTATATGGACCACTAAAAGCAAAGAAATACATCATCATGGTACATAAAAACATTGTGGTAGGCTGACATCTCTTAGAGATGTATGTGCCATTACCAATGAAAGACAGCGATAAATTGAAAAATTTGTTATGTGGTAATACATGTGTAAAAAAGGAAATAATGATAATAATAATAATAATAAATTAAAAGCTTATAAATAACAAAATCTACATAATGTCTATTTACAACACTAATTTACACCATCCCATTTCAAGCACACACCAAATTCTAGATAAGTTACAGTAATAATATATACAGACATCACGAAACACATATTATTAACTAATTGACTGTAAAAATTAACGTTAAGGTACTGCGTCTGGTTGCCCTGCATTTGAGGCTGCCAAATCACGTTTACCACCCCTTAGGGTGGATGGGGAAATCTGACCCGACAGCCCCGCAAAGGCACCCAGAGACAGCAGTGTAGCATCTGTTCTCTCATGTCTCTATTCTAAACAACACTTTAACCAATCAAGTGATTTGGACCTTATGCCGACAATATTCGTTTATGCAGGGAGCACATTCAACACCATGACCAAGAACATCAGAGGATAAAGATCACATTACGATGCACTATTTGAAGATGGCGCTACAAGGCTCCTTGAGACTCGGATCCTACAGGTTCTGCAACTTTGTACAAACCTTCTACAAACCTTTGGCAGATACGTATGATCAGACGTTTGCCCTGAACATTACATTCAAACGTTGTCCAAACATATCAAAGACACGTTTGAGAAAAACATTTGGAACTTACGTATGACCTAACGTGCAACCATACCTTTGATAAACCTATGAATTAAATGTATGGTCATACGGTACATGATAGTCTAAGGTTGTAAAAACCTCTCAAATGAATGTTTGACAAACCTATGAATCAAAAGGTATGGTCATACAAAGTCAAACATTCTTCTAACCTCTCAACCACAGGTATGACTTACATATGACTCTAACGTTTGGCCAAACTATATATAACAAACTATCTGCCAACCTCTTACTAAGGTTGTGACTTACGTTAGCTTTTACATCCGAGTGCAACGTTATGAAATTACCTTTGACATACCTGTGTCATACGTTATTTGGCCAAATCTTTGATTCTATCCCAAAAAATTACGTAAGGATACCTCCGTATCACCTACCTGTCCAGAAGGGTTTGCTTACCTCTCGCAGTGGTCATCAGTTACCTGAGGATGAATTGTAATCTTCAGACTGATGAGCAGGAGGCAATTTGGAAGATGGAGAAATTGTCCCATTGTGAACCATAATTATGTAACACCCATATATATATATAATACATGAAAGATATAAAAAATATACCTTGTGAGGGATCACTTTTGAGCATCCTTATAAGAGGCCCTTTTCACCCTTAATTTGCTCATGCCATGAACCCCCAATGGTTCTACAAATCATTTACCCTGAAGAACCTTGTAGGGTTCTTGTAAACTCCCCAGGGTTCTTTGACCTAGGGTGCTTCCCAAGCACCCTAGGAAAAGGTGCCCCCCACGCACCCCATGCATGGGGAGCTGTATTTGTGACGAAGCGAAGCACCTTATTTGGTTGTTCTAATCCCTCTTTTTGGCCATGTCACACATTTGTGGCCGACCTTATGACACGCTGCCCATTGTGTCATTTTTGTTATTATTTAATTAAACGTACCTACAAATTCTTTGGGAAAGGTTTCAAAAATGATTCATAATAAACCTAAATCTACATCTAATGTCTTAGAAAGAGACATTTGCACTTTCTCACATTCAATGACCAACTTTAGGATTTTGAAGTACTTTGCTCCTTGAAAATCCTAATTGTTCCAGCAATATGATCATAGCGTTCATTGAACTAAATTTTAATTATTTTTTTTTACATTCTGTTTCTCACAATGGCAACACTTCTTCAAATGATCATCTCTGCCACCAAGAGGACAGGCATAATATTAACTAACTTTCCTTCTTTTCCAGATATCCAGAGACCACAAAAAGACATCTCTATCAGACATTTAGGAAAGAATTTCATTATGATATTATGCTGATATCAATGTTTCTCTAACTAGTTAATTTTAATTTTCCGTTTCAGTGCTCATATCTGAACAATTTCCCAAACAATGACATGGCAACATGGGAAGAAGTTCAACAGCTTGTTTCAAAAAATGAAGATCATGGTGGCAACGCTTCATGCACTCGTATTGAGGAATTACTAATAGAGATTCTTATACACAGGACATCATGGCCTTCGTTAGGAGTTGCTCTTGGACTGGCACTTATCATACATGCAGTCTACAGAAAACGTCCAAGGGGAAGAAAGGGGTGTCGAATATGGTTTGAGACTCTGATGGTGGTTCTTGGATTCTTGACTCTTGTGTTAATTTTTAAAAAGTGTTGTAAGTGTAAAAGCCAGTCAGGTGCCACTTCCATCATTGGGAAACAAACCCAGCCAGGTGCCACTTCCATCGCTGGGCAACAAAGCCAGCCAGGTGCCACTTCCATCGCTGGGCAACAAAGCCAGCCAGGTGCCACTTCCATCGCTGGGCAACAAAGCCAGCCAGGTGCCACTTCCATCGCTGGGCAACAAAGCCAGCCAGGTGTCACTTCCATCGCTGTGCAACAAAGCCAGCCAGGTGCCACTTCCATCGCTGGGCAACAAAGCCAGCCAGGTGCCACTTCCATCGCTGGGCAACGAAGCCAGCCAGGTGCCACTTCCATCGCTGGGCAACGAAGCCAGCCAGGTGCCACTTCCATCGCCTGGCAACAAAGCCAGCCAGGTGCCACTTCCATCGCTGGGCAACAAAGCCAGCCAGGTGCCACTTCCATCGCTGGGCAACAAAGCCAGCCAGGTGCCACTTCCATCGCTGGGCAACAAAGCCAGCCAGGTGCCACTTCAATCGCTGGGCAACAAAGCCAGCCAGGTGCCATTTCCATCGCTTGGCAACAAAGCCAGCCAGGTGCCACTTCCCTCGCTGGGCAACGAAGCCAGTCAGGTGCCACTTCCATTTTTATTTATTTATTTATTTATATATTTTAACGGGTTGATCACTCAGCAAAATAATGATGCTGTTTTTCAGTTAATGCCCTTTTAGAAAATAACAAGAATTAAAACAATGAGAGTTTCAGATGAACATGTAAGTCAATAAAAAATTATAGATTTAGCAAATTGCAAATGTAAAATAATCAGTAAAACAATCTAAAAACATCAGTCAATTGTAGACATTCCTTTTCAGGTTTCTTTTGAAACTGTCGATACTACTATTTTCCTTTATATCATTTGGTAGGTTATTCCAGTTATTTGCACCTGAGAAATAGAGGCTACGTTTCGCAAATTCATTTTTTGGAAATGGGATTGTATACATTCATGTCATCGGTTCTGGCGTTGACATTCTTGATTTCAATATCCATAATAATACCATTTGTTTAGTAATCTGGTGCATTGCCATGAATACATTTGAACATCAACAATCTTTCAAAACATACAAATCGTTCAGAAACATTAATCCATTTGAGTTGCTTTAACAAATCTATTCCTCAAGTAGTGATGTAGTCAAAATTGTTGAGAATGATTCTTGATGCTTGATTTTGAATTCTTCGATATTTTACCCATTTTTTCAGAAGTAGTATTTCCTCAAATTGTTATAGCACAATCTATGGTAGGTTGAATAATCTAATTATATACAGAAATCAACATCTTTTCGTTACCATATTGTATATTCTAGAAATTTTATAATGACTCGTAACATGTTATCATCATTTTGCGTTTTTTTTTTATGCTATCCAAAACATACATTTTGACCTATTCTCATTGAGAGCTAATCTATTGCCTTCATGTTTCATACCACTTACATACTTCATTTTGCAACTTATCAGAAGTTTCAGTACATGTATTACCGATGCTATTCGAAAGAATATCATCTGCTTAAAAGATTTACTGAGCTAGGATAAACATGACAATTAATATCATTAACAAATAGCGAAAATAATACAGGCCCAGTATAGAGCTATGTGGAACACCAATAGGGATATAACATTTGGTTGAAATTTTTCCATTACATTTTACATGTTGTGATTGATCTTTTTTAAAAGTAGGATTTGAACCATAATGCTTCTAGGTCAACAATTCCACACCTTTTTAACTTCTCTGGCAATATCACATGATCCATCATATCAAAGCATTTTCTGATACCAAAGAAACACAGAGCAGTATAATCACATAAGTTGTCTATCCAACCCTCATTTCATTTCTCGAAGGGGTGATGCATGACTTCTTATCCAATGAAATAGCTTGCCCCAGGTGTTGTTGGAGATACTTCATGTATATGTGAAACTGAATATGTCACTGAAATTATATAAATTGTTGAATGTAATGAAGAATTAGAGTTATTTTTTTACTCAAATACCACAGTTGTAGTCAACAGCAAATAAAACTGGGAACTTGCAGCTCTGACAGTTCGAAACCTATTTACTAAATATGTCACTGAAATTATATAAATTGTTGAATGAAATGAAGAATTAGAGTTATTTTTTTACTCAAATACCGCAGTTGTAGTCAACAGCAAATAAAACTGGGAACTTGCAGCTCTGACAGTTCAAAACCTATTTACTAAATATGTCACTGAAATTATATAAATTGTTGAATGTAATGAAGAATTAGAGTTATTTTTTTTACTCAAATACCGCAGTTGTAGTCAACAGCAAATAAAACTGGGAACTTGCAGCTCTGACAGTTCAATTTCAATTCAATTTCAATTCAATTTCAATTTTATTCCTGATGTAAACAGGATACATGTATGTATTGAAACAATAAAAATAACAGTTACATCTGGGGGCAGATGTCGGGTGGACATATTTTGCCCAGTTACAATCCATAAATTGAATAATACAAGTAGAAGGAACATGAACAGCATGAACAATAACAATTTCTTTTTTTTAAAAGAAAACAAAAAGACTAGGGCTAAAAATAAAAACATTGTAGGATTAATATTATTTGATATACATACATTAAGTTTAATAATAAGTGACAACATATTCAGGAAGTGTATCGGTGATAAAAACAAAACAGGAAATAGTTTACAGAAAATCGGGTAGGTTATTAATATTTAAATATTGTTTAGTCTTTTTTTTAAATGAGTTTAAAACAAGGCAATTACTGATCAAAGAAATGAAATAATTCCATATTTTAACACCCATAAATTTCAAAGATTTCTGACACGTAGTTAAGCGCATGCTTGGGGTATGAAAGTTGTTACATGATCTAGTATTGTGCCTATGTATAGATGTATTATAGGAAAACATATTCGAGAATAATGGCGGGAGTAATTTATGGTCAATCTTATACATAAACAAGAGAACATGATAAACATATAACTTGGATAAAGGAAGAATAGAATACTGAGTGAATAATTCAGCTGTATGGGCTAAATAATGGGAGTTTGAAATAATTCTAATGAATTTTCGTTGTATCTTAAATAAAGGGTCCAGATAAACAGCAGCAGTGCTTCCCCAAATTTCTATGCAGTATGTTAAGTAAGGGTAAATAAAACAGTAATAAAGTGTATTTAAGGTATTTTTGTTAAACAGTTTTTTAACTTTATTTATGATCCCATAACCTTTAGATGTTTTTTTTCTAATGTAGTTTAGATGACATTGCCAAGAGATATGAGAGTCTAAATGAATACCAAGAAATTTCACTGTATTAACTAAAGATATATTTTTGTTATTAATTATGAGATTATTGTTTATATCAATTTTTTTGTTTTGCGGTCTAAAGAGCATAAAGTTTGTTTTATCAATGTTTAGAGATAATTTATTAGAAAGGATCCATTCATAAATTTGGATAATTCCGTATTAATAGAATTATAGATATTAGTAAAATTTTTTCCTTCAAAAAAAAAGGTTTGAGTCATCAGCAAATAGAAGAGGAATAGTAATTGAACAGACATTAGGTAAATCATTAATATATAAGAGAAATAGAATAGGTCCCAAAATTGAACCTTGAGGCACACCACAAGTGATTGGTAAATGAGAAGATTGGAAATTATTAAAAACCACATACTGTTTACGATCAGAAAGATAACTTTTTAACCAAGATAAGGGAATTCCTCTGATGCCATATTTCTCTAATTTTTGTAGCAAAATATTGTGGTCAATGGTGTCGAAAGCCTTTTTGAAATCAAGAAAAATTCCAACTATAACTTTATTTTTATTGAAAGCATCTGTTATTTTATCTAATAAAACTGTTAAGGCTAAAAGAGTATTATGTTTTTCTCTGAAACCAAATTGATATTGGTAAAACAAATTATTATCATTAATAAATTTATCAAGTCTAACATACATGATTTTTTCAAATATTTTAGAAAATACACTTAAAACAGATACAGGTCTGTAATTATTTATAAGACTCGGATCATTAGCTTTATATATGGGGGTGACTCTTGCAATTTTAAGTTCATTTGGAAATTGGCCTTGGCTTAAAGAGAGATTAGTTAAATGAGAAATAATTCCGATGATATGAGAACTTGTTTTTTTAACTACATTTGCATTAATTTCATCATGACCTGGACTAGAAGTCTTCAGATTTTTTATAACATTGCTAATTCCATTTTCTGTAGTTGGATTTAGAAATAATGTAGTCTCGTTCCTTTGGGGAATATATGATGTAGGATGATTATCAGATCGAGGAATTGATCTTGCCAAAGTTGGCCCAATATTTGTATAGAATTTGTTAAACGCATTGGATATTACTTGACCATCATTGGTCGTATTACCATTAATGTGACATTCTTGTGAAGGTGGTTTTCTTTTATTTTTATTTATTGCTTTTTTAATCAAAACCCATGATTTTTTAATGTTACATTGATTAATTTTTAGGTTGTATTCATAATAATCTTTTTCTGCCTTACGTGTGATAGATTGTATTTTATTTTTATAAGTTCTATATTTATTTAAATTATTAGTAGTAGGGTATTTTTTACATGTATGATATCATTTGTTTTTTATTTTGATTGATTTTTTAAAACCATTTGTTAGCCAAGGTTTTTTATTTAAGTATCTGCTTTTAGAAACTTTTAAGGGAAAACATTCTTTGTATAATTTTATATAATTTTCATAGAACCACGAAAAAGCTGACTGACAGGAGTTTAAGCTGTACATGTCACTCCAGTCAAATGTCTGTAACTTTTGTGCAAAATTGTCTATATTTGTTGAATCAAAGATTCGATATTTATATAATGGGGGATTAGAATTTATTTTAGCGTTTGTATTAATGCAAAAAAACAGGGAAGTGGTCAGAAATATCTGTAAAAATTATTCCATTTATGAATTTATTGTTGAAGATGTCATTGCAAAATATATCATCAATCAGTGAATTTGATTCATTCCCAATTCTGGTGGGTTTGGTAATCATGGGTAACAAAGAGTATGAATAAAGAGAATCTATGAATTCTGTTGTACTTGTATGGGTGTTGCAATTCAACAACTTGATGTTAAAGTCACCAAGAAGGTATAAACACTTACATTCATTTGTAACACGATTCATTAATTCTTCATTTCAAAAACAAATGAAACTGGGAACTTGCAGCTCTGACAGTTCAAAACCAATGAACTGAATATGTCACTGAAATTATATAAATTGTTGAATGTAATGAAGAATTAGAGTTATTTTTTTACTCAAATACCACAGTTGTAGTCAACAGCAAATAAAACTGGGAACTTGCAGCTCTGACAGTTCAAAACCTATTTACTAAATATGACACTGAAATTATATAAATTGTTGAATGTAATGAGGAATTAGAGTTATTTTTTTACTCAAATACCACAGTTGTAGTCAACAGCAAATAAAACTGGGAACTTGCAGCTCTGACAGTTCAAAACCTATTTACTAAATATGTCACTGAAATTATATAAATTGTTGAATGTAATGAAGAATTAGAGTTATTTTTTTACTCAAATACCACAGTTGTAGTCAACAGCAAATAAAACTGGGAACTTGCAGCTCTGACAGTTCAAAACCTATTTACTAAATATGTCACTGAAATTATATAAATTGTTGAATGTAATGAAGAATTAGAGTTATTTTTTTACTCAAATACCGCAGTTGTAGTCAACAGCAAATAAAACTGGGAACTTGCAGCTCTGACAGTTCAAAACCTATTTACTAAATATGTCACTGAAATTATATAAATTGTTGAATGTAATGAAGAATTAGAGTTATTTTTTTACTCAAATACCACAGTTGTAGTCAACAGCAAAAAAAACTGGGAACTTGCAGCTCTGACAGTTCAAAACCTATTTACTAAATATGTCACTGAAATTATATAAATTGTTGAATGAAATGAAGAATTAGAGTTATTTTTTTACTCAAATACCGCAGTTGTAGTCAACAGCAAATAAAACTGGGAACTTGCAGCTCTGACAGTTCAAAACCTATTTACTAAATATGTCACTGAAATTATATAAATTGTTGAATGTAATGAAGAATTAGAGTTATTTTTTTACTCAAATACCACAGTTGTAGTCAACAGCAAATAAAACTGGGAACTTGCAGCTCTGACAGTTCAAAACCTATTTACTAAATATGTCACTGAAATTATATAAATTGTTGAATGTAATGAAGAATTAGTTATTTTTTTACTCAAATACCACAGTTGTAGTCAACAGCAAATAAAACTGGGAAGTTGCAGCTCTGACAGTTCAAAACCTATTTACTAAATATGTCACTGAGATTATATAAATTGTTCAATGTAATGCAGAATTGGTTATTTTTTTACTCAAATACCACAGTTGCAGTCAACAGCAAATAAAACTGGGAACTTGCAGCTCTGACAGTTCAAAACCTATTTACTAAATATGTCACTGAAATTATATAAATTGTTGAATGTAATGAGGAATTAGAGTTATTTTTTTACTCAAATACCACAGTTGTAGTCAACAGCAAATAAAACTGGGAACTTGCAGCTCTGACAGTTCGAAACCTATTTACTAAATATGTCACTGAAATTATATAAATTGTTGAATGTAATGAAGAATTTTTTTTTTTACTCAAATACCGCAGTTGTAGTCAACAGCAAATAAAACTGGGAACTTGCAGCTCTGACAGTTCAAAACCTATTTACTAAATATGTCACTGAAATTATATAAATTGTTGAATGTAATGAAGAATTAGAGTTATTTTTTTACTCAAATACCACAGTTGTAGTCAACAGCAAATAAAACTGGGAACTTGCAGCTCTGACAGTTCAAAACCAATGAACTAAATATGTCACTGAAATTATATAAATTGTTGAATGTAATGAAGAATTAGAGTTATTTTTTACTCAAATACCGCAGTTGTAGTCAACAGCAAATAAAACTGGGAACTTGCAGCTCTGACAGTTCAAAACCTATTTACTAAATATGTCACTGAAATTATATAGATTGTTGAATGTAATGAAGAATTGGTTATTTTTTTACTCAAATACCACAGTTGTAGTCAACAGCAAAAAAAACTGGGAACTTGCAGCTCTGACAGTTCAAAACCTATTTACTAAATATCTCACAGAAATTATATAAATTGTTGAATGTAATGAAGAATTAGAGTTATTTTTTTACTCAAATACCACAGTTGTAGTCAACAGCAAATAAAACTGGGAACTTGCAGCTCTGACAGTTCAAAACCTATTTACTAAATATGTCACTGAAATTATATAAATTGTTGAATGAAATGAAGAATTAGAGTTAGTTTTTTACTCAAATACCGCAGTTGTAGTCAACAGCAAATAAAACTGGGAACTTGCAGCTCTGACAGTTCAAAACCTATTTACTAAATATTTCACTGAAATTATATAGATTGTTGAATGTAATGAAGAATTAGTTATTTCTTTACTCAAATACCACAGTTGTAGTCAACAGCAAATAAAACTGGGAACTTGCAGCTCTGACAGTTCAAAACCTATTTACTAAATATTTCACTGAATTTATATAAATTGTTGAATGTAATGAAGAATTAGAGTTATTTTTTTACTCAAATACCACAGTTGTAGTCAACAGCAAATAAAACTGGGAACTTGCAGCTCTGACAGTTCAAAACCTATTTACTAAATATGTCACTGAAATTTTATAAATTGTTGAATGTAATGAAGAATTAGTTATTTTTTTACTCAAATACCACAGTTGTAGTCAACAGCAAATAAAACTGGGAAGTTGCAGCTCTGACAGTTCAAAACCTATTTACTAAATATGTCACTGAGATTATATAAATTGTTCAATGTAATGCAGAATTGGTTATTTTTTTACTCAAATACCACAGTTGCAGTCAACAGCAAATAAAACTGGGAACTTGCCTAAACAAAACAAACTCTTTAGAGGCTTTTATTCCATGATTGAGGAGTGGGGCCTGCCTTCTGATGGCCAGAGCTTCTTTAAAAAGGAGCAGTGACCAATGTCTGGCACTGTGTTTTGTTTAGGTAATTAACAGTTTTCCTGACAATTTCTGTAAACCATCATTGTTTTCACAGTTTTTCATGTATGTTTGTTTTTGTTTTCTGTGTGATAACCTTCCTCTATCAATATTCCCTCTCATTATGTACCTGAAGATGACCAAATAAAGGTTGAAATATTGTACTCAAACAATGTCTCTATTCGGACTCACTTTTGTACTTTATTATTTGAAATTATTCAGTGGAACATATGGATTTTGAAGAATTAGAGTTAAGCAAAAATAGGCAACTCTGACACAGATAAAGTTTGGGACACATTGCCTATTTTTAATCAGGCTCAGGACAAGACAACAGATACATTCACTCAAATTCACACAGACAAGACAAACATGTAGAGGAGGACGAGACATGGAGACGTAGACAGATGACATCAAACATATAACAGATGATCTTGAGGAGCCCGATTGAAGAACTTGGATCCAGCTGGCCCAGGTGATGCAGGTGACCTTGGATTCGCAGATGACCTCGTGGAGTGGAGAGTCCTAACCAGGGTTGGGCACGAGTACACATGTACTCGTGTACTCGTGTACTCGAGTACATTTTTCAAAGTACTCGCATGTACTCAGTACTCGTGCCAAATCATGAGTACAGTACTCGTACTCGTACTCGAGTACATTGCTAAAGTACTTGAACTCGTAGTGAGTACATCACGAGTACAATTGAAGCTTCAAAAGAGCAAAATTGAACACAAATGCTACTAAATTATGAAAAATAAAACGATTATTTGAACAAGATAAATCATATAGTCTAGATCTTTGATTCCAACCATCCTTGCTCTTTTCAATGTCCAATGTTCTTTAGTCAAAAAGTTACCCTAAATTTAAGAAATGTGTCTAACAAGACAAAATGGTTTATTTATAATTCCATGGTTCAATTTTTTTAAAAACCTTCAAAGATGCTTTTTCATTTCACAGCTAAAGTTACATTTATGTGTTATTTTAAAAAGTAGTTAAAAAATGGAAATGATACATAGTGAGCAGTCTTTTGTAATCTGGGACCAATACACTTGTTAAGTCACGCTCATAACAAGCTTTGGAATTGACCAAAATTGTGAAATGGTCTACCAATACCATGTGAGCTCATGTGTTGTCATCTATATAAATGCAATGTCTGATTTTCGTAATCAAATCTTAAATAATTATTCATTCAGTAAAACATATATTTTTGACCATATATATATATATGTATATCAAGCACTTAAAAAAAAAAAACAATTTGACTTAGATTAATTTTGATCACATAGCCGCCATTTGCAATTTTCACACCTTTGGCGCTAATCAAAACATTGTAACTTACCGGCTGATACTGGCCTTATTGCGGAAGATACAATATTTTTTACTCCAACCATTGTATTTAGCTGCTTCTAAATGATATATCTGAGTTTTTAAATTATGTTTCTAGCCCTATTTTAACCATATCTAGAGCCGTTTCCCTTTTAAACTTTTCTTGGTTTAATCGACGCTATTACGGAAATCGGAAAACAATATTTAGTCTACAGGCTCACCCTGGCTTATCTCAATTCTAGTAAGTGTGATTTTAAGAAATTATTGAATTTAAATTGATCATATTTATGATCTCCATTTATTCAATTATACATTACATGTAGAAATTGTTTATTTCGTTTATTAATTAAACTGTCAAATGTGCTTATAACAAAAATTGTGTATTGTGACTTTCCCATGTGATTCATTGCATCTGATTATGGATCTTTTATTGCCTGATTCAAAATAATCAGTTTAAATTGGACATCACAAAACCAAAATTTAACATAGGCCTATATTATACTTAGATGATTTTTAAAAAAAAGGTCAACAATACAAATGGATATAAAAAAAGGCAGTTGACAGTATTTAATTGCTACCATGAATTATTTTCAACCAAAATATCATGTCTTCAGAAAAGCTTATACTGTCTTTCACCAAAGCTAATCACAATGTTATGATTTTATCTAACGAAAAATGTTCTTAGCTGAACGAAATAACCATTTCCAATTTTTCAATAATTGCTATTGATTTATATTGTATTTAATTTTGACTATATCTGCCTTGCCAAGCTTTGATATGTTTTTAACGAATTCTTGGCACTAAGAAAATATATAAAAATAAAACAAAAACTAACACATAGACAGCTAAAGAGGTTAATTGGGGCTTTCCATCCCGTATTTATGCACTTGATAGGCTAATTAGGACACAGCAACGAGGCAAAGGATGATTGAAACTGCGGTCAAACATAGGCCAAGGTGATCAAGCTTGAGCTGAAATTGAGTCTCTGACCAGACTTTACGAGTCCTCTGAGTTGGACGATGGCACACTGAAAAAAAGGTTTGTGTGAAACAGACAAAACGAACGTTAGCTGGTGTCCTTCCAAAATTTTGTGTAAATTCAGACAAAAGGTTTGTGTATTTTTGACATTTCATTGTCAATCTTGATCAATTTATTGTGTGATTTGATCAATGAAATGTCAAAAATGCACATACCTTTTGTCTGAATTTACACAAAATTTTGGACGGACACCAGCTAACGTTTGTTTTGTCTGTTTCACACAAACCTTTTTTTCAGTGCATGCAATGCCAGAGGGACTCACGGATCTGGTGGGTACGGGGTGTGGCTTATCGTTTAGGGGTATCTTTAAGCTGGTTGCAGTGTCGGCTGTAGCTGGTCACGTGACCTGTATGTCAGCTGTAGCTGGTCACCTGACCTGTGTCATCACTGAGAATCTAGAGACCCAGCAATGCTACTCATTGCTGCCTGAATCTGGTCTTGTAGAGACTGGTCTCTGACCCAGAGATTGGCAGCACAACAAGTAGTTTCAAAGGCCATTTTAAATTTACAAAGTTAACTTTTAATTAATAAAGGGACACAAGTAATAGCCTTCAATAATATTCTTTATTGTTGCTTAATAATTGATCTCTAATGTTTGTTTTATTCTTTAAATATTGCCTAAATAAGGTAGGAAACTGCATAAATGTACTCGTACTCGTACTCGAGTACATTTGATCGTACTCGTACTCGTACTCGAGTACATTCAGAAAAAGCTGTACTCGTACTCGTACTCGTATATGTGGCAAGTACTCGTACTCGTACTCGAGTACATTTGCATGTACTCGTGCCCAACCCTGGTCCTAACGCATGGAGGAGTCAACCCTGGCACTCATACATTATACAATAGAAAAATAATTTTGATTAATGGTAATAAAGAATAAAATTTTGAGAATTATTAAGATTTTTTAAATTTTGAGAGCCAATTCTTGTGAATTTTTTAAAAATGACCACTTTTGAGATAAGGGTGGGACGGTGGGTAACGATATGAGAGAGGCGAGTGACCGGATTTTGGCGGGCCTGGGTATTTACCCAGCCCGATCCGCTCGATTGATTCGAGTGGGCCGAGTGCCCTGATTGGGTTTGATTGGTGTGACGCAATAATAAACGCGGGAATCAATCGAGGAAGACGGATGTCATCGGCCATATTGGCTTAACCGACCTTACAAGGTAAGAATACATTAAGCAAAAATAGGCAACTCTGACACAGATAAAGTTTGGGACACATTGCCTATTTTTAATCAGGCTCAGGACAAGACAACAGATACATTCACTCAAATTCACACAGACAAGACAAACATGTAGAGGAGGACGAGACATGGAGACGTAGACAGATGACATCAAACATATAACAGATGATCTTGAGGAGCCCATGAGATTAAGAGCCCAAGATCAGATAATTACTTAATGTGCTAAAGAGAATTTACAATAGAAGAGGATGGTCATGGGATGAGATGAGAAGAAGAAAGTGATAGTGCGAGTTTTGGGGCAATCGCTGCTTGCACCGGCCTCGTCGGACGAATATATCTACGATAACAGAGCGAGGCCCAACGGCCGAGTTTTTGAATCTCGGTCTCCGTACAGCCGGCGGCTGCAGCTGCAGCTGCCCCACCCTTAATCATGAATAGCTTGAAAAAGCAGAAGCGAATATATCGAAAAGAGCAGGAGCTGACCTAAGGCCGAAGCTCAAGATCTTTGAGAAGTAGAATTGGTTGCAGCCCGCCCCATCAAGCCATGAAAATCCCATCAGGTGCCAATCATCTGGGTGAATCTTAATGAATTTAAAGGCATCCTGTAAATCTAATTTGGACATAAATGGGGGGGAGGTGGAGAATGAGTTACAAAACTCCACAGCATCATCAATGGATGGATGCGTACTTAAGGGAATACTCGTCTGGGTCGATCTCCGAATTCACAGAGCCGACGGCGGGGTAAGACAGGTCATGAATGACCCGGACCTTATCAGAGTCCCTCTTGGTGAATGCACCCAGAGGGGAGACTATACAGGCTTGATAGGGGGGGCTGCGAAATGGACCGTGAAGACGGCCCATATGGAGGTCCTTTGACAGAACCTCTGAAACCTTTGCCCTGTGTTCAAGGGCGGAGGGCCAGTTGGGAGAAATGATCGTGACATTTGTTCTAGCTCTCCCAATCCGGACCCCCTGAGACAACATAAGTAAGACAGACTGGGCATGATCAGGTTCACATACTGCAGGGAGCATATGACACCAATAAGAATAATTAAGTAGAGGGGGTTGATCCCTTACCGGCGCAGGAAGTACAAAACTTGGCTCCTTTGGGGCCACCACACACGATACAGCAGTGTTTCCTGCGACAGGTTGAGAATTTGCAGGAACCATCTTGGAACCTGAGGCAAACCTCGTCTGGGTTGGCGGGCTGCTTGCCCTTCGACTTATCGCCGCTACTTTGAGCGGGGGCCCCTTTGGGCCCGCTGCCTCGAAAGGGGCAGTCATTAGCATTGTGCTCAGTAGAGACACACTTGGGGCACTTTGAAACGACCCTAAGGGCGCTAGCGTCAAGGATGGTTGAGTACAGACGCTGATCAAAGCTATTGAAGTCGAAAGATCTACTTCTGCCCAGAATAGAGCGATGGCGCTCGTCATAAGTTAAGACGAATGGGACCTTATATTTGTCTGTAAGAGACAACAAGAAACCTCGGTAGTTGGCCATTTCTAAATAAAGCTCTAAGCCATAATAACAAACCAATAGTACTTCATAATGGCCCCAGGCCTCCATCCACTTGTATAGACTCGTAATCATCTTTCTAGGCCTAGACGATTTGAGCTGTAAGCCACTAGTGCTATCCACTACCCTGACCTCCTCATACTCATTGAGGTTACAATCCAGAAAGTTCTCAAGGTGTGCGAACTCACCATTTAGGGCAGCTTGGCGACTCGGGCGTCGATGTGGGCAGGTGTCCTTGAAGTAAGGTCCGTCCTGGGAAGGTCGTTCCAGGTGGGTCCATGGTCCACTCCATTCCGGTGGTGGCGAAGGTGGCCTCTGTGGATCCCGTCAGGTGGCGCAGCCCTGGTCCTCATGGGGGAGACCGGAGCGGCCCTGGTGGTCCGGTACTGGGTCCATCCTGGGTCCTGGTCCATGGGGTGTGTCCTGGTCCTCTCGACATCGAAGTAGCGGGGGGGCTGCGGTCCGACTTCATTTGTATATGCTCGGGTGCCATACACAGGTTGGGTCACATTGGTAACAGGGGCCGATGCACGGGTGCCAAAGGCCGGGTCAGCATTGGTAACTGCATAAGCTCGGGTGCCATATGCTTCTAAGTTAGGTTCGTGGTAGTGAGACTGGTACATTTGACGGTACGGAGACTGCGGAGCCTCTCTATACTGGGACTGAGGAGCTTCATGGTACTGAGACTGAGGAGCTTCATGGTACTGAGTCTGAGGTGCTTCACGGTTTCGAGCCTTTTTTGATTTGGGTCTGGCACCTGCTTGCTGCCATTGGCTCTCCCTATGCTCAGGCTGAGCAGTAGGTCCGACATTGGGTCTGGTACTGGGTCCATGCTGGCTGCCTGCCCAGCGTTGATCTCTCACTTGGTGGCGGGGCGGGTAGCCCATGGTATCAAATTGCGGGTGTCGACCCCTGGTGCACTTTCAAGGTTACTAGTGCTGACATCTGGAACATGGTTTCGTGGGTCAGGACGCCGGGAGGCGCCCTCTCGAGGGCCATTAGTGCCGCCCTCTTGCGTAAAGGTAACGTTGCGTGAATGATTCAGCAATGCCGGGAGGCATGAAGAGCGTGCTACATCGGACATTAACGGTACAATGGTCTCATTATTGGACTGCCCTATACCCCGAGCGGCAGTATGGATACCCAGGCTGGGCCAGTCAACATCAGCATCCCCATGGAGGGCTGCTCCGAAGTGCAAAGTGTCATTGGGTCTGGGAGCGTCATTGGTCACAGCGTGAGGTCGACGTGTTAACTCACGAGGAGGCGTTGAAAGTGGCCTAAATGGGGGGTCCCCGCCAACAGGAGTCGTGCCCATGGCAACTGACTGACGCTCAGAAATGTCGGCGGGATAACCCTTGTCCACCACCAAGTCCTGCAGGCCGATGCGAGGGATGTGTGCCTCACCGGAGTTACATTCATAAATGACGTTATGAGAGGATACCCATAACCTACCCCGGACATCCCTATGGCCACCAAGACCGTCAATCTCGCTCTCTAAATCGCCATCAGAATTGCTATCATCTTGTTCAGCTTGTATACGTGCTTCCAGCATAACTTGCAATCTCTCATCATGAAGGAACTGATCCCTCGGCTCGGAATTATTAGCTTTCTTGAGGGTGCTACACTTGCCACCCATTGGGCCTTCGTACCCCCGAGCTGGTTGTTTGCACACGGTACAACGATGGGTCTTATTTTTCTTCCCGCCCATACTAGAGACGCTATCAACAAACGAAGCGAGTTGTGTATTGGTAACAACGATCACTAAAAGAGCTCACTCATCAGGTAGATGAAGGCCATGAACTACAAGGTGCAGCAGATTGCTCAATGACTTACTTCGTGCTGGTGCTGTGCTGTGATCATCGATGAACGATATGAGAGAGGCGAGTGATCGGATTTTGGCGGGCCTGGGTATTTACCCAGCCCGATCCGCTCGATTGATTCGAGTGGGCCGAGTGCCCTGATTGGGTTTGATTGTGACGCAATAATAAACGCGGGAATCAATCGAGGAAGACGGATGTCATCGGCCATATTGGCTTAACCGACCTTACAAGGTAAGAATACATTATTTTTTACTTAAATACCACACTTGTAGTCAACAGCAAATAAAACTGGGAACTTGCAGCTCTGACAGTTCAAAACCTATTTACTAAATATGTCACTGAAATTATATAAATTGTTGAATGTAATGAAGAATTATTTTTTTTACTCAAATACCGCAGTTGTAGTCAACAGCAAATAAAACTGGGAACTTGCAGCTCTGACAGTTCAAAACCTATTTACTAAACATGTCACTGAAATTATATAAATTTTTGAATGTAATGAAGAATTAGAGTTATTTTTTACTTAAATACCACAGTTGTAGTCAACAGCAAATAAAACTGGGAACTTGCAGCTCTGACAGTTCAAAACCTATTTACTAAATATGTCACTGAAATTATATAAATTGTTGAATGTAATGAAGAATTAGAGTTATTTTTTTACTCAAATATCACGGTTGTAATCAACAGCAAATAAAACTTGGAACTTGCAGCGCTGACAGTTCAAAACCTATTTGCTAATAATCCTAAATTGTTTTATTATTATCGTTTTCATAGCTGTGTGTTTTTCTGAAAACTTCTTTTTGCAGTTAAACCATGACATCAGAGGGTATCGGTGAATGTGATTGGTCTAATCTTCTGCCTGTGACATATCAGTTCAGAGTTTGACATCACAGTTATTGACAAAGGAATGTAAAACTGCCAGGCAATGTTTTTTTTTTGTACAACCACAACAAACAACTTCTGTCGAAGCCGAATGTTGCACCTCCCCAGAAGAGTCTCAATGTTTTGCAAACAAAGTGTGTCACTGTTTTTCACAAGACACTAGTTATCACAATTTCAAATAATTTCCAGAATTTGTTGTCAGTCATGGTAAGGGACCATTCAGAATTTATGGCTAGGGGAGGTTCGAGTTTTGCCTGAGGGGCACCAACTTTTCAGACATGTTTCAAGGGGGGTACTAATTTTTGACAACATGTCCAAGGGGGGTAAGAAATTTAAAAAAACAAAAAGGTCCAAAGTGCGCATACACTCAGTTTATCGGCGATTTATATGCGAAAAAGTCCGCAAATCTGTACACGTGACTGTCCAAGGGCACAAGTATAATGGATTGTTATGGATGGATGGATGGATGGATGATTGGGGCGTTACGTTCTATGTTTATGCACATGGTAGGCCAATTAGGACAGGGGGAGGACACGGCAATGAGGCGAAGCATGATTGAAACAGCCGTCCAACATGGGCCTAGGTGACCCAGCAAGAGCTGGATTCGAACCCTGGACCCAGCAATTAGCAGTCCAGCACGCTACCACTAGACCAACACGCACCAGTATAACAGTATGTGTGTGTGTATTGCTTTTTACGTTGAGGGGGGAATAGTAAAAATATGCATGAAACCTGAGAGTGGGGTATTAAAAGTCCGCATGAAATTCAAGGGGGTATCAAATTTTGACAGGAAGTTCTGGTAAAACTCCCACCCCCCCCCCCCCCCAGTAATAAATTCTGAATAGTCCCCAACTATCCTTTGTGGATAAGTAGTCTGTTTGATTCAGTTATGGTTGATTGAAGAATCTATCAACCAGTGTTGGTATAAAAGCCAAACAAGCTAAACATACATAATCCATGTGTCAATGCATTTGGTCAGTTTCTTGAAATATGTGCTTGTAATATACGAAGTTATGCAACTAAATCTGTGACATCACGGTTTTGAGATAAAGCAAAGTACAAATGTGAAAAACACACAGCTGGGCCATTCTCAAATTTCGGGACAAAATGCCCTGGAAAGTGTGGAAACGGAGTGGACTTTTGATGTTAAAAACCTGCTTTTTGAGCAATTTAAAAATAGAAAAAAAATGAAAAAAATTATGTAAGTCTTATTTTCAGAAGTACTTTATCTCAGATCAATCGTTTTTTTAATTAAATATTGATTTTTTGTGGTAAAGGAGTGGACAGGAACGGGTAATGGAGTGGACAGGAATGGTTTGGTTTTCTCTTAATAGTGCATTCTATTTGGGAGATACAAAGTTTTGATTGCATTCTATTGAATCCTGTCACCCTCAGCAACATATACATACAATTTCTTTGAAAAAGTATCATTGATAAGCTCGGAATTGGAGGTAACGGAGTGGACATTTTAGTGGGACCAAAAAATGTTCCAATGAAAATTATGTCTTTACTTGTTGAATACCAGTTTAATGAAAATCTGCAGAGCTGTGGTAGTTTGGCACAAGAGCATCTAACGACATTGAGTGGAAATTGCTCATTAAAAACAATAGCGAGCCGAGCTATGCCTGGTAACATGGTGGACAAAAAAATTAACATAAACTAGTGACACGTCTTTTACATCAATTAATTCAATGAAATGAAACAAGAAAAAAGTTAAATATGATGTATATATTAATTCAAGTCTCTATTCTCACGAATCGTGCATAGAAACTTTGGAAATGATGGTACTTTGGGAGGAAAGTCAACACTTGATTTTGTCATGTCATGTCCAGTGACAGGGAAAAACCACTGATTTGGCACGGATTACTGGACACAATGCAATTAATGACTTTTTGTTCCAAATGCAGTGGTTCTAAATAGAAAGATGAATAACAGATGTGGAGTTACGCTTCAGATATCAGTTGCATTCAAGTTAATGTCAGGGAACAGGAGTGACGCAAATTGTCCCGAAATTTTTGAATGACCCAGCTATGAAAACGATAATAACTTGTGTGAATAAATATTTCAATTGTCTGCATTCATCAATCAAAATCGCTAGATTTTGGACTAGTTCACATGCCTATGTATTGAAACTGGATGGCATCATAAGCCAATAATTCCTGTACCAAATGGAATATGCAAAAAATGCACATTAAATATAGTTAAGGATGCCTTATAGTGTGCCCAGCTTAAGCGTCGCTTCGTGTTATAATTAACCTTTTTTCAACAGCAACAAACCTTATGAACGATTTTCTGATTTTAAATGATATTGATAAGTTACATCAATTATGAAAAACAAGGAACCCTAAATGTTAAGTTTCTAGGAAAATTTCTCCTTGGAGCTGACGTTTAAAACAAACTACACTCACCAGCAAAAGAAACGCAACACTTGATTTTAGCTTATATTTTTGCAAATAATTTTTTTTTGCTAAAACCAAATTTATGACACTGCTTCTATCATTGACAAGCATAATCGTACCAAAACTCATTCAACTGGGACCATTTCCTGTCTTTATCTGGCCCTTTTTATCAAATTTGAGATTTTGCCCAAAAATATACCTTACTTTCAACTTATAACCAAAAGGATGATGTCATTTTAAAGCCTGCCTAATAGATGACCAAAATTTTGATTTGATTTTATTTTATTTAGCCTCCATTGGAGAGAAGTATAATAAAAACAGTAACGTACATCATAAAAACAAGTGTATAATACGTATAATAATGTAAAAACAGTGCTAAAATGCAGCTAAAACATTATTAACAAATAAAATATCGTGACTGGTATGTAATGCAAATTCCACACTATCTGCAATTCCACATTGAGATCGGAATTTTATCGACCTTTTACATTTAAAGAAGTAGGACTTTTCAGCTAACAATCTTGCAAGAGATAGCTCATACTTATCACAGATACTGATCACAGACGATACAAGATTTTTTCGACTAGAAAAACTACCTTTTAGGATACTACTCAGCAAATATTTATACAGAGAATTTGTTCTTGATGAAGATGTAAACATCGATTTAAAAAGAGACAGCTTTTGAATATCGAGACTAGAGCATACTTTATCAATTTTTAGGGCTTGTAACAGTGGTGATGTTTTACATATAGATTTTATACCCAATGCTGCTTTGAGAAATTTAGATTGAGTCACTTCCACTTTACTCATTATTGTACTGCCCTGATACACACACTCTAGACCATATGTCAGAACTGGGCGGATGGCTGTGGTATAAATATGCCCTATACACTCTAAAAACTAAAGTTCTAATAAGATACCAATATTGGTATTTAAGCTTGTCCCGTATTTTGAACACCTTTTGATTAGTTAAAAAACCATAAACAATTGATATTTTCAAAAACCAGTTGCATTTGTACAAGAAAAAATCAGTATTGGTTTTTTGTTTAATTTGCGGGGAGTCAGTAGTGAATATTAATGTATCAAATTGCAGATACTGTAATTCCATCATGGAAATCCATTTATACATACATGCATACAATAGAAAACGCAATGGGTTTTTTATTCCTTGAAATTTGAAATCTTCGGGATTTATCATTAATTGAAAATTAAACCATTTCCTGTACTTACGACAACCAGTATATCACTAAAAATATCAAAATTGATTCTCCCATTATGCATCGGTGGGTATTTTATAAGACCTTTTTAAAAATTTTGCTGTATTGAAAATACCAAATTTGATCTATTATGATCCGAATACAGGTTTACCAGTATTTCAGCATTGGTATCAATAAATCTTTTTTTTCACGTTTTTCTTAAAATATTATGTAGTTAAAAGTAAATAAAAAAATGATTCCATGGATCTGATTTCAATGTTTATTTTTACATATACACATTCACACACATTCATAATAATTGTAAATATTGATATTACTAGTTTGGCCTTGGAAATAAAGACATCACAGCAGTCATTGGTAATCAAACACACGAAATGAAAACATCACAGCAGTCATTGGTAATCAAACACATTAAATGAAAACATCACAGCAGTCATTGGTAATCAGAACACAGGAAAGTATGAATTGGTTGAGATAAAGACACATTACATGACATTGTAGTAAATTTTATTCTGTTAATGACTTATTGGATGAAAGGTGAACAACTGTTCTTGACTTGGGTTATATTTCCAAAAGAGGCAAGCCAGGGTGGCAATGCCAATCGAAATGTCAGTATCATTAGTTTGTTTCAAAAGTCTTCAGTAGCCAATGGATGATTGGGGCTTTACGTCCTGTATTAGTGCACTTGGTAGCCTTACTGGGATAGTAGGGGTCAAAGTAGTGAGTTCGGCTAGAGCTGGATTTGAACCCAAGACTCAGCCATTGGTAGTCCAGCACGCTATCACGAGACCAACCCTACCCTCTCTGTAGCCAAGAGGATATTTTTTGTCATTATTAATGCGCAGTATTGGGATGGTAAGATTGTTGGTTGAAGTTTTCCTTCTCGTATCACTATTTATGCGCTTTTAGGTCAATTCGGTTGGATGAAAGGTGAATGACTGTTCTTGAATCGAACCTTGCAGTGTACATCATTGGGATCCTGAAAGTGGAAAGTGGATAAGCATTAGTATCCAAATATCAATTTTATGCACACAAAAAAAGAACATTATACAAATCTAATACTTTATCTGCAAAACCTTCTATGGAACTTTTGGTTTTAAAACTCCACATTTCATTACTGACTAACAATTACAAAAATTTCATTATTTTTTAGTTTCCCTACACACTTGCAGAATACGAAATTCTGAATTCTTGTCTTGTCACTGTGTGCTTTACCGATAAAAGATCTCATACTGTTAGCACTCACCTCAACATTGCGAAAAGGAAGTAGATATTTTCCTTTGGTACTCTTGGCGGGGCAAGTAACCATTTCCTGGTGAGATCTGAAATAGCAGGTAGATGCATCCATGAGGAGGATAATGCAAAAAAATATATCAAATACCTTTCTTCAATTAAATTAATGCCTTGGTTGTGCAACATCCCCTGTTCATTTTTTGACTGAGGATTGGTCAAAACGAACTCATTTAAACACAAGAGAATATGAGAATACTATACATAAGCTGTCTCTGCTTGGGACAGACAAGTGGCAGCAGAATGCTGACAGTTCCTGGAAAATCGAATTGGATCAACATCAATTTGATCTGTTTTGGACAGATCACAGGATCAGGTCGCACAACAGCTGTCCATATTACTATGCCAAACTACTTTCACAAGGCATGGTTGCTGGCAAAGATCCAGTCCACTGCTTTGAATGAAAATGTTTGGAAATCATGAGACAAAAGAAAGTTTTGAAACTTAAGCATGAACTTTTGCCTGTGAAAGGGATTATTTTCTCATCAGAAGTTCGATGGTATTCAACCTACTTATGCAGGTTAAATTGTAGTCAGAAAAGTGTCCAAAAAGAATGCTCTCTCACTTATTCATGTGTCCTTGCAAAGCCAATGTTTTTGCTTTGTGATATCAAAAATATTCATTTGTATTTATTTTGTTACTTTATGGAGATTTATTAACTAGTACAACAATATAATTCACAATTTCATAAAAGCTGTGTTACACTCAAGCAAAATGTCTTGTCTATGCCACAAGTGGCCCCCTCTATACTGGCATTGTATGTGGGCTACAATGTATACATCCTCCATGATAAAAATAGTTCCAACTTAATTTGTATTTACAAGCTGTCTGCTTAAAATTGAAGCTACCCAAAGTCAGATTAGACACTAACAGAGTTTTTGGAAATAAACTAGACCACCACTAAATGATGGAACTGTCCTGGTTTCTTCCAGACACTGTCCTGTTTTCTTCCAGACAATGAAATTCTGATGGCCGCTCACAAGATCTGGCGAATTTTCCACCCTAGGTGGCAGCAAATAGCAGTCAACTTGAAGACAGATACATAAGTATTTGTTAATTGGAAAAGATAAGAAGAGCTGTTATTCAACTAACGTACCTGGAGAAGCATTGTCTGTATTTTTCCCAACTTGCTTTATGGCGCAAACTTCTTCCAAAGGTAGTTTTTTGTATTAAGGGCCTCAGTAGGAACATGCCATTCTTCATCTGAAACAGAAATTAAAAAACCGTCTTTTAAAATGTCAAAGATTTTAAAAATATCAGCAAAGCAAAAGTACCGTAAAACGGGGTAAAGTTGGTAATCTGGGGTAAAGTTGGCAAGCTATTTTGTTGAGGCCTCAAATCTTACCAATTTTGTCAAGGATAAAATATGTGTCATGTGTAGGACATAATTATTGCTGATGCTCTGATGCTCCGATACGTAAAATGAAAGTTATTACAGAACATTGATGGCCTACATAAACAAAAACTTTAAAAGTATACATGCTTTTTGGAACATGTTTGTAATAATAAATTCTTCAAAGCCATAATTTCTTCACCACATTTACAGGGTTATGTGTAAAAGAAGCAAAATGTTATAAAAGAGAATTAAAATCCCATATCATACCATGGGCACGGTGTACCAATGCACAACTTACCCAAAATACCTCTTTTTTGTGGAAATCTGCCACTCCATTAAATGCCAAATTACACAATTTAAGAACAATAATGCTGGTCCTCAGAGTACATTCAACCAAAAATACAAATTTTCTAATAGGCAATTTTCATATTATAATATTTGGCAGTTTTTTTGTTAATAATTTTGATGGTTCTTCAATTCAACCCTGCAATTGGTGGCACAATACCCCGGTCTCCCGTTCGACTAGTGAAAATAATGGAACTGGGTATTCCATATGCCAAACCACAATTTCATGCCTTAAATTATCATAAATCCTTTTACAGGCAGAATGCAATATTCACAGTATATCAGAACAATTAGCGGCTCAACACTATCCATGTGTTTGATTTATGTATAATAATCACTATAATGTCATATATATATGAACCAGATATTGTGTACACCTCACCCAGATAAACACAATTGCATTCATATTGCATATTTCTTAGGAGTTTAATTAAGGAATTAAAAAAAAAACTTACCAAGTTCTTCTCAGTCTTTTTCACACTAACATGCACTCTTCTACTGCTGTATAGAGACTAATAAACTCTGCTTTTTAAAAACCTTCTTAAGTCTTGATTGATAAACAAACAGCTTTTCTTGTCAGGCAACATGTTAACAGTTTTGTGTTGTAGATGAGGTCAACCGGTGAGTGAGCCCTGAGGGATTAGTAAAATACCTATTTGGATATTCCAGTAGCCATGACTGATATACGGCATAGTCAGTCCTCTCTCTTAAAACTTCTAAATAAAGTGACATACATGAATTTTAAAAAACAGGAACCAAAACATTAACATTTTAAACATCTCAAATCATTGTTCCACAAGTATATTAAAAATGGAGCATAATAAAGGTGCTTTTCCAGAAGTTTGGTTTTTATAAATACCATAATTCCCATGACTGAAACCAATTTTCAAGAAAAATACCACTTGCTCTGAAGAAAACCAAATATAGTTGAAAAATACCAAACTGGTTTTTTATTGTACACACTGGTTTTGCACAATACCACTAATATCCGAATTTTTTTAGAGTGTAGTCTCCGGACGGCAGCCTCTCACACAAAGTCCAGCACCTTGAAGGGAGTAGAATGCCCGTCTTGCCGCTTGAATTCTTGCTTCAGCATGACTCCGGTCGTTGTTGGCGAGGATGACTCCAAGATGTTTCACTTCTGAGGTCTCACTTAGCTGTTCATTCTGGAGGAACCATCTTCTGTGAGGGAAGCTGATTTTCCCAAAGGTCACACAGGAAGTCTTCAAGGGATTGAAGCGTAGACCATGCTGGGTTATGTATTTATCTGCAGCATCAATAAGATGTTGAAGTCCAGATACTGTCAAGCTGCACAAAAGGAGATCATCAGCATAGCAACACAAGTTGTACGTCACATCACCAATAGAAACACCACATTTCATGTCTGACAGTTCTTGGACGAGATCTTGGTACAACAAGTTGAAGATGAAAGGAGAGGACAATCCACCTTGTCTGGTTCCTTTTCTGATGTTAATAGGATCACTAAGTTTTCCTCCCCATCTGATAAACACAACTAAGCGGCTGTACCAATAAATCAGAATGCGCCAGTATAACATTGGAACCACACCGAGGGCCTTTGAGAACATAATCGAATGGGGTATCCCGTCAAAAGCCCCTTCAGCGTCAAGAGCACATACGTAGACAGGGGATCCATTGCTGACACAGTAGTCAATAACATCACTTGTCATAGCTGCTGCCATTGCAGTTCCACGACTGCTAACAAAACCAAATTGTAGATCGTGAAATTCATGTTCACCACACATAGCCAGTAAATGAATCTCCAGCAAAAGCCGAAAAATCGCTTCTGCAACTTCATTTTCAGATTTTATCCCAAAACTGAATTTACGATATCGCGAGATGTTTAGGATAGCTCGGCCCTGACGTGGACTTAACTGATATTCTTGTAAAAAAGCTTCAGGTCGATATTTTTACACACATTTTTTAATTGCAGAATGCAAGTCTTATTCCAGAAATATTCAACAGGTGGTGCTCAACTCCAGTCTACAAAAATCAAACTGTAGTATGCCCTCAATGGTTCACTCATTGATGGGTCTGGCCTCAAGCACCCCCTGTAGGAAATGTCTAGAGTGAGACTAATGCTCATTAATTCAAGGAATTCATTTCAAAATATTGACCTGCAAATTTTTTATTGGAATCTCAATGAAGTCCATGTCAGAGCAGAGCTATCTGAAACATCTTGCGATATCATAAATTCAGTTTTGGGATTTTGATGTTTTATGGTGATTTTTACTTTCAATGTTGAAGTTTGGCGTTCAATGTTTGTAAAGATTTTTTCTAATCCATATTTTGCCTTGAATTTTTTTCTTGCATCTCTGAGACATGTTGGAAACATCTTGTGAAAATTTTATAGAAATAGCACAATTCAAAAGGCATGAAACTCAATCATTTTCTTTGCTGTGTTTCAAATTTGGTGAAACGCAATTTTTCAAAGTTTTGTGAAGCGATTTTTCGGCTTTTGGTCGTCTATTAGACAGGCTTTCAAATGACATCTTTCTTTTGGTTATAAGTTGAACGTAAGGTATATATTTTTGCTAAATCTCAAATTTGATAAAACGGGCCAGAGATACACAGGAAATGGTCGCAGTTGAATGATATTTGGCACGATTATGCTTGTCGACGGTAGAATCAATGCAATTAATTTTGATTTGGCAAAAAAAAATTATTTGCAGAAATATGAACTAAAATCAAGTGTTGCGTTTGTTTTGCTGGTGAGTGTATATCCTACGTCCACACATGGTTTTGTGGAAGTTGGTGAATACATACATGAACCTACACGTTTCCCTATGATATAACATTTGGCTTGTGTTTCACTTACTTATCAAAGACTTTGACCCATACCTAACTCCGACTACAGTAAAGTATATTGGCTGCCATTGCTATCCTATTCCTACAGGCCTTATATATCCGCCTTTATGACCCAATATGTTTTCCTCTCATCAGATGAGAATTCATGAATCCACAAGAAGTTTGGTTGTGGATGTTTAGCATTGATTCAATGGCCCAACACCATGCATTTCACTTACTTACAGGCAGCACTGTAGATTATAATTGCAATTAATATTTTTCATTGCCTTATGTACAAGAGGTGTTCAACTTATTTTGACAAAAACGAAAACAGCCAAAAAATTGAAAATTTTTGCTGCTTTGAGCTGAAATTGCTATGAGTGATCCATATGCTGCTCATGTTGCATGTCATATCACCAAATTATCTGAGGAGTATAGCAACGGCAATTAACTGCACGTTGTTTGGAAGGTGTGATAAAACACCTTTTGAGTGAACCACTGTACAAAGAATCAATAGGATGTCACCTCGCAAAGGGCTCCTAAATTGAATTTCCCTGGCCATGGTTCACGGCCAAATCTGGGGTGATAAACAAATGAGATCAGTAACAAAATTAGAATGATCAATTATTCATACAAAGATATCGCACCATTCCAGTAACAAAACAGGAGGTAGACACTCGTTTATACATGATTTCTGAAAGTGTAAGTTACAAAAATAAAGCCGAAAATAACGCAATTTTGAAAAAAAAGTGTGGGAAAACAAGGAATCCTATATGTCTGCTCCACCTGGAACTTTTAAACACAGGACCAAAAATGAATACAACTAGGCTTCATCTATAAGACTTTACCAATTTATGAGTAGTTTTCACCTTAAAAGCAATGTACATAGCACTTTAAAGTTAGACAATTAAAAAGTTGAGCAATCTACTACGAAAATACATGTTTTATATGTTTGTGATTAAACACAGAACAACTCACACTTTCACAGCCAAAAATTCAGAATAGGATTGCTTAATACCTGGTTAGCATATATCTGAAATCTGTTTCAGAAAGAACCATCCTAAGTTCTTTCCACAAAGAGAAAAGAGATAGTATTCATTAGAAGACTATTCAGGGCAATGGTGCCTAAATCACAATCAATATCTATACAAAAAAAATGTCTGATGAAGTCTGAGAAGTTTTAGCAAAATCGGTGCAACTGGAAAGATTCTGCAAATATACTTGTAACCACTATCACTGGCCGAAATATTGCTCTCAAAACTGGTGGGAGGCCTATCTTAGGAAAGGTTTAATAAAATTGTGCAAACTGTTCCAAAATATTTCAAACGCATGTCTTGTAGTGACAAGACCTATAGGTAACCCTTTTCGTCATCAGACAGGAAAAAAGTAACATTTGTCAGTTTCTCTGTAGGGATGAACTTTTTGTCAAAATAATTTGAGCACCTCTTGTATGTATTCTTGTGGTCATTATTACTTGTGGCTAACATAATATTTATGTGATTTTGTATTTACCGTTTTTTATGACAATTATACAAATATGATATTTTCTGTCAATAAAAAAAATATATATATAATATACAGTGGGTTGCAGAAGTATACACCCCCCTGGAGTGGTCTTCAATTTTTCTTTCATATCTTCCTTCAGAAATGCATCATCAATCCCATACTTCTGCATGCTCATACTAACCTCTCTTGTAACCTATATTCACCATAAAATTCTGGGTGGTAAGTCATGGTAGAGTGGAAAAAGTTGAACTAGCAAAAATTAGTGTTGCAAAAGTATTTACCCCTTGTAAGTTGTTGATGCTTCTTTCAGTGATAATAATGTTGTTTTGACATGAAAAAGTAAAATTATGGTATAAATAGTTGATCTCTGATTGATTTTTAACATATTTGATTGTTTTAGCCAATTTATGTAACTTCTGTGATTGACTGTGGATGAACAATATCAAGAAATCAACCTATTGTAAATCAAAATTGTAAAAAAATTCAATATGAAAATAAAACAGATATCTAATGATGTTGATAAGCTGCATATGAGAAGTTTAGAGGTTGAATGGGGAAACAAAAATATTTTGAGCCCTAATTACACTTCAGCATTCACCGCAGCAGTGTCAGAATGAACTGACATTTATACGTGACAAAAGGTGTTGGGATACTTTTTCCTTTGGAAGCCCCCAAAAACCAAGAAAAAGGCTGGACAGGCAGGGACACACCCTGATACAACCTAGAAAAAGTTTCAGTTCAGTATCTGCAACAGAAGTTAAAAATATATATGGTCACAGGAACCTGCGGCGATGCTTAATTTTGACCCTTTCCCATTTGATGACGTGTGTCTTGAAATATCAGCTCCAAATATAAAGTATGTGCGATTTTATAATGCTCAATCAAGTTTAAGTAATATTTTTACTCGTCTCCCAATTTGCGATAAAATATGAAAATTATCAAAAAAATTGACCATTCTGATTTTTTAGTTCTATCACAGATATCAAACTGGAAAGTGTCTTGGGTTCTATCAGGGTAAGGGTACGTACACCTGTCCAGCTCATTTCCTTGATATTTTCTCATTTTTCTGAGAAGCTAGTTCCAAATTTGTTTGACTGGTGAAAATGTCTCCTGGAATAAACATTTTTGACCAGTCTACACAATAAGGAACTTTCTAAAAAAAATGCATAAAACAGCACTAACTGCTTGAACAATATACAGTACAACCCATAATAAAGTAAGAATATTTTCTGTCAGAAGTCCTCTGTTTACCTATTTTGCCCTCTTTTCTGCTCTCCACCCCAAATCTCCTTACAAATCCCTTTGACTCCTTACTACAACCCTAGCCCACATTAAGAACTCTTTGTAAACAGCTACCAATGTAACTGCAAATAGCGGAGGTGCAAAATACCAAGTGAATCAAACACATTGGGGGTGATTGAGTTTAAATTGGTGTTGTTTAAATGTGATTTTAATGTAATTTTAAAGGTAGTTTCAAGTAGGTAAAAGTAGGAAGTGATTCAGAGGTAGTCAAAAGGTGTAAAAGGGTAAAGTAGTGGCTGGTTCTTCCTTCCTGCTGGGGTAATCTTACTTTATTTTGGGTTGTACTGTAGATAATCATTCACATAATGCTCTCTTGGACTTCCAGAAGCTGGAAACTTTTTATAGCTGCATACAATCTCACTACATGAAGGGGGTGTATACTTTTGCAACACTAATTTTCACTGAATTAATTTTTTCTACTCGTCCATGACTTACCACCCAGAATTTTATGGTGAATATAGGTTACAAGAGAGGTCAGTATGAGCATGTAGAAATATTGGATTGATGATGCATTTCTGAAGGAAGATATGACAGAAAAATTGAAGACCTCTCCAGGGGGGGGGGGGTGGTATACTTATTCAACCCACTGTATCTTATAATAACCCAGCTTCGTTGACTACTTCATTCAAGCCTGATCATCAACAATTTCCAATACCAATCATTTGTAAATCCACATTTCTTGCCCACTACCCAAGCTTTTCGAGTGTAAACAAATGTTTATGTCACGCAACACCAGCTGGCTATACACAGCACACCTGTAGTCTTATTGGAGAACTGCGCCCAAAAAAAAAAACCTTCTACCTCACCCCAGGGGGGTTACTAACTAAGAGAAGGTGTATATAGAGGCGCCGCTGGATGGTGCTGGTTTTTTTACCTTTTTGGATTGAATGGTTTTGTTTTTGATGATTCTGATAAATTTGGTTCTGGTTTTTGCAACCCCAACATGTTTGGTATTGTTCGAATTGCCTTGAAAAGAGGATTAGGATTAACATTGTTTTAAAAGCCGAAAGATTAAATTGGTTGCCAAACTTTTTACTGATTAAAATGGTTTATTAGGGTGGCCCTTAAAAAAAAGAGTTTGAAATTTGTACGGGCCACACCCTCAAATGATCCTTATTATGGTAAAAATCTCATTCAAATTGGTTAACATTTCGAGGTGGCCCACGAGCCTTGAAATTCTTGCATTTCAGTCATGATTCCATATGTTCGCTGATTTGCGGTATTGTGTAACTAAGCCATTTCAAATCGTACAACAACATAATTAGTTTTGTTTAACAGGATTGAATGAGAGCTTAATTTTGAATACCAACTTGGATTGTCTATGACAATTTTTCATGAGCCCCAAGAGCCATACGTCAGGAGTTCTTTTCAAAATTGTTTTTTTTTATATACGATGTCTCGAATTCAATCGGGAGGCAATAACTCTTAATTGGACCTTGTAAAATGGATTATCAATGAGGCCAGCTGCTTGTTCTGATCACTGTTTCAGGAAAATAATGAAAAAACCTTTCATGGTCTTGAGTAGGAATAATTTATGAAAGCCGTGATGATTTTGAAAAATGTACGTAAGGAGTCAATGTGTCAATTGTCAATTTGTTGGTTTTGACAAAAAATCACAGCAACATCTAATTTCCCCATATTTTCACAATTTTTAGGCAAGAATTTCAACAAAGGCTAGGCGGTGTTGTTTCCTAGCACATCAAATTTGAATATTTCTTATTTTAATACAATCAATGAACAATCAGAATTTTACATGAACCTTCATTATATTTGGGCCAATTATAAAGCAATTTTCCTGTATTGTTGTCCGGTTAAAATATAATATATTTATATATAAATATAAATAATTATTGATTGATTGATTGATTTATTTATTATTTTCAAAATGCAACCTTGGCCGCTCTTGCTGCCTAGGTCCAAGTCAAGAGTAGTCACAGCAATTAAATACAACATTCAATATCAATTATATACACTCACCAGCAAAAGAAACGCAACACTTGATTTTAGCTCATTTTTTTGCAAATAAATTTTTTTGGTCAAAACCAAAAAGATAGAATTGATTCTATCGTCAACAAGCTTACTTGTATCAAAAATCATTCAACTGCGACCATTTCCTGTCTTTTTCTGGTCCGTTCTATCAAATTTGAGATTTTGAACAAAACAAGACTTTCCCTACAACTTACAACCAAAACGAAGATGTCATTTGAAAGCCTACCTAATAGACGTTAAAAAGCCGAAAAATTGTTTCAACAACTTTATTTTTAGATTTTACACAAAACTTTGAAAATTTGCGTTTCACCAATTTTAGAACACATTGACGAAAATGATTAAGTTTCATGCCATTTGAATTGTGCTATTTTTGTCAAATTTTTCCAAGATGTGTCCAATATGTGTCTTAGACATGAGGAAAAAATTCAAGGAAAAATATTGATAAGAAAAAATCTTTCATTGCACTGAAGGCTGAATTTTAAAAGTGAAAGTGACAATCACTTAAGAAAAAATTAAAATCCAAAAATTGAATTTACGACATCGCACGATGTTTCAGATATCTTTGCCTTGACATGGACTGAACTGATATTCCGGTAAGGTTCCAGGTCCATATTTTAAAATAGTACCTCTCATTGTAAGTGTATTTTGTTATAAAATTGATTTTTTTTTTTAATTAATAAATTGCCATGAACTCCCCCAGTTCAACTTGCCCCACCTGGACCTCCATGTATCTATATATAGCCTGGCTGCACCCTTTTTGTAGGAAACCATTTTAAGGAAGTGGGTTTCGATCTACACATAACCCATTATCTTATGATGATATGACATCCCTGCAGACCAGGTATTTTAGATGCTATGAAAGCTCCAATCTCAATGTGACAAACTCAGTTTTTCATGCTAAAGACGAAAAAAGTGTGATAGTTTCATTACCATGTGTCTCAGAGCAAAAAGATCTACATGGAAACGATTAGCCTAATAACGCCTAACACAAGGTTGTATGTTTATTTCCTTGCCTGCTCCACCCGGTGAAAATCAAGGGTGGTTCAACTGGCCTGCCAGTTCAACTAGCCCCACTCTCCCCTACCGTATTGGAATTTGGACGAATACATCCTATACATTACATGTATAGGATGTCACGATATGATAAGTGGTATTAGTTTTAGTACCGTAATATGGGGTGAATAGGGACACTGGGGTGAATCAAGACAGAGCAGGGAATCTTGTTCTTTGCTAAAAAAATACCAATTTCTACTAGTCCTAGGAACTAGATTTTTGGCACACACATAGTATACATACCAGCGCATATTGTGATAGAATTTTGTACTTCTGACAGCACGCAGTGAGAAGCTGCGGCAATTTAAACTTGGCACTGCAGAATTGGTATTTTACAAGCTGGTCAAAACTTTGCTTGTGTCATATGAAGTAAAAATACTAGAACAACTTTTTGGCCTGTGCATGAACGAATTACAAGAATAAAGATCAATTGTTGATTGTCCAAAAATATCCCGACAATTGTGAACACCTTCGCTGGAGAGATGTTGGCTTATACAAATGTGACAATGATAATTGCATGCCAAACAGGAGGTCATTCAATGGCCGAGTTGGGGATAACCCACCTGGTGGTGAGCATTGAGTTGCATATATATAGAAGATGACAATGCAGTAAAATAAATCATGAAAGTGAAGAATTGAGAAGGAGTGAAATAAAGAAACCATGTTTGAGGCTGTTCAGGACAAAAATAGTATGTGCTTAATTTGTTAGTCGGAATTACATCTGAAAAAGTACCACTTGATAATACTACAAGTAAAGATATATATATATATATATGATTCTTCTGAAAAACAAGCACAGTGTCCTTGAACGAAGTTTAGGGTTAAAAAATATGTACAAAGAATCCAGCAACACAACGTTGTAGTATGTGGTGTCAGCTTCGATTTGGTGTAAAGATCAAAAAAATCTGTTGGGAAAATTTTGAGAAAATTGAAATTTAAAATTTGTAGTTTTTCACACCCTTTCTGCATGCAAAATATCAGTTTTAGACCTATCAAATAGCATTGCAGTGTTATCAAAGCACCACAGCTGATCTAGTTATACATTAGGTTACTGAATCAGTTGAAAGAAAATGTTAAAAAGCATTTTATTTCTAATTTTCACATCATTTCCAATATTTAGAGGTGTTGCAAACTTGCCGAATCATAAAATGTGCCAAATCAAGTATAAACAAGGTAATTTTGGCTTTCTTATTTCTTTAACTTGAGAAAAGTGGCAAATGAACCACCAGGGTGAGAGAAAATGCCTAGTTTAAATTCAATTGTGATATAAATCGAGATTTTTAGCCATTCACTAGTTAATGTTTTTCAAGTGGGACTCAAAAAAACGCCTGTAAAGTTATCGGACAACAAATAGTGGACAAATGTAGGAATACCTACTGTAGGCATCACAAAAGTGTGCATCTTCAACACAGCTTTGCATGTAAGTTGTAAGTGGAAATAATATATTTTGATAGAAAAATGTTTCAAATCAATAAAAAAACATCTATGTAAGTGGTCTAATGGCCTAGATGATCAATTCCAGGTTCTGTTACAATATGTCTGTCCATATTGAAATGTAGGTAGCAATTTATGATATTCTGAAAAATTGTAAGGGCTTCGTTTATCTGTTTTAATTGTTTAATGGATCATTTCATGGAATCTAGTAGTTACGTACTTCATTTGTTCAGTTATAGCATGCCTCTTTGCAATCAACATAGTATCAAATTAATATTAAACAGATTCTCTCCCATGGTGACACAATTAATATTGTTTATCTGTGCACGCTATAACTGAACAATTAGATTTTGGAAGTAAGCAACAACTAGATTCCATGAAATAATCTTAAAAATTGGAAAAAACAGGTAAACAAGGCAATTAAAATTCTTCAAAAGACCATTAAAATTGCTATCTACATTTCAATACGGTCAGAAACATTTTAATAAAACTAGGAATTGAAAATCTAGGCCATTAGACCACTTGCATAGATGTTTTTTGTTAACTGAAAAATAATTCTATCAAAATATATTATTTCCTCCGATGTCAAATACAACTTACATGCAAAGCTGTGTTGAAGATGCACACTTTTGTGATGCCTACAGTAGGTATTCCTACATTTGTCCACTATTTGTTGTCCGATAACTTTACTGACGTTTTTGTGAGTCCCACTTAAAAAACATTAACTAGTTAAAGGCTAAAAATATCGATTTATATCACTAATGAATTTAAACTAGGCATTTTCTCTCACCTTGGTGGTTCATTTGCCACTTTTCTCAAGTTAAACAAATAATAAAGCCAAAATTACCTTGTTTATACTTGATTTGGCACATTTTATGATTCGGCAAGTTTGCAACACCTCTAAATATTGGAAATGATGTGAACATTAGAAATAAAATGCTTTTTTAACATTTTTTTCAACAGAGTCAGTAACCTAATGTATAACTAGATCAGCCACATGGTGCTTTGATAACACTGCAATGCTATTTGATAGATCTAAAACTGATATTTTTCAAGCAGACCGGGTGTGAAAAACTTCAAATTTTAAATTTCGATTTTCTCAAAATTTTCCCAACTGATTTTTTTTATCTTTACATCAAATCGAAGCTGAGACCACATACTACAACGCTGTGTTGACGGATTCTTTGTACATTTTTTTTTAACCCTAAACTTCGTTCAAGGACACTGTGCAAGGTATCCGACCTGAAAATCCAATCAATAAGATACTGGCAGGAAAAGTTTCCAGATTATAAAATTGATTTTGAATTATGGTATGTGTGTAACTTCTTAAATTATCTCACTCCACACAAATGTAAAGATTTTAATTGAAAATACTTTTATGGAAAGGTAAATGTTGAAAGCAGACTTTGCAAGATGAATATATCAAATTGAATTGGTAAACTTTGTAATTCTTCACTAGAAAATTTAGAACATTTTTTGTATAATTGTGAAAAAGTTAAATGTATTTGGAAGATAATTTTTAATGAAATGTTGATTCTGCTAAACTTGGAACTTAATAAGGTTATAATTTTGACTGGGTTACTAACAAACAGTAATGATTCCATGGTCATAAATATGGTATTTTCAATATGTAGATGGATAATTTGGAAAAGAAGGAACACTTTTAGATTTGAAAGTAAATATATTGACGGTGAAAAAACAGTAAATTGGACATAGTATATTATACTGAAATAAGTTGTCATTGTAAAATACTGTTAAAATGTGATTTTATAAAGGGTGACAAAAAGTGCTCGAGTAAATTAAAACGTATTACAACAAATTTATCATTGTACAATGATAATTGTATTTTTTGGCGGGTAAATGTTCAAAGTTGACTAATTACTATCTTTTACATTATACTTTTTCATTTGGGATAGTTACTATTCCATAATTGGGCTAAGGAGCACTAGGTTATTATTGTATTGTAAATTAATTTTGTCACTTGGGATTACTACTATTCCGTGGTTGGGCTTATGCGGTGTTAGCTAATGGTACTGTATATATACAAGGATTTAAATATTTCTTATGGTAATGATAATTGGGTAAATACGGCACTGTATATTCACAAGGGCTTTCATAATAATGTGATAATGAATGTTATGTTTTACTTCTTGGTGTGTATATTTGGGAGAGATAATTATGGTGACTAATTTTGATTTGCAATTATGTGCTTTATTTCTGTTTGTTATCTGTTTGAATTAATCTTTATTCAACTGGAATTATTCAATGATTATAATAAAAAATAATTTAAAAAAAGAGAAGGAGTGACCAAGGAAAAAGACGTGAAGGAGAACATCCAAGGGTATCGGAGGAGGACCGCATCCGAATTAATGGAGAAGAGGCCTAGGAAGGCAATGAAGACTGAAATGCAAACTTCCAACAAAGCAAATCCAGCCTTTATTGTACATAGCATTTTTCAAAACATTTTAGAAATTTTGAAGCACTCCTTGGCCCAAAGTACAAAGGGAAATCATGATGTAAAGATTGTGTATTTCAAAATGTGCAATTGCATTGTTGTCTTTTGTTATTAATGACAAAATAAAGTTGTTTTTAAATGTTAACCATCCTTTTGTGTTATATGTTGTGCACTGTGCTAGGTTTCTGAGCATGAACGTTGAATTGCCTGATGTGAGCAATCTGGGCTCCACAGTCATTTATGCTTGATGGCTGAGACAGAGCAAGAGCTTCAGAAGATGTTGGATGGATTAATCGCCCCCTGTAGGAACTTTTCAGAATGAGACTTCAATTCTGAAATGAGAAACTTTAACTGGAACTATGGAACTGGAACTTCTTTACTGGCGTATCTGTTTAGTCCGTGTCTGGACTCAATAATCTGGAACATCTTCCCAATGGGCACATCTACGTTGCAGCAACGTTGTGACAACGTTGCATTTTGGTAAGAATGACGTAGAAATTCCTACGTTGCTACAACATAGATTTGTATGGTAGAAAACCTGTGTAATAACATTGTGAAGTTATTTGGTATTTCAACATTACGACAACGTTGTCACAACATCGTCAAGTTACGTAGAATGTCAACGATATTATAATATTGTCATAACGTAGTGAAGGTACGTAGAATGTCAATGATACTGCAACATTGTCACAACATTGAGAAGTCACTTGCACTCACAACTGGATACATTGCTGGGCATTCTGCTGAATACTGGCCTGACAGGCAGTTGTCCTAGTTCCAAATTTGATACCCATCTTACAATTCACCATTCTCAGCCTTGCTTCTCTCACCTGCCTATAAAGCAGACTGACTAGTCAGTCAGGGCAATGCTACATTATTTGGGGAACTGCTAGAAACCAGATACCCACTGAATTACGGGCAGTTCCAAAAATCAAGACCTTGAATGATAAATGTACCATTCACCAGCCTCAGTCCAAAGGGCGGCCAAATGTAATTCATTCTGAGAAACTCAGCATCTTCAAACAAATATGAATCAGGAATTTTGGTTTGCTTGGAGCAATATTAGATTTCTTTGTCTGACACTGGAAACTTACCTACAGCAAATCAGATGGCACAATTTACCAGAATAAACACATGAGGTATTACCGTACACCTTTATAGGGATTGTTTAATTGGGAAAGTAAAGCAATTGGGTAATTTACATATAAAAATCTACCTAAAGTGAACTAGCTTGTGATTCTTTGTCTTGTATGGCGACAAGTGGCACCAGTGCACCACCTATAATGTAAAGTATGATAAATGTAAAAACACAACGTTGAGACAACGTTGTATGCCTACCTCACATATCCTCTACCAACTTGCAACATGATGACAAAAGGTTTAGTGGTTGTCATATTGCAATGTTTTTACAGTGTGCATTCACGTTGCAGCAATGTCGTCCAGTTGTCAGGATTACAACATTGTTTCATTGTTATGGTAAAGTTATGATGAAACATTGGCTGATGGTCTCTGTGAAGTCTCAGAATGACGACACGTTCAAATGCTGTCACAATATAATGACAACATCGTACAAAACATCACCAATTCAGAACCAACTTGCAACATGAGTACAAAGTTATCTGACAGCGTATGGTGACTATCTAATTGCAACATTGTTTTCAACATTTGCATTCATATTGTGGCAACGTAATCTTGTTGTCAGGATTATAACATAGGATTGGCAACAGTGTGGCAACGTTGTGACAATGTAATGCTGAAACATTGGCTGATGGTAACTGCAAAGTCATAAAATGACGTCACCTGCCTATGTTGTCCCAATGTAAAGACAACATCGTATAAAAACATGACCAATTCAGAACCAACCGGCAACCTTGTCACACAATGTATAGTGACTGTCTCTCTGCAACTTTGTTTTCAAAGTTCACATTCATGTTGTGGAAATGTTGTTCTGTTGTCAGGATTACAGCATTAGATAGACAACTTTGTGGCACATCGTGAATTTGTGACAATATTATGGAGAAACATTGGCTGAAGTCACACAATAGCATCTCCTCCCGAAGTTGCAGTAACGTCATTGTGTTGTCAGGATTTGAATATTGGATAGGCAACATGGTGGCAATGACAACAATGTCATGTTGCAACATTGACTCATGGTCGCATTATTACACGTCCTAACAATATTGTAACAGCATAGAGACCGTATTATTTGACAACATGACAAATTGCCAACCTAATGACATCACGTTTAAGGCGTGGGCCCAGTGGGTGCCCTAGTGACTGCTCATTGGAACATTATTTTCAAATTTTGCATTCACCTTGTAGAAATGTCAATGTGTTGTCAGGATTACAAAATTGGATTGGCAACAGTGTGGCAATGTTGTGACAATGTCATGGTGAAACATTGGCTAATGGTAACTGTGATGTCACACAATAACATCACTTCCCAATGTTGTCAAAATTCAAAGACAACATTGTATAAAACATGTCCAATTCAGAATCAACTTGCAATGTTTCTACAACATTGTCACATAATGTGTGGCGACTGTCATATGGCAACATAATTTTCTGAGTTTGCATTTGTTTAAGATTGAAGAAAGTGACAATGCCTCGAGAAGTTTCTAACGCTCCATTTATTGAGAAGATAATGTGCAGTAGGAGGAGGAGGAGGAGGAGGTTAGCTGCAATCAACAGAAAAATAACTTCTATCACAATTTGGTAACTTACAATTTACATGAAACATATATGTATTGTATGCAGCTAATCATTATAACAAATAACAATATTTAAACACATATCATGGAAATAGTCATTAGGTTTTACATCCTGTATTTATGCACTGATGTGCCAATTAGGAAAAGAAGTAAATGAAACAAGGAAGTAAATCAAAAGTCATAAACCTCAAAAGTCATAAACCTCAAAAGTCATAAACCTCAAAAGTCATAAACCTACTCAACTTACATAAAAATAGTATTGAATATTCTAAGCACTTACACAAATACTGAAAAATGAATTACTATATTACTGTGTATTGCATAATTATATAAAGAAATGAATAAAGACAAAACTTACAATTTGTTTCTCTGATTATCCTTTTTGAAACATTACCATGAATTGATATGAAGTGAATGAGAGTAAAATGCAGAATGAGGATTTAACCAGCAGTTATTGCTGTCACCAACAAAATCAAACAATCATGACAACCGTGAAAAACGTGAAAAACATTGAAGCTGGACTTTCATCATGACATCTTATATAAACAATCAAAAACATAGAAACTGAGAAAATCATGATCAGAATGACCAGTGACAAATGACTGAAATATGAAACACAAGAATGATCAGAAAATACATACATTTATAGATACAAAAATGCAAAGAAAATTAGACATAGAATAATATGATACTTTATACAATAATTAAATGACAAATAAAACAAATAAATGGTATGACTAATAGCAATAATCTACAGCATTCATGTTGTAGCAATGTCATCCTGTTGTCAGGATTACAACATTGGATAAGCAACATTGTGACAATGTCATGGTGAAACATTGGCTAATGGTAACTGTGAAGTTACACAATGACGTCACCTCCCAATGTTATCTAAATGTAAAGAACACGTCGTATACAGCATGTCCAATTCAGAATCAACTTGCAATGTTTCTACAACATTGTCACATAACGTGTGGTGACTGTCGTATTGCAACATAATTTCCAGAGATTGCCTTCATGTTGTAGCTATGTCATTCTGTTCTAAGGATAACAACATTGGATAACAACATTGTGACAATGTCATGGTGAAACATTGGCTAATGGTCATTGTGAAGTCTGGCAATAACATCATCTCCCAATGTTGTCAAAATGTAAAGACGACGTCGTATAAAACATGTCCAATTCGGAACCAACTTACAATGTTCGTACAATGTTGTCAGATAACGTATGGTCAATGTCTTATTGCAACATTGTTTTCAAAGTTTGTATTCACATTGTAGCAACGTCATCTTGTTGTCAGGATTACAAAATTGGATTGGCAACAGTGTGGCATTTTGGACAATGTCATGGTGAAACATTGGCTAATGGTAACTGTGATGTCACACAATAACATCACTTCCCAATGTTGTCAAAATGCAAAGACAACATTGTATAAAACATGTCCAATTCAGAATCAACTTGCAATGTTTCTACAACATTGTCACATAATGTGTGGCGACTGTCATATGGCAACGTAATTTTCAGAGTTTGCATTCATGTTGTAGCAATGTCATCCTGTTATCAGGATTACAACATTGGATAAGCAACATTGTGACAATGTCATGGTGAAACATTGGCTAATGGTAACTGTGTAGTTACACAATGACGTCACCTCCCAATGTTATCTAAATGTAAAGAACATGTCGTATACAGCATTTCTAATTCAGAATCAACATGCAATGTTTCTACAACATTGTCACATAACGTGTGGTGACTGTCGTATTGCAACATAATTTCCAGAGATTGCCTTCATGTTGTAGCTATGTCATTCTGTTCTAAGGATAACAACATTGGATAACAACATTGTGACAATGTCATGGTGAAACATTGGCTAATGGTCATTGTGAAGTCTGGCAATAACATCATCTCCCAATGTTGTCAAAATGTAAAGACGACGTCGTATAAAACATGTCCAATTCGGAACCAACTTACAATGTTCGTACAATGTTGTCAGATAACGTATGGTCAATGTCTTATTGCAACATTGTTTTCAAAGTTTGTATTCACATTGTAGCAACGTCATCTTGTTGTCAGGATTACAAAATTGGATTGGCAACAGTGTGGCATTTTGGGACAATGTCATGGTGAAACATTGGCTAATGGTAACTGTGATGTCACACAATAACATCACTTCCCAATGTTGTCAAAATGCAAAGACAACATTGTATAAAACATGTCCAATTCAGAATCAACTTGCAATGTTTCTACAACATTGTCACATAATGTGTGGCGACTGTCATATGGCAACGTAATTTTCAGAGTTTGCATTCATGTTGTAGCAATGTCATCCTGTTATCAGGATTACAACATTGGATAAGCAACATTGTGACAATGTCATGGTGAAACATTGGCTAATGGTAACTGTGTAGTTACACAATGACGTCACCTCCCAATGTTATCTAAATGTAAAGAACATGTCGTATACAGCATTTCTAATTCAGAATCAACATGCAATGTTTCTACAACATTGTCACATAACGTGTGGTGACTGTCGTATTGCAACATAATTTCCAGAGATTGCCTTCATGGTGAAACATTGGCTAATGGTCATTGTGAAGTCTGGCAATAACATCATCTCCCAATGTAAAGACGACGTCGTATAAAACATGTCCAATTCGGAACCAACTTACAATGTTCGTACAATGTTGTCAGATAACGTACGGTCAATCTCTTATTGCAACATCGTTTTCAAAGTTTGTATTCACATTGTAGCAACGTCATCTTGTTGTCAGGATTACAACATTGGATTGGCAACAGTGTGGCACGTTGTGACAATGTCATGGTGAAACATTGGTAACTGCCAAGTCACATAGTAACGTTACCTCCCGAGGTTATTGCAATGTAAAGAAAACGTCGTATAAAAACATGACCAATTCAGAACCAACTTTCAACATTATCCGAACGTTGTGACACAACGTTTCGTAGTTGTCTCAAAGCAACATTTCTTTCAAACATTGCATTCACGTTGCAGCAACGTCCTCCTGTTGTCAGCATTTTAACATTGGATAGGCAACGTTGTTTCAATGTTCCAACAATGTCATGTTGCAACATTGACTGATAGTTGAATTATAACATCTCATATTAATGTTGTCACAACATAGAGGCCATGTTATTTGACTACATGACCAATTGCAAACCTAATAGTAGTAAAGTTGTGTTTACGTCATGCGCCCAGTGGGTTACGCTTTGATCCATATTGTTTTTTTATTTGAAAAATGTGTGCAAGTCGTGTTAATGTGATTTTTTTTTTATGCCTTCGTTGTCGCAGAAAATTGTGTTAAACTCATAATTTTGTTCTGAATAAAGTTGTGGTAATTCTTAAACAACATAGCAAAATTGTCTGAAAATTGTATTTAAACAGCTCAATTCTAAGGGCCTGAACCATAGTGATTTTGTCTGCAACATTTTGAAATGTTCAAAACTCCAATTTTCAAATTGTCCTGTAAAATTCAAAAATAGCGTTGCTGCGCTAATTTTTTGGCTTTTATCATCTGTTTTGGCATTATTTAAAATGACACCTTTATTTTTGGTGTAACTTGATGGTAAGGTCATATTTTATAACAAAAACTGAAATGTGATAAATAAGTCAAAAGGCTGACAGGAAATGGTCAAAGCTGAATGATTTTTGGTACAAAGGCACCAGTTGGTCTAAGGATCAATACCATATAATTTGTTTTTCTAAAAAAAAATGTTTGCTAAATTATAAGACAAAATCAAGTTTTGCGTTTCTTGCTGGTGAGTGTATTTTCTGAATTTATGGACTTCGATATCATGGTTAAAGCAGTGGCTCAAGCAGCACATCGTGCCTTAGGATTACTGATTGCAAAATATAAAGTGCAAGGATGTATGCCTTTTCCCTGCTTCAGTAAACTCTATGACCAGATTGTACAACCCATAATAGACTATGGCGCCGGTGTGTGGGGCTACAAGTCATTTTCGTGCATAAATGCTGTGCAATGCCGTGCAACTAGGTATTATCTTGGAGTTGGTCCGAAAACCCCATTGGCAGTGCCTTATGGTGACACAGGTTGGAAACAGCCCTAACATCGCATTTGGCTTAGCGTTAACAGACTGTGGAGGAGATTATGTAATATGAACATTACAAGGCTGAATAGGAAAGTTTTCATTTTGGCCAGGTACAGAAGATCATATTTGTCAAATATTTCCTCCATTCTGAATGACCTTGGTAGTGGAGGGTTGCTGGACACAGCGAATGGAGTCAGTCCCAGTTACACAGTGATATCCTTAGATAGTGTGCCACAGGCAAAAGCAATATGTGTCTTGTGTGCGTGTATCTGTTCCCCTGCACTGCCCATTTTGGTGGCACCTCTCTATTGTATATGTTAGAAAAGGTATGACAGATTTACCTGAACAGTGAGCTTGGCTGAAATTATCAGCATGGCTTTCTGCTTGATAGGTGAAATAACCTGAATCATATTCCCATGTGCAGTACAAATGAGCTATTTGTTATCATTTTGCTGTGTTTTTAAAGTGTGTCTTCACTTACTTGTTACAGCCGACGAACGACAAGTACTTACATTTGGCTGTTAGTGGACATCAATGACATCATAGCAGGCCCTATCCATAGCATTGAAATAAGCTGTTAACGTGTCATTGAGTAACTTGTGACCTCATTGACACTTAGTCGGTCTCTAGATTTGATAACATTGCAAGTATAGGGTATGACTTCATAAATTCCTTATGACTCATTAGGATAACATGGCATGGATAGGCTCTGACCTCACAAGGAACATTTCAGTCCAGATCTGTAAGCACTTGATGTTCGTCTACTGTAAGATACTAGGGGAAATCCATCATTTTAACATCCAAATGGACGGAAATTGCCTTATATGGAAGCAGGGGCGTAGATCCTGGGGGGGATAGGGGGGATGCATCCCCCCCTAGGATCAGCCTGGGGGGGATGATCATATGATTATCCCCCCCTAGAATCTCAAATACAACAACTTAGTATTGACAATTCTTAGTTATATTTACTTCTTTTTTCCATCATACAAGTTGGATGTCATATGGAATATATACAAGCAACAGAAATATGTCTAAGAACTTATCTTAGATAATGTCAAATATATGACGTTCGGCCCGTTGGACCTCGCTCGAAGTTGCGTTCGCTGAAATCATCCCCCCCTACCAAAATGAAAAATCTACGCCCCTGTATGGAAGTGCTACTTTAATGCCACCTGGCAGATTTTACAAAAAATATAGCTTTGCAAGCAGCATCAGGATTGGCCAGTCATTTCACGACACCTTTTCAGGTGTTTTTTCTTGAGAAACTGGGATCCAGTCTTTTCCCAAGAGTATCATCTAACATCTGGTGAATTGCTGGAAGGTGCTGCCACCTTTTGATTTGTACGTGGCAGGTATGACTGGTCCGTGGTCATGTCCAAATATGGTATATCTTTAACGAAATTAATAGTTGGAATATATCTTGGCCACTATGAGGAAATGCATGATAATGCAATGATGAAAAAGAAATGTTTACACTGGTCATCTCTTGCTATATTCATTAACACAAAAGAAAAAGACCAAGAGCTCTAAAAAATATATAAAAATCTGAAAGAGATTGTGAGCCCCATGTAGGCAGCAATGATGATAGGCCTAATATCAATTAACATTGCTCCAGCACATATTCTTGTGTTTTGTTAGCAAAATGAGTTCTAGTTTGAGTGGAGTTCCAGCACCTTACGAAAATAATTTTATTTTGGAAAATGCAATCAAGCAACAAATACACAGAGACAATGTCATTATGTTCTATTATGCCGGCCAACAAGAGCTACAAGCAGTCTGACCCTGGCCTATGTCAGCAGGCATGAACAGCAGCTGACTGTACACTGCTCTGGACTGAAGGTCCCGGCTCTCCAAATCAGTGATGCGTGAAGAGAACTTGGCTCAAGAATGAATTGCCTTTTAATCACATGTCTGATGATGGTGAGTTCATCAATGCAATATCAGAAAATTGGAATTTTTTAGGAGGCACATTATCCTTTACAGAATTAGATAACTTGGTATTCAACCCATTTGAATTGAATAATGATCAATCTCACTTGCCTCTCTTTGATACTGATCCTGACCTCCAATATTTTAATGATACCACTTATGTAACAACTACCTCACACTGTGAATACTATTTAGAACAATCCTTTAACAAGAAATGTAAGACTCTTGGAATTGAAAATAACTGCTTCTCAGTAATGAATCTCAACATTAGGAGTGTACCAAAAAACCTTACTTCTCTTGTTGCTTACCTGGAGAACATAGACATTCAGTTTACTGTAATTGGCCTAACAGAAACTTGGTTAAATTCGGATACAGCTCATTGCTATTCGATAAACAATTATGACCATTTTTATCGCTACAGAGAGAAAAAAAGGGGTGGAGGCGTATCACTTTTCATAAATCAAAACATATCCGACATTATCCGTTATAACTCGAGATGAGCTATGTGTGATCATCATCATCGAAACTCTTTTTGTTGAAATTGTGAAAGAAGACATTGGAATGGATAAAAATGTAGTTGTTGGATTGGTTTACAGACCACCTAACAGAAGTATTGAGATCTTTAATGAGGAGATTCTAAAATTCGTACATAAATTGAATAAGGAAAACAAATATATCTACTTAATGGGTGACTTTAATATTAATTTATTGGATTGCAATCATGAAGCTACTTCACAATTTATAGAGAACCTTTATGCTTCATCAATGTTTCCATTAATAACAAAGCCAACAAGAATTACTGCAAGTTCATCCACTCTGATTGACAATTTATATTACAACGAAATATGCAATACAAATATTGTATCGGGTATATTATTCACACATATATCTGATCACCTTCCAATATTTTCTTTAAACTGCACAAAGAAGCCTAAGACGGCTAATGATATCATAAAAAAAAGAATATTCTCTGATCAGAACATGGAAAAGTTCTGCTCTTTGCTCAGAGGTACGTATTGATTGGAGTGAGATTACAGAGGAGAATGATGGTTTGAAAGCATTTAACAATTTTATGCTATTTTCATGAATGCATTCAATAAATCATTCCCAATTATAACATTCAAAGCAGGGTATAACACAAGAAAGACTTGGTTGTCTGATGGTATCAAGAAATCTATCAAGGTCAAAAACAGAATGTATATCGATTGCCTAAAAAATCCTTCTGATGAAAAGTTAGAAGAATACAAATTGTACAAGACAAGGTTAAATAACCTTATGAAACAGACTGAAAGAAAGTACATCCATGACCTTCTGAAGTCTAATCAAGGTAATTCAAGGAAAATGTGGTCTATAATCAAAGATGTGATCAGTAAAAATAAAATTGTCAAAAAGCCTCATCAATTCAATATTGCCGACAAAGTAGAGTCAAATAAGGTCAATATTGCTAATTCCTTCAATTCCTTCTTCATAAATATAGGTCCTGACCTTGCAAAGAAAATTCCAGCAACAGGAACTGATCCTCTATCATATATCCAACAACGTAACTCCGAATCTATGTTTGTATCTCCTGTTGACTCTGTTGAAGTTCAAAAAGTGATTACACTCTTAAGAAATGCTAGCGCTGGTTTTGATGGCATCCACTCTGATGTTATAAAAAAAACCTCCTCCATTTATCTTCATGTTCTCACACATCTAATAAATTGCTCACTCTCTCAAGGATTTTTTCCTGATAAAATGAAAATTGCCAAGGTGATTCCCTTATATAAATCAGGCGATGCTATGAACATAAGCAACTATAGGCCTGTATCTATACATGATATTCTGTATAAATATCAGTTTGGTTTCCGTGAAGGTCATAATACTAGCATGGCATTAATGACTTTAGTTGACAAAATATCTTCTGCAATTGATAAGGGTGTTGTTGTTGTTGGCGTATTCCTAGACTTGAAAAAGGCTTTCGATACAGTTGATCACAATATTCTTCTGCACAAGCTTGAGAAGTATGGCATAAGAGGGAGTGCATTATCATGGCTAAAGGATTACTTACGTGCTAGAAAAAAGTTTGTTTCTTTTGACAACGTGATTTCTGATGAAAAAAAATTAAATGTGGCGTCCCTCAGGGATCAATCCTTGGGCCTTTGCTCTTTTTGCTATATATAAATGATATTGTGAATGTTTCCCATGTACTACTGCTATTGTTATTTGCAGATGATACAAACATTTTTGTGAGTGACAAATCAATTGAAGATGCTGTCAGAACTATGAACAATGAAATATCCAAAATTGTTGACTGGCTGAACACCAACTAATTGTCACTAAATTTGTCAAAGACCCAGTACATGATATTTAAATCGAACAATCGGCGCATAGCCCTAGCTCCTGATCTATTGATAAGTGGCCATAGTATTGAAAAGGTAGATCATTCCAAATTCATCGGAGTTGTCCTTGATCCTCAATTGGATTGGAGTAAACATATTCAACATGTCAAAAACAAAGTTTCTAAAGGAATTGGGATCCTTTGCAAAGCCAGGAAAGTTCTCCCAAAGAGTACTTAAAAGTACTTTATTTTTCTATGATATATCCACATCTTTTGTATTGCATCGAGGTCTGGGGAAGTGCTCCTATATGTCATTTATCATATCTGATCAAATTGCAAAAGAAAGCTGTACGTATAATATCATCTGCTGAATATTATGCCCACACTGAACCAATATTTAAAGATCTGAAAATCCTAAAACTTTCACATATTTACATCCAGCGCCTTATGATGTTCCTATACAAGTTTCTAAAAGGTTCACTACCTGATATTTTTAAAGAGATATTTGCATTTAATTCTGACATTGTTCCAAGACAAACACGTCAGTCAAATAGTTTCTATGTACCACAGTGTAAAACACACTTATATGCAAAATCAATCAAATTTCAAGGATTTAAATATTGGAATAAAATTAACCCCTTAGTAAATACTAATTGTAGCATTCACACTTACAAGAAACGATTGAAAGATTATCTTATGAATTATTTCGATTTAAGATAGTGAAACATACACAAGTAGAAATATTTCAATGCGTCAGTCTGTCTCTAATTATGAAAGAACAGATGCTACACAGCTGTCTCTGGTTGCCTTTGCGGGGCTGTCTTGTCAGATTTCCCCATCCACCTGAGGGGTGGAAAACGTGATTTGGCAGCCTCAAATGCGGGGCAACCAGAGGCAGCACCTAACAATAATGTTGGCTTTCAATTTATTAATCAGATGTATTTCTAGTTACTGTATAAATTGATTTATTCTGTAAATATTGTGATAAAAATATTGGATAATGCATCACTGGTTATATTTTGTGCTTGATTAATATGATATTCACCTTACATATATTAACTGATAAGTATAGGTTATTCACCTAGGGAGAGGCAATATGTGATTTATCCAGCGAGGGCGTTAGCCCGAGCTGTGATAAACACATGTAACGATTCAGTGTCAGCAATAATTCCTTGGAAACCTTCAATGTACGTCTTGTCTGTTCAATGTCTAGAGAATACTGGAGACAGAGCACTGGTCGCATGAGTGCACACTGGCTCACCAGTGCCACCTGCTGTCACACTCTCCCTCGTTTTGTTCTTTTGGTTCGCAGAGGTGTAGATCTTCAGAGTTATGACTTGATCTTCATAGTGATGTTCGTTGATGATGTTCAATAGATGACTAGATCATGAGCGTGGCCTTAGACTGTGCTTTTTGGACTTGATTGCACCAGTATTCTTTAAAGATGTTCAATCTTCATACGAAGTTCTTCCTGGAAAGTACTTGATCTTCAGGTTTTTTTATCTTCTTCAGTTGTTCCACTTTCATCTTCTCGACATTCATATCCTCCTCATCACAACATCAGTGCATACAGAATTTGGATTTTCATGGCGAAACTTGGTGAACATAAATCTTTGTTCACAAGCCTACAATTTTTACATATATAGAACACATGGCTACCGCAAAGTACCTAAAATGCATGATACATGTAAATGACAATACAACTGAATACATGAAATGCAGGTAAAACAAGTTAATGACATCAATTTACAAAAATGAGTCCTTATAAAAATGGTTTACATCATTATTAATTTAAAATTGTCCAGCTCACAGAAACTGATGAATAAAAATGTCAATTAAAATCTCAATTGGACGAAAACATTAATTAGTCCTTTATCCAACTGAGCCACTCAGACTGTGGTGCCCTCTTGTGTTGGCTTCTGTTGAAGTGACGCTGGAGAGTCGCTGTGGGCACCATCATGCCAGAAGGTGGCACAGGATCACTAGGCGATGACGAAGAATCACGTGGAGATGGCGAGTCACTTGTCCATGATGACGAATCAACTGGAGCGTACTGTTGTGAAAAGTCGTATGGATGGTCCCCTCCCCCTTCAACAAAATTGGAACTGGCTGGTAGAGGAGCATCTGGCCATAAGACATCAGGATTCCTCATTATGTCAAACGTGGGAATCACTGTCCAATTTGAGTCCAACTGATGGCCTGCAGACAACATGGGGACTCCGTCCATACAATGCAGTTGTCCATCCGAAGTCGCTTGTTTGTCCCGGTCATGCAGCCGCTTGGTCTTCTGGATATTCTTCTTCCACCATTCGGTCATCAGGGCTTGTACATCGGGGCGACTTGGTTGTAGTTGGTGGTCATATCCAATTCCAGAGTCAACCATCTCTGGTTCCGATCCTAGCATGAGATCATCAATTTTCAGTAAGTCAGCCTCACAGCCATTGTATGCTTCATCAGCTTCCGACCTGGCAGACTCGCATAACGGGTCAAAATGATTCAGTGTCGGTGGCTGGCATTTATTTTCATAACTGGGATCTAAAACACAGGCAATAAATGTAGAACATTTTACAGAGGAGCCGATGAGCTCCAGAGGCTGAGCAAAGCTGAAGAGCTTTTGCGAGCCAGTGTAACTGAATAGCTCACAATTATCATTTAAGTGAGATGACACAACATCGTCTGATGGCATGCGCATTGTAGTTCTTGTCCCATGCAGAACTTCCTTCCCGCTTCCTTCAGCAGGCTGAGTCATGCTCATCTCTTCCAGCTGGACAGTGTCACAAATATGAAGATCAGCCTCACTTGGTTTTCTCTTGGCATGCTCAACATCCATCTTGGGCTTATGAGGTAACAGCTTCAACTCGTCACTTGAGGAGTAATAGTCAGCAAACCTCGAAGAACAATCAGGAGGCTTTCTGTAGTCCCTCAAAAATTTGTCAGTAACGTGAGACAAATCTGGTGTATGTACGACATCTGCTTCTTGCTTCACAACATTTGGTACTGTCTGTGATCTGCTCTGTAATGGATTAAAGCGAGAAACAAGAGCATTCACGGAACAACATTTGATATTTGACACAACATCATTAGAACTCAAACATTGATGTGAAGTCATTTCAGCAGAATTAAAGTCTTGTGAGATTTGAAGAAGCTCTGCTGCATCCTAGTGTCATCAACGAAATCTGTTCTAGTAGGTTGTTGCAGAAATCTCTGCGGCAGATTGGTATCAGCTTTCCGACAATCATCAGCAGAATGTTTGAGGGGCTGGCTGTAGAATGGCGAAGGGTCACTTGTCAGTTCTGGGGTCGAATCACAGATGTCTTCAGGGTGCAGTTGATGATCTTCTCCACACTTGCACACTTGCATTACGGGCCCATGGACTTTTTTCTTATACAACTGTCCATCAAATTTTAAGGTCCTTGATGCAGTGGTCCCTAGCAGACCAGGGAGGGGACGAAGATCCCCTGAAGAACTACTTATAGCTCTGGGTGTTGAAGTCTCCACACTTGTTGTAGCATTGGGTAGATTTGTCTCATTTGATGTCTTGAGTGAGAGTTCATTTGACTGACCTGGAAATACAGCATTTTCATTGACTATCAATTTTGGTATATGAGACACAACATTAATATGAGCAGGAGAAATAACATTGTCAACAAAACGGGATAAACGGATGGGATAAACGAACGGGATAAACGGATAGGATAAACGGATAGGATAAATAGAAACGTAGATAGATAGATGAATGAATGGATTGACGGATGGATTGAATGATAGATAGACGGATGGATAGACAGATTGACTGACGGATAGGATAGATGGATAGGATAGATGGCTGGGATAAACAGATAGGATAGATGGATAGTATAAACGGATAGGATAAACAGACAGGATAGATAGATAGATGGAGGAATGGATTGACGGATGGCTTAATGGATAGATGGGTTGACAGACGGATAGGATAGACGGATAGAATAAACGGATAGGATAAACAGTTAAGATAAACAGATAGGATAAACAGGTAGGATAAACGGGATAAACGGATAGGATAAACGGATGGGATAAACAGATGGGATAAACAAATGGGATAAACAAAGGGGATAAACGGATAGGATAAATGGATAGGATACATGGATAGGATAAACGGATAGGATAAATGGGATAAATGGGATAACGAATAGGATAAATGGATAGGATAAACGGATAGGATAAACGGATAGGATAACGGGTAGGATAAACGGGTAAGATAAACGGATAGGATAAACGGATAGGATAACGGGTAGGATAAACAGATAAGATAAACGGATAGGATAAACGGATATGCTAAACGGATAGGATAAACGGATAGGATAACAGATAGGATAAATGGATAGGATAAACAGATAGGATAAATGGATAGGATAAACAGATAGGATAAACAGGATAAATGGGATGAACCAATGCTTATGGGGTACTGGATAAACGGATAGGATAAACGGATAGAATAACGGATAGGATTAATGGATAGGATAAACGGGATAAACAGGATAACGGGTAGGATAAACCGATAGGATAAACGGATGGGATAAATGGATAGGATAAACGGCTGGGATAAAGGGATAGGATAAACAGATAGGATAAACGGATAGGATAAACGGATAGGATAAATGGATAGGATAAACGGCATAAATGGGATAAACGGGATAACGGATAGGATAAATGGATATGTTAAATGGATAGGGTCAACAGATAGGGTACTGGATAGGATAAATGGATAGGATAAACGGATAGGATAATAGGATAGGATAAACAGATAGGATAAACAAATAGGATAAATAGATAAGATAAACAGGATAAATGGGATGAACCAGTGCTTATGGGGTACTGGATAAACGGATAGGATAAACGGATAGGGTAAACAGATAGGATAAATAGATAGGATAAAAGGATAGGATAAACGGGATAAACAGGTATGATAAACGGAGAGGATAAATGGATAGGATAAATGGATAGGATAAAAGAACGGGATAAAAGAACGGGATAAACTGGCTAACGGATAGGATAAACATAGGATAAAACATGCGGGGCATGGGCGATGCTGTGCCATTTTATGTGCTTGTTAGCTATGTTCAGCCAAGCACGACGTCCTGCGTAGTGCACTTGACAGGTGTGTATTGGGTGCATGTGCACCTGCAAAGTCTTTATACCACTCTAAACAGCGCCGAAAAGCACTAAAAACTGTCTATAAACATCCAGAACTGTTCTAATTAACAGCAAATACACAGAGGCTACCTTATTACCACTGCTACCACTGTAACGATTCAGTGTCAGCAATAATTCCTTGGAAATCTTCAATGTACGTCTTGTCTGTTCAATGTCTAGAGAATACTGGAGACAGAGCACTGGTCGCATGAGTGCACACTGGCTCACCAGTGCCACCTGCTGTCACACACATATTGCTGATCCCGCGGTGAATAACCGGCTTATACCATAAGACAAAACTGAAACTTGTCATTTGTTGCTGAGGGTTTTTCACAGCTTCACTTATTATTCTCCCATGGGAGGATAACTGGACAACAAAGAATATGGGTTTTATTGCAGTGAAATACTGTCTCATGATTGGCTCACAGAGGTGTCGAATGGTATAAAGGCAAATACGCCTGCATTGGCGTGAGCCTGCAATATATATTGCATTTTCGTGATGGAAAATGTAAATAGCATTGCACATATATGTAAATATGGTCAATAAATACTTTACTACTTTACTTTACTTTTACTAAGGCCAAATGTCTAACAGTTGTATCAGGTCTTGTAATTGGATGATGCAATGACGTATCTATGACAGCGTACCAGAACGATTTGGAATTGTAGAATAGGAAGCAGAAGTGGGCCTAAAATGTCTGTTTCATCAAGTGTCATCTAACACAGGTATGTCTAGCTTCAAGAACATGCGTATCTGAGTGTGTAACACTCAGTATTCACCCTAAATGATGTAGGGAAGTATGCAATCTTGTTGGGGAATACTGCCTGGGTTCAAATGTAAACAAACCAGCTGTCATACCTTGTTTGGATAATGAGTGAGTGGACAGTGACTTAGACAAATGCACACCACACATTGTTTATGCCTGTGGTTAATTTTGTCATTCATAAATTTTTTTGACTATTTTTTACTACCTTAAAGTCACACAGGTCTGTACCTGTTTTTTCAAGTCCCAAAAAAAAGTATGTTTGCAGCACTGAAAAAGTGTGAAATCCGTATATCCCATATATATGGTATTGGAGTATATTAGAAGCACAAAGGAAGTACATTGCGCAATCACGATTTGCATGGTTGAGACTTTTTCAAATTTAGCATTTGAAGTACAAAAAGCAGTATGTTCGCGGCATATTTACAGTACAAAAGGAGCATATTTGAAGCACTTGAATTATTTAAATCATGCTTCACTGATACGAGTTCTAGACATGCAAATCCATACGCTCCAAAAATGATCCTTTGCAGGGAGTATAAAAAGAGTAGGGTCATTCCATGTCAAATCACCCAGGGCTCCCCAGGTGACCTCTTCAGAAAAAATTGAAAAAATTCACAGTTGTTCACTTACCAGATATATGCAAATTTGCAAAATTGTAGGTCTGTGACTCAAAATCTCATCAAGATAGGAGCCCTTGAAATTTAAGGCTATTTCTCATTTTTTTCGAAATTGTGGTTTCAGCCAACTTCAGAGGTGTATAACTCCCCAAATAACATTACTACATATTTTATATCGTCACACTGGAACAACTTCCTCCCAAATAGTTCATATTTGGCATCAAAACTCATGTTTCTGGCTTAGGTGTGTTTCTACAGGGGCTCAAAAATGGACAAAAGTGCAAAATCGCCGAAAAGGTGCCTTTACTTATTTGTCAATTTAGAGAAAATGGTTAGTGCCTCAAACAAGTACATTTTTTTCTGGCTTTAATAGGACCAAATGAGTACTTCCAATTTATCAGATGAGCTTTACCTCTCAAATTGTTGCTGTGAATTAATTTTGAAAAATAAAAATTTTGTAATATTTTCAAAAATGCCTGTTATTCAAACCTCAAAATGACCTGGTTGACAGTTAACCAAAATTTTCAAACTTTCTCAGTAGATTTATGTATAGATTGAGGTGGTATTCACAAAGTTTCAGCTTTGGGATAGGACTCCTTCTATTTTTAATATTTTATTTAAAATAATTAAAATTTAATTAAATTTTTTCGAAATTGTGTTTCGGTCAATTTCAGAGATGTATAACTCTCCAATTAACAATTCTACACATTTTATATTCTCACACTGGACCAACCTCCACCCAATTTTTTCATTTTTGGCATCAAAAAGCATGTATCTGGCTTAGATGTGTTTCAGCAGGGGCTCAAAAATGGACGAAAATTCAAAATTGCTAAAAAGGTGCTGTTACTTATTTGTCAATTTAGAGAAAATGGTTAGTGACTCAACCATGTACATTTTTTTCTGCCTTTAGCAGGAGCAAATAAGTACTACCAATTTATCAGATGAGTTTTACCTCTCAATATGTTGATGTGAGGCAATTTTGAAAAATAAAAATTTTGTGGTATTTACAAAAAAAATGCATGTCATTAAAACTTCAAAATGACCTGGTTGACTGTTACCAAAATTTTCAAAACTTACATCATTGATTTATGTATAGATTGAAGTGGTATTCAAAAAGTTTCAGTTCTGGGGTTGGACTCCTTATATTTCTAATATTTTATTAAAAGTCTGGCATTTATACAAAAATCGTGCATTGGAAAATATTATAAATAGTTAGTATGCATGGACATATGCAAATCTATGCAGTAGCCACTTGACTGATGCTCTGTTCTTGTGACATGCTCATTGTATCTGCCTTAAATTCTGCATGCCCCAAGTGAGAAAGACAGAGGCAATCGTCAGTACAATTCATACCCAAGGGACCGTAAAAAATGTTGGATTCCCTTCCAAAGTTCGTTCCTGTTCCTTGAAACACCAACATTTGATGTGTAGCCTAGCAGTGAGGTATTCAAATTATTTAAAGCACTATCTGCAAAATTTTAAAAACATATTCACCTTAAAATGCTGTCTTTTTCTGTGTGTGATTTTTGTAACAATGCTTGATAAAATATTAAAAATATAAGGAGTCTGTCTCCGGAACTGAAACCTTGTGAATACCACCTCAATCTATACATAAATCAATGTTGTAAGTTTTGAAAATTCTGGTCACAGTCAACCAGGTCATTTTGAGGTTTTAATGACATGCATTTTTTTTGTAAATACCACAAAACTTTTATTTTTCAAAATTACCTCACATCAACATATTGAGAGGTAAAACTCATCTGATAAATTGGTAGTACTTATTTGCTCCTGCTACAGGCAGAAAAAAATGTACATGGTTGAGTCACTAACCATTTTCTCTAAATTGACAAATAAGTAACAGCACCTTTTTAGCGATTTTGAATTTTCGTCCATTTTTTGAGCCCCTGCTGAAACACATCTAAGCCAGATACATGCTTTTTGATGCCAAAAATGAAAAAATTGGGTGGAGGTTGGTCCATTGTGAGAATATAAAATGTGTAGAATTGTTAATTGGAGAGTTATACATCTCTGAATTTGGCCGAAACACAATTTCGAAAAAATTTAATTAAATTTTAATTATTTTAAATAAAATATAAAAAATAGAAGGAGTCCTATCCCAAAGCTGAAACTTTGTGAATACCACCTCAATCTATACATAACTCTACTGAGAAAGTTTGAAAATTTTGGTTAACTGTCAACCAGGTCATTTTGAGGTTTGAATAACAGGCATTTTTGAAATTATTACAAAATTTTTATTTTTCAAAATTAATTTACAGCAACAATTTGATAGGTAAAGCTCATCTGATAAATTGGAAGTACTCATTTGGTCCTATTAAAGCCAGAAAAAAATGTACTTGGTTGAGGCACTAACCATTTTCTCTAAATTGACAAATAAGTGACAGCACCTTTTCGGCGATTTTGCACTTTTGTCCATTTTTGAGCCCCTGTAGAAACACACCTAAGCCAGAAAAATGAGTTTTGATGCCAAATATGAAATATTTGGGTGGAAGTTCTTCCAGTGTGACGATATATAATAAGTGGTATGGTTATTTGGGGAGTTATACACCTCTGAAGTTGGCTGAAACCACAATTTCGAAAAAAATGAAAAATAGCCTTAAATTTCAAGGGCTCATATCTCGGTGAGTTTTTGAGTCACAGACCTACAATTTTGCAAATTTGCATATATCTGGTAAGTGAACAAGTGTGATTTTTTTCAATTTTTTCTGAAGAGGTCACCTGGGGCATTTTTCTAATTCTGGGTGATTTGACGTGGAATGACCCAGTAGGCCTATGCTGGTTGTGCAATGTGCAATGTGCATGCTTGCAGGAAGCATTTCTGCAGTACAATCTGAGTACATTTGAAGTATCTAAAAATCAATGCTTCATTAATTATCCCCACGCAGCTATGCTATAGGGGATCAAATTTCACAAACACCACACCATGTATGCACATGAAAATTGGTGAGCATACACCAAATGGTCTGAAGTTGTCAAATTTGACATAAATTGAATTAATATGCCTAAATCAAGACTCGGTAAATAGCTTCACAGCTAATGTTTATTTTGTACATCTGAGAATAAATAAATATTTGAATCCAGAGAAGAGTGTTTCACCACGCTTATGGAACTTTGTGTCAGGCAGCCATTGCTCTCATCTGCTCACCATAGGTCCTCCCTGTATGCATGCAGCAGTCCAGACTGGCATGCCACCTGGAATCCACATTTCTTGTGCGTGGGGATTTTGTATACCATGTATGCTTGTTTTATAGGCTACAAATGATATCAGTTCCTCAGTCAAATCAATGTAATTAAAATAACTACACATAATTTCTTCAGCCTAGACAAAAAGAAAGGCTAGAATAATTTTATATCCGATTTGTACTTTTTGCCGCTATTAATAGTAAAACATTTTTATTTGAATTACTGACGTAATTTCCATAGTGTTAGATAAGCTGGCAACCATTGCCAGATGCAGTCAAGACCCTATCTTGACCAGATTTGTGTGCTCATGATTAATATATACCTGATAAAATGTTAGTTTTGTAGTGTTAGATAGATATATAATTTATTTCACCAACATCACATGTAGGCCTACACGTTATTTCTGAATTAGACTGGGTGATGACATGATGTTGGAGGGATGCCCAGAGAAACTCGAGAGTTTGTTTTTTGGGCACCCCAGGTGACAAGAAGTGAGATGAAATGATATGGGCATGGATTGATGAAGGAATGAAACAAAGAATAATAAATAAATATGATATCACAAGTACTCAAAATTAAACATACAATGTTATAAATTCGTCATATTCGGGGGGGGGGGGTTAGATACCTAATACAATCTATGAAGACATGATAAAGCCTTTAACTTGAAATAGCAGAGGACAAAGACTACCAAACAAAATTGTTACAGCCAAACATGTATCTGATACATATAACATACACTAAACATATACATATTGAAAAAAAATAAAAAGGAAACCTTCAGATTAAAATTCAAAATTCAGATAGAATCAGGAAAAAGAAAAAAGTTACTCCAAGAAATTTAACATGATTCACTTCGTTTATGATTGTATTATTGATTTTTATGGCTTCTCTATTATTAACTGGAATAGTTTTTTGATTCTGGAAGATAATATAGTTGGTTTTACAGATATTCAAGGATAGTTTATTTAGACAGAACCATTTGTAGAGAGTGTTAATTTCACGGTTGGTATCTTGAATGGGAGTTTTAAAATCACTATTTGTTACGAGAGTGGTATCATCTGCGAAAAGTATGCTATTTGATTTATTGAGGGCCCTGTCCAAATCATTAATGTATATTAGAAAAAGTAATGGGCCTAGGATGGATCCTTGTGGTACCCCGCAGGTTATCAAGATTCTATTTGAAGAGGTTGATTTAAATGAGACATATTGCTGGCGATTTGTTAAGTAACTAGTGAACCAATTCAGAGCGGATCCTCTAATTCCTATGTGATTTAGTTTGGAGATTAATATGTTATGGTCGAGCGTATCAAAAGCTTTGGTTAAATCAATAAAGAAACCTAAACAAAATTTTTTTGAGGCAATTGCTTTAACTATTCTGTCTTGTAATGCCAATATTGCAAATTCTGTATATAGACATATTAGGTTGAAATCCATACACTGAAAAAAAGGTTTGTGTAAAAACAGACAAAATGAACGTTAGCTGGTGTCCGTCCAAATTTTTGTGTGAATTCAGACAAAAGGTGTGTGTATTTCTGACATTTCATTGATCAAATCACACAAGCCGGTATGTGTATGGCTGGTCCGGGAGCAGTGGCTTCCTATCTGTGTGTTTTACCTCTTGTCTGTGTAGTGTGAATGTTGTATGAATGTTTGTGTTGTCTATTCTTAGCCAAATAAACATTGGCACTGCGGCCATTGCATCTTACTTTATTGTTTGTCCTCTGTCCGGTGGATTCAATTAAAGAGATTCCATAGTTTTTGCAAAAAAACTATAAATTCCTGTTAGAGACTTACCAAATCTGCTGACGAAATATGTGGTTGTTACGCAAACCTTAATCAGTGTTGGGTTTAGGTATTGCATCAAGAGTATTTTCTGTGAGCAAAGAAGATGATATAAATTCCACAGGCAACTGAATAGAGTGCACTCCATGCATTGACAAGAAAGCGTGAAAAAATGTCAGAAAAAGCTTATTTTTGCTTAAACAGTTTAAATAAATGCCAATTTGTAGTTTCATATCGATGGTGAAAGTGCAAAACCTCGTATGTCAAAATTTTGTTATTTTTAGATTTTGAGTGGAATGACTAATTCAATATCCAATACATGTTGTCAATTGTTCACCTTGCCTCTTTGCTATTTTTGGAAGCTGTAACAGAATGATTTAACCATGGTTTCACCAAACCTTGTATGTCGATTTGTTCCAAAAAGTGAAAGTGCAAAACCTCGTAACTCAAATCAGAACTTTGAAGCACATATTAAGGATATTTCAACCTTTTTTGAAAAATTATGATTGTGGTACGTTTTTTATGGCTCTCAGGAAATTTCCTTTTTAAAAATTTTTTACCTCCCTATATTTATTGTGGTGATACAGGCTATTGAAAAAAAGCGTGCAAAAAAATTTGAAAAAAGTGCCATTTTCCTCATTTTTGCCATTGTAGCCACTAATTAAAATTAGCTGTTGTTATTTATCACGGTCAAATTATATTTTTTACTGTTTACCTATAGATTAAAGGTACATTGAATACTGCAAGTTGCTTTAAAGTGTGAAAAATGGTCGAGTCACAAGGTTTTGCACCTTACTAAGTGAAAGTGCAAAACCTTGTAAGTCAACATTTTCAATCATATCTGATGTGACATCAATGCTAGGGGTCAACGACCTCTGACAAAAAGTTATGCTAAAACAGGGTGTCACTTTCTATAAATCACGTTGAGCCGAACTCACATATTGATAAACATTACCATAAAAAAAGATCGGTGATAGTTTTTTCCAATTTCTGAAAAATGAGTTTTTTTTACATACGAGGTTTTGCACTTTCACCATCGATATGCATTATGGGGACTTAATCAAAATGGATTTATTGTCTGAAGTCATTGTGTCTGTTTATCTTGAAAATCGAAATGGATGTTGTTTGTCACACTCAAAAATCAATTTTACATAAAAAATTCAAACTTCTGAGACAATTACTTTGGAAACCATGTGTGAATACTGATCTCAACATATCATAGACTTAACTTCACTTTTAAACTCATATACGAGGTTTTATTGATCATTAAAGCATGAAATTTGTGGTGTGATAAACCAAAATTGTAAAATTTTCATATCTCAAATAATTCCCAACAGATTTTTTTCGTTTTTGTCTTAAAATATTCACTTGATTGCCTTCTGGAACACTGCGCTAGTGGCGTATTTGTTCAATTTTTTTAACCCCAAACTTTATTCAGGGACGCTGTGGAGACGATGATAATATATTATTTAGGGAAAGGTATTTCAGTACTCTTTTATGGATTATTTTTTCTATTATTTTGGAGAAACTTGGGAGAAGAGAAATAGGTCTATAATTAATGAATTTGGTTTTGTCATCTTTTTTATAAATAGGGATTACTTTAGCAGTTTTCATTGAGGAAGGGAAAATACCTTGTAGCATGGATATGTTAGCTATGTGTTGCATATTTCATTGTCATATAAATTGTCAATCGGAGTGGATGAATTTGCAGTAGTTCCAGTTGGCATAAAGACTCTCTACAAATTGTGAAGTAGCCTCATGATTGCAGTCTAATAAAATATTAAAGTCACCAATTATGTACCTGATAGATATATATTTGTTTTCGTTAATCAGTTGATGCAGAAGCAAAACAATCTCATCGTCATTTAAAGGTCTCGATACTAAGTCTTCTGTTGGGTGTAGACTGTAGACCCCGAAGTCAGACAGACTTACAACTTTGACTTTCTTGTCAAGAACTCCAACTGACTAGTCAGCTAAGTTGCTAAACTCTGACTTTGCCTGACTTCAACAAACTTCAGCTGACGTATGTAATTTATAGGGTGCTTTTGTAGGGTGCTTTTCTAGAATAATGTACGTTGAGTACATCATAATGTTCGAAATTTTCCTAATTTTTGCACTACAACAAAAATTACACAAAAAAGTGTCTGATTTTGTATGCGTAAGGCCACACATAATTGATCTTTAGCTTCGCGGATCCTCTCAAGGCACTTTTTCTAGGCTCGGTCGGTAGGACAAAAAAAAAAGGTGAACATTTTTTTATAAAAAATTTTCTTTTTTTCAATTTTTTTTTTCCATCGCCAGGAAATCTATTGTGTTGGCGGGTCCGCGTAGCTAAGAATCAATTATGTGTGGCCTAAACTCTGTGAAAGTCTATAAGAGTGTGAAGTGCATATTGAGCCCTTGAAGGTGTTTAAATATGATACAAAACATTCCGTGAGATTAAATTGGCTAAGTTATGCAACAGTGACTTGACTCAAGCTGACTCAACTATGACTTGAATTGACTGAACATTGACTTGCTGCTTGCAAGGCTAACTCTGACTGACCTATACTGACTAGTCACTAAAATGCAGTCGACTTCGCGGTATGTAAGCCAATCCAAAGACTACATTTTTATCCATCCCAATGTCTTCTTGCACTATTTCAACAAAAAGGGTTTCCATATCATCAGATATCACGGATAGCTCATCTCAAGTTATAACAAATACATGTATTTTGATTAATAAAAAGTGATACACCCCCGCCCAACCCTTCTTTTTTCTCTGAAATGATCAAAATGTTCAAAATTGTCAATTAAATGGGCTGTATCCCAATTATACCAAATTTCAGTCAAACCAATTACAGTAAATTCAAAGGCTATGCTCTTTCTGATTCATCTCGCTGCATCAAAAATTCACTTTTTGAACTTACATGTTTTATGTAGTGATTGTCACTTTTTAAAAATTTAGCCTTCAATGCAATATAAAATTTTTACAAATCGATATTTTGCTTTGAATTTTTTTCCCACACCTTTGAGACACGCTGGACACATGCTGGGAAAGTTTCACAAAAATGTCACAATTCAAAAGGCAAGAAACGTGTAGGCCCAGTTTTCTTCCCTGTGTTACAAAATTGGTAAAATGCTAATTTTCAAAGTTTAGTGTAAAATTATTTTTTTAAATGGTGGTGAACAAAATTGTCAGCGGCCTTTGGTCATCTATGAGGCAGTCTTTCAAATTACATGTTCTTTTTCGTTTTGAGATGCAGGTAAGGTCTATTTTTTGCCAATTTTAATAAAAAGGACTGAAGAAAGACAGGAAATGGTAGCAGTGGAATGATTTTTGGAACTATAATGCTCACTCTGCTCATCGACCATAGAATCAATGTCAACAATTTGGTGTGTGCCTGAAAATTTTATTTGCAAAAACTATGAGCTAAAATGGACTAAAATCAAGTGTTGCTTTTCTTTTGGTGGCGTTATTTTTATCTATAATCAAATAGAATCACAAACAACACCAGCATCTTTCAAATAAATCAAAATACGACCGGAATCCGAGAACTACAGTCAGTGTTACAAAGCAATTTTCTCCTTTTTGACTTTTTCTGGACACGGCATGCAAAACAAGGGTCAATCCTATAAAAACACCCAAAGAAGGCCACAAAAACTTGTGTACATAGTTCCCTTCAGGCGCCAATTTTCTTATAACCATCGATTTGTTATAATACTGATGGAAACAAGGAAAGCTGTTGTCCGGAGTTCCATATTTGGCAACATATTCTTTGGTTCTTCTCACCGTTAGAGAGTCATTGGTCAGGCAATAAGGTTGATATGAACACTGAAAATATACAAAAAAGTACTAATTACTATCCTTGTCATATTTACGTTAAATCCAAGTTGTTTTCTATGGTGTTGAAGTGTTAATTCAGTGTCACAGCTTGCTTCCCTATTCTCTGTCATTGAAATATATATATGTAAAATAGATACAAACTGTGATGTCATTTTATACTTTGTCGGATTCCCCAGCTTCTAGCCGATAAGATTCCACCTCAACCGAGCATCATAGTTTCAAATCAATGTCAGAAAATTGAGTCTGGAATAGCCCCTGCAAGCGCCGCATCACATCTTGTCAGCCAATTGGCTGTCCGAATAACTATGCATCACAGAAGCCACATGTTTACAAAAAGTGAGAAAACCTTTCATTTATCGCAGTGTCCATCAAAGTTTAAAGTTTGCAGGTTAATCAAACAACTCTGTTGGGATTATAACAGATGTCTACTGTGAATGCTCACAAAGCTGACATTTAAATAGATTTGACTGGGGATTGCCAATGATAGATCATTGGGATCATATCAACACTTATGTTCTAGTCATAGAAGAAAATGTATTTTTTTTCTTCAACATATCAATGTTAAAACTGTGATTCACAGTTGTACTGTCAGTCTATTGTACTGTCAGTCTATTATCAGGCTGTGATGCTGTGCTTAAAGAGGCTATCCCTGGCCAAATTTTTGCATGGTATTGAAATTGTGATGCACAGTTGACACAGTTGAGGAGGATTCACATTGGCTGGAGCTGGGGATCCGATCCAGTATATTGAATGATATCACAGCTTGAAGCTATTTTACATATATTGCAATGCTAGAGAATTATAGGGATGCTAGCAGTGACACTGACATCACTCTTCAACAGCAGGAACACAACTTGGATTCCACGTAAGTATTCACAAGGACAGTAATTACAGTCCTTGTCATATTTACCTTGAATCTCAACTCTCTTCTATGCTGTTGAAGTGTGATGTCAGAGATGACTCTATTCTCTAGCATTGCAATATAATGTAAATTAACTACAAGCTGTGATGTCATTTTAAACAGGGTTAGGTTCCCGGGCTTCTGGCCAATGTGAATCCACCAAATCTGAGTGTCACAGTTTCAACACAGTGTCAGAGTAAGCCTTTTATCAGGGATGGCCCCTGCAACCACATCATCACAGTTTGATAGCCAATGGGATGACAGTAAAACTACCCATCACAGTTACGACATTGATATATTGAAGGAAGACTGTTATCTGACGTGATCCAAATGATCTATCACTTGCAATCAACAGTGTAATCTGACTAAATGGCAGCTTCAGGAGTATTCTCAATAGACAACTGTTATAATCCCCACATAGTTGTTTGATTAATTTGCAAACTTACAACTTCACAACTTTAAACTTAAATGGAACTTGCTATAAACAAAAGGCTTTGACAATTTTTGTAAACACATGGATTATGTGATGGATAGTTCTTCGGGCAGCCCATTGGCTGACAGGCTGAGATGTCGAACTTGCATGGGGTTTTCCAAACCCAATTTTTAAACTCTAGCACTGTGTTGAAACTGTGACACTCAGTTTTAGTGGATTCACATTGGCTGGAAGCCGGGGAACCTGACCCAGTTTAAAATGACATCACAGCTTGTAGTTAAGTTACATAAATTGCAATGCTAGAGAATAGTCATCTCTGACATCACACTTCAACATCAAAGAAATTAACTTGAGATTCCACGTAAATATAACGAGGACTGTAAATGGATTAGGTTTTGGACAAATGCTATTGACATGGGTAAACAGGCACAATCTTATAGGTGACAGTGCAGTGTGGACATGCATACAATTAAATAATGAAAACTGATAACCAATATTCTAAGTACTCATTCATTATTCATGTTCTGATGAAAAATGAGAAGAAACATAAGAGTTTCCTTTAAATGGACTTCTGTTTTTGAGGCCCCGTGTATAGTACTCAGGGTATCAAGTGCATTCAGCCTACACTGAGCATCATTAAAAACGCAACATTTCAAAATGGCTTAAAATTGTAGTTCCTCTTGAAGTATCAAACTAAAAATATGCACACACCTAGTAGTTGCCATCAGGTACATTCTTGACAATTTTCACATCCCTCGGTGCAATACTTTTATGTCAAATTAAATCGTCGTGACTACTGTCGAAAATGAAAGTCACAAAATTTCAAGATCCCACGATCATTAATTTCAATATCTTTGCTGTTCTTTCCACAACATTTTTGATAGGTCAGGAAAGTTGACAATTTTAATTGCTTGATGGGATGGAAAAAAATGATATTTGATTCAACCAAAATTTAAGATCATCAAATTAATAAAATTTAAGTGTCAATGCTGCCCTGCCCCCTACAGGAGCTTTTTGTCAAAATCTTCAAAAAAGATGTTTTATTCAGATTTTTAAAGAATATTGATATGGAATGAGTGTCTATGTGTGTATTTCTATCCTGGGCATGCATAAAAACTCCAATTTTCAGTAGTTTGAGTTTGCATGCTTCATTTCCAGTTGGTAATTTCTCAATTTGAGTTTTTCATTCAAAAACTGCTTTATCCTCAATATGTTTTTCAAAATGTTTGTCGGACAGCTTTTGGGAACTACTGTGCCTGTTATGTGAACATTTCATAAGATTAATCCCGTCCATTATGCCAGAAAACCAATACATGTATTTCCATTAGTGCATTTTCCATTGAAGCGCAGTGTGTGAACTGAAGTTTCAAACAGAACTCACTAAAATTAGCACTGTGTAGCCAAAAGTGAATCCTTTTTCATGAAATTTACTAATATGCCATTTAACACCATTCATAAGGTCTGTGCCAGATTTGACAATTATTGAACAATTAGAACTTAGGAAATTTTGTTCTTTAATGATGTTGCGTTTTTAATGATGCTCAGTGTATATTAATGTCACCTCCTAGTTTAAATACATACAGCCCGGAACCACCGCAACATTTACACAGGGTATCATTTGCATTCAGCCTATAAATATCATCTTCCTAGTATAAATACGTAACAAACTACTTAAGATAGTAGTGTTTATAATATAATTTTCTTTCAATACTATTGAAAATGCTCATCACACAGAATACTAACATTGCCTATTCTGAAAGCGTTTTCGTCCTCAAACATTTGATTCATAATGTTGAAATCTCTGAAGCTCAGTTCTGATTGGTTCCTTCTTCTTGTAATATGCAAATGTGATATGTTGCTCCCTATAATTTTGTTATCTGATTGGGTGATCCATCCAGGGCAGGCATCTGATTGGCTGAGTTTTCTCCTGTTATGGTTTGATTGGTTGGCAAACTTGGCATACAAGTGGACGTGTTTTGCAGGACATGGGTAAGGTGCACTGAAGAAGAATAAGCAAGAAGTGTGTTAGCAAAGCAAATGGGAAATGGACACATTTCCTTCAGCTCAGCTCTGGGCATTTGGCCCTAACTTGGACAAAGGAGACACCAGGTGGAATCAACTACACTCTAAACACAGGGTGGTCAAAATTAACAACATATTGGATTAGTAAGATATAACACTGTGGTAGTCAAGGCTAACAGATAGTGATCAAATTGACTACCTTTCAGACACTTGCAGAGTCAGAATAGTCATTTTGATTATGATTGAATAGTCAAAAAGAAAAAAGATTCTCCAGGAAGTCACTACCAAATTTGGCGCCCATTACTACCTTAAAGTAGTCATGAAGCAGTCACCCTATGTTTAGAGTGTAGCATTCTTCATCATTGAACCACTATTAAAAATTCAGGTGCATGTGGCTCCATCTACACTTTAATTTAGGCATTCGGTTAGCCACTATTTTTAAAAGCAAACAGGGATAATACCGCGACATTGACCGATTACCTGAGATAGGTTGCATTTTTAATGACAGCAGTGCTCAAAAGGCTTTCTCGAAAAACCTGGTTTGTTTCCTGGTAATGTTTCATGAATGCATAAAGAAGAATGCTGCTGAAGGCGATAACGCAAAGACCCAGTCGAGCTTCCCAGCTGGATGGTTTGTATATCTTCCTCATTTTTTTGAAAAAATATTTTAAAATGTAACACATACATTTTGCTTGGACATTTGATGGATGTGTTGATATTTATTACATAATATTCAAGCAACTGGAATATCAATAACAAAGAAAAAATTATAAAAAGGACCTTGCTCCTATTTTTTCTGCATTATTGTATTATAGAGGAGCACTTTCTTCTGCTACCCACCTTTGCTTAGAATTCTCTTCATTTTTGGGTTCAGTTGGCCATAAGAGATTAGTGATGACTGCCCCTGATGTATTGGGTCCAAGACTACTGAAATAGGGACCTGCATATTGGTCCGGACTACATGGTTCAACTTCTAATTTATCTCTTTGTTTCTGGCAGTAACCACTGTACCAAATGAAAATGCCGATCACGTTTCCCAAAGCTTTGCCTAGGGTCCCGAGTGCAAATCCACCGAAGGTGCCAACAACCAGACCAATAGTGAAACCAACTAAGGTGCCAATACCAGGAAAGATTATCCTGCCAACACAGTTTGCAAGCTGTCCAAAGACTAACGTCCCACTGATCATGCCTGCAGCACCAAAAAGAAACTCAAAGAAGCGCATCACAACAGCTTGCCGGAACTCCTCTCCTTCCAATGTGTAACATGATGATGGGTACTTAAATTCAAAATACATGTTCCCAAAGTCAATTAGAAATGAAACAGTCTCCAGCACCAGGACAAAGAAAACCCCAATGAACTCATCTCTGAAACTCCAGCCGTACTCTATCCCTTCAGCGAACAGAATCTGAAACACAATGAGAGGCAATTAAAGGTCATCCAAAAAAGATTCTGAAACACTGTGAAAAAAAAAGGTAATCAATGAACAGAATCTGAAACCCAGTCCAAAACCCAATTACAAACTAGCACCATCAACAAACAGGATGCTTCTTATTAAGTTCAGAACATATCATCATTATATCATCATTAGTGTAATTACAAAATTCGACCAAAAACAGAGCGTCAGGAGACGCAGACATACCAATTAAAGAGAGGATTAGAGTCAGACAGACTTACGACTGAAAGATTGGGAAACATGCTGGCAGTCTTCATTAAGCTCATCATTGATGTAGTTGCAGTTTCATCCAATTTCACCATTAACCAGGGAAATTGGTGATTGTAATTGATGCCAGTCTTACAGAACCTTGCAAAATTTTCACAGTTTCTGTTGAAGAAGTGGTAGTCAGTTGACCCTTCCAAAGCGTAAGCTCTTGCCAAAACCAGCTGGGGCGGATTTCGTTTTCTTATTTGGTCATCATACCTTGCCCTAAACATCCGACCCTGCTCAGCTGATAAATCGATAATCTTTTCGTGTATCTTGAATGAGCCTTTGGATAACGACCAATGGAGCACCTTCAGATGATTAGCCTTTCTTCCGACTACATTTGAAGAAGCCTTTCTGGAATGCATTCCATCTGTTGCATCATTTCTAGAGGTATTCGCAGCATCTATATCCAACCGTAGAACTTTTCTTGCTCGAGATTTATTGTTGCTTTCTCCCCTGGTAGCGCATACGTGCTGTTTACAAACTCCAGAGTAAACATTTTTGTTAGTTTGAATCACTTTTCCTCGGCATCTCAATTTTTCTTTTCTCTTCAGCTCATTTACTGTGGTTTGATTACTTACATTTTTGATCTCTTCTACTTTCTCAGTTGTATCATCATCTAAAGTATTTGATTTTGTGTGTTTTTCAGGCAAACCAATAATTGGATTTGTAAAATATGAGTAATTTACATCAGAATCGCTGACTGCTTTTTCCTCTTGTGTATTTAAAACAGATGTATTTGAACAGTGTGTTTGGTCTTCATGTTCTGCATCTGCCTCATTTGCAATATTATCACTAGCTTTGATATTTTTAAATGAGGTATCAATGCAAACTTCTCTCTTTTTCGGATTAATTTTTCTTCCACTGTAGCTCGGAACTTCTATGACAATGGCATGGTGCCACACCACATAGGGCCGCTGCCACATGACATGGTCTCCAGGTTTGAGCAACTTGACATCTTTTAGGGTAATTTCCTTTTTTGAGGGTGAGACTGGAAAGGCTCTTCTGAATTCCGGTAACGCCATCTGGGGAGAGACCAGACAGCACCTTCTCCAAGGATCTATCAAAGCACTAGCCCTCGTCCAAGGATTTATCATGGCGCTGGCCCGACTCACCGAAATTGGTTCCAAGAATTCTTTCCAGCATTTCTTGCATGCTTTTCCGTAGTATATTCCCTCATACTCATAATGAAAGAAAGTGGTATTTCCACAAATACACTTGAGGTTGTTCATTTTGTCATCAGTCTGAAAACCAAATTTAAGAAAAATCACTTAAGATTTTAAAACATGAAAGAGTGGTTTTTACTTGCAGCGTACGAGGTTCGAAGAAGGTATTGTTATCACTTTGGTCAAAAGCTGGGCTCAAGTAGCTACACAATTAAATTATAAGTTTAAATTATTTCAAAAACACCATTTTGCAATGATATGGAATGTCATCCATTGGAATCAACGACATTGCAATTATAGCATCAGCAGCTGCAGCATATTGCAACAGATGGAGACACCAGGCAGGGGTAAATTGGTTTGTTTGCTCAGGAGGGCAAGGGCAAGCAAGGGAGGGCAAAGTAGTGGATGTGCCAGGGAGTATAGGGGAATGCGAGTGTGAGCATCAGCTCGGAAAATTTATTGGGTTGTACTGTATTGCTACTTTTGCCCTTTATTATTGTAGTTTATACAGATGTAGGAGTAGCAATAGCTATTTGGGCCAAAAGCTGTCCATCTGCCGGGTGGGCGTCCGGGAGTCCAAGCGGTCAGGCGTCCGGGTGGCGGACGGATAGATAGTTTCCGGTCTAGGACACAGCCCCTATAGCTTGTAAATGGATGAAATTTGGTACAAATGTGTCCTTTATGGTCTAGTTGTGCCTTTTGATGGTCTGATCGATGGAACTTTTGTACTTTTTGAAATATTGAGAAAAATATTTAAAAAATATTTTATTCGTTTCTGGGCTAGGACTCAGCCCTTATTACATGTACATGAATGAAATTTTTTACAGATGTAGCTTGTATGGTCTAGTTGTGCCTTTTGGTGTGATTAATGGATATTCTGTACCTTTTGAAATATTGACAAAAATGTTTTTTAAAAAATGTTTTCATTTACGGGCCAAAAGTTGGCCATTATTGCATGTACACGTACGAAATTGGTAACACATGTGATAAAATCATGCCTTTTGTGGTTTGTTATTCATTGATATTCTATACCTTTTGAAATATTGACAAAAAACATCAAAATTATTATTTCTGTTTCCAAGCCAAAACTGGGCCATTATTGCATGTCCACAGATGGAATTTTCTACAGATTACCTGTATATGCTTTGGTGCCTTTTGACGGTCTCATTGATAGTTATTTTTAATGCTTTTTGAAATATTGAGAAAAGTTTAGAAAAGACCAATAACTATTTTTTAGTTTCCAATCCATAGCTCACAACGTATTTCTTGTTCATGCATGAAAATGGTCCATAATATGTGTAAATTAGTCTAGTTAGGCCTTTCCATGGTTCAACATACCCTGGCAGGCAGGTGGGCTTGTGGCAGGAGAGAGAGCATATAGATAATTTCATGGAGATGGACCTCTATTGCATACAGTTCACATCACTTTTATATAGACGCAAAAATTTGAATTCAACAATATAATGGCCATAAAGGTTACTTCCTGATATGTTTAACTTTAATAATTTTGAGAAACCAAAATTCCAAAAAAATGTCTAAAATCCCAAATTTTTTCACTTTAAATTTTTTTCCCCCAAATGAGTTAAGCAAATAAAAGAGGTATAATTCAGACTTCTTAACCAAAATTCAGATCTAAGTATCATGGAGTACCTACTGAAAAAATAATTAAAATTTTTTGCTGAATTTACTGTTATACATTTTCGTAAGAGCAACCCACAAAAGGCACATCTAGGGTATTTGGCGCATACTATGCTAAATTTTACAAAAACTTTTGTGAAAGAACAAATACATTCAGATTTAGATTCAGATTTTTTATTTGTTGCTCAGATTGCATAATTTTCATGAGTTATTTGCACAGTTCAAGAATAACACAGTGGCTGGTACAGTGGCTGGTACAGTGGCTGGTACAGTGGCTGGTACAGTGGCTGGTACAGTAGCTGGTACAGTGACTGGTACAGTGACTGGTACAGTGGCTGGTACAGTGGCTGGTACAGTGGCTGGTACAGACCCATTTAGGGCCAACTCTTGCAGTGCCGTCTTATGGAGACTTGGTGTGAGTGTGAGTGAGCGTAAAGTGTGATAAGGCCTTCGATCATTACAAAACTGATCTTTTAGATATCTATATAGATCAGATAAAAGGTTTTTAATGACTAACTTACATTCAATGATGTCAATTACTATATAGATCTACAGGCCCTTCAATAGATAAACTGAAACATAAATCATTTCATGGAGGAGATAGAGTGTCAAATAATCTAAACGAGGCAATAAAAATAGTGTAAAACATTTTCAATTCCAATAAAAGTGATAGGCTTATACAAGATCAATACTGGCCCAAATTTCCTTAAGAGTCCTTGAGATATACAAGACATATCAAGAAAAGTGACACATGTTTCCTCCTCCTGTCCCAATTAGCCAGCCAAGTGCATAAATACAGGATATAAAGCCCCAATAATCCATCTTAGGTAATGGAGATTTGGGAATTCATCTACATTTTTATCACATATTTAAAGACATGTGGCCTGATTAGAAATAAATAATCCCTAGGCGATATTTCTTGATAGGGAATATGGTTTGATAAAAAAAAATTATATTTGCATGTTCGCATCAAATGATTTAGTCTGGTGTTTCCATGAAATAACCATTTTCTGTCAAGGAAAACTCCAGTTCCTCCCTCCTAAATGATATAATCATCCTCTAGGGCACCTAATTTTAAAAATGTGTGATACTTAACAGAAACTTGTACTAACACCTCACTGGGCCATATGGAACAATGAAATGTTGGGCTTGTACACTGCGTCTGACGAAATTACGCAAGTAGCTTATTTAGCAGTAGTAGAAAAACTTCTGGGCCCAACAGTTTGTCCTTTTCACATAATCATTGGATTGGGCTGAGAAATATTCCATGCGACTTTCATCAAGTTTTGTTCAGGCAAAGTTGACTTATGCCATATATTCAAATATTTTGGTGTCTGACAAAATTATGCAAAGGCAACATGGTAAGTGGAATGACAGTACGAAAGTTTAATTTTCAAATAATTATGCTAAAAACATTAGTGTTACATCATTTGGCAACTATTCACTTCAAAAAACTTTGCTTAATTGCTTTCACTGCCAAGTGATAAGCATAAATTGCCTCCATTGGAATAACATTGATTTTGCATATTTTTTTCACATTTATGGTCTCCAAAATCTCCAAAAAGTTCAGATGCTTTTAAAAATGCCTTCAAAAGTTACCATCTGATATCAATTAATTCCGGTTAAACTGAGATATAAGTTGCGCATTAGATATTGGCAAACTGTCGAATAAGGATCTGCACATCGTAAACACAATGCAAATCCCATGGCAGGTCGGGGAAATAATTTTTGATTGCTAGCCATTTAAAAGTAAGAAATGTTACTTCAGTTTCCTTTCCATGTAGCTAAATAGACACAATTAGGTTACTGCTAGAAGTATGTTTCAAATGATTGGAACCATTTTGAGGTTTTGGGGAGCATAAATTTGAAAAAAAATATGTAAAATCAATGTTATTCTAATAAAGACAATTTAAGCATATTACTTGGCAGTGAAAGCAAGTAAACAAATTTTTTGATGTGATTAGTAGCCAAATGATGTAACACTAATGTTTTGAGCACAATTATTTGAAAATTAAACTTTCGTACTGTCATTCCACTTACCATGTTGCTTTTGCATAATTTTGTCAGACACCAAAATATTTGAATATATGGCATAAGTCAACTTTGCCTGAACAAAACTTGATGAAAGTCACATGGAATATTTCTCAGCCCAATCCAATGATTATGTGAAAAGGACACACTGTTGGGCCCAAAAGTTTTTCTACTACTGCGAAATAAGCTACTTGCATAATTTTGTCAGATGCAGTGTATACTAATCTGGAGGTATGCTGCTATGACACATTGGCACCAAATGAGTACCATACCATCCTTGAGGCCCTGGTTTGCCAGGATTGGGGGTATTTGGGACAGAGAATTCAAAAGAAAATGGCCAAGAGACAGGGGACATATATTCTTAACACAAAAGGTTCTTTATAATTATGGTATATATAAAGAACCCACAGCCGAAAAAAGGTTCTACATTTTTTAGGGTTCAATTAAAGTGAAAAGGTTCAACATTTGGTGGGAAGGCGCTATGATAGGACCCTAGCTATGCTTCCAAATTGAGAGAAAGGGTTTCCACTGTGGGATTTTAGTGCTACTGGATTATCTAAATGTCGAACTGTTTGCTGTTGGAACCTTTTTAAAAGTTGAGTAATGAACCTCTTAGGGTTCCTTATCTATACCAGCTTATAGAACCCTCAAAGGTTCCACATAAAACTTTTTTGTTAAGGGTGTAAAGTACAGTACAATTATTAAATTACATAATTGCAAACGGATGGGGAATTCAAAAGTAAATGGTCCAGGGGCAGGGGACACAAAACACCGTCCACAACCAAGGGACATGGAAATCGAAAGTGTAAATAGTAAAATTGCAAAAGGACATTCAAATGTAACACGAGTCACACGACCAAGGGACAGGGGATATAAAATCCCATCCACAGCCAAGGGACAGATAAAAAAAAATGCAATTAGTAAAAATTGGAATTCAAAAGTAAAGTGGTCAAGGACAGGGGACACAAAACTCAGTCGAGAGTGTCATGCTTTTAACTTACTTTTTCGTCTCCTTTGTGTCCTGACAGATCACTGACATCAATAAGCTCTTCCACATGGTTTGGCATTTCTCGTCTTATGATTTTCCGCTACAAGGAGGCCCGATACACCTTCCTGAGATGTTTTGATGATCTGGCAGGTGCCTTGTTGTGACAATCAGTTGTATACCAGTGGACTTTGCACTGGTTGTTGATATAGATGCCTTACAATGTATGATAAATGTGTATAATTGGTTGTCTTATTGCACCTACCCTCCTCCCTCCATGCACCTCTCTCCAAATGCATACACCTGATGTTAACTTCCATCCTCACACCCACAAAATACTATAATTTACTATGGAAAAAAATGGGCCCAAATGTCACTCCTATCTCCAGATAATCAATAACCATAAAAAAAAGTCAGCACCAGATATAACACTTCTGAGCAGTATACAGGGTGACCCCAAAAACAGTTCACACTCCTTTGAGTGGTCATCAGATAGTTAAATTCAGACATACCTGCATATCCTTGCTGCAATAACAAAGGATGCATGAATAAGGCTCTTGAAAATGTCAATATGAGTGGTCATACATTCTGTGATCTATATCCCTGCCGGGTATAAGATGCAAAAATCATGGGTGCCATGCTCACTCCTGCCACACCTAAAAATGCATTTCCCAGCCCTCACACACACCTGAACTATCCTCCTATCTTTATTATTCTATCCTCTCACCCTGATAACAGCAGAAAGCAGTTCCACTGCTGTCTTATTTACGTTTTTCTACGGCAACTGTCCTCTGCCACCAGGGGCGCATGAATCTGCTCAGTAGTTCCGCTTATGACATCGCCAGGGACTGGCGCCACCGTCTCCATTTTCCCGCCAAAAACATCCACACAGACCATAGCCAGCCACACCTCAATAGTGCACAGTGGCTCACCCACTTCTACTCATCGAATCTGTGTCATATTACCCTCAATACAACAGTGTGCCCTTTCAACATTGTGTTCAACGCCATCTACTTTTGTTTTATAATGTGTACGCAGCGAGTTGCAGTGTACATAACGCTGCACTATCGTCCTGCCTTTTATTATGGGTAAATCTAGTATATATATATTATGTATATTTTAAGACCTTTAAGAATCTGACTCTGATGAAAGTGCAGTTGACATCTACATTCACACATTGCAGATTCCATCAAACAAATGAGAAAAAAAATCCTCATAACTCAATAATAACACATCTTTTGGGCAGTCCTTTGTAATAAGATTCCTTTTGCTTGTACCATGATTTCTTTGCCTTTCTCCAAGGCCACCAAAGCAGAATGGCCAGCAAAGATTCCGGAGATAGTACCTTATACCAATAGGTCTCGCAGACCGTCATACCCAATGAAAGCATGTATTGTGGCAGAAAAGAGCATGCAATTTTGTTCAAAGAAACGGCTTAAGGAAGCCTCAGCAAGAGAATAATAATATTGATGTCCACTACTTTCATTACTTAATGTGATTGGTAGACTCTAGATTCAATCTGTTGACAGAAGGTTAGATCTCTGAAGAGCTTTTCAATGAATCATTCAAGATTCATGAGGTGGATTCAAGGAACAGATTCAACTCCTCCCAGGTTCTTTCTTTGATTTACAATATCTTTTGACAAAGGCATGTAAATAGATTTATATCAATCCTGCAGGGAGTCTATTTATAAAAATTTCAATCACCTTTACAGATGAAAAAGTTAACACAAGCGCCGAAACCTCTGTTTTCCATAAGAAAGTGATAGAGAGAGAGAGAGAGAGAAATTCTTTATTTACGTGAAATGGGCTCACATTCTAGCCCCCAGCCCTCTTGGGCTTACAATTCACTTCAAAAACAATAATAAATGGGAGGCCCTCAGGCCTAGTTCAAAAATGATGAAGCCAAAGTGTGACATGACCATCAAACTTTTAAAATGTTTATATGTATCAAATGACCACATAATATTGTAACAAACCTGTCTAAGTTCTAGAAACTCTATTTACCATTTTGCTGCTGTTTGTGGAAATAACTGATAAAAGTCGAATATTACGAAATTTGGTTTATTTTTATTTCCATGGCCGTGAAAGAAAAGTAGACCAAATGGTTACTTATCTTCAAATTAAATCTAATTTTTTTGTTGGATGACAAAACTCATATACTCTTAAGCGTCCATGGCTGTTTTCATCCAAATTCACCACATATTCTATGAGGAAAACAGTATTTTTCGAGTTTTGTTGCAATATTAAAGAAAAAACTTACATATTTTCTCCCCAGATGTACATATTTTCCTCTAAAATGATTTCGCCAGTCCTGTGTTATGCGTCTGTCTGGGCTTCGAATTGGTACCAAACTAGAATCGCTGGCGATGATAATATGACCGGCCGGCAGTGCTGTACGTCTTTTGGTTGTGAAGTGCAAGCAAGTGCCCAATGAGAGATTGACACCCCAGTTCAAAGAGGTCTGAACTTTGCAGATGCATTGCTGAATGGAGTAACAGGGCTTCAAAAATCCTGCAGGGTGCTGTAGAACTGCAGAGTTCTGCAGCTTCCTGTAGAATTTTTTAAGAAACTGCAGAATTCTGCAGGGAGAAACTACAGAATTCTGCAGCGTCCTACAGAATTCTGCAGCTAGCTGTAGAATTGCATAAAACCTTCCAAGCTGCATAACTCCTACAGAATTACAGATTTTGCTGCAGAAACATTTCAGAAATGCTGCAGTGACAGAGGACCAAAATTGCAGAACTGCAGAATTCTGCAGCTTCCAGCAGAACTGCAGAATTTTGTGCAGGTGCAGGAAGAAATTTAAATGTACTGTGAGGAACAGCCACCTGAGTTTAACAAAAAATAAATATCTTTCAATGGATGTAGCATACTTGGCTAATTTGCTGGTTACAAATTTTAGAACGAAGAAAATTCAATTTTGGGGGAAACATGGATGAGTAGAGTTGGGCCATCAGGCCCAAAGCTTAAATCAGACAGCCATCTGGAGTTGCAAGAGGCCTCAATTCTAGATTAATGACTTCTATGACCACTATACTCTATGCTAATCAGATTGTGACCCTCAACTACACAGCTTTACCAACCCAGACATACAAGTGCAGACTTTTAAGAGCAATTGGATACTATATCTATATGATAATCTATAGGCGTATCTGCACATGTCTAATTGTATATCTATCTGAATAGTTATTATATAGCTGCTGCATTGGACCAAGGATCCGCTGGATTCAGAGGATGTGAACTTAGACACAGTCACTACACCACCTCCATTTTGGACCTCTGGGTTCTTGTTAAACAGTCAAGGAAATTACCGTCTGGTCAAGACGAGCCACGAGCACTTGGATCTATCAGATCGTGTTGCTATGATTAACGTTTACTACTTATAACTTCATGATCTAAGAATAGATTCAAGTGCTCGTGGGCTGATCTATCCATTACAAAATGACGAAAAGAACCCGAAGTCTCCAAAGAAATTAAGGAACTGTCATCAGCTACTTATGACTTTGCAGTATTTTGCGAAATCGGATAGAATAAGTCCCGCTACTGTCATGCTGCTGTGTGATTACACTGATTAGGATGGCTGCACAGAGATCAGACTGATCAGACATTCCTCTGATACCTAACTGATCAACTCCACTCACCTAATCATCCTGTCAGGGCCAGGACCAAATTGGCAATTAGCTGGAATTCCAATTGTCCTTATATATATGACAGTATTGTCCCAGACTGTTAAAAATTGCAATATATGGGAATTAAAATGCTGTTATAATTGTCCACTCATTAAAATTAACATATATATGTGATTTTTTAACCCTCCTATGGTTCACCACATTTTGTGACACAAACAGTCCACAGGGGCCTCTGAGGCCCCCCTCTATCTATGCCCAGAAACACTATAAATTTAGATTCCAGAAGATGAAATACTTTTTTTTTATTTGTGACAACCCAGCCTCATTATTTCAGACCATTGAAGAACAGTAGTATAAAGATTTATGTGCTTCAACATTATTGTATAATTTCCTCCGTTTCCAGTTTTGCTCAGATTTCACATGGTCTCATGCAAATAGATATTTCTAGATTGATACTAATTTTGTTTGACACTTTATTAAACTGAATTTATTCAAAAATCTATTTTTTATAAGTCCTAAGGAATATTTTGAGAGAATATCAGTGATAAGAAATATTAAGAGGCTAACATGGAAGAAATGGGCCCCTGTGGACTGTTCGTGCCGATTTTTTGGTCAGCTGTAATTTACGCTGGCCATACACATGGCATACTTAAAATCAAAACTGCATCTGATTCCTTTCCCCAAAGGAAAGATTACATGTGCAGGTAAAAATTGTCAGTAAATTTGTGTTCAAAGACAGAGCATCAAAGTTTGCGTGGGACCATAGGAGGGCTAAGTGTACAATATAAATATTTTATGTATTTTATCTCTTGGGTTTGCTTTTCCAGGTTGAAGTATTTATATAAAAATTTTGATATTTATAAGGAAATTCACAAAACTGAATGTGGATTATTAAGGCTGATTTTTAGTTTTTAAAAACCTGTAAGTTTGAAAATGATTATGTAAATTTAAATCATTAATTTTAAATGCCAAATATTGCATTTTAAAATGTATAACAGCAGAGGTCTTGATAAACTCCTTTTCCATTATTTGATAATCGACTAAAACTAGAATATTTATTAGAATTGTCTGGTAATTGTCAAGAAATTGGAAAGCCTTTAATAATCCTGAAAATATCAAGATTGTTTCTCTAAATATTAGGAAAAAGAGAATAAAAAGAAAAGATATCAAAGCATGTTGATTCATAGATAATTTGTTACATGACATTGTGTAGCATTTGCATTTATCTGTAATTTTTAACTTTAGATCTTTCTGGATACACTTTACTGTAAAACACTGTTAATCTTTTTTTTCTTTTTTTCTTTTTGGCATCGGTACATTGAATGTAATGCTGATTATTATTCATTCTTCTTTTACAGGGGAAGAAACAGGCATATTATACACCCCTTTGTTTATTGTAATTATGTATATTTCTAATAATAAAATTCCTTTAAATAATTAATGCAAATTATGCTCAAGAATGAGTTTTAAGTCAAATTAATAAATTGGGGGTGGCAGCACCAGTCAATCAGGAGTGGAAAGTCTATGCTTGCCTGCCCTCTGCTGAGAATATTGGTGAATCAAACAGAAATGGCAGACACAAACAGCAGCTGGACTTCACTCACTTCAAGCATGGATTACTTTTAAAAGCCGAGTAGGATTTCATTTTGCTCAGGTCAGCAGGGGCAGACTGGCGGTATTTCGGGCCCCGTGGCAAAATAAGTCAGTGGGGCCCTTCGTCCCTGCCGTCTGCGTTATTTGAAATTGGAAAAGAAAAAGTAACAGGCCAAGTTTGGCACACTGTTACCATTTGGATGGGGGCCACACATGAGACAGTGCTGTCTGTTTTATTTGGTGTGGTTGGAACGCACAATCATGAACCGTATAGAAAAATTTGCACTTTTCTTGATATTTTTTTATTTTTTGACATCTTGCATGGGCCCCCTGAGTTGATGGGCCCGTGGCAGCTGCCACTTTGCCACATAGGCCAGTCCGCACCTGCAGGTCAGATTGTTTAAAACTATATTAACTAAAAGTTTGGGTACTTAGATTTTATGCACTTTGCTGGCACTTTCTGCTCAACTGGTTTAAAGTTGAGATAGGTTGATCAGCAGAGCTTGGCCCTCTATTGTCGATTGATGAACAGACGTCTGTTGATTTGACGATGTCGCTAAACGAGAAGAGATCTCGAGCGGCTTTGGAAACACGAAGAGATCACGAAAAACAATTTTCAATAAGGTGGAGGTTTTGACTATAAAATGGTGAATGTGAGAACTATATGAAAGACTGCCTGATGCCACTTTGTCTTGTGAAGCGTGATTGAAGGGTGTAAAGTTACGTGTATACAGCAACTTTCATGTCTGTGTATTGAGTGGAAGTTGTTCTATCCTGCCGCAAAAATGTGCGTCGAATCAGACAAACTGTGCCAATTGCAAAATGACCGGCGGCGCCACCTGGCGGCCGGTCATAATAAGTGCCACCAAAGTGAATACGAACAGAGCCAACGTTATAGAAACGTGTTTTTTAGCCTATTTTTCCAGATTAAAAGCCAATTTTGGGTAATGGCATGACACAAAAGTAAAAAAAGTGTTCTGGTTTTGACCCAAATCAATCTTATATGCATTATCAGTAATAACTGGATGAAGCATAAGAGTACCCTGTCAGCGTGCCTCGGCGGTTCGGCGTCGTCCCGGCGTCGGTCCGATGTCAGCAGCATCGGAGCGGCTTTGGGTCGACGTTGGGCCACCGAGGCACGCTGATAGGGTAATTACAAAATTAAAGTGAAATATGAATTGGTTATTGCATTTTTCAACAAATTGGCCCAAAATTTTGAGGAAAGCTTCACAAAGAGCAAAATTTTGATAATTAAACATTGAAACATACTCCAACTACTGAAATATTGTGTTGGGTATCAGTACAAATAATACTAGAATGATTGCTTTACTCCTTACAAGAAAACCATGAAAATATGATCAATATTTTCCTTAGGGTTACGCTTGCGACAAAGCCCCATTTAAGAAATCTTTGTATTTTACCACCAGAAACCAGCTGCGGACCTGGACTACTTGATTGTTTCTCAAAACTACACAGATTTTGCAATATTACAAGCCAAACCAGATTTAAAATGGAGCTTTTATTGGTCTGTGGCACTATAAAGTATTCTGGGCGTTACGCTTGCGACACTATGCGACAGATTCACCTACCCTGCTATTCACAGTTTTTTTTTTAGTAAAATAAATTTTCCACAACCATAAAAAGCTCCAAAATGGGTAGGCAGATATAGGCTAAGACTAGGTCTCAGAGGCCAAGAGATTCAACTGACACATGTCAAAGGGACACTAGAGCATCCCAGATCAGTAAGCATCAAATTTGACTTAATTTTTGGAAGTCAACCTTCGAGTACAAATAGCTCCATAATGTCAACACAGGCAAATAAAAGTAATTGATTTGAATGATTGATGAAGCCTGATGATGTAGAGATTCCAAAAAGTGTTGGGAAATTGTCTTAGAATACGTACAAATTTGTAAAACTGAAAGAATTCAAGTGGTCAAAAATGTTATGTCACTTTTTTTAGTGAAAAAATGTTTGTTTTTCTATGTAAGTGGACTATATCTCAATAACTATGAGCCAGAATGTCGTGAAATTTACAGGAAATTTGCACAAGAATGTATTTAAAGCAATGGTGTACCATTAAGTTGTCACATACAGCCATTCTCATATTTTGAGACCCCTACAGAAAATATGCTGAATGGCTTCATCATTTTTGAACTAGGCCCTCTGCCAAGTCAGAAAAAAATACCTTGAAGTTCAGTCAGATGTATATAAACGAGAAGCTACACCCACACAGTAAATGCAGTCACAGACCCATTCTCAACAGTGCAACAAAATAGAAACTGCTATTTCACATTGTATTCATCAGGTCCACATATAGCTCCAGGTTAGGAATGCAACCTGTAGGCAACACTTACTTGTGTCAAAAGTTTGTGTGAATGTTTGTAGGAGGAAGACTTCACAAGAGCATGGGCCTAATCCGCAGGATCCAAAGGAAATTTATGTTGTACACAAAGTATAGGGAAGCCATCAACTCTTTTGAGAACCACACCTAGTCGACTAACATCAAAGGGGTACCCCAGGGATTAGACAACATTAAGATGGACCTGCCCTTTCAACATGCATATATATGCCAGGGCTTCTCCTATATATATACCATGGCTTCTCCTATATATGCCATGGCTTCCCTATATATGCCATGGCTTCTCCTATATATGCCATGGCTTCTCCTATATATGCCATGGCTTCTCCTAAACGCCACTTGTTCAGACATCCTGCCACCATGCGCCATGCTAGCCTTCGACAAATATAAGACTATCTGAAAGATACTGTGAGACATAATATTAAGGTACTCTTGCCTTTTCAACATGCAGACCTATAGCTACATGTCAGGGTTTTTCCTAAACTCCACTTGTTCAGACATCCTGCCACCATGTGCCATGTTAGCCTTCGACAAATATAAGACTATCTGAAAGATACTGTGAGTCCTAATATTAAGGTCAACATTCAGTCCTGTATGTGCCATGGCTTCTCCTGTATATACCATCATGGCTTCTCCTAAAGTCTACCTATTCAGACATCCTGCCAAAAGGTGTCATGTTGGCTGTCTAAACAAAAGATTAATTATATAGGCAAGGAATGATACCAGTCATTAAAAGTGAAATTTAATGATGCCAAACATTGCAGTTGAAGCCATTTCGCAAATAAAAATTGTCGAAATATATATAATTTTAATTTACATCTTCAAGAACGGAAGAAAATTTGCTGTAAAGCCAATGAAACAGCCAAATAAAATTACTCCGCTCTCACCAATGTGATTGCATTCTATCACCTCATTCCTCTGGCCGCACTCTGGTTCAACAACACTATTGTCAGAAAACTAGAAAATGCCCATTAGTGGAAAAAGTTTGACAATACATAATTGTGAAGTGACGCTGCATGGCTACGTGGTCATGTTAGAATAAGGGAATATTTTAGGAAGACATGGTGTTTAGAGTGATGTGCAGGCGTTTAGAAAGTGGCTAATCGTTGACATGTTTGTGTAGATGTGAAGCAGATATTAGCTGGAGGCCTGCCTGTTGCGTAAGGTTCGGGCTGGCTCCAGGCAAAAACAGATGAACATTAGTGCTGCCATCTGTGGGAAAATGGTTATGAGAAGTGGCTCCCTCTGGGGAGGAGTAAAATATGAGAATATGCCGTTTCATGCACTCCTGGTGGGAGATTGGTGGTGGAGTTGGCAAAGGGAAATAAGAGACGAGTTAGATAGTTGTGGGCTCCCATCTGAAATATGAGTGGAAAAAAGTAGGATAGGTGGGTAGCTTGGGTGAGTAACATGCATGTGACAGGCGTTTATAGCTGGCAACTGGGGTGGTCATGTGACCGGAGTTTTAACTCAAATGTTAGTGGGGATGGCGGGAGCTTTGGAAGGATATCATCATTATAATCAAAAGAATCAATTCCAAAACATAAAAAGACACAATTGAAAGTTATGTCATCTGTTTTAATTCTTCATTGTACAAGGCGTGAATGAGACAAAATCATACATGGTCAACCAGATTTGCTGAACTAGTAGCCAGTGCATAATGAATCAAATTTAAACTTAAAGCCCTAGTAATTAATGTTGATTCACTGTATTAAACAGATAGCGTATGCAGCATTTTCAAAAAATCTGTCTATACATAAATCTGTTAAAAATATAAATAATATTAAATTTTGTGAATTTCTACTTTCCTAAAAGAAAAAAGTCCATGTGAAATTGTTAAAAAGGTTTGTTCCATAATAGTCTCTGGCAACTGGTTCAGCAAAAGTTTTTTACTCATCATACTGTGTCTCATCTTCCAGTCAAAAATTGTAGTTATTACAATGCACAACAAAATATCAACAAAAAATATGGAGGCATAACATTACAAACTCTGAAATATACATAAAACCACAATACATAAATTATGCAAATGATAATATTAAAGTTTACAAAAATGATGTATTCATAATAAATTTATTCAAATGATTGATTATTGACTATTTCCATTAAAACATATCTAACTCATTACAAAAATGTAATTTCATTAATTATAACCAATAGTGGGAAATTTCTGTATTTTAATATGTCAAATAACGCTGTTTATACACAAGCCATATTATATCATAATATGTACAGATTGTGCAGTATAATTCAATAATATGTATTCATTGTACAAGAAATGCACAATATGTATTTACATAGGGTATTGCTATTTATATGTATATTTATATACACGTATCAGCTCACATATTTCCATGTTGATTGAAGATAGCAACCCTTGAAAAATTAGTTGTACAATACACAAAAAGCATTTGTTTTCAGCAAAAGAATTATTCACACCCAATATTAAAATATTAAGATATTCCCCTCCGAATAAATATATATTCAAATCATATTTACACAAAAAAGAGTTAATAAGACATTTAATAATAATGAGATGTACATGTCACATTCCCAGAATTACTGCCGTGAAAACACAAGTGTTTAATTTTAGCCATTTGAAAATGTCATCAAACAGTTTTATAACGTGTATGAAGAAACATTAAACAATTAATGACACATCATTTTAACTAGCAAAATTGATTTAAGTATTTCCTAATTCTTAAGAGAGCCAGCAAGATTTTCATGGTATTTCCTGATTCTTTAAGTAACCCAGCCAGTCTTTTTAGTACATCTATTCCAAATTCAACAAATGATATTTGCTTTAGATATTAGCAACCACTTCTTAAATTTTAAGTATGGCAGTGTTTGTTAATTTTTTATAAAATGTAACTCAAAAATAAACAAAGCATCAAACTTTGTTTTGTTTTCAAGTGGCCACAATTTGATGAAATTGTCTGACACAAAACGCTCTTCATTCTTGTTTAATCAAGTGACCACAATGACTATTTGATATCAGTTGTTTTCTTTATAATAGCAAAAAAGTTAAAATAAATCATATCCAATTGGCCCCATTTGAGATAATCACAGGACACACAAAAAAATATGTCAATCAGTAACAAAGATATTATAAATTCATTAAACAATACAGCAAAACGTAGTACTTAGCCTTTGAATAGAACACATAATGAAAGAAGTAACAAAAAAATTCCTTTTCTGGAGAGAAAGGTGGTATATATAAAATTCAGTTTGAACCAAGTTTGTGAACTTCATTTTTAAAAGACAATGATTTGTTTTCAACATGCCCAAATAAACTGAACCAAATAAAAAACGCAAAACTATTTCCAGGGCTTTATTTTTCTGTATATCAATCAGCTGGGCTGTTGAGTTGATTCATTTGTATAATCAGGTGTCAGAGGACTCATTTCTATAAAATTGTTAAATTCTAACCTTTGTATCCGCATCTGCGGCGAGGTTTATCACACTGGGGTATGGTGACTGGATGGGGGTATTAGGCACTCGATAGAGCAAAGCTAATGATTAAGTGTGAAAGCTTGAAGAAAATGATGAAAAAAGCTACACAATTTGGATCCGTTGGTGCCTCTTGACTCGTTAAAATTTTATTATTCGAGAAGTCAGGTTAGAGTTTGTCACACACAATGATATTGCAATGAAATGCTGCAACTATGGAAACAGGTCAAGGAATGGCCTATACTGACGCACCTGAGTGAAAAAGGCCTAGGGTCTGTCAAAAAGACCTCTAACAACCTGTATAGCATCTGTAGGACAAATTACAGTACCATGTGTGCCCTTCTTATGCTTTTCTTACAGCTTAGATGTATGGTTGTAAGAATAGCAAAAGGAGGGCAAAGAAAGTGCTGATGTTTACCCCTGCAGCTGACACACAGGTTGTTTGAAGTCTTTCTGATAAATTCTAATCGTTTTTTAATTCCATAGCTACTGTTTAGGCTGTTTGAGAACTTGTTTCCGTAGTTGCATTGTTCCATTGGAATATCATTGTGTGTGGAAAACTTTCACCTGACTTCTCAAAATACAAATTTTTTGACAAGTCAGGTGGCACTAAATGAAGTGAATTGTGTGGCCTTTTCCATCATTTTCTTTAAGCTTTAAAATGAAATCATTAGATTTGCCCTATGGGGTGCCTAATACCCCTGTCCACTTGCCATACCCAATGTGATAAACTTGGCAACAGACATGCGGAAAATGGTCAAATTTGATTTATTTCATGCAACTGAGTCCTTTGATACTTGCTTACACAGAAGCATACACTCAAAAGCCCATATGAAGCATATCTAGAAAAATAAAGCCCTGGAAATAGTTTTGCGTTTTTTATTTGGTTCAGTTTACTACTAATAATTTTACTTATGAAGAAGGTGTAACTCCCTCATGGGTTACAAGCCACGAGAGAGTTTCACTTCAAACTTTTGGATAAGATGGTTAAATGAGTTGGAATCCTTCAATTCTTTGAGGAGCTGTTGTCATAATGTAAGATAAATAAAACATAACTTACATCTACCAGTCCTTTTACAAAGACACACTTTTATTTTAACATTTTTTTGAAAACATATTTTCTTTTATTCAAAATGTGTAATGTCAATAGTAAAATAATTTCAGAATTCACAATACGGTACATTAATAATAAAGAAGAAGTTGTGGTCAGCTTCTAACAGGAAAATCATTTACAATAATAAAAGGGTTATATTCTGTGAAGTCATAATCATATGTCATGTGGTACAGTAGTAGTCAATTTTGTTGACTTAGGTGACAGTCGCAAGTACGAAAATAATTTATAAATCCTAGAACTTGTTTTTCCACAGTAGTTCGCATCACGACCACTAGAGGCAGTTCCAGCTGTTTCATCACAAAGCGGGAAATTCAAATTATTAAAAATGATCACGATTCTCTCAAGACGAAGAATAGAATGATTACAATAATCATAATTGTCAGTAAAACACCGATGGCGCACCACTGTCTTCGATCTGAAATAAAGCAGGGAGTAATATTACTTTTCCTAGATATTTTAAAGCATTCAATCAACAAAAGTTGATAATGTGAAACATCTTTTCGAAGAACTGATTTTGTGGAGCATTCTGTCAAAGTTGTAAGCAAAAGCAATTATCCATTTTCAAAAATATAGAAATACCTATAAATAACTGCTCAAGGAAAATAATTAATGAAGAGTTCAATAAAACATCTCTGTTTTCTTTCACATCTGTCAGCCAAAGATGAGTTTGTGAGTGACTTACCGTTAGACAAGTGTAAAACTTTAGCCATCTTTTTCATGACATTATCCATTTTTGTTTCGGTTGTGTCCATTTCATGGGCAAAATCATCAAGCATTCTGAAATTAGATAAGAGAGAAGCAATAATACTTTGATGTCTTTGCTATTGTTGTTTACAACCTTTATTATGTCCCTCAAACGTTTGCCAAATATAGGTCTCATACCGACACACAAGGCAATCATAAAAGAAACTGCATGACTTTTGCATAAACAATGGAGTGAAAAAAAGATACGGTAACTAGTTTGAAACAGGAAGTTGTACCACCAAATGATCCTAAATAGCAAATCCGGGGCCAACTTCAATTGAAAAGGACCATTGAACATATTTCCTTTGGTGTCAATTGTGTTATCTTTTGTTGTAGGGTATCAGGGAAAATCAACACACCAGGAGGGTAGAAAATCCTGACTAGTGGAGACATCTGGTGCATTCAATAAACCAGGACAATGCTCTGGAGCTCGGAAAGTACTCAGGAAAAACTTCTCATCCATAAGAGAGTTCCCATAGCCTAATGGTTATAGCGTTTGACTGCGAATCCAATGGCACGTGAGGACGTGGGTTCGAATCCCGCTCCTGGAACTCAATTGGAGTGAGTTGGTTGTGGCTGTGGCCGGGGAGGGTGGCCACTTGTGTTGGCAGGGGTCACCCTCCTGTCAGGTGTGATCAGCAACACCTCCAGCCAGACTCCCCTGGATCAGTTGACTAAGACCTGATATGTGAAAACTGAAGACTTATACAAGAGAAGAGAAGTCATTCGGACCTGAAGACCTCCAGTCACATTGAATTGTATCAATACATTGTAAAGTGCCGTAGAGCATAGATTCTCTGTGAATATGGCGCTATATAAATAATAATGTATAATAATAATAATTAGGGATGGACACCGTTTGCCAAGTTCGATTCGATACGTACCGTCGATATGTTTTTTCGGTTTTAGGTTCGTATCGCGATCCGCAAATTCAGACCGATCCGCAAGGCAAAACCATATTTTTGGTCTAGAATCAGTGGGTTGCAACCTGGGCAAATGTCCGTTAATGTTTTTTTCGCGATTTTTCGCATTTCTTTGCTTAATAAAGTCGTTTTTGACCGTTTTACATGGAAATTAAGCATGTGGAGGGTAGGATTGGATCGAACCGAAACTGTATTTTATCGATTTCGATTATCAAACAGGCAAAAAAAACGGTACAGTCGATATACCGTGAACCAGTGTCCATCCCTATTCATAATATTCTAAAAGGAACTTGACCAATTCTATTCCAGCCCGAATATGCAATGGCTATGGGCAGTATTTTAAAGTCTGACATATATGTGTCTATTAAGATTTTCCCAGATTTGGTTTTACACAAACATATGTCATTCTATCTTAAAATCTTCCACTAATAAACAACTTACACAGCCTGTTCATCAAGTTCATTGCCAATCTGACTGCTCATGTTCTTCAAGGCGCCGACACTGTTCCCCATCATATGGAGCTGGTCATCCTGCGAAGACAGCATGGCCTGTGAAAGAGAGGAAAATATTTATTACCATATACAGGTGACTTTGATAGCACGTGATTCTGGACATTCACAGTTGCCTGTGAGGAATCAATGTAAAGCAGGGACTTACTACGTCTGATATATTAGATGTGTGACGTTCTGTTGTTTCTGAACCAATCAGATTAACCTAAAATGCTATGTATTTAGTGGGCAAAGAACCTAAGAATCGCGTACTAATGAATTTGTCTGTAATGTACAACAGAATCCGAAGAAGATTTACGATGCCTCAAGTTGTTTTCGGTTTTTTGTGCCAAAAAATCACCAACACATGGTACTTCATGTGTCGGCCCTGGTTTCATATCTTCAGAATCGTGCATACATCACCCTTGTGGCCAAGATGTGGCTCTCGGGGCATGATACCGGGGCATGATACGAGGGCCGATACTTAAACGAATGCCATAAGACAATGTATGCACTATTATGTCTTTGCCAGGGACCGGATGGATGCTGATTTAACTGATATGGCACCTCCATCCAACTTAGTGTCAGAAACCACATACTAGGACAAGAGAACATAACCATTTGCCTTGACCTTTGACCTTGCTTGACCTTTGTTGACCCATTTACACCTCAACAGCATGTCATGTGACACTTGCCATGACCTATGACCCTTCCAATTACCTACGACCCCTGGTGACCAATTTTGACATCCGCCATTAGTATACTGACAAGGTTTCGTTATGGCAGAGATTCCTTGTCAGCTAACGGAGGCTTTATAAGCAAAGAGAATGGGATGGGATGAGAAGGAAAACCAATTGGTAATGGACACTTCTGCTTAATGGTTCTGGGTTGAAGTTTTCATTCCGGGTTTGTTTCCGGGACTGGGCAATGAACTTACTCTAACCATTCCAGAAATTATATGGAAGATTAGCAAAAATTCATTTTGAAATTTGCAAACTGCACAAGTGATTAAGCTGCAGAATAAAAACAACATGGAGCCGGGCCCGTTCAGTGACCCTTAGCCTTCTGAAGATGAACTTTGACACAATTATAATGATGTCAGTTATAGAATATATGTTTTATTTAGACTTTATAGAGTGCATATCAAGTCACTTTATGATGGCTGCATATGCCCGAGTATGGAGCCATTGCTATGTATGTCCCCGTTAGTCCTGTTTAATGCCTTGCATTAATGTGACAGAGTGACACGGTGCCGTGTGCTGTTTTTGCAAAACTTGCTTACGACCCCCATCATTGAATTATCAGCATATGATTATGATCACAATTTGACATGTTGGCTAAAAGAGGAATTTGATGGGCTATAAACCAAAGATATTATAGACATGCGCATATGCAACACCCAAACTTCTGGCATGTGATGTTGGACGATAGTGGGATGGAGTACATCTGGTTATAAATCATATAAATAAGGAAAAGGAAGCAAGATTGTAAAAAACTACAGAAGAATTATAGCAGCGCTCACTATTATAGAAGGAGTCCAAAGTAGGATGGTTATTACCTTCAGTTCCCAGTTTGTGGACATCACGTTCAATCTTTTTATTCAAATGAGTGGTCAATTTGTCAAAGCAAGACAATGTCATGTTGCATTGCAGGTGAATGTTACGACTAACTCACTGATTGTTTCTGATAAAACCACAGGTATGGGATATGACTTCACTTTAAGGATACGCATCAGCTCATGTTTTGAGATATACTTAATTACTTATCCTGCACAGCCACTATTTCAGCATGGTTTCACAACATCTTTAGAATAGGGGACTAATAACTGTGCTGTTGAGACTGTAGGCCTCATGGAAAATTTATAAATCTTAGCTCACACAGAAGATTAATAGCTTACAGGATGAGACCATTGTTTTTGTCTAAATCTAGAGTGTGGTAAGCTCTTTGGAGTATAACTTTCAATATAGTAATTACAGTATGTACAGTGGATTGTGCCACATACCACAGCTTCTACAATGTTCTGAGGTAAACAGGAAAATTTTCAATGATATTTCTATCTTGTGAGTCCTGCAATTTTGCACTGATCAAGCTTGCAAGGTCAGGCAGAGAAGTGTTGTTGATATGCAACTAGCAACATCATTGTGGAAAACTCATTCATTCATAGTGTAGACCAACACTTCATCTTGTTGATCAAATTTGGGTTAAAATCTGAGTATACTAGCCTGTTGTTGCTGGAACGTTTCATCCACAAACTGTTGATTGGAGCGGTCGATTTCATTCTCAAGTCGCATATATTTGTCTTGTGGCTTTTTCGGACCATTGGCATTCACCGACTGAAAAGGAAGACAAAATGCAATTAGCAATAAGACAAGAAGTCCAATTAACACTTTCTTGAGCTTTCTCAATGTGCATCGCCTTACAACAATACACAAGTCAATAGGGACAACAAGATTAATTTCCATCGAAAAAGAAGTCTCGAGCCAAACTGGAAAAGTCATAACAGAATATTTCTTTCTCGTAAAAAAGTAGAACAGAAGAGTTTCTAAAATTTAACAAAACAATTTTCTTACAGTTGAAGCGATGAATTTATAGCAAATCTGTCTATCCATGTATTGATTAATCCATACATTTCTCTTCCATCAGCTAGTAATAATATATTATTCATGAAATTCAACAACAACCTTTTTTCTACTTTTTCCATTCTGATTTCGAATCTGACAAAATCAGAAAACATTACCATGAAACTAATATTCCCAACAACATCAAAGGCGAGATCAAAGGAAACATCTGAAATCAGATCAGACAGTCGTCAAACTAGATATTTGTCAAAATGTTTGTTGGCAGAGTAGAATGATTTGTCAAATTTACTTCCCGTCTTCCTCTCTTCCTCTCTTCCTCATCTCATCTCCTCATCTACTCCCCTAATCCCATCTCCTCATCCCATCTCCTCATCCCATCTCTTCTCTCCATGTCTCCCCTCCTCCTCTCATCTCTTCATTTCCTCTTCTATTAATTGTATCATCTCTTCCTCTCTTCCTCATCTCATCTCTTCATCTACTCCCCTAATCCCGTCTCCTCATCCCATCTCCTCATCCCGTCTCCTCATCCCATCTCCTCATCCCATCTCTTCTCTCCATGTCTCCCCTCCTCCTCTCATCTCTTCATTTCCTCTTCTATTAATTGTATCATCTCTTCCTCTCTTCCTCATCTCATCTCTTCATCTACTCCCCTAATCCCGTCTCCTCATCCCATATCCTCACCCCATCTCCTCATCCCATCTCCTCATCCCATCTCCTCATCCCATCTCCTCATAACATCTCTTCTCTCCATGTCTCCCCTCCTCCTCTCATCTCTTCATTTCCTCTTCTATTAATTGTATCATCTCTTCCTCTCTTCCTCATCTCATCTGTTCATCTACTCCCCTAATCCCATCTCCTCATCCCATCCCCTCATCCCATCTCCTCATAACATCTCCTCATCCCATCTCCTCATCCCATCTCCTCATCTACTCCCCTAATCCCATCTCCTCATCCCATCTCCTCATAACATCTCCTCATCTACTCCCCTAATCCCATCTCCTCATCCCATCTCCTCATCCCATCTCCTCATCCCATCTCCTCATCCCATCTCCTCATCCCATCTCCTCATCCCATCTCCTCATCCCATCTCCTCATCCCATCTCCTCATCACATCTCTTTTCTCCATGTCTCCCCTCCTCCTCTCATCTCTTCATTTCCTCTCCTAATAATTGTATCATCTCTACTCTCCCTCTTACTCTTCCCTTTAGTTCCTCGTCACAGATTCTCATCTTATCAGCTTAACCTTTATGTAATAGGGAAATCGCATTAACAAGCTTAATTCATCACTACTTACGGTTTTGTGCTAATTGCGAAAGGATGTTACACTCTACCTAACATTTTTCTCGTTCTGTGTTGCGTGGCAAATTTAGGTGGTGCATTTATCTGGTGATTTGAACAATGCAGAGAGGTATCTGCTCGCGTTTCCAAGATAGTTTTTTTATATTTGACAATGCTGAATTGAATGAGTGGAAAATGAGTGAATTATTGAAGTGATAAGCGGAGCCTAATTAGGCTGACAAGCAATTCAGTTTAGTTGAGGAAAATGTGGTGAATTATTATAATATATATTTAGACTTTGCTACAATCACTCAGCTCTATCCTTATATATTCATGTCCAGGATGTCCTGTGAGACTATCATGTGTCTTGAAAGTAAATAAGTTTGATCAACCACACCTTTTCATAGCAAAGAATTAAAACAACAAATTTTCACAATAACACGTTTTTACATAGTCTAATCTGATGAGATATCAATCCAATGAACCAAATTTCTTGTCTCGCATAATCACAGTCACCCACTGCAATGCATGTATTCTGCACAGGAAACTAAGACCGAGGATTGCAGAACATTAATTAATGAGCTTGTCAGGAGGTTAAACTTGTAGTTCAGGAGTCAAGGGTGAACTCTTTCAGGAGTTCAGAAGCAATTACCCTTCTGAGAGTGATTGGCTGAGGGCCACAACCTGTTATCGTAAGTCTTCAGTCAAAAGTAAAAGATCTACATGCAGTGAGTTTCTTGTGAAAGTTGTAGCTAATTTCCTGTCTTGATGTGGTATACCTCATGCAAGATGGATGTTTCACAGCAAATTCTGACCTAACCTCATTGCAAAACATTCAAACAAAATATTGTTAGATGGAGGAAATTTCTTTCATCATCTCAGCGATGCCCATAATACCTCAGCAATGTCTCTGGTGTCACAAAGTGTCTCTAGCTTCTCAGCAATGTATCTGTTGCCTCGGCAAGGTCTCTAGCATCTCAGCAATGATTCTCGTGTCTAAGAAATATCTCTAGTACCACAGTAATGTCTCTAATATCTCAGCAATGTCTCTAGTTTCTTAGCAATGTCTCTAGTGCCTCAGCAATGTCTCTAGCTTCTCAACAATGTCTCCAGTGTCACAGCAATGTGTCTGACACCTCATTAATGTATCTAGCTTCTCATCAATGTCTCTAGCTTCTCGGCAATGTCTCTGGTGCCTCGGCAATGTCTCTACCATCTCAGCAATGTTTCTCGTGTCTAAGAAATATCTCTAGTACCACAGTAATGTCTCTAATATCTCAGCAATGTCTCTAGTTTCTTAGCAATGTCTTTAGTGCCTCAGCAATGTCTCTAGTTTCTCAACAATGTCTCCAGTGTCACAGCAATGTGTCTGACACCTCATTATAATCGGAAGTAACTTAACTGAACTAAATACTGAAATTACATTTTAGTCTATTTATTTTGCAACGCCGTCTAACTTGTGATCCTCATGTGGGTGCCCCTTTGCTTTATTATTTATATGTGTGCAATATTTATGTATTCTTCAGGGTCCACTCGATAACGACAAAGACTTGTCTTTGAGTGGGCCCTGGTCTTGAATGATATTAATATATTTTCATTTTCTTGATATTCATTAATTAATTTGTTTTTCCTTCAAGACCAAATAAAGATAATTCTGATTCTGATTCTGATTCTGATTCATTAATGTATCTAGCTTCTCATCAATGTCTCTAGCCTCTCAGCAATGTATCTGGTGCCTCGGCAATGTCTCTAGCATCATAGCAATGTTTCTTGTGCTTAAGAAATATCTCTAGTACCACAGTAATGTCTCTAATATCTCAGCAATGTCTCTAGTTTCTTAGCAATGTCTTTAGTGCCTCAGCAATGTCTCTAGTTTCTCAACAATGTCTCCAGTGTCACAGCAATGTGTCTGACACCTCATTAATGTATCTAGCTTCTCATCAATGTCTCTAGCCTCTCAGCAATGTATCTGGTGCCTCGGCAATGTCTCTAGCATCTTAGCAATGTTTCTTGTGCTTAAGAAATATCTCTAGTACCACAGTAATGTCTCTAATATCTCAGCAATGTCTCTAGTTTCTTAGCAATGTCTTTAGTGCCTCAGCAATGTCTCTAGTTTCTCAACAATGTCTCCAGTGTCACAGCAATGTGTCTGACACCTCATTAATGTATCTAGCTTCTCATCAATGTCTCTAGCTTCTCAGCAATGTCTCTGGTGCCTCGGCAATGTCTCTAGCATCTCAGCAATGTTTCTTGTGTCTAAGAAATATCTCTAGAACCACAGTAATGTCTCTAATATCTCAGCAATGTCTCTAGTTTCTTAGCAATGTCTTTAGTGCCTCAGCAATGTCTCTAGTTTCTCAACAATGTCTCCAGTGTCACAGCAATGTGTCTGACACCTCATTAATGTATCTAGCTTCTCATCAATGTCTCTAGCTTCTCAGCAATGTCTCTGGTACCTCAGTAATGTTTCGAGCATCTCAGCAATTTGTCCAGCATCTAAGAAATGTCTCTAGCATCTCAGCAATGTCTAGTTCCTCATAAACGTCTCAGCAATGTCTTCAATTTAACTACCACCAGTAATTACTTTGCAATATCTCATTAAATATACATTGTAAGGGTCTTTGCAATGTCCATGTTGTCTCACTGACAAGCTCACTGAATAATGACATTTTTATCTGCTATAATCTGAGACTTATCATGATAGTCACCCATTTGTTATGCAGTATTTCCTGTAGTCTTTTGTCCAACATATTGCCACATATCTCTACAGTGTCCTGCAATCTCCTTACAGCTAATTGGTGCTAATTAGCTTAGGAGATAAGTCATGATACCCAGTGATGGAAATGGAAAATTTTCGTCGGGGGAGGTCTCGGCTCGTGCGGCAGCGGCTCGCCATTCAAAATTTTTAAAAGAGAAAGAATTCTTCCACCAGAGCATAATCCTGGCTAAAAATACCATGAGTCCTGAAAAAGTAACATGATAATTGTAATTTTACCACTGCTCATTGGGGGAGCTGTAGCAGGGTACAGCTCCCCCTGTTTTTTGGTCAAGGGAGCTCAGCTCCCCCGAGCTCCCCCCCATTTCCATCACTGATTATTGATACCACAAAGAACCACTGGAGTCATACCCAGAACACATTAGCTAAACATCAAAGTATCTTTATCTGATTAAGCTCATACAGGCTTTTCTAAGAGACAACTTCTTGTAGTGCCTCATCTGTCTTGATGTTTCAGGCAAATGGTTGTAGGCCTAAATCAGTGGTGATTAAAGAGAGTGGTGGATTTATGTTCAGAATTTATGCATCTGAGGAAAAAAAGAACACAGCTGAAAAACCAAGCCCTGCAAGGTTTGACACAGAACCTAGACTGATCTCCAAACTTTTTCAATAGTAGGGAAGGCAATCAAATTAACTGTTACACAAAAGATGTGCACTTGAGATGCAAAAACATCATAAAAAAACAATTTGACAAATGCGAGAACAATGTCTTCCATGTCACAGCTCATGATGTATCAGTGTCTTGGGAATTAGCCAGCGTAAAATGAAGCTCATAATATAAACGAGGAGTGAGAGGAAATTTTAAACAGGATATTCGCACTTCGTAGTGATATAAATAATAATGCAGGTATGGGCAGACCTACAATGGCCTAACAGTACCATTACAATGAGTGAAAGTACTCTTTTGGTATATCAATGGATTTGGAGCTGAGTACACAAACTTGAAGAAGCTTGCAATACAGAGAGACAGAATCCTCAAATGTGCATGTATGACAAATTACCATGGAAACAGATTTGACGTATAGTTCCTGCCTTTTAAACTCAAGCCTTTTTTCTAGCCCAAGCCTTTTTTTCCATATGACCAAAATTTTAGCAGTAAAGCAATCTTTCATACACATTGGCCTTTTAAGACCTCTTACAAATTTCCATTTGCCTAAAATTATTGGAGTTCAATTTACCTAAATGAAATTAGGGGATCAGACTCAGGTGAAAGTGCAATCAACTTTTACAACTTTAGATGTTATAAATCTGGTGAGATAAAAAAGCCACTTCTAATTCAATAAAAACACATCTTTCAGAAAGTCCTACAAAATGAAATCTGTTGAAAGGAGGGACTGCTTTTGCTTATATCACCGGATTTCTTCGCCCTTTTCTAAGGCTGCCAAGGCTGAATGGCCTGCAGACCCCGGGGAATGGCCAGCAAGGATTCCGGAGATAGTAGCTAATCACACTTTGATCTTTGGCTGTTTTTTTTCACCAGCCCACTGAGGCAGGGAGAAGGTGATTTTAAAAGCTCCTTTAATCTATCACTACCATCTGTTGCTCTTCTACTGAATGCTGAAGCTTAAAAGGGCAAAAAAAAAAGGCTTCTGATTGGTCAATTATCACTAAGTGCGGCTGAGTGCAGAGATCTCTGAACCAAGCTTGCCAACTGGAAACCAAAACATATACAGAAAGCTCATACCCCATAGACCAATACCATACCACTAATAATACAGGGTAAAACCACATAGAGATAGATTTACCAATAGATAGATCGATAGATATATATACCAAATTACCAATTGATAGATAAATCGATAGTTAGCCACAAGCAATACATAAAGGTAGAAAGACAATCAAATCGATATTGTTTTTAACAAATCCACAGTACATAGACACCATTGCGTGACATAAATGAGCAATCACAAATTCACAGGGGTAGCTCTGTCTGACACATTAAGTGTAATCTTGGGAGGTCCAGTTCCCCAGCAGTATCCAGCCTGTACCTCGCCAATAGGTCTTGCAGACCATAATACACCCATTGCAAGAATGTATAGTGGCAGAAAAGAGCAATTTCGTTCAAAGAAATGGCTCTAGCAAGCCTCAGCAAGAGGATAACGATATTGATGTATATACTGCTTTCATTACTTACAGAGAAACACTGAAAATGGCACTTCGTGTGTCATCATGCTGATGATTTGTCATGATCAAACTCAATACTTTCAATGTTAATTTGATAGAAGCAGACTTATCCCACTTGTTGGTCAGGGGCGGACTGGCCTAGGTGGCAAAGTGGCAGCTGCCACGTGCCCATCAACTCAAGGGGGCCCATGCAAGATGTCAAAAAATAAAAAAATGTCAAGAAAAGTGCTAATTTTTCTATAAGGTTCATGATTGTGTGTTCCAACCACACCAAATAAAACAGACAGCACTTTCTCATGTGAGGCCCCCATCCAAATGGTAACAGTGTGCCAAACTTGGCCTGTTACTTTTTCTTTTCCAATTTCAAATAACGCAGACGGCAGGGACGAAGGACCCCACTGACTTATTTTGCCACGGGGCCCGAAATACCGCCAGTCCGCCCCTGTTGTTGGTGACAATAAAACCAAAGTATAATGCTTATGATTTTCACTCTAAAATTTGTTATGAGAAGTCAAATGGCTTACTCTTGATCATGACTAATCAAACAGCCTCTTTGTTTCCCATGTTGAAAGTAGAGAAGATGACACTTCATTGGCTATCATTAGTCACGAAGTGCCATTTTCACAGTGCCACAGTCCACTTTAATTCTATATCAAAGTGTTTTGCTGTAATGTGGTTGGCAGACGCTGGATTAAGTCTACGAACGGAAGTTGAGATCTCAGAAGAGCTTTTCTATGAATCTTTCAAGTTTCAAGGCCATAGATCTGACTCTTCCCTTGCTCTTTCTTTTATTTATAATTGTCTTAAGACAAAGGAATGTAATTGGATTGATTTCAACCATACAACGAGTTTATATCTAAAATGTCTATTAAAAATTTACACAAGCGTCAAAATCTCTGATTTCCAAAAGAGAGGGATAAATGGGAAAAAACCATACATTGAAGCTCAGCCAAATACATATAAACCAGAAGCAACGCTAATACGGCAAATACAGTAAAAGAACCCATTCTCAAAAGAGAAACTATTTCACATTGTATCCACAATGTCATGGGGTCCACATAAGCTCCAGGGTAGGAATGCAACATGTAGGCAACACCTACTTGTGTCACAAGTTTGTGTGAATGTTTGTTGGAGGAAGACTTCACAAGAGCATGGACCTAATCTGCAGGATCCAAAGGAAATTTATGTTGCACACAAAGTATAGGGAAGCCTTCGACTCCTTTCAGAGCCACACCTAGCCGCGGGCAAGTCCTCAAGATCCATAACATCAAATGACCCAACTAACATCAAAGGGGTACCCCAGGAATTAGACAACATTAAGGTGGACCTGGCCTTTCAACATGCAGTCCAATACATGCCAGGGCTTCTCCTATACATGCCAGGGCTTCTCCTATAATTATATGCCATGGCTTCTCCTAAATATGCCATGGCTTCTCCTATATATGTCACGGCTTCTCCTATATATGCCATGGCTTCTCCTATATATGCCATGGCTTCTCCTAAACATATAACTACCCTTCCCTATGTTTTAACATTGGGCCTGCGTTTCACTTACTTATCAAAGACTTTGACCCATACCTAACTCCAACTACAGCAAAGAAAATCGGCTGCTATTTCTATCCCACATGCCTCACATATCGGCCTTTATGACCCAAAATGTTTTCCTCTCATCGGAAGAGAATTCGTCCTTCCAGAAGCATTTTGGTTAACGATGTTTAACATTGATGCAATGGCAAAATATCACGCGTTTCACTTACTTACAGGCGGCACTGTATGTCATGGCTTCTCCTATATATGCCATGGCTTCTCCTATATATGCCATGGCTTCTCCTATATATGCCATGGCTTCTCCTATATATGCCATGGCTTCTCCTATATATGCCATGGCTTCTCCTATATATGCCATGGCTTCCCCTAAACTCCACTTACTCAAACATCCTGCCACCATCTGCCATGTAAGCCTTCGACAAATATAAGACTATCTGAAAGGTACTATGAGTCATAAATTTAAGGTACTCCTGCCCTTTCAATATGCAATCCTATATCTCCTAAACTGCACTAATTCAGACGTCCTGCGGCTCCTGCCACTGTGCACCATTTTAGCAGTCCTGACAAATATAAGAAATCATGTCTGAAAGGTATTACGAGTCATGAGATTAAGGTGGACCTGCCCTTTCAACATGCAGTCCTATATATAGAGTAGGTCAGGGCAAGGAGCCCACGTTAGGTGAGAGGCCCCCCCAGGGTTATATCTACAGTCAACACAGAAATTATTTGCACGCTTTGATTTTTCATCATATTTCACAGAAAAATGGTAGTATGGTAAAAAGAACTGCCCTATGTTTTAGAGTAGTTTTAGTAGGTTAGGTTCCCGTGCATTTCATTTTTTACCAAAATTCATTTTCTTGGAAAATGTGAAAAAACTGAATTTTGAAAACCAAAAAATATTTGCACGCCTCAGCCAACTGCCAGAACCTGAATTTTTAATAATGATACTAAATATTTTTCTTTGGAATTACTATTGTTTATGGTATATTTAGCTCATTTACATCAATCAGGCATTATTTGGTGTTCACAGGTGGGATAATAGGTGTTGCTCAAGGAGTACACCCATTCCCATGTTTTTCTCCTACATTTAGGTATAAAAATTACTTAAAAAATAGCAATTGTCATGAAATTGGTCTGTGAAGTGATAGTCAAATTGTGAGAAAAAGATAAAACTATGCAGGTTTTTGTGAAGAACTATGTTCAATATCTCATCAGGAAATGTAAAAAAAAGGCTCTTGGTGATTTTGTGCTGAGATACGACTGATGATTTGCCTCTGACGAGTTATTTAACCACTGGCTTATCAATAGTTGTTAAGAAAGAATATTTAGGGTCGTTTTTATTAATATTTGCTCACAAATTAGGGTTTTATTCGATTTTAGCATATATGTAAGTGTAGCATATTCAATGCATTGTCATGCATCGATTATTAAGATCCACCCATGCTTGTCTATACAATAATTATGGCCTAAATTATTATGACAGTGAATAGTTTTCATTGTCTAAAGCTTATTTTTACAAAGGAAACCCATTATTTTGAAATTTTCACTCATTGAGGTCCTCCATGGGGGTACCTTATGAAGCAACACTTGTTGCAGGCTGCATAATGGTAATGATATAGTACAAAATTCGAAAACAACTTGTCTTAATTATCTCAGCTGACTTTCTCCAAAATTATTACAACCTATTGTTCACAGCTCATGGTCAAAATAGTGTCAATAGGGGCAAAATTGAGTCCAGTAAATAAGATTTTTTCAGTTTGATTCTACTCGTACTACTTTTTTCCGGCATTTTGTGGTTGTATGTAGAACACAATTACCTACCAATACCCGCCAAATTACTTTTTTTAGACAAATAGACACAATTATGGAGTTTACTAATCAGTCTCATGTGAGTTGCTTGTTTCTAGCCATATTTCTATAGCCATACATAGAAAAGAAACATGGGATTGAGTGCTTTTCCTTGGTAACACCTGCAATTCCACCTGTGAACCCCAAATGATGTCTGATTGATGTAAATGAGCTAAATATACCATAAACAACATTAGTTCAAAAGAAAAAATTGAGTATCATCATTAAAAAATCAGTTTCTGGCAGTTGGCTGAAGCGTGCAAATATTTTTTGGTTTTCAAAATTCAGTTTTTTTACATTTTCCAAGAAAATGAATTTTGGTAAAAAATGAAATGCATGGGAAACTAACCTACTAAAACTACTCTAAAACATAGGGCAGTTTTTTTTATCATACTACCATTTTTCTGTGAAATATGACGAAAAATCAAAGCGTGCAAATATTTTCTGTGTTGACTGTAAACTTACATTTTTGGTGCGTTTATCTATTGATAGGGTTGAAGCTAGAGGCGTTTTAGGTGACGTCACAAATTTTCAGGGCAAACAGCACCAAACCATAGTAGAAATTAAAGAAACAAAAAAATGTGCATGGTTTTTGTAACTTTGACTAATTCTTTGAAAGGGGTTGTCAGAAATAACTTTGGAAATTTTTAAAAGTATAATGGATATCTGCATTGCTTCACATTATGACCATCACATAAATATGATTTGGATCATGTTTTTTGCATTTTAGTTCAAAATATAGAGGTCAAATTAAAATATGTGGGTTTGGGGCGAGAGGCCCCACATGGTATGGGGCATGAGGCCCCCTTCATCGAGGCCTCGAAGCTGCTTCAGGAACTGTTTAATAATGTGTACTTTACTTTAAATCTTGATCAAATAGCTAATTGAAAAGGAAAAAAAATTGGCCGCAATTGAAACAGGGCAAAAAAATATTGAAAAATAATAGTATGAACAGAACAATTCTGAAATTCAGAAAAAGTGAATAGAATGCCTTAAAAATGATAGAAGAACCCTAAGAAATATCTTTTAGGCTGAATGCGTTCGCAAAAAAATTACCATAGGATTATAATAGAGGGGCTTCTTGCCCGATGGGTGGGGTAAGAAGGCCATTTTAAATTTTTTACAAAAATGGCTGTAACTCCGTTATTAAAATTGGTAGACATTTGTTTCACTAGTTATTAGTAGAGTCAAGTGATCCCTTAATGACAGCATAAGCATTCAAATAATCGCCCATAAAAAGTAGGTGAAATCGCAGCTCGAAGTTAAGGGGGCTGCATGCCCCGACCTACTCTATGCCCTGGCTTCTTCTATAATAATGCCTCCGGCCACAGTCACACTGTTCGTCTGGTTCAAAAACAGGATTGTCGGAAAATGGCTGGAGCTTTTGGAGAATATCATCAATCCTTATAATCAGAAGAATCAATTCCAAAACATAAAAAGACACATTTGAAAGTTATGTAATCTGTTTTAATTCTTCATTATACAAGGCATTAATGAGACAAAATCATACATGGTTGACCAGATTTGCTGAACTAGTAGCCAGTACACAATGAATCAAATTCAAATTAAAAGCCATAGTCATTGTTGATTCACTCTATTAAACGGAAAGTGTATGCAGCATTTATAAAAAACCTGTCGATACATAAATCTCTTAAAAATATACATGATATTAAATTTTGTGAATTTCTACTTTCCAAAAAGTAAAAAGTCAATGAGAAATTGTTAGAAAGGTTTGTTCCATAATAGTCACTGGCGACTAGTTCAGCAAAAGTTTTTACTCATCATACAGTGTCTCATCTTTCAGTCAAAAATTGTAGTTATTACAATGCACAACAAAATATCAACAAAAAATATGGAGGCATAAGTTTACAAACTCTGAAATATACATAAAACACGATACATAAATTATGCAAATGATAATATTAAAGTTTACAAAAATGGTGCATTCATAATAAATTTATTCAAATGATTAATATTGATTATTTCCATTAAAACATATCTAACTCATTACAAAAATGTAATTTCATTAATTATAACCAATAGTGGGACATTTCTGTATTTGAATGTGTCATATAACGCTGTTTATACACAAGCCATATTATATCATAATATGTACAGATTGTGCAGTATAATTCAATAATATGTATTCATTGTACAAGAAATGCACAATATGTATTTACATAGGGTATTGCTATTTATATGTATATTTATATACACGTATCAGCTCACGTATTTCCATGTTGATTGAAGATAGCAACCCTTGAAAAATTAGTTGTACAATACACAAAAAGCATTTGTTTTCAGCAAAAGAATTATTCACACCCAATATTAAAATATTAAGATATTCCCCTCCGAATAAATATATATTCAAATCATATTTACACAAAACATAGTTAATAAGACATTTAATAATAATGAGATGGATGTCACATTCCCAGAATTACAGCCGTAAAAACACAAGTAATTAATTTCAGTCATTTGAAAATGTCATCAAACAGTTTTATAACGTGTATGAAGAAACATTTAACAATTAATGACACATCATTTTAACTAGCAAAATTGATTTAAGTATTTCCTAATTCTTAAGAGAGCCAGCAAGATTTTCATAGTATTTCCTGATTCTTTAAGTAACCCAGCCAGTGTTTTTAGTACATCTATTCCAAATTCAACAATCGATATTTGCTTCAGATATTAGCAACCACTTTTTTCGTCTTAAATTTTAAGTATGGCAGTGTTTTGTTAATTTTTTATAAAATGTAACTCAAAAATAAACAAAGCATCAAATTTTGTTTTGTTTTCAAGTGGCTACAATTTGATGAAATTGTCTGACACAAAACGTTCTTCATTCTTGTTTAATCAAGTAACCACAATGACTATTTGATATCACTTGTTTTCTTTATATTAGCAAAAAGGTTAAAATAAATCATACCTAATTGGCCCCATTTTAAATAATTACAGGACACACAAAAAAATATGTCAAGCAGTAACAAAGATATTATAAATTCATTAAACAATACAGCAAAACGTAGTACTTAGCATTTGAATATAACACATAGTGAAAGAAGTAACAAAAAAATTCCTTTTCTGGAGAGAAAGGTGGTATATATAAAATTCAGTTTGAACCAAGTTTGTTAACTTCATTTTTAAAAGACAATGATTTGTTTTCAACATGCCCAAATACTACTAATAATTTCAATTCTGAAGAAGGCGTAACTCCCTCATGGGTTACAAGCCACGAGAGAGTTTCAATTCAAACTTTTGGATAAGATGGTTAAATGAGTTGGAATCCTTCAATTCTTTGAGGAGCTGTTATCATAAATTAAGTATGATAAATAAGATATACATCAACCAGTCCTTTTACAAAAGACACTACTTTATTAAAATATTAATTTTTTTGGAAACATATTTTCTTTATTCAAAATGTGTAATTTCAATAGTAACATAATTTCAGAATTCACAATATGGTACATTAATAATAAGAAGACGTTGTGGTCAGCTTCTTACAGGAAAATAATTTACAATAATAAAAGGGTTATATTCTGTGAAGTCATGATCATATGTCATGTGGTACAGTAGTAGTCAATTCTGTTTACTTAGGTGACAGTCGCAAGTACGAAAATAATTTATAAATCCTAGAACTTGTTTTTCCACAGTAGTTCGCATCACGACCACTAGAGGCAGTTCCAGCTGTTTCATCACAAAGCGGGAAATTCAAATTATTAAAAATGATCATGATTCTCACAAGACGAAGAATAGAATGATTACAATAATCATAATTGTCAGTAAAACACCGATGGCACACCACTGTCTTCGATCTGAAATAAAGCAGGGAGAGATATTACTTTTCATACATATATTTTAAAGCATTCAATCAACTAAAGTTGATAATGTGAAACATCTTTTCGAAGAACTGATTTTGTGGAGCATTCTGTCAAAGTTGTTAGCAAAAGCAAATATCCATTTCAATAAATATAGAAATACCTATAAATAACTGCTCAAGGAAAATAATTAATGAAGAGGTCAATAAAACATCTCTGTTTTCTTTCACATCTGTCTGCCAAAGATGAGTTTGTGATGGACTTACCATTAGACATGTGTAAAACTTTAGCCATCTTTTTCATGACATTATCCATTTTTGTTTCGGTTGTGTCCATTTCATGGGCAAAGTCATCAAGCATTCTGAAATTAGATAAGAGAGAAGCAATAAAACTTTGATTTCTTGGTTACTGCTGCTTACAACCTTTATTATGTCCCTCAAATGTTTGCCAAATATAGGTCTCATACCGGCACACATGGCAATCATAAAAGAAACTGACTTATGCATAAACAATGGAGTGAAAAAAGATACGGTAACTAGTTTGAAACAGGAAGCTGTACCACCAAATGATCCTAAATAGTTAATTAGGGGCCAACTTCAATTGAAAAGGACCATTGAACATATTTCCTTTGGTGTCAATTGTGTTATCTTTTGTTGTTGGATATCAGGGAAAATCAATACACCAGGAGGGCAGAAAATCATGACTAGTGGAGACATCTGGTGCATTCAATAGACAAGGACAATACTCTGGAGCTCAGAAAGTACTCAGGAAAAACTTCTCATTCACAATTAGGGATGGACACCGTTTGCCAAGTTCGATACGATAAGTACCGTCGTTATGTTTTTTTCGGTTTTCAGTTCGTATCGCGATCCACAAATTCAGCCCAATCCGCATTTTAGTGCATTTTTCAGCAAAATCCGCAAGGCAAAACCATATTTTAGGTCCGGAATTCAGTGGGTTGCAACCTGGGCGAAGGTCCGTTAATGTTCTTTTCGCGATTTTTCGCATTTCTTTCCTTAATAAAGTCGTTGATCGTTTTACATGGAAATTAAGCATGTGGAGGGTAGGATTGGATCGAACCGAAACTGTATTTCATCAATTTCGGTAATCAAACCGGCGGAAAAAAATGGTATGGTCGATATACCGTGAACCGGTGTCCATCCCTATTCATAATATTCTGAAAGGAACTTGACCAATACTATTCCAGCCCGAATATGCAATGGCTATGGCCAGTATTTTAAAGTCTCACATGTATGCGTCTGTTAAGATTTTCTCAGATTTGGTTTTACACAAACATGTGTCATTAGATATTAAAATCTTCCACTAATAAACAACTTACACAGCCTGTTCATCAAGTTCATTGCCGATCTGACCGCTCATGTTCTTCAAGGCGCCGACACTGTTCCCCATCATATGGAGCTGGTCATCCTGCGAAGACAGCATGGCCTGTGAAAGAGAGGAAAATATTTATTACCATTAATGAACAACAGAATCCCAATAAGAATTGCGATGCCACAAGTTGTTTTTGGTTTTTTGTGCCAAAAAATCACCAACACATGGTACTTCATGTGTCGGCCCTGGTTTCATATCTTCAGAATGCTGGATACGTCACCCTTGTGGCCAAGATGTGGCTCTCGGGGCATGATACGAGGGCCGATACTTAAACAAATGCATTGAGGCAATGTATACACTATTATTTCTTTGCCAGGGACTGGATAGATGTCAATTTAACTGATATGGCACCTCCAGCCAGCTTCGTGTCAGACACTATACATTTTGACAAGAGAACATGACCATTTGCCTTGACCTTTGACCTTGCTTGACCTTTGTTGACCCATTTACGCCTCAACAGCATGTCATGTGACACTCGCCATGACCTATGACCCTTCCAATGACCTACGACCCCTGCTGACCAACTTTGACATACGCCATTAGTATACTGACAAGGTTTCGTTATGGCAGGGATATCTCATCAGCTTACAGTGTCTTCATAAGAAAGAGAATGAGCAACAGTGCAAGCGAAAGCATATTGAATTTGGTCAGACATTTTGCCTGACGGAGAGAGAGTTATGGTCAGACAAATTAACGTTTTGTCAGACAAAATAATAAATTTAATCTGTAATTTTTCAAATGGTTGAAATGTATTTTCATGGAATATTATTCTTTGTTTTTTAAAGGTGGTTTTGCGACATTGCAATTAAGTGTCTTGAGGTCTTACAATACAATTCAACATCATAGAGGACTAGCACATATTGGCTGAAGCAGGAATTTGCGGGGCTTTGTCACTGCTGATAAACCAGAGAGATTACAGACATGTGCATATATACAACAACCAAACTTCTGACATGTGATGTTGGATGATAATATACATCTGGTTACACAATCATACAAATAAAGAAAAGGATGTCAGAATGTTATGGTCAGTTTCGGGGAGTGGAGAGTTCTATAGCAGAGAACTGAAGCATGAGGAATCCAAAGTAAGATGGGTAATTACATTCAGTGCCCAGTTTGTGGATATTAGGTTCTATATTTTTATTTAAATGAGGGGTCAAATTTTCATTGGAAGATATGTCGGCTCGCAGGTGATGTTATGACTCATTCCGCTTACTTTTTTCTGATAACATAACAAGAATTAGTACGGGATATATAAGTTCAATTTAAGGATACGCCTCAAATGATGTTTCCAGATATATACCTATCCACCATATAGCAACTGTTTCAGAATTAATAAACTGAGCTACACAACATCTTTAGAACAGGAGAATCACTATGCAGTTGAGACTGTAGGCCTCATGGAAAAATGTATAAATCTCAGCTCACACAGAAGATTAATAGCTTTCAATACAGCTAGTTGGGGAGCCAGTGGCCAAAATGTGGAAAATCGTGGGGCCCGTCGGACAACATCACAAATTTGGTACCGTTTTGTAGCCAGGATGTTGCCCGTCAAAATTCAGGTTGTTGTACTATCAAATTGTGGTATAGGTTTTAAGATAAATGCGTTACCATGGCAACGATGTGCTATTTTCAACAGATTTCTGGGCAACAGTAATGGTATCTTTCTTTTCATGTGGAGGACTGCAACAATAATCACAGCATCTTCATTTTTGGGTCAAATCTTCAGAAGGCCTGGGGCCTTCAAATGGCACATGTAATTTATGGTTATGAAATATATCTGTTACCATGGAAACCATTTTCTGATGCACTCTATGAAAATTACTGACTTCAACAAGTTCTGCAATGCTGCATTTACACAATATTAGGCATAATGACAAAATTTTTTCAGAATAAGTGCTATCATATTCCATTCTTGCTACATGTAAAAAATTATTAAGATGACATTATATTTAATGTTGCTACGGCAACAGAAAACACATGAAAGTCATATCCGTAAAATATCTAAATTTTACTCTCAGGCCCCTGACCTGGTTCAATGGCATACAAATATGATACGTTGTCGCACATTATAATTGTACCAACTCAAATGCAGACATTAAGTTCATAAATTTCTTACCGTTACCATGGTAACCATTGAAGAATGCAATTTTTTGCAATTTAAGCAAAAAAATACAAATCTCTGCTATCTCAAGCTAATTAATTTGTCTTGATTGTTCAGAAACATGAAAAATGATTATGCTATCATTTTCTCAGATAAAACTTGACACTAAGAAATTCAGTTTTTAGTTGTTACCATGGCAACAGTTGAAATATGCTGTCCTTTCCACATACAAACAAAATGTATGACCTTAGATCTGCCTGATCATGTGAATTTTTATCAACCTGACAACAACTTATCAATACAATTATATTACAAGGGATATAAGCAGATTTATCATAACATGAATTTGTTACCATGGCAACCATCGAAAAGTACCTTTTAAAGCCATTACAACTTTGATTTCACATCAGGATACTCAATTCCCCATTTTATCTATGATAAAACATGAACAATGTTATATATGCATGCACACATTATCTTAAGTCAAAAGACAGTATAAATTTTGTTGTTTCTATGGTAACCACTATAAAGTGTATATAGAGCACATTATTATAAGTTGTCATTGCATTCATCCATTAATGTTATTTTGTAAGGTGAGAGGGTTGGTCTAGCGGTAGCATGCTGGGCTGCCAATTGCTGGGTCCAGGGTTCGAATCCAGCTCTTGCCGGGTCACCTGGGCTTATGTTGGACGGCTGTATCAATCATCCTTCACATCATTGCCGTGTCCTCCTCCTGTCCTACTGACTAATCAAAAAATCATGGAGACATTTCAATACGTCATGAAGGTCATCTCTTATTGCCGCTACTGTATTGTAGTCAGCATAATTTTCATTGACACAATACATCAGGCCATTTACAGATAATTATATTGTACATAACGGGTCCCAAGTCAACTTCCTTTGGGATACCGTTTTTAACAGTTGAACATTCACTTTTTCCCCCAAAGTATCTCATTCTTTGTTTCCTGCATGATTTATAATGTAATTAGTCGGCATGCATTTGCAGAAAAACCATGTATACGCATATAATTTTAACTGGCAGGTGGCTCTGTTTGTTATTTAGATTTTGTAGGGGTTTCCAGGCAATATTTAAGGAGATACGGGTAGATGGAGATAAGAGAAGGCTGAGCTTAGAGCAGGTAGAGATAAGAGCAAGTGGCGTTAAGAGTAGGTGGTGATACAATTAGGTGGAGATAAGAGCAGGTGGAGATAAGAGTAGGTGGTGATACAATTAGGTTGAGATAAGAGCAGGTGGAGATAAGATCAGGTGGAGATAAGAGCAGGTTGAGATAAGAGCAGGTGGAGATAAAAGCAGTTGGAGATAAGAGCAGTTGGAGATAAGAGCAGGTGGAGATAAGAGCAGGTTGGGACAAATGAAGGTGGAGACAAGAGCAAGATAAGAGCAGTTGAAGATACAATTAGGTGGAGATAAGAGTGAGTGACGATTAGAGTAGGCAGAGATACAATAAGGTGGCAATATCAGTAGGTTGAGATACAATAAGGTGGCAATATGAGTAGCTGGAGATAGCAGTAGGACTGAGTAGGTGGAGGTAAGAGTATAGGTGGTGATATAATTAGATGGAGATAATACAAGGTGGGAATTAGAGCAGGTGGAGATAAGAGTAGGTTGCTTTACGATTAGGTGGAGATAAGAATAGATGGCAATCAGAGTTGATGAGTTAGGTGGAGACAAGGGCAGGTGGAGATAAGAGTAGGTGGAGATACAATTAGGTTGAGATAAGAGTAGGTGGAGACGCAATAAGGTGGGGTTAACAGCAGGTTAAGATGCAATAAGATGGCAATCAGAGTTAATGAGTTAGGTGGAGACAAGAGCAGATTGAGAAAAAAGCAGGTTGGGACAAGAGAACGAGGAGGCAAGAGCAGGTGGAGATAAGAGTAGGTGGAGATACAATCAGGTGGAAATAAGAGTAAGTGGAAATAAGAGTAGGTGGAGATACAATAATTTGGCAATAAGAGTTGGTTGAGATACAATGAGGTGGCAATAAGAGTAGGCAGGCAAGCAGAATAAATGGCAGGTGGAGTAAAGAGAAGGTGGAGATCAGAGAAATTGGAGATTAAAGGAGATGGAGTAAAGAGGAGTAATATATATATATATTATTTTATTCACAACGAAATATCAACAAGATACATGTGTGATGATGGTAAAAAATACTATACAGAAAGAAAGAAGATATATTTACAAAAGAGAGGGATAGTGACTATAAAAAAATTATTTTCATAAATAATGGTAATACTGCAATTAAAAAGCACCATAATGATATGACCATGAACTAAAATGAAACATTTGATTTGAAACATATATATACTGACATGTGTAATAAATATAAAATTGAAACATAATCATTTACATACATCCGACATTAATAGAAAATGTGAAAATTTGGTGCGAATAGACACTCGGCCCTAACCTAGTCTTAGTCTGGTTCAAAGTTGAACAACCGATTTTGGTTAGGCTAGGACTAAGCATAAAGGAACACAAGACATATATATACATACTCACATAACATAAATATCATAAACATTAACATCTTAAACATAAACATCATAAACACTTAAACAGCTATGTACAAGTATACTCAAAAAGAACAAATTACCAACTCTTGCGAGTACCACATGTTCAGTGCCTGTGAACATCCGTGATTTGTGCAATGGTGAATTGTGGTATGAATACCTTTAAGTAAGAATCTCTTTCTTTCAGACAATGTTATCAGTTTTTAGAATTATAGCCAAAAATTTGGATAGTCCAAAATTTACTTCATAGCTTTTACAAGTAAGTATACGTAGGAACTGTTCATCTGGAAATTATCAATCTGCCGAGACGCAATTACAAGAAAGTCACATCTAAGTGAGTTCCATTTTTTGCAAATCATGAGGCAATGAAATTCATCTTCAACAAGAACAAATTACCAACTCTTGTGAGTACCACATGTTCAGTGCCTGTGAACATCCGTGATTTGTGCAATGGTGAATTGTGATATGAATACCTTTAAGCAAGAATCTCTCTCTTTCAGACAATGTTATCAGTTTTTAGAATTATAGCCAAAAATTTGGATAGTCCAAAATTTACTTCATAGCTTTTACAAGTAAGTATACGTAGGAACTGTTCATCCGGAAATTATCAATCTGCCGAGACGCAATTACAAGAAAGTCACATCTAAGTGAGTTCCATTTTTTGCAAATCATGAGGCAATGAAATTCATCTTCAACCATATTCATGTCACATCTTCTAATCTTCTTATTTGATTAAGTATAATTTCAGTCATTTAATTAGTTTGTTTATTGTCACCTATGCTGCTAGATGTGATAAGTACTGAATCAACTGATTAACCATAACTGATACAAACAAAAAATCTTTAAGCCAGTGACATCACACAACCAAGTTGAAAGTTAATTTGAAAAATGTTTCGACCGCTAATCGGCAAACAGCTCTAAGACTCATTTCAAGATAGATATTTTCTAGCACTTACCTTACTAATTTAGAATCAATAATTTTATAGTAAATTCCACAATATGACATAAACATGAAATTTGTTATGGAACAGAAGCCCACATCAAAAACTACTTGGTAATTTGACTGTGGGCTATTTCTGGGGAGTGCTGCACATGCAGATTCTCTGGAAGGTGGCAACAGACCATAATAAGACACACAGAGAAAATTGGACAGCCCTGAATGATGTCATAATTAATGACGAAAATATATGACCAGTTATCATGAGAGTAATCCATTCAGTGACATTTGTGGACACACGGAAGTGTAAATTGCAAAGAAAAAATGACTGAGAATGAGATAATCCCCATGTTAAAGAGGTCTATCCTGGGTTACCAATATAAACTAGAGCTGAGATACTGATTTTGATGTATATGCAAAGGTATGTAGCAATATAAATTTTTTGCTTTCATCGCGTATGCGAATCCCACCATAGACATTTGGAAGTGATAATTTACATCAATATATCAGCCGAGAATTATTATTCTCTGATATAGCTTCGAGGATACATTGGCCGAGGGGGTTGATTTTATGGTGCTGAGGGTTTGGCATTTGTTTTGTTTGATGCTTACTAATAAGTTTAATAGGCTATTAAGTGAAACCTCGATTTGACTTCTGACTTTTTTGTAAGTGTTCTTCGAAATGAATATCACTGATAATCAATCACTTTCAGTGTGATTTTCGTGAAACGCTTAACTGAAAAATGAGTCCTTTATATAATGATTAAGAATTATTAGGGAAGTCCATGTTAATTTCACTAACAAATCTCTGCCAATAATTAAAGCTGTTAGGAAATACACATTTTTGCTTCTATCAGTATATATCCCTGTAACATGGACAACTCTATTCATATTCATATAAAAAAAGTAACATATTTGTTCGAAGAATTTAGCATTTCCTTCACTTGAAACCACCTTTCTTGGCAAACTAAAGTAATTTATTAAATAATTTAATGTAGATATGTAGCCAGCATTGTTATTGTCATCCATAACAAAATTTAGCTCCTATAGCACATCTGAAAATTCTACTGTGGTCATCCTTGAAGATCACAAATGTCAAATAATTACCATATTTCATCAAGACAACCAATTTCCGAGTCCATTTTTTAAAACATAATTGTGCCATTCTCATGGGCCACACTCTCACATTATGTAAATACATGAGTATTAGATGGGGTCAATATATTCTTGGCTTCAATATGATGTGTTTTCAAAGCAGTATAGTATCACATCACATCTTCTGGAATTAATTATACAGATATTTAGCAGTTGATGCCAAAAATTACATTTTCGCTGGATGAGATACATTGTGTTTACACCTATACTTTGAGAAGCAGAAAAGAGTTATAATAGTTGCAGATGGTACAGAAAGATGCCTAACATCCATAGCTTTAATTTTGTATGTAGTTTATAACAATAGTACAGGTATAAGTGCTTTAATTTTCTAATAATTAATTTCAAAGAGAAAAAAATACACAAAAATGGCGTTTCTGTAATTTTGAGATGCCTATGTTTAATTGTGATTAAACTCGAAGTTCATCCCTATATTTTTCCTGCTATCTTACAAGTTAATTTATTTAGGTTCTCAGGATTCCAAAAAGTATTGATTCATTAAATTGTGGGGGGGGGGGGGGGTGGGGTGTACGTGGACCAATTCTAGCCTGTGGCCTATCATATATTTATCACAGAAGCAGATTGGAATATCTGATTGAATCAGTTTTTAAGCACAATGGCTATAATGACATTGTTCATTGGTTGCCATAGCAACAAATACATTTTTATACTATAATCATTCAATTTGATTTTTTGTGGTATATTTCAACTAATAATGTGCTGAGTTTACTAACAATCCAGGCAGATCTGTGTTTTGATCAATGCCATTTTTTAATCAGGCAAATTTTCCTTTATGCAAAAATTCAAAAGGTGCATTTCTAAGGTTGCCATGGTTTCAGCTGAAAATGCATTTATTACAGTTATTTTTATCTGAGAAAATGATTTTATATCATATTCATGTTTCTGCACAATCAAGACACATTAGTTAACTCAAATTGCAAAAAAATCGCATTTTCAATGGTTACCATGGTAACAGTAAGAAATTTATGAATTTAATGTCTTAATAATTTTTTACATGTAGCAAGAATGGAATGTGATAGAACTTATTCTGAAAAAATTTTGTCATTATACCTAATATTGTGTAAATGCAGCATTGCAGCACTTGTTGAAGTCAGTAATTTTCATAGAGTGCATCAGAAAATGGTTTCCATGGTAAAATTATCTGCAAATGGCCTGATGTATTGTGTCAATGAAAAATTATGCCGACGACGATACAGTGCAGTAATAGGAGATGACCTTCATGACGTATTGAAATGTCTCCATGATTTCATCTTACCAAATAATGGATGATTGTGGCTTTACGTCCTGTATTTATGCACTTGGTAGGCTAAGTAGGACAGGAGGAGGGCACGGCAATGATGTGAAGGATGATTGAAACAGCCGTCCAACATAAGCCCAGGTGACCCGCAAGAGCTGGATTCGAACCCTGGACCCACCGATTGGCAGTCCAGCATGCTACCGACCAACCCTCCCCCCCCCTCATCTTACAAAATAACATTAATGGATGAATGCAATGACAAATTTGCTCTATATATTCAGATTATAAGACTGGACAGTCTAATAGTATAATTTATCACACTTTATAGTGGTTACCATAGAAACAACAAAATTTATCCTGTCTTTTGAATTAAGATAATGTATGCATACATATATCATTGTTCATGTTTTATCATAGATAAAATGGGGAATTGATTATCCTGATGTGAAATCAAAGTTGTAATGGCTTTAAAAGGTACTTTTTGATGGTTGCCATGGTAACAAATTCATGTTATGATAAATCTACTTATATCCCTTGTAATATAATTGTATTGATAAGTTGATGTCAGGTTGATTAAAATTCACATGATCAGGCAGATCTAAGGTCATACATTTTGTTTGTATGTGGAAAGGACAACATATTTCAACTGTTGCCATGGTAACAACTAAAAACTGAATTTCTTAGTGTCAAGTTTTATCTGAGAAAATGATAGCATAATCATTTTTCATGTTTCTGAACAATCAAGACAAATTAATTAGCCTGACATAGCAGAGATTTGTATTTTTTTGCTTAAATGGCAAAAAATTGCATTTTTCAATGGTTACCATGGTAACGGTAAGAAATTTATGAACTTAATGTCTGCATTTGAGTTGGTACAATTATAATGTGCGACAACGTATCATATTTGTATGCTATTGAACCAGGTCAGGGGCCTGAGAGTAAAATTTAGATATTTTACCGGATATGACTTTCATGTGTTTCTGTTGCCGTAGCAACATTAAATATAATGTCATCTTAATAATTTTTTACATGTAGCAAGAATGGAATATGATAGCACTTGTTCTGAAAAATTTTGTCATTATACCTAATATTGTGTAAATGCAGCATTGCAGAACTTGTTGAAGTCAGTAATTTTCATAGAGTGCATCAGAAAATGGTTTCCATGGTAACAGATATATTTCATAACCATAAATTACATGTGCCATTTGAAGGCCCCAGGCCTTCTGAAGATTTGACCCAAAAATGAAGATGCTGTGATTATTGTGCAGTCCTCCACATGAAAAGAAAGATACCATTACTGTTGCCCAGAAATCTGTTGAAAATAGCACATCGTTGCCATGGTAACGCATTTATCTTAAAACCTATACCACAATTTGATAGTACAACAACCTGAATTTTGACGGGCAACATCCTGGCTACAAAACGGTACCAAATTTGTGATGTTGTCCGACGGGCCCTACGAATCTCCTTAAATATTGCACTTTTTTGGACCTGGCTCCCCAACTAAGCATGTACAGTGGATTATACCACATACTTAACAGAGCTTCTACTATGTTCTGAGGTAAACAGGAAAGTTTTCAATGATATTTCTATCGTGTGAGTCCTGCAATTTTGCACTGATCAAGCTTACTAGGTCAGACAGAGAAGTGTTGTTGATATGCAACTAGGAACATCATCGTGGGAAAACTCATTCATTCATAGTGTAGACCAACACTTCATCTTGTTGATCAAATTTTGGTTAAAATCAGAGTATACTAGCCTGTTGTTGCTGGAACGTTTCATCAACAAAACTGTTGATTGGAGCGGTCGATTTCATTCTCAAGTCGCATATATTTGTCTTGTGGCTTTTTCGGACCATTGGCATTTACCGACTGAAAAGGAAGACAAAATGCAATTAGCAGTAAGACAAGAAGTCTAATTAACACTTTCTTGAGCTTTCTCAATGTGCATCGCCTTACAACAATACACAAGTCAATAGGGACAACAAGATTAATTTCCATCGAAAAAGAAGTCTCAAGCCAAATTGGAAAAGTCATAACAGAATATTTCTTTCTCGTAAAAAAAGTAGAACAGAAGAGTTTCTAAAATTTAACAAAACACTTTTCTTACAGTTGAAATGATGAATTTATAGCAAATCTGTCTATCCATGTATTGATTAATCCATACATTTCTCTTCCATCAGCTAGTAATAATATATTATTCATGAAGTTGAACAACAACCTTTTTTCTACTTTTTCAATTCTGATTTTGAATCTGACAAAATCAGAAAACATTACCATGAAACTAATATTCCCAACAACATCAAAGGTGAGATCTAATGAAACATCTGAAATCAGATCAGTCGTCAAACTATTTGTCAAAATGTTTGTTGGCGGAGTGGAATGATTTGTCAAATTTACTTCCCATCTTCCTCTCTTCCTCATCTCATCTCTTCATCTACTCCCCTAATCCCATCTCCTCATCCCGTCTCCTCATCCCATCTCCTCATCCCATCTCCTCATCCCATCTCCTCATCCCATCTCCTCATCCCATCTTCTCATCCCATCTCCTCATCCCGTCTCCTCATAACATCTCCTCATCCCATCTCCTCATCCCATCTCCTCATCCCATCTCTTCTCTCCATGTCTCCCCTCCTCCTCTCATCTCCTCATCCATCTCCTCATCCCATCTCCTCATCCATCTCCTCATCCCATCTCCTCATCCCATCTCCTCATCCCGTCTCCTCATAACATCTCCTCATCCCGTCTCCTCATCCCATCTCCTCATCCCATCTCCTCATCCCATCTCCTCATCCCATCTCTTCTCTCCATGTCTCCTCTCCTCCTCTCATCTCTTCTTTTAATAATTCTCCTAATAATTGTATCATCTCTTCTCTCTTCTCTCCCTCTTACTCTTCTCTTTAGTTCCTCATCCCATCTCCTCATCCCATCTCCTCATCCCGTCTCCTCATCCCATCTCCTCATCACATCTCTTCTCTCCATGTCTCCCCTCCTCCTCTCATCTCTTCATTTCCTCTCCTAATAATTGTATCATCTCTTCGTCTCTTGCTCATCTCATCTCTTCATCTACTCCCCTAATCCCGTCTCCTCATCCCATCTCCTCATCCCGTCTCCTCATCCCATCTCCTCATCCCATCTCTTCTCTCCATGTCTCCCCTCCTCCTCTCATCTCTTCATTTCCTCTCCTAATAATTGTATCATCTCTTCGTCTCTTGCTCATCTCATCTCTTCATCTACTCCCCTAATCCCGTCTCCTCATCCCATCTCCTCATCCCATCTCTTCTCTCCATGTCTCCCCTCCTCCTCTCATCTCTTCATTTCCTCTCCTAATAATTGTATCATCTCTTCTCTCCCTCTTACTCTTCTCTTTAGTTCCTCGTCACAGATTCTCATCTTATCAGCTTAACCCTTATTTAATAGGGAAATCTCATTAACAAGCTTAATTCATCACTACTTAAGCTTCTGTGCTAATTGCGAAAGGATGTTACACTCTACCTAACATTTTTCTGGTTCTGTGTTGCGTGGCAAATTTAGGTGGTGCATTTATCTGGTGATTTGAACAATGCAGAGACATATCTGCTCGCGTTTCCAAGATAGTTTTTTTATATTTGACAATGCTGAATTGAATGCGTGGAAAATGAGTGAATTATTGAAGTGATATGCGGAGCCTAATTTGGCTGACAAGCCATTCAGTTTAGTTGAGGAAAATGTGGTGAATTATTATATATTAATTTTAGACTCTGCTACAATTAATCAGCTGTATCTTTATACATTCATGTCCAGGATGTCCTGTGTGATAATTATGTGTCTTGAAAGTAAAATAAGTTTATTCAACCACACTTTTTCATAGGAAACTACACATTTTCACAATAACATACTTTTTACACAGGCTAACCCGATAAGATATCAAGCCAACAAACCTAATTTTTTCTCTCTCATAATTGCAGTCACCCACTACATGTATTCTGTGCAGGAAACTAAATCTGAGGGTTGCAGAACATTAATTAATGAGCTTGTCAGAAGGTTAAACTTGTAGTTCAGGAGTCAAGGGTGAACTCTTTCAGGAGTTCAGAAGCAATTACCCTTCTGAGATTGATTGGCTGAGGGCCACAACCTGTTATCATAAGTCTTCAGTCAAAAGTAAGAGATCTACATGCAGTTTCTTGTGAAAGTTGTAGCTGTCCCCCAAGCCTGGCAAGCTGGCAACTCATGTCAGACGAATGCTTCAAAACAAAGTCTGACCGAACCTCACAACGAAAAACTCAACAAATTATCCTAGGATGAAGGAACTTTCATCCATCATCTAATCAATGCCTGTGATACATCTGCAATGTCTCTAGTGTCTCAGCAATGTCTCAAGTGTCTCAGCGATGTCTCTTGTGCCTCAGAAATGTCTCTATAGCATTTCAGCAATGTCTAAGAAATATCTTTAGTACATTAGCAATGTCTGTGATACTTCAGCAATGTCTGTGGTGTCTCTGTAATTTCTACATCATCCCAGAAACATATCTAGTGTCATAGTATTGTCTATAATGTCTCAGCAATGTCTTCAATATCTCCCCAACCAATATATCTTAGCAATATGTCATTGAATATACATTGTAAGATTTTCTGCATTGTCCACATTGTGTCAGCAACAGCTCATTGACAAGACTAGACTTCTATCTGCAATAACCTGAGACTTATCATTATAGTCACTTGTTTGTTATATAGTCTTTTGTCCTACATATTGATACATATCTCCACAGTGTCCTGCAATCTCCTTACGAGTAATAGGTGCTAATTAGCTTAGGGGATAAGTCATATTACCACAAAGAACCACATTACCTAAATATCAAAGTATTTTTGTCTAATTAAGCTCATAAAGGCTTTTCTAAAAGACAACTTCTTGTAGTTGAAGTGCCTCATCAGTCTTGATGTTTCAAGCAAATGGTTGTGAATCAGTGGTGATTAAAGAGAGCGGTGGATTTATGTTCAGAATTTATGCATCTGAGCAATAGAAGAACAGAGCTAAAGAACCATGATCTGCAACGTTTGACGACGAAACCAGACTGATCTACAAACTTGTTCAATGGTAGGGAGGGCGATCAAGTTAATTGAAACACCAAAGACGCAACTTGAGATGCAAAAACATCATGAGAAAACAATTTGACAAATGCGAGAACAACATCCTCCATGTCACAGCTCATGATGCATCAGTGTCTTGGGAATTAACCACGGTAAAATGGAGCTCATATATATAAGCAACGAGTGAGAGGAGATTTTAAACAGGATATTCGCACTTTGTAGTGATGTAAATAATAATGCAGGTATGGGCAGACCTACAATGGCCTAACAATACCATTACAATGGGTGAATGTACTCTTTTGGTATATCGATGGATTTGGAGCTGAGTATATAGTGTGTACAACAAAATTGAAGAAGCTTGCAATACAGAGAGACAGAATCCTCAAATGTGCATGTATGACAAATTACCATGGAAACAGATTTGACATATAGTTCCTGTCTTTTAAACTCAAGCCTTTTTTCTGGCTCAAGCCTTTTTGTGACCCAAATTTTAGCAGTAAAGCAATCTTTCATACACATAGGCCTTTTCAGACCTTTTACAACTTTAAAGAAGCAGATTTCAATTTGCTAAAACTATGGGAGTTCAATTTACCTAAACGAAATAAGAGATCAGACTCAGATGAAAGTGCAATCAACATTTACAACTTTAGATGTTATAAATCTGATGAGATAAAAAAGCTACTTCTAATTTAATAAAAACACATCTTTCAGAATGTCCTACAAAATAAAACCTGTTGAAAGGAGGGACTGCTTTTGCTTGTACCACCGGATTTCTTTGCCTTTTTCCAAGGCTGCCAAGGCTGAATGGCCTGCAGACCCTGGAGAATGGCTAGCAAGGATTCCGGAGATAGTAGCTAATCACACTTTGATCTTTGGCTGTTTTTTTTTTCACCACCAGCCCACTCAGGCAGAGAGAAGGTGATTTTAAAAGCTCCTTTAATCTATCATCAACATCTGTTGCTCTTCTACTGAATGCTGAAGTGCGACTGAGTGCAGAGATCTCTGAACCAAGCTTGCCAACTGGAAAGCAAAACACAAGCAGAAAGCTCATACCCCATAGGCCAATACCATACCACTATTAATACAAGGTAAAACCACAAAGAGATAGATTTACTAATAGATAGATATATATACCAACTGATAGATAAATCGATAGATAGTTAGCCACAAGCAAGACATAAAGGTAGAAAGACAATCAAATCGATATTGTTTTCAACAAATCCACAATACATAAACACCATTGCGTGACATAAATGAGCAATCACAAATTCACAGGGGTAGCTCTGTCTGACACATTAAGTGTAATCTTGGGAGGTCCAGTTTCCCCAGCAGTATCCAGCCTGTATCTGGCCAATAGGTCTTGCAGACCATAATACACCCATTGCAAGAATGTTGTGGCAGAAAAGAGCAATTTCGTTCAAAGAAATGGCTCTAGCAAGCCTCAGCAAGAGGATAATGATATTGATGTATACTACTTTCATTACTTAATGTGGTTGGTAGACTCTAGATTCAATCTATTAACAGAAGATTAGATCTCCGAAGAGCTTTTCAATGAAGCATTCAAGATTCAAGGAAAAGATTTCAATCCTCCCAGGTTCTTTCTTTGATTTATAATAATCATTTAACAACGGCATCTAGTTATAGATATAAAAATTTCTATTAGCCTTTTATTGAGGAAGTTTGTTTTATAAGCATCGTTGTGAGAACTGGTGAGTAGTATATCTCCCAAAAGGAAACAAACCTCAGTCAGATTTGGAAAAAAATATCTATTTGGCTTTTTTTTTAGCAACCAATATTTGAAGTCATCTCAAAGAGTCAATTGTCAGTTAGTCTTCCTGAGCTTTACAATCAATCAGGTTGAGACTTAATCTTCGCGACTGCACCAGGCAGGGATTTGACCCACAAAAAGAGACAGGACCAGAAACATTAGTCTTCATCACTTTGGTTGTTGTAGTGCAGCGGCATAGCTGCAAGTATCATAACAATTGTGCATTTTTGGAGGAAAGCATGAAGCTTGGCACACTTTTGGAGCATAAAGGAAGGAACATCTTGAGATATTGGGCCACTTTGTATCTTTACCTTGGACTATTTGACAGCCATTTAAAGTTTTTGATTTAAAAACGCTTGATCGATAACATTTTTTTATCCATATATGACCCGATTTCCTTGTGATTTAATGCAATATTGGCATGAATTTGACACACTTATTGTCCTTCACATGGAAAACATTTTGGTATGCAAAAATGTTTGTATCTGAATGTCTTAATGAAAAAAACTTTAAAAGGCTGTCAAATGGCCCAAGGTAAAGATACAAAAAGGCCCAATATCTCAAAATGTTCCTTTCTTTATTCTCTAAAAGTGTGCTGAGTTTCATGCTTTCCTCCAAAAATGCACAATAGGTTTGCTATGCAGCTGCGCTGTTGCTTTACCCATCTACACTTATAGAACTAGATCTAGATATTGCATGCTTTCTACCATTGTTCAATATGGAAGCTACTCACTATAGGACTCTTCAAAATGACTCTCTGTTGATGCTAAAATTTTCCTTGAATTAAGAATGATCAATAATACCTAGATTATGTACCGATTGAGTTGAAAATGAATTGAATTTTAAAAAGCTCAATTCATAGCACAATTCAATTCAGTTCATTGCCTTTTTTTAACATTGCCAATTAAATTAAATTAAATTCTTCAGATTTGACAATTTTTTAAAATTAATTTGTAATAATTCAATTCATGAATTGAATTGTGCCAATCGCTGTCTTCTAACATAAAATATCGATAGCCCAGGATAGTTAGATAAATAGATGCATACAGATGCGAAAAGCACTTGCAGACAACAACAATTGCAGACAAGAGCCAAAAAACAATCACAAAAGCCAAAAAAAAAAAGAAAGCAAGAACCTTCTTTCCAAAAACTGCAAAACTTCATGCATAATTCCTATGATTGTATTGTCAAGAAGCTGAGATGAATTGCAGACTTGAGAAGTATCAGGGGGAGGTGGGAAAAGGGACAGACGGCATCAAATAGATACTTGTGGTTTTCAGAAATCGAGTGAGCCCAATAACATGAATAAGATATCTTATAAATTATGAAGTTAGTTAAGCACAGTTGATAGAAAAAAGCCAAAAAGGGGAAAAAAGCACCAAATATACTTGCTCACTTGAATTTACCACACTGAAGAAAAATGATAATGTTAGGTTGGTCTGGCCTACTGTAAAACTTGCCATGTGAGGGATCTTTTACTTGCCAAGTACAGACACTGATATCATAGAACTATATGCTGATACAATGGCACCAATATAACATCTCATCCATATGACTTCAAGTTGGATTTTGCTCACGAAGGTCCACTGAAAATTTCAGACAGTCAGATTCCCATCCAGGGGTTGAACCCATGCAGTTTAAGACCTTCAGTGGAGCAGGCGGGAACCTTAACCACTCTGCCACCCAGCTGCCAACGATCTGAAGGATGAGTATCTTGATATATACATATTCTTTCATTATTTGTGTTCACTGTCCGGTCCATAGCAGAAAAAGTGTGGATTTTACACCTATAAAATTTACACTGTTGACATTTGAGCTCACAGAGCGTCACACAAGAGCCTCTGCAATTTCATAGGATATCAACACTGTAGCCAGGATTGGAAGTGACTTCTGATTACCACAAATGTGGCTGCTATATTGCCGCACTGACCTCCCTTTTACCAATGGTCCTGCAATAACCCAAGAAATGTAGTAATGCTGACCCGGTGGCTATGTTGATTGCTTACTGACCAGGGGTCAGGCTTGTAGCCTGTGGGGTCAGAAATGTACCTAAGACACCGTTCGAGGTCTGAGTTACATTTGGGTGTCGTAGGGGCTAAAAATTAAACTTCATATTTTGCGATCAAAGTGCATGGGATATATGTGAAAAAATGTGAAGATTAATAACATGAAAGAATCAATGCAAAATATTTAAGCGTTACAAAGTTATTCACAAATAATGGGAGGGACCTCATGCTTGCCTAAAAATCTGATAAAAATGTGTAATGACAGCACTTAAAAGATATTTTCTTTGGGATTTTAGTCCTTTAACACAAAATATTATTTATTTCATACTTTGGCATGTTATTAAGCCTGTTGAGCCTATTTAAACACCATTTTTTGCTAGAAAGGTCAGACCGACATCACCAAGTTGCATCAACCACTTTTTGCTGGGACCAACAGCAGTAATCAGTACGATATTCAAAATATAGTTACTTTCAATAATCTCCATGTGATGCCTGTGTGTTAGGGTGTCTGGAAAAATGTTTTTAATGCCTTTTTTTATGCAGCAGAATTTGCAGAGCCAATTCTTGGCATCACCTTGGTGGAAGGAGTAAACTGCAACTTTAAATATTACTGCATTATTGACCAAATAGGCACAAAACTATTAATAAATGTGGTGTGTGAGTAAATTATACTATATTTGAGTAGTTTCAGACAGGTTATTTACCAGTATATGGGTGTTATATGATTCTATAGAACCTGCAACTTATATATGTAAAAACCTTAAAGAATGAGGGCCTAATTTTAATGAAAACGTAATTTTTGAGGCTAATTTATGTTCATAGCGCCTGCTACAACCATATCTGTTAAGAAGATTCATCAATACACCAAATTAGATGAAATTCAGAAAATAAAATACGACTTATAAAAAATGTCCAATAAAATTTTGTCGTAAAAAAAAAACTTAATCTCAAAAACTATCCAAAACTGGGCCCTGCCAATATAAACTGCTTGTAACCAATTTAGTTGGGCAAACGAAGTTTGATTTTCATCGCATTATCTTGAGAACTTTTTAAGATTAAGTTTTTTTTACGGGGCTACCTATGTTTTTGACATGTCCTGAACTGACAGGACCGTCATTGGCAAGCTATTTTTTTTTGTCACTTTGACACATGATACTGACAATCAAAGCTAGTATAAGTCCTATTACATAATAAAGAATATTTCTGTGAAATATAAACTTTCTGTCTGTAAAATTAGAGCCACAATTGTCACATTAAAATTGACTATTTCTGGAGAGGCAAGAAAATCACAACAAAATTGTCACCTTACACTGCACCGCTTTTTGATATATTTCTTCAAAATAATTGCCATATTCGACATAATGTGGATATCATACGAGAGGTAAGAAGCGTAGGGAGAGCCTCAAGAAAAAAAATTGGTAAAAAAACCATTATAATCCAAAATATGAAGCGTTAAACATCAAGGTATGATTTTTTTGTCACCCAAAATCGGCGATTTTTGCCTGTTTTTTGTCCTATTTTAGTGAATCGTACCTAGAAAGTATTTATACACACTACAAAAGTGATACTATTATGGAAGCCAACTATTTTCTGCATCAGATAAAGCAAGTTTCGTCCAGATATCTGCATTTTTGGCGACACAGGTTTTTTTTCACACGGATGACACATAAATGTAACTCAGTGCTTGAACCGTGTCCTAAAGGGTCAAAGTATGAACAAAACCGGTCTGAATTGCACCAATTGGAAAATACTTCCATTGATAGCTATTGATGTTCCAATGTATACCAGGTGGATGAATAATTTGGGCTTTACATCCTGTATTTATGCACTTGATACACTTATTAGTACAGGACACGGCAAAGAGGAGAAGGATGATTGAAACTGCCGTCCAACATGAGCCGAAGTGACCAGGCAAGAGCTGGATTTGAACCAGATTAATTCGAAAAAGCAAAACACCAACTCCATTTTAAACAGAGATGAAAAAGTACCACCCAGTATGTGGCTCCGTGTTACAGTGGGTAGCATCGCCGCATTGTACACATGAGGGCGTGGGTTCAATCCCCGCTCCGGTCATGTCCAGACATTATCACTATAATGATTGGTATGATTGCCGTTCAGTATGGTGAGCGCCGGTGAGCAGATTTATCTGGAATGGGCGCTATATAAAATCATACTATATTATTATTATATAATAGTGCTTCTATACAATTTTATTAAATTAGTGTGATCCCCCCCCTCCGGAAATTTTTAGAATATTATTCTGTGATAAAAATTGGGGGAAAAGACCTGTGGAACATTTTAGAGTCACATTGGGCCATTGGCTGTTTGGATTGAAATTTATTGTGTGAAAGCTGCATGTAATCATAAATGTGCTGTCATCTACGGTGTTCATCATCTTTCTTGAATCAAGTAATTCACAAATCTTGCCAACTGCCTGTCATTGATAAGGCAAGGAGACAATGCTCATAAATTGCTATTACCAGCCTATAAAGATGATCTTTGTGAAAATTAGACCGTGCCTTTCTTATCAACTGCAACACATTTTTTGAAATTGGGACCAAGAAGCAAACGTATAGCCCAGATCCATTTTAGTTATTAGGCCTATTGATATTGATTGGCCTATTAATTGATTGATTATAACGATTATAATAATGTAAATCGGCTGTCCAGGCCTGGCTGCTTTTTAGTTCACTGACCTCCCAAATTAGTGGTGACGTCACAAGCCTCGCTTTGGTGCAACAATTGGTGACGTCGTGCAAATGTGACGTCATCACTACGCGTGCCTGACAACTGTGTTTACACACTTGTTACATGGAGGACGTGAAACGAGTTTATTTGGCATGTTTGGTGGTGACAATTGAGCATAAAACGATTCACAAGCTCGAGAAATGCTTGACAAGTGGAACAAATGTTGGCATGGAACTGTCTGGATGTGAGAGGTCGCTGGATGTGACCAAAAAACAGAGGATTGATTGAAACTTCATTTTTGACGTTTTTGTTGTGGACGATAATTTGAGAAAGGAGATACTTTTTCAGCAGAAAAATGAAGCTGTTGTTTGTGCTTATGGGACTCATTGTAAACAATTGGCCTACAGTATCAATGCTCAAACCTAGTGTAGACATCACTGGTGAAGAACTGTTGTCTAGGATTACGGACTACGAGATAGTTACCTTGCAGGGGAGGAAAAGAGAGGCGGCAAAAAAATCTGTGTACTTCGAAGCCTTTGGTGAACAATTCCAACTTTTTCTAGACCCACTTGAGCACACAGTTCATCGAAACATCATCCCAAAAGGATTACAGATCCAGACGTCCAACCTTGCCACTATTCTGCATTACTCCGAATATTATTTTGGATTCACCGTCTTCAACCATACTTGTCATGGATACTTCGACTCGGAAGACATGTTTCATGGATTGATCCATTTTTCCAATGGGACCGACATACTGTTCATTGATTCAGCTCATGATTTCTTCCCTGGTCACAAATACAAATCGAAGGCTTTGGTTTACAAGTTATCACACATAAGCTCCAACCCAGTGAGACAAAGACTGATAAAAAAATGTAAGTACTGGTACTGAATAGTGATGGAACGATTCTCCGATTAATCATTAATGGCACCTATCCAAAAACGGACTCCAAATCGGGAGAAATTCTCCAAATCGGGAGAAAAATTTCTCCTACAGTTTGTCACGTCAAGCAGAGGACAGACGTTTTCCCAAATATCTCAGCAACCACAAGCCCCACAGGAGAAATACACATACCTATGTATAGCTTGGCTCATTTGTAATATGAATATCACATTTTCACGATGTTTAGGTGCTGTTTTTGTCCGATATTTGACAATTTATGAAAATGGAAGTCAAATTTTGCAAATTGTTGACATTTGTGATGCTGCCAATCTCAAACACAATGGGATGTGACGTCACAAAAGTGCACCGCAGAACCACCCCAGACTTGGTTCTTGTCAATTTGGTATTTTCTGAACTTCCTATATCATTGTGGTGATTTTTATGGCCTGTATAAACAATGCTAAATTTCTGTCTCAATGCTTGACGTGACAAACTGTAATTGGGAGAAATTATTGAGAAACATGCTGGGAGCAAGAGCACGTCAATTGGCGCAAATTTTCGACACCAGGGGGCGATTCCTTGCTAAATTTTAGCCCTAGTTTACCGAATTTGCAAGAAAATTCACCGTGTATTTATACAAGATCCTGGTGCAAAACACAACAAAAAAGTTGATTAATGAATTAAAACCTTAAAATATTAATCTATGAGGAATTTTAGTCATCTATGAAATACTCCAGCACTGCTAATCGAGCTCAATTGCCTATATCCTGGCCTATAAGACCTCAGATTTTTTTGTTGTTCTCTGTCATCACTACTCATTAGTATGATGAGAGTATCTCCAGATTGGGAGAAATTCTCCTTTTAGGGAGATCTACATTTCTCAGAATTCTCCCGATCTGGAGAATTTCTCCTGTTTGGGGGAAATTCTCCGTTTTTGGGTAGGTGCCCCTACTGTTAATCGCCGATTTTAATACTCCCACTTCTGATTCTCCGATTATCGGTAGGCAATTGCAAAAATCGATTTTCATCGATTTTACAGTTGACAGGCCCTTCGTTGATATCGAGGGTCTTACAGTTTGTCACGTCAAGCAGAGGACAGACGTTATGCCAGATATTTTGGCAATCAGAAGTCCTACAGAAGAATTACACCTACCTATGTGTAGCTCAGCTCTGTTGTAATTTGAATGTCACATTTTCACAACGTTTTGGTGCTGTTCTTGTCCTATATTTGACAATTTATGGAAATGGCAGTCAAATTTCGCAAAATGTTGACATTTGTGATGCTGCCAATCTGACACACAATGGGTGGTAATGTCACAAATGTGCACTGCAGCGCCACCCCAGACTTAGTTCTAGTCAAATTGGTATCAGATAAACCTGCAATCTCATTGTGTTGATTTTTACGGCCTGTACAAACAATGCTACATTTCTGTCCCAATGCTAGACATGACAAACTGTAATTATTGCAATAAAGCTACTTTCTACTCCATAATTACTTCAATAGGCATTCACAACGTGCCAGACAGTTTGGTGACACTTTTAAAGTCCAAAAATGGTTTAAAGAGCAATTAGCTACATCAGTTCTCATAGCAATTGAACATTTTCACGCCTTCTGTGAGGAGTAATCTTTCCGAACAAAGAGGTATATTCGAATATTTACAAAATTGATTTCAAATCGATTATCGAACCGGAAGTGCTACCGATTTATCAATTTCAGTGTTGAGACCGATTTTCCATCACTAGGTACTACTGCAGGTATTTTAGGGATGTACGGATATCCTAGATAATGGACTTCATCATTCCACAAGAGGATGATACTCCATCTACGGATATCCGGCAAGGTATCTGGTATCCGGCCAGATATTGGAATTTGCAGTTAAAAAATAAGGGAAAAGCTAAAAAAAGTTAGTAATAGCCCAAATAAAAGAATGCTACAAGATCACAGACAAAAGCGTAACCATCATCAGAATTTTAATTCAGTTGCATAATGCAAAACATTCCATCAGAGAAACAGTCCTTCTGCAAGACAGTTGTCTCATGGCTCTCAAAAAAAATTTTAGAAGTGCTGAGTATCATGAGCTGAATATCGATACCATACGTATCATGATACATCCTTTACGATACACTGTATTATTGTGATATAGATTTACCAACGTTTAGGCCTATTGGGAATTCAACAATTTATCGCAATATTTTTCGGCGGATTCTGGCCGTCATGCCGCATTTTACGACATAGCTTCGCAAAACCGCTGATGACAGTTTCTGCGACAAACAAAATGCGATATTTCAGCGCATAGTTTGGGTGATTGCACATGGATTTTAAGGGATTTTTGACAATAAATACTGATTGTTAGGCTTGAAAAATAACCGGTATGATGTCATACGTCGTACGATAAATTGGTACATGTATATATTGAAATAAAAAACCTTTTCTTTTCGATTTGGTGTATCACGGTACTTAGCACTAATATTTAGGGCCACTAATCAACCGAAAATGCTGAAAAACCTTTTTGGGAGTTTATTATCCGGTTGCAACTGTCGCTTCCTATCCAGTGACCAGTATTCGGCAATTATCCGGTATCCGGATTATCCGGTATCCGGCTATTTTCACTATCCATGCATCACTAAGATATTCATGGTATACATGCATATTATTAAGGCAAGGTATTGAAGTAAGGTATTGGCTTATTCAGGTTATTGTGGATGACAATAGTCCAGATATTTTTTTGCCATAATTTTAGGTCATTGAATTTTTAGCAGATTATTAAAAACCTTCCCAATTCCGGTCAAAAGTATGTCAGTCACGTAAACATGCGAACTGGTGTTTGGCCTGATTGCTCATCAATGGTATCATATAAAGTTGCACAGCAGAAATGCACATACTCACAGTTAGATTAGCCGATTTGTGACGGGTGAATAGCTGATTTGTAATTTGAAAATCACTTTTTTGTGATATATTGGCGCCATTTTTCGCCCATTTTCGAGCAATTTCATACGAAAGCAGCACATTTTACTTGTTTACATTCATGACGCAACCAGAATAATGGGCAAAATTGCTGTGACATCACAGTGCCTCTCTTGGATTAGTTCTACAACTTTGTGCCAGTGTCACTCCTTTAAGACCATGCATTGGATTTATACAGGCTCTCAAGACTACAGCTATACTTAGGTCCACATGCTAGATGGGACACGCTGTAATTTCTCCTTTTCGTAAGACCATAAGTTAGTTGTAGTATTATTATTACTATTGTACTGTTCCATAATTATAAAATTTGTAACATAACATCAGCTTGGATTTCTGACCGACAGCTTCAAAATTTTACTTGTGGACAGTTTGTCCTATCTGAAATGCGAACTGTCCTGAATTTTCCTAAATTGGAGTGGCACTGGCAGCACTGCGTTATATCTGTCTACAAGTTGACTGCTCTTGCATTGCCACAGATCAGAACATATATGTAGACGGTCAAGCCCATCCCAAACTTGCTAAAGCAGAGTAGGATGGTAGAGGATCTCTCCCAACCCCAAGGCTCATTGGCCGGCCACTTTTGAATGCCATGCCCCGCCCTCGTACCTGATTGGTTGACCCCCAACGAATCTCAAAAATAGGCCACACACATTTTTGGCCTCCAGACACGTGGTTCTAATCAAATGGCAACTAAAGATTAACCAATAACTTGCTAACTCCGTGAACACTACAGAAATATTTCAATTCCTCTTCCTCGCCTACCTCAACCATGCAGCTGCACTGTCATGCCTGGAAATTCTAGAAGGCAGAGAATTGCTGCTGGAGCATGACACAGGACGCCATTTTGAATCTTCAATACACGTGGGTGAAATGAGTTGGCTGCTACAAATTGACAAATACTTTGCAGGAGCTGTCAATGGCATGAGAATGTTGCAAAGCACTTGCCTGTAAAATCCCGACTTTTCAGCAATAATGTAAAGTCCAAATTATCCCAAATGCAATGGTGTTTCCCAGAGCTGCAAAACATGTTGACAATCCAGCCGTTTCACTAATGAATAATAATTTATTAGTCCACTGAATAATTTATTCCTGACATGTTCTTGCGGATGAATTTGCAATTGAAAGTATCAATTTTGTATACCAAGTATAACAGTGAATTATTTTTGAGAATCTGTATCGTTTTTTGCAAAGATGCTGCAATGATTCTGAGAACTATTTTGTCAGGCATTGTGTAGGAATCTGATGACGTATTTCCACTTCCTACCTGGAATTCCCTGAGATTTCAGAGGCCCCAGACTGTCTCAAATCCGCCGATTGTCCCTAGCGGATGAGACAGTAAAACAGTCTAGAACATATGCTGTCTTGTGTTGCCACCTAGTGATTAGTGTGCTATTCCGCGAGCTCCTGCGAGCGTCCACATCATTTCAATCAGAGTATCGAAATTTTGTGAATGTGCAATGAAGTTGGAACTATTTCTTGGGACAGCAATGCTGTAGCATACAAAATTAACTTTTGTGCTAGGTGGCAGCAGCATGCAGTTCTCATTTTCACCAGACTGGCGTTATATTGTTGTGACATGATGACAATTAAAGCTGTTTATCAAGCAGTGTTCAACACGGCTGTTCGAGTCATGAAACGGAGACACTCATCGGCATTAGCGTAAAAAAATAATGGAAATTGAAAAGAAAACAAGTAGTTAAAACATTCCACATGTGATCATTTATATTACGAATAGGTGAATCTACATGTTATGCTTGTTGGTGACGTTCATCATGACAACATGTAAACGAATCCCGAAGCCTATGTTTTTCAACTGATTTTGGGTCTTATGACATCAAAGTGTGTTGTCTAGAGCAGCTTAAATCTGTCCGTAATCATAACTTAAAACAACAGCTATGTTTGCTCAAAGAAATAATATTTGTGCAACCATCTCACTCAATCGTTTGAGATAACCCGACATTAAACTTCTGCAGTGTTGATGATAAGCTTTATATGTTACTGAAATTTCTAATGATCAATAATTATTTTTTTCTCTGTCATAATTCAGATAAAAGTGGAAATAAATCCAAGCCTGGGCCTGTCAAAATATCTCAAGTGGACCACAGTCGTTCCTGTGAACTGAGTATTTTCGTGGATCATCTGTTTTTCGAAAGAAATGCCAACTCTGACTACCAGAGGGCAGTTAACGAAGTTCTGACTTTCATTATGGAAATGGACAAACTCTTCAGAAGCCTCGACCTGTTGGGAAACGGCTTTCCATCTGCTATAGGTTTCAAAATTGGAAGCTTTCGAGTCTTTGGAAGGGATGATCCACATTTTCATTTTGGTAATGATATTAGAAATGCGACAGATTATCTGTATGCTTTTTCTAGACTGAACTTCAATCATTCTTGTTTGGGAATAATCTTCACACGTCGGAACTTCACGGATAATTTGGGCAGCGCTTGGATCTCGACTTCCAAAAATCCCAACATGGGATTCTGCGGGAACAGAATGACATTCCGCAACACTACTTTATCATTAAACACTGTCATGGTAAGTGCATTTCCCTCCGCTGGTCAAACGTACCTGACGCTCGCTCATGAACTCGGCCACAGTTTTGGCTCACGTCATGACCGTCTCAGGGACATAAACTGTAGTCCTGGTGGTGATGAGGGGAACTATCTGATGCAAGACAACATCAGCAAGATGTCGAAATTCTGCCCGAACACCTTGAAGTTTTCTCCGTGTTCTGTTAATGCTATTCAGGAGCAGATGAGGTCGAAGTACACGTGTCTCAAGGTGGATCCACCAGTTTGCGGCAATCAGATTGTTGAACAAGGGGAAGAGTGCGATTGCGGCTACAGGCACGAGTGTGGTGCCATACAACCGTGGTGCGTACCCGTGGAAGGCTCCAGCGACCAGAAAGGCTGCTTGTTGCGTACCGAAGTCAACAGCACATATTGTGTGCCGGGCGAGGGTGAATGTTGCTCGAAGACCTACAAAATATTCCCTCCGTATGTTCAGAAAATGTGTGGATTAACCCGAGAATGCTCCCCTCCCGGAATATGTGACGGCCTCTCAAGTGGTTGCCCGGCTATTGGACATAAGGACGGTTCCCCATGTAGAAATAAATCAGGCGTCTGTCATCTCGGCTTGTGTACAAATGATTTATCATTTATGAGACAAGATGGTTCCAGTTGGGGCAAGAATCCGAAGTATGAAAACAAGTACGCTGCTATTTCGGAAACAAGGGCCAACAAAATTGCTCTTATCATCCTAGTAATTGTCTGTCTGCTGTCCTTGTCTATCTACGCCGCAGCAGCGACAGGCGTAGGCAGATCACTTTGTTGTTGTTGCAAAAGGCGCAACAAGTATGAACGAGTGAGCCAGAAAGACCCCGAAGGATTTAAGGACGAAACCATTCCACCTTCCCCAAAAAGATTTAAGGACGCAACAATGCCACCGTCCCCCAAAGGAGTTAAGGACAAAACAATTACACCTTCCCCCAAAGCCATTAAGGATGAAACAATTCCACCTTCTGCCACAGAAGTTAAGGACAAAACAAATCCACCAACCCTCGAAGTAATAAAGGTTGAAACCATTCCACATTCCCCCAAAGCAGTTAAGTATGCCACAATTCTACCTTCCCCCGGTGGAGTTAAGGACGAAACAATTCCACCTACTGTCACAGGAGTTAAGGACGAAACAATTCCACCTACTGTCACAGGAGTTAAGGAAGAAACAATGCCACCTACTGTCACAGGAGTTAAGGACGAAACAATTAAACCTACTGTCACTGGAGTTAAGGACGAAACAATTCAACCTCCCGCCACAGCAGTTAAGGACGAAACAATTCCAGCTTCGAGTGATGAAGTTTCGAAGTTCTAGTAACTAATTGTAATTAGTGATATTAAACTTGTCCAGTTGTTTAGGTTTTGAAGAATGGAATTTATTGAATACACGTATTTCTTATATGAGAATTTGTCCTTGAGGACGGATGAATTGCAAGAAAGTAATCTGTAAGAATAGTCAGACCAGACATAATTGATCTTTAGCTTCTCGGACCACACTTTTTCCAGGGTCAGTCAGCAGTACAAAATTAAAGCTGAAGTTCTGTTGTTTTTTTTAATGTCAATTACATATCAATTGTGGGTAAGCTCAATATTTTTTCATCTGCAGAATATATCAGTTAGGTCGATTGATATGAGAAGCTAAAAACAATTATGTCTGGCCTGACCTCGTCAAAAGTTGGTGTGAGCCAGAGTTCATGAAACGACTAATAATTTCAAACTCAAGTTGCGGTTTATTTAGATTCGAAAAAGAATGATTGTGGTTATGTGGAATAGTCAATACCCTCTGAAGATTTAAAACTAAAATTTTTACTTTTCGAAGTGCGGGTATGTGACAAAAAGAGTGAAAATCTGAGTTAGTGACTCTCCTGTGACTGAATTTTGGTGACTCTCACGCGACTGGATTTTAGTGACTTTTGTGACCGGATTTTAGTGTATATTCCTGAAATTAGATAAAAGATTTGAAAGTAACAATCCTAATAATCCTCATTGACTTCAATGCTGTGGTCTTAATTAATTTCAATGGATTTGAAAATCACTACTTTTGATTATGTTCAATTATATATATACAAACAAAATGAGAGACATAGCGATGCCATTAATATTTATATTGTAAATACTTTAAAGTGTATTGGGAATGTTGCGATAATACAAATATAACAATTATATAAACAATGTATGTATAACTTTCGTGTGTATAAATATATATATATATGTGAAAATCAGAATTGTATAGTAACAAAATGTCTATAATTATTAATATGATTACTTTTGACATAAGAATGTATTGACAAGCAATTAGGAATGTATTCTTGTTCTTTTAAATGTATGTAATGAGTCTATATTTGTCCCTGATGTGTCCAATAAACGCTTGTGCTGGGCTTTTTCCTATAAATTAATCTTACTGATGCTACATTAAAAAGCCATTGAGATTTTAAACACATTTTGACATTGATAATCAATAATAAATGGGACTGCCATCTTGATAAATTAGTTTTTCATTGATTTTTCTCGTTGTAAATGAGCTAGGGTTGTACAAAAAAAAGTTGTATAAACACTCTGCGGAATGGTTAAAGCCCTTAGTAGCCTTTACTTAGTGATGGGCTCCAGTGCATCTAAAAAATGAACGATGCTCGATTCGAAATAGTCAATTCTGCTGGGTGGCAGAGTAGTTAGGCCTACGGTCGCGATGAAATCCAAAATTTTTCTGACGACCTGAGGACCTTCAAAAGTCCAAACTGGATGTCATTCAGTGGGAAGAGACTTCATTTAGCTTCCCTTTGTGTCAGTGTCTGTGCTTGGCAAATACCTGAGAGATCCCTCACATGGAGTAAATGTGTAACATGTTGAGGACTCCTGCTCTCTCCATCTCACAAATCAACCTTCAAGAACACCCAGAACTGGGCTCAGAGGGCTGCACTTACCATATTGATTTAGGCCACATATAATTAACTTTAGCTTCTCGCATCTTCTTAAAGCACTTTTTTAGGGTAGGTCGGCAGGACGAAAAAAAATAAAAGTGAAATCTCAATTTTTTATAATGTCAATTTGATAAAAATTGTGGGTATGCTCAATTTTTTTTTCCATAGGCAGAAAATCTGTTTGGTCAGTCGATCTGAGAAGCTAAAAATTCTAAAAGTCTGGCCTTATCTATCTATGCACCGGCACTATCGAAATTATTATATGAGATTTGGACAGATAATTTCAATACTTCGGGATGTTTTCTCAGGAAGCAGTGGAATACTTTTGTCTTTTATCACCATGCATGATTCTCTGTATGTTCCTGGGCTACCTTTGAGTTTCCTTTACGTTTGTGGTAACTTATACTTTTGGATGAGGTGGTTGACCCCTTCAGAAAACTTGGAAAAGGAGAGAGAGAGACCCCTTTCCATGCCTGGAGTCGTGTATAAAGGGCACTGGTGGAGGTCTATGCCCTTGTATGGTCTTGTTAGTTGCTGCGGCCTTTCGTTTAGAGCAGCCCAGTGAACGGTCATTAGTCCAACCTCTCAGGGCGTTGCTCGATTTAATGATGCTGAGTCCTTACTGATTGATATACCATGGTACCTCAGTAATTCAGAGGCTGTCTGAGGCGTAGTGCTTAGCTCAGGTTAGTTACTCACTCAGGAGTTCTTTCAACGACTGCAAAGTTTTTTGAGTAGACTTGAAAATCTCAGGTCGACTCCTCTGAATGACGGGGTAGATTTCCAACGTGTTAAATTTCTGCCCACACGATACACAACAAGTTTCATGTTATATATGGAAAGTCATGGAAAAGTCATGGTATTCCTATCGTAAGATTTGTGGGAACCCTGATTCCATTACTTTTAGTTAGTCTTATACATGTATTTGTAAGGACAGCTAACATGCCCCATGGTGGCCGGATATCTTAATAAGCGCAGTTTTGGAGAAGCTATGTGTAGGAGAAGCCATGGCATATATAAGACTACATGTTGAAAGGGCAGAAGTAGCTAGGCCTACCTTCATTTCAGACTCATAGTACAATGTACCTTTCAGATATTCTTATGTTTGTCGAAGGCTAACATGCACATGGTGGTAGGATATCCGAACAAGTGGAGTTTAGGAGAAGCCATGGCATAATAAGGACTGCATGTTGAAAGGGCAGGAGCACCTTAATGTAGCCTAATCCCTGGGGTACCCCTTTGATGTTAGTTGGGTCATGTGATGTTATGGACCTTGAGGACTTGCCCGCGGCTAGGTGTGGCTCTTAAAGGAGTTGATGGCTTCCCTATACTTTGTGTACAACATAAATTTCCTTTGGATCCTGCGGATTAGGCCCATGCTCTTGTGAAGTCTTCCTCCTACAAGCATTCACACAAACTTGTGACCTCGTAAGTGTTCCCAGGCTAGAGCTAAACAATATGTAGGGCCCATGCGGATACAATTAGGCCTATACATAACAGTTTTCAGTGTATCAATTACTTCTCTGTCACTCTTCTTTTACATCTTGATTAAAGTTAGGTTTGCAGCTCTGGTATTGACTTACATTTCAAGACATAATAGTTCCTGCAATGAGGAACCTTCCCTTCTTTGGATATGTAGATTGTAGAAGTTGCTCATTGGGGTATTGGTGCTCATACAAGTAAGCTTTGTTATATATAACTTATAAAAATAACTTATTCTTGTGTAGTTCAGTTATTTTGGGTAAAATTACAATCCATGTAGAATTGTAGATTGTAGAACCTATGAACTCCCTTAAGAGACCTGTGGAAGAGAGTAGATCTAAATATCTGCAGTACCCTGCTCTGTAATATTCACAGTACCTGTCTCTCTCAAAAATCCCTGCCCTGGCTACCTACCTATAAACCATCTAATATGCATATTTAATACTGTTTATACATGTATATACCACCTATACAATATATGTGCCTGCTGCAGGGTGGACTCGTGTCTCCTGTTGGTGACTGTATTAAGAATGTGTGTCAGCTCCTATTTGCTAGGGACATATAGTGCTGTACATTAGCCTCATATTAGCTGCATCCCTGCCTGCCCATGTTGGCTTCTATCCTGGTCTGCTGAATGCACCACAGGTCTAGTGCCTTATTCACTGACATCCTCTCCGCTGGCTCCAGGCATGAGGTGTCAGAAGATCAAAAAGCGAAGCACTCCAGCAGACGATGTATGTATTCCCTGACCGAAATGGCAAGCCATAAGTGTCCATATTCAATCTGCAGAGAGTTGTAATACGCCCATCTAATACGACACCCCTACAGGTTTATTATAAAGGGCACCTGGACATATAAATCTGGATTTGCTTGTAACGGAACCTTCGGAGTTACCATCTGATCATTCTGATGAGCACCATTTGTCACCCTAATATATTTTATCTATTTGATTGCATCCAAACTGATTTACAAGACACAAATTTCTCAATTTGACACTCGCCCAGTCCTCATATATGTTGTATTCTAACCGGAGACTTACTTCGCATTAGCCGTTGATATACCTTTACATATAATAGCCCATATTGGTAACTACTTTTTGTTAGAATATCTCATGTTTTCCCAGATCCAGGAAGAGTTTTTCATCGTCGGACTGATACTTGCTTGCTTCCATTAGTTTGAAGAATGAAGTAAATTTGAGACGGCGTTTTGCTTACATTTTGTTTTCAAATTTAGATTTATCGTAGTTTACTAATATTGCACATACTTTCACTAGATTATTGAAATTGCAATATTTCCTCTTTATGCTATCTTCACCCTGCCTTGAGCAAGTAGAGTGACCGACCCCAGAAAAAGGGCCTAAAAAAGATCAGAAAAGCTAATAATCAAATATTTCTGGCCTTAATAACTAATAACCCAACTTGTAGTATACAGAATAAGGCTGTCACAGCAATGTCTTCTCCAGTGTGCCACATCAAAGGTCTCCGACAGTGGTCTTACAGTGGTCTCACAAAAGGCACACAGTGCCATTCATGATACTGGCGTATAGCAGTAGTGAGGTTAGCCCTCACTTCTAAGCTCCACAGTTGCTGAATGGTGTTGACATTAGCTCAAAGCATATTAATCTCGTCAGCCTGACCAGTGTGACCATTACCTCTATTCAAAGGCGGTAGAGATATTTTTAGTCGGATTTCTCTTTCGAAGCCTCGCTTTACGGTCCAGCTATGAATCCTGTGATGTACAGTGTATATGGGACATAACCAGGAAAAGCTGAATGATTCATTTAAATGTTTTTTATTATTACACCTCAGGCTCGTTTATTTTGTCAGTTATAATAGTGCGCATTAAGAATGGAGAATTGGGAAGTTTTGTAAAGTTGAAATCTTTTAAAATCCTGAAATGATAATGTGGTTGGTAGACTTTATATTCTTCGTTTTATTTTAATAATCTCACTCTAATGAAGATGGATGGATTATTGGGGCTTTACATCCTGTATTTTTGCACTTGGTAGGCTAATTAGGACATGAGGAGGACATGGCAATGAGGTGAAGGATGATTGAAACAGCCGTCCAACATAGGCCCAGGTGACCCGGCAAGAGCTGGATTCGAACCCTGGACCCAGCCCAGCACGCTACAGCTAGACCAACCCTCCCCCTCACTCTAAGGAAGACTTACTGACATAGACTCTTTGAAATCCCTTGACATTGATGCCATATAGGCCTATTGAATCATAATTTTTGTAAAATTTGGCTGAGAATTTTCGTGTGATACAATACTCGATACTAAACACAACGAGGCTTCCATGACAAAGTCTCATCTCTAAAGGGCCAATAAATAATTTAGAAAGTAACTCATTGGTTGATATAAAACTAATTACATGCCTTTATGAAAAGTTATTTGAATCAAAGAAAGAGCCAGGGAGGAGCAGAATCTATTTCTTGAATCTTGAATGATTTATTGAAAAGCTCTTCGGAGATCTAATCTTCTGTTAGTAGATTGAATCTAGAGTCTACCAACCACATTAAGTAATGAAAGTAGTATACATCAATATCATTATCCTCTTGCTGAGGCTTGCTAGAGCCATTTCTTTGAACCAAATTGCTCTTTTCTGCCACTATACATTCTTGCAATGGGTGTATTATGGTCTGCAAGACCTATTGGCGAGGTACAGGCAGGATACTGCTGGGGATACTGGACCCCCCAGGTTTATGCCATATTATGTCACAGAGAATTGCGTCCTGGGAGTTTGTGATTGCTCATTTATGTCACGCAATGGTATTTTTAGATATTGGATTTGGTGAGAACTCTCTGATAGACTTGTCTTTTTGTCTGTTTGCCAATCTGTCTATTCAGCTACTATTTTTCTGTCTATCTACCTGTCTGTTTATCTGCCTATCGATCTGTTTGATTCTTTATGTCAATGAATTAAACTTCTGAACACTGGCGGTTTCCACTTGTAATTATGCGTAGTGGCATGGCCATTTTGGTTTGGCCTTTTTGTGAACTCTTCTTTCTCGTTGTGGTGGTACCACCCTGGTAAGCAGTACGACTCATATTTAGCCTATAGTTCTGGCTTCTGATTGGTTAACCTCGTTCTGAGAACACATACTGCATTAAGCCGCACTTAGTGGCAGTTGACCAATCAGAGGTTTCGTGCACACATGTGTACAGAGAAGGACCAATTTACTGTTAAATTCTAAACTGTCCAGAGGTGATCACGAGAGACGAAATCTTTTGTGCCTTTAGATATTCCTGTATGTCTTTCCCTTACATTACAAATAGCGACAAAGTAGTATCATCGATAATTTATACGTCCATGACCTCCTAACCAAAATAAGAAATAGACTATCGCATTAGATTGTCCTTGACCAAAATTAGCCTGCCATTATGCAATTCTCACAGCATTTGCACATAAGAATGGAACAGTACAGTAGCTCAGATGGGCAATTTCTGTTGATTCTGACATTCAGGTGATTTCAAAGTGGTGCATAGAAACTGATGTTTGTCACACAAGGAGAATTGTGTTCAATTAATTCTTTTTAAGCAAATGATTATGGAAACAATAGAAATTGCTTGCATAAATTTTGTTAAATATAATTTTTGAAACAAGTATAGGTTTCGACTGATCAGGTTCATTCTCTTCAATTATGCATAACATTTTACAGGCACATTTTGCATGAATTTAGTTTGAATACCAAATAAATCAGCTTGAATTTAAAAGGATCCTTTTTTAGATACCCTGTTTACTGCTTCTGGTGAACCCCAGGATTGTGTGATAGTTGATTTACGCCCAAGGACAACTAGGAGAACCAAGAGACAACTGAACGCAGCTGAGGCCCTGAAAGTACACATTTTACCATCTGGTCTTGCTTTAGCCGCCTGGAGTTTGCATGTTCTGAAGCTGTTACACTCACCAGGGGAAAATTGCTCAATTATTTGTTGTCGGTGTTCATCACTAACCTGCTGTAAACCACTCATGCAGACCCCTCCAACCATGCTGAATTGCACACAACGTTGTGTGAGAGCAAAAAATTGAAGTTTTAATTGCAACAGCAAACTTGAAATGGTCCTCTGTGTTCTGAATTGTCTCAAAAATGCCTTTTGTAATTGTCTTATTGTGTGTGAGCGTAGAATAATCTTTGTCTTGCTTGTAATTGGGTCATATATTACGGTTCTAATTGTGAGAGCATATGCCACAAGTTCTCACCTTTCTACCTGAAATTACTCCTCGAAATAATAGTGTGATAGGCCTACGATCTATCAACCCTGTTGAGTGGGAACTCTCCTCTCAGTGGGCTGAGTGGGATGCACTACCCATACTTTCCTGCCGTAAAGTGGCGCCCTCCAGAGATGAGAACTGTCATTACCATTGCATGCATTAATTATGGTGGAGTAGCATATGTTTAAATTCTATTTCAGTTTTTTTTGTTAATCAACCTAAAACCCCCATTATTATGGAATAGAGTAGATCTAAATATCTGCAGTACCCCGCCCTGTAACATTCACAGTAACCTGTCTCTCTCAAAAATCGCTGCCCTGGCTACCTACCTACAAACCATGATTAAACCACCTAATATGCATATTTAATATTTTTTATAGGCCTACATGTATATACCACCTATACAATATATGTGCCTGCTGCAGGGTGGACTCGTGTCTCCTGTTGGTGACTGTATTAAGAATATGTGTCGGCTCCTATTTGCTAGGGACATATATAGTGCTGTATATTAGCCTCATATTAGCTGCATCCCTGCCTGCCCATGTTGGCTTCTATCCTGGTCTGCTGAATGCAACACAGCTCTAGTGCCTTATTCACTGACATCCTCTCCTCTGGCTCCAGGCATGAGGTGTCAGAAGATCAAAAAGCGAAGCACTTCAGCAGACGATGTATGTATTCACAGACCGAAATGGCAAGCCATAAGTGTCCATATTCAATCTGCAGAGAGTTGTAATACTCCCATCTAATACGACACCCCTACAGGTTTATTATAAAGGGCACCTGGACATATAAATTTGGACATATAAATCTAGACATATAAATCTGGATTCGCTTGTAACAGAACCTTTGGAGTGACCATCAGATGAGCACTATTTGTCATCCTCATATATTTTATCTATTTGATTGCATCCTCACTGATTTACAAGACACTCATTTATCAATTTGACACTCACCCGGTCTTCATATATGTTGTATTCCAACCGGAGACTTACTTTGCATTAGCTGTGGATGTACCTTTATAGATGCTAGTCTACATTGGTAACTACTTTTTGTTAGAATATCTCATGTTTTCCTTGATCAAGGAGGAGTTTTTCATCATCGGACTGACACTTGCTTGTGTCCATCAGTTTGAATTAAGAATGAAGTAAATTTGACACAGTGCTTTGCTTACATTTTGTTTTCAAATTTAGATTTATCGTAGTTAACTAATATTGCACATACTTTCACTAGATTATTGAAATTGCAATATTTCCTCTTTATGCTATCTTCACCCTGCCTTGAGCAAGTTGAGCGACCGACTGGTCACCCCAGAAAAAGTGCCTCGAAAAGATCAGAGAAGCTAATAATCGAATATTTCTGGCCTTAATAACTAATAACCCAACTTGTAGTACACAGAATAAGGCTGTCACAGCACTGTCTTCTTCAGTGTGCCACATGAAAGATCTCCTACAGTGGTCTCACAAAAGACACACAATGCCATTCATGATACTGGTGTATGCAGCAGTGGTAAGGTTAGCCCTCACTTCTAAGCTCTACAGTTGCTGAATGGTGTTGACATTAGCTCAAAGCATATTAATCTCATCAGGCTGACCAATGTGACCATTACCTCTATCCAAAGGCGGTAGAGATATTTTTAGCCGGATTTCTCTTTCGAAGCCTCGCTTTACGGTCCAGTCACACCAGCTGTGAATGTTCAGTGTATGGGACATAACTTGGAAAAGCTGAATGATCCATTTGAATTTTTTCTAATATTACACCTCAGGCTCATTTATTTTGTCAGTTAAAATAGTGCTCATTAACTTGGTGCAAAAAAATGGAGAATTAGGAAGTTTTGTAAAATTGAAATCTTATCCTGCAATGATAATGTGGTTGGTAGACTCTATATTCTTTGTTTTATTTTGATGATCTCACTCTATGGAACACTTACTGATATAGACTTTGGTTGATGCCATATATCCTATTTTAGTATTTAATTATAATTTTTGTCAAACTTGGCTGAGATTTTTCGTGTGACAAACTGCTCAATACTAAACACAATGAGGCTTCCATGACAAAGTCTCATCTCTTAAAGGCTAATAAATAATTTAGAAAGAAACTCATCGGTTGATATAAAACTAATTACATGCCTTTATGAAAAGTTATTTGAATCAAAGAAAGAGCCAGGGAGGATCAGAATTCATTCCTTGAATCTTGAATGATTTATTGAAAAGCTCTTCGGAGATCTAATGTTCTGTTAGTAGATTGAATCTAGAGTCTACCAACCACATTAAGTAATGAAAGTAGTATACATCAATATCATTATCCTCTTGCTGAGGCTTACTAGAGCCATTTCTTTGAACGAAATTGCTCTTTTCTGCCACTATACATTTTTGCAATGGGTGTATTACGGTCTGCAAGACCTATTGGCGAGGTACAGGCTGGATACTGCTGGGGATACTGGACCCCCAAGGTTTATGCCATATTATGTCACAGAGAATGCGTCCTAGCAGTTCGTGATTGCTCATTTATGTCACGCAATGGTAGTTTTAGATCTTGGATTTAGTCAGAACTCTCTGACAGTCTTGTTTTTGTCTGTCTGCCAAAACTGCACTCTACAACATTTTATAGGCACATTTTGCGTGGATTTAGAGTGAATACCACATACATCAGCTATAATTTAAAGAGATCCTTTTGACATGGATAGATCATGTTGATTGATGGGATAAGTGCTGCCTTCTGAGCACAGTTTTGGGCGCTCATGGGGGTTTGATTTTTTTTAAGATGGGAGAGAGAGAGTGGGTGTTATAGGCCTGGACCCCATGTGAGGGATCTCTTACTTGCCGTTACAGACAAAGATACAAGGGCTGCCAATTTAACATCTCATCCAAACTAGATAGGTACACAGCTGGGATTTTGCTCATGAGGTCCACTGAAAATTTTGGGTTCTCAACCCGGGGTTTGAACCCATGCAGGCCAAGACTTTCAGCAGAGACAACCATTTTTACTGTTTCTTTGAACCCCAGGATTGTGTGACGGTTGAATTACCCAAAGGACAACAAGGAGAACCAAGAGACAACCGAACGTAGCTGAGGCCCTGAAAGTACACATTTTACCATCTGGTCTTGCTTCAGCCGCCCGGAGTGTGCATGTTCTGAAGCTGTTACACTCTCCGGGGGAAAATTGCTCAATTATATGTTGTCGGTGTTCATCACTAACCTCCTGTAAACACTCGTGCAGACCTCTCCGACCATACTGAATTGCACACAACATTGTGTGAGAGCAAAAATTGAAGTTTTAATTGCAAGTTCAAACTTGAAATGGTGCTCTGAGTTTCGAATTGTTTCAAAAATGCCTCTTGTAATTGTCTCATTGCGTTTGTGTAAAAGACAATCTGTGTTCTGTAATGTAATTGGGTCATATATTTCACCTATGGTATGATGCCATGGCGATTTCTTCTACGAGCCTTCAAGAGCTACTTAAATTTGATGGCTATTGGGGTGCTGCACGCAAGGTCCTTCGGCAATCTTCACTTGCTCTAAAGATGCATAAATACTGAACATAAACCGGGCACTCCCTTTAATCACCACTTATTTACAACCGTTTGCTTGATACATCAAGACTGATGAGGCACTATAAGAAGTTACCCGCTTAGGGATGCCTCTATGAGCCTAATCAGATAAAATTGCTCTGTTATCCACTTTGATGTTTAGGTAATGTGTTTAGGGAATGAGTCCACTGGTTCTTTGTAGTAGCATGACTTAGCCCCTAAGCTAATTAGCACCAATTAGCTGAAAGGAGATTGCAGGACACTGTAGAGATATGTAGCAATATGTAGGACAAAAGACCACGGGAAATACTACATAATAAATGGGTGACTATAACAATAAGTCTCAGATTATAGGCGATGAAGACATTATTTAGTCAATAGGCCAAAGCTATTGCCACGACAAAGTTATAGATGGTGTTGATAACTCCACTTATTCAGACGATCTGCCATCATGTACCATGTCAGCCATCCTGAAAAATATGATTCTCTGAAAGATAGTTATGATACATACAATTAAGGTGGGCAGGAGTACCTTAATCATATGACTCATAGTATCTTTCAGATAGTCTTATATTTGTCGAAGGCTAACATGGCACATGGGGGTAGGTTGTCTGAATAAGTAGAGTTTAGGAGAAGCCATGGCATATACAGGACTGCATGTTGAAAGGGCAGGAGCACCTTAATGTTGCCTAATCCCTGGGGTACCCCTTTGATGTTAGTTGGGTCATGTGATGTTATGGACCTTGAGGACTTGCCCGCGGCTAGGTGTGGCTCTTAAAGGAGTTGATGGCTCCCTATACTTTGTGTACAACATAAATTTCCTTAGGATCCTGCGGATTAGGCCCATGCTCTTGTGAAGTCTTCCTCCTACAAGCATTCACACAAACTTGTGAACCAGTAAGTTTTGCCTACAGGTTGCATTCCCGCCTGGAGCAAAACAGTATGTAGGGCCCATGCAGGCTACAGCAGCCTGCCTTAGTTGCGAGCATGAGCGAGCAGGCTACAACATTTCATCGCAGGTGCTCTATTTCACGTCCTCGCACACATGCATTTTTGAAGCAGCTCAGCTAGTTCTGCTGAGTTCTGCTGGGCGCGGACCTGATAGGAAACAGCGCGGACTTTAGAGGCAACAGTCCCAGTGACCTAGAAGCCAATTCGATACCCAATTCGATGTGAATTTCGTCAGTCTGCAGCCGCGCGTTAGGGTGCATCAGCCGCCCCATGAAAACTAAAAAATAGAGCTAGATAGCTGTACCGTGGCATGAAGTTGTGTTTAGGTAGCCGGATGAACATACTAAAAAATCAGCCTGATCAATTAATATTTAGGGGTGCCTCCGGAAGCATATTTCCTAAGACATTTTCAGGAAAAGTTATGTTTCCGTAGAATCGCGGTTTGCGATATCTTGACTAATATAAAACATAGAACAAAAATAATAACATATTTGGATTCTGCAGAAAATTTCCTTCAAAATGAATACCTGGAAGCTATACTTTTGTTGAAGCAATGTTGATGCCATACTTCAGGATTTGTTTTTACTTGGAATATTTTATACGACTTCACTGATAGGTGTCCCCTTTTTTGGAAAGTTTTTCGGATCAAGCTCTTCTTGGGCTCAGTTGTGCATTGTACATTGTACCAAGTTCCTAGACCAAATTTCAGCCAAATCAATTAAGGTTTAGACACCCCCCCCTCATCTTAGGAGGGCCCTTCGAGGGACCAAAAAATGAATATTTTCTAGCATAAAAAGTGGCTATTTTCCTGCTTGAAATCAGTCAGTGACACTGAAAATGGTCAATGAGGTGTTTTTGATGGTGGCGAGTTCACCTATAATGATAATGAATCACCCAGAGGTCAAGATGATGTCATAAAATGCTATAACTGGTCAATTTAGCCCTGGAATACCCAAAATTGGCTGTTTTCGAGCATACAAAGTTGCCATTTTCCTACCTTAAATCAGTTAATGCCACTGAGACAGATCCAGTAGAGGTTCCTGAGGATGCTGAGTTCACCTATGATGATAATGAATCACCTAGAGGTCAAGATGACTTCTTAACACGCTATAATTGATCATTTCATCACTCGGATTACAAAAAAAACTTGCCTGAAATTATAGTGCCAAGAAGATGGGTCCATGTACATTGTACAATTGTGCATAATTTTACAAATTAATGAAATATAAATATTGTCTGAACAGTGAAACATTCTATATTTTCAGGAAAACCAACATTTTTGGAGTATAGCAGGGACTATGTTTAGCGAGTCTGTCAATGTACATAATCTGTACATATATGGCAAGGTCTAAGGAGGATCTATATCGTAGAATTAATGTGTAGTCACAATTCCATGACAAGAATAGAAGCTATTGAATAAAATAATTATTTAACATTTTCACTATGTGGTGTTTCAAAAAAGGTATGGTGACATGGACCCACCTCTTTTTGAACAAAAAGTATTAGGGCTAGTCTTCATAAGGATAAAGAAAAGTGGGACTTATCAACACATAGCAAGTTTTTTTTTTTTCATAGTCATAAAACTTTTATCAAGATCACATCATCATGAATAATTGAAATAGCTCTGAGAGATAAAATGAAATACAGAGTAAATTATTGCTCAAATTTATGAAACATAATTAATATGAAGGAAAAAGCAAAGACTAAGTACCATGCAGTCCTATAAACAGCAACTTATTTTCAACAGTGACGTCGTACATAATTATCGAAGTAAAAGTATATCTTGCAGTTCATGATCACCATAATGTTGACGGAAACATAGCTTCCAGGTATTCATTTTGAAGGAAATTTTCTGTAGAATCCAAAAATGTCATTAGTTTTTTTCAATCTTATATATTAATCAAGTTATCGCAAACCGCGATCTTACAGAAACGTAACTTTTCCTGAAAAATTCACAGGAAATATGGTTCTGGAGGCACCCCTAAATATTCATCGATCAAGCTGAAATTTTAGTATCTTATTTTGTGTGGTAAAACACAACTATGGACCGAGGTACAGCTTGATCGGTTGATGTTGGGGCAACTGATGCACCCTACCGCGCGTGCTCGCCTGCTTCAATGGTAGATTGTGCTCAGTCAGGGGCCCATGAGGATACAATTAGGCCTATACATAACAGTTTTCAGTATATCAATTACTTCTCTGTCACTCTTCTTTTACATCTTGCTTAAAGTTAGGTTTGCAGCTCAGGTATTGATTTACATTTTAAGACATAATTGTTCCTGCAATGAGGAACCTTCCCTTCTTTGGATATGTAGATTGTAGAAGTTGCTCATTTGGGGTGTTGGTGCTCATACAAGTAAGCTTTGTTATATATAACTTATAAAAATAACTTATTCTTGTGTAGTTCAGTTATTTTGGGTAAAATTACAATCCATGTAGAATCGTAGATTGTAGAACCTATTAACTCCCTTCCGAGACCTGTGGAAGAGAGTAGACCTAAGTATCTGCAGTACCCTGCCCTGTAACACTCGCCTGTCTCTCTCAAAAATCTCTGCCCTGGCTACCTACCTACAAACCATCTAATATGCATATTTAATACTGTTTACCCATTGTATATACCACCGGTACAATATGTGCCTGCTGCAGGGTGGACTCGTGTCTCCTGTTGGTGACTGTATTAAGAATATGTGTCAGCTCCTATTTGCTAGGGACATATAGTGCTGTATATATATTAGCCTCATATTAGCTGCATCCTGCCTGCCCATGTTGGCTTCTATCCTGGTCTGCTGAATGCACCTCAGATCTAGTGCCTTATTCACCAACATCCTCTCCTCTGGCTCCAGGCATGAGGTGTCAGAAGATCAAAAAGCTCCAGCAGACGATGTATGTATTCCCGGACCGAAATGGCAAGCCATAAGTGTCCATATTCAATCTGCAGAGAGTTGTAATACTCCCATCTAATATGACACCCCCTACAGGTTTATCAAAAAGGGCACCTGGACATATAAATCTGGACATATAAATCTGGATTCGCTTGTAACAGAACCTTCGGAGTTACCATCTGATGAGCACTATTTGTCACCCTCACATATTTTATCTATTTGATGGCATCCACACTGATTAACAAGACACTGATTTATCAATTTGACACTCACCCATGTATGTTGCATTCGGACCAGAGACTTCCTTCGCATTAACTGCTGATGTACATTTTTATGCTAGCCTACATCGGTAACTACTTTACTTTAGAATATCTCATGTTTTCCTTGATCCATGAAGAGTTTTTCATTATCGGACTAACACTTGCTTGTGTCCATCAGTTTGAAGAATGAAGCAAATTTGACACAGTGCTTTGCTTACATTTTGTTTTCAAATTTAGATTTACCGTAGTTTACTAATATTGCACGTACTTTCACTAGATTATTGAAATTACAACATTCCCTCTTTATGCTATCTTCACCCTGCCTTGAGCAAGCTGAGTGACCGACCCAAGAAAAAGTGCCTTGAAAAGATCAGAGAAGCTAATAATCAGAAAAAGTGCCTCGAAAAGATCAGAGAAGCTAATAATCAGAAAAAGTGCCTCGAAAAGATCAGAGAAGCTAATAATCAGAAAAAGTGCCTCGAAAAGATCAGAGAAGCTAATAATCAGAAAAAGTGCCTCAAAAAGATCAGAGAAGCTAATAATCAGAAAAAGTGCCTCCAAAAGATCAAAGATGCTAACAATCAGAAAAAGTGCCTCCAAAAGATCAGAGAAGCTAATAATCAGAAAAAGTGCCTCGAAAAGATCAGAGAAGCTAACAATCAGAAAAAGTGCCTCCAAAAGATCAAAGATGCTAACAATCAGAAAAAGTGCCTCCAAAAGATCAAAGAAGCCAATAATCAGAAAAAGTGCCTCCAAAAGATCAAAGAAGCCAATAATCAGAAAAAGTGCCTCGAAAAGATCAGAGAGCTAATAATCAGAAAAAGTGCCTCAAAGGATCAGAGAAGCTAATAATCAGAAAAAGTGCCTCGAAAAGATCAGAGAGCTAATAATCAGAAAAAGTGCCTCAAAGGATCAGAGAAGCTAATAATCAGAAAAAGAGCCTTGAAAAGATCAGAGAAGCTAATTATCAAATATTTCTGGCCTTAATAACTAATAACCCAACTTGTTGTATACAGAATAAGGCTGTCACATCAAGGCCTTCTACAGTGTGCCACATCAAAGGTCTCTTACAGTGGTCTCACAAAAGGCACACAGTGCCATTCATGATACTAGCGTATGCAGCAGTAGTAAGGTTAGCCCTCAGCTCCACAGTTGCTGAATGGTGTTGACATTAGCTCAAAGCATATTAATCTCATCAGACTGACCATTACTTCCATATAAAGGCAGTAGAGATATCTTTAGCCGGATTTTTCTTTCAAAGCCTCGCTTTACGGTCAAGTCACACCAGCTGTGGATCCTGTGATGTACAGTGTATATCAGACATAATTAGGAAAAGCTGAATGATTCATTTGAAATTCTTTATTCATTGTACAATAAACTTCTGGCTCATATATTTTGTCGGTTAAAATAGCACGTTTTAACTTGGTTCAAAAGAATGGAGAATTGGGAAGTTTTGTAAAGTTGAAATCTTTTAAAATCCTGAAATGATAATGTGGTTGGTAGACTCTATATTCTTTTTTTATTTTGATAATCTCACTCTAAGGAAGATGGATGGATTATTGGGGCTCTACATCCTGTATTTTTGCACTTGGTATGCTTATTAGGACATGAGGAGGACACAGCAATGAGGTGAAGGATGATTGAAACAGTCGTCCAACATAGGCCCAGATGACCCGGAATGAGCTGGATTCAAAACCTGGACCCAGCGATTGGCAGCCCAGCACGCTACCGCTAGACCAACCCTCCCCTCACTCTAAGGAAGACTTACTGACATAGACTCTTTGAAATCCCTAGACATTTTGGTTGATGCCATATAGGCCTATTCAATCCTAATTTTTGCCAAATTTTGCTGAGAATTTTCGTGTGACACAATACTCGATACTAAACACAATGAGGCTTCCACGACAAAGTTTCATCTCTAAAAGGCTAATAAATAATTTAGAAAGAGACTCATCGGTTGATATAAAACTAATTACATGCCTTTATGAAAAGTTATTTGAATCAAGGAAAGAGCCAGGGAAGGGCAGAATCTATTCCTTGAATCTTTACTTGAATCTTGAATGACTTATTGAAAAGCTCTTCGCAGATCTAATCTTCCTTTAGTAGATTGAATCTAGAGTCTACCAACCACATTAAGTAATGAAAGTAGTATACATCAATATCATTATCCTCTTGCTGAGGCTTGCTAGAGCCATTTCTTTGAACGAAATTGCTCTTTTCTGCCACTATACATTCTTGCAATGGGTGTATTATGGTCTGCAAGACCTATTGGCGAGGTACAGGCTGGATACTGCTGGGAATACTGGACCCCCGAGGTTTATGCCATATTATGTCACAGAGAATTGCGTCCTGGGAGTTTGTGATTGCTCATTTATGTCATGCAATGGTATTCTTTTTATATTGGATTTAGTCAGAACTCTATGACAGTCTTGTTTTTGTGTCTGTCTGTCAATCTGTCTATTCAGCTACTATTTCTATATCTATCAACCAGTCTGTTCATCTGCCTATCAAATAAATCTGTTTGATTCTTTATGTCAATCAATTATACTTCTGAACACCAGAGGTTTGCAAATAGTAATAATGCATAATGGCGTAGCCGTTTTGGTTTGACCTTTCGTGAACTCTTCTTTCTCGTTGTGATGGTACCACCATGGTACGCAGTACGACTCATATTTAGCCTATAGTTCTGCCTTCTGATAGGTCAACCTCGTTCTGAGAACACATACTGCATTAAGCCGCACTTAGTGGCAGTTGACCAATCAGAGGTTTCGTGCACACATGTGTACAGAGAAGGACCAATTTACTGTCAAATTCTAAACTGGAAAGTGATCATGAGAGTTGAAATCTTTTGTTCCTTAAATATGCCTGCATGTCTTTCCCTTACATTGCAAATAGCGACAAAGTAGTATAATCCATAATTTATACTCCCATGACCCCCTAACCAGAAATCAGAAATAGCAGACTGCATTAGACTGTCCTTGACCGAAATTAGCCTGCCATTTTGCAATTTCGACAGCATTTGCACATAAGAATGGTACAATGCAGCAGCTCAGATGGACAATTTTTGTTGATTCTGAAATTGAGGTGATTTAAAAGTGGTGCATAAAAACTGAAGTTTGTCACAAAGGGAGAATTGTGTAGGCCTATTATGAACATTTTCGATTAATTCTTTTTAGGCAAATAATTATGGAAACACTGGTAATTGCTTCATAATTTTGTTGAATATCATTTTTGAAACCAGCATAGGTTTCGACTGTTCAGGTTCATTCTTTTCAGTTGTGTCAGAACTGCATTGCACAACACTTTACAGGCACATTTTGCATGGATTTACTGTGTTACCACATGAATCAGCTGCAATTTAAAGATATTCTTTTCGAGAAGACCCTGTTGACTACTTCCTGTTGAACACCTGGATTGTGTGACAGTTGGTTTACCCCCAAGGACAACAAGGAGAACCAAGAGAGAACCAAGAGAGAACTATTGGAGCCTTAAGCACATGTTTTACCATCTGGTCTTGCTTTAGCCGCCTGGAGTTTGCATGTTCTGAAGCTGTTACACTCTCCAGGGGAAAATTGCTCAATTATTTGTTGTTGGTGTTCATCGCTAACCTCCTGTAAACCACTCGTGCAGACCCCTCGAACCATGGTGAATTGCACACAACATTGTGTGAGAGCAAAAATTGAAGTATTAATGGCATGTGCAAACTTGAAATGGTGTTCTGTGTTTTGAATTGCTTAAAAAAATGCCTCTAGTAATTGTCTCATTGTGTGTGTTTGTAAAATAATCTGTGTTCTGCAATGTACAGGGTGGGGAACCAAAATTTTCCATGAACTTCCTTGTGCTAAGAAAGCATCTCACATCAACAGGAAAATTGTGAAAACAATACAGCATAATCATTAAGGTATCAGCCATACCTGTGGAAGGTTAGAATGAGCTGTGATAAAAAATGACTCCACAGGAGACAAAAAGGAAGAGGTGGTCAGATTTGCTTCAGTGCCAAATGGACTAAAAAACAATCACTGACATAGTCAGAGTGACCTCACAACTGGAATACAATATCATGAAGGCAATCAATGATGGGAACGAATAAGAGGGAAGTCTGGGAGTTTCTGGAGAGAATTAAAAGAGGAATGGAGCATTCCTGGAGTCACTGACGACAAAACTGACAAGGTACCTGCAACCTCCATAAGAGAGGTGGTTGAAGAGCTTCAAATGGACCTCAAGGCTGCCAGAGCGGCTATGCAAAATGATTTTGGCCTGAAATCATATGTCAGGACCCCAAAGACACCATACGGCCTATTCTATGAAGCCAGAAGATAGAAATGGTGAAAAAATGATGGGCTAGATTAGGAAACATAGCTCGATATTCAATTTTTTTTTCAAACTATAAACGTTTGGTTGTGGATTCTATTGTCAACAAAAGAAATGGCAAATTCTATATAAAATCAATAGAAGATGTCGATGGGACATGCAGGGCAAAGTATCCAGCTCAGGCAATGGTTTCGGGAGTCATGACTTCAGATAGAAAAATTATGCTTTATTCCTTTTTCATGCGAGTAAAGGGGGACGGACCTGATGCATACTAATAGGTCCTGTGATGTCAATTTTTTGCCATGGCTGGATGTGAATTACCCCAATGGCATTTATAGGCAGACTCAGGATGGTTCCCCATGCCTTATGGCCAAGAAAGTTCAGGATTTCCACTTAAAGAAATTTCGGAGATTTCTGGGCGGCCAACTTCTGGCCCTTCTCCAGCTCGGACCTTAATTCCCCTTACTTTTCCGTGTGGGGCATCTTAGAATAGTTGGTCAACAAGACCTGTCACCCCGATGTTGTTGTCCTCCTTACTGTCTTCTTGGCTCACGGCCTCAAAATATGAAGGCGCTTTTTTTCAAAGCATCACCAAGTTTAGACGGCCATATTGAATTTTTGATTGGAGATAATAAAAGTCAAACTTCACAAAAAGGATCCTTTTTGTCTTGTTTCTAAGGCCTGAAAATATGAATTTGTTATGACTTAGTAAAACCTTTCATTTCGACTGAAGTTTGAAAGATTCCAAATTTTGAAAAATTTGCTTCCTCACCCTGTAATTGGGTCATATATTCTGTTTCTAATGCTACTAGCAAGTGCAGCTTGTTGGAGTAATCTGAAATAGTTCTGTCTCATGTTAATTATAACACGTATCAGTGATTTCTATAGCACCTACTCCAGTATATACTGCTCAGAAGCATTACGTCTTGAAGAAATCAGAAGTAACAGTATACACTCAACTTCTTTGGTGTAATGGTAATTGTTTTCCTTCAATGACATTGGCATGCCAGGGTATGATCCTGGGCTAGTTCCTTCTGTGGACTTTATAGAGCAATTACAATTTTATGGCTATTGGGCTGCTGCACGCAAGGTCCTTCAGCTATCTTCACTTGCTCTACAGATGCATAAATACTGAACATAAACCCGGCACTCCCTTTAATCACCACTGATTTACAACCGTTTGCTTGAAACATCAAGACTGATGAGGCACTATAAGAAGTTACCCGCTTAGGGATGCCTCTATGAGCCTAATCAGATAAAATTGCTCCGTTATCCACTTTGATGTTTAGGTAATGTGTTCAGGGAATGAGTCCACTGGTTCTTTGTAGTAGCATGACTTAGCCCCTGAGCTAATTAGCACCAATTAGTTGTAAGGAGATTGTAGGACATTGTAGGGGTATGTAGGACAGAGGACTTTAGGAAATACTACATAATTAATGGGTGACTATAACAACAAATCTCTGACAATAGCAGATCCATCATTTAGTCAATGATCTACATGTATTACAGAGACAACATGAATGATTGAACATAGCAGAGACCCTTTAATACAATGAACATTCAATGAAATATTACTACAAAATTACTAATGGTGTTGATACTGCTATCAACTAACTCCCTCACAAATAACTTTCATAAACATACAGCCAAACAACTCCATCAGAGAAAATTAATTACAACATAACATAAATCTGACAGATTTTTTAAATCACACTGTGTCGTCTGTAATTGGAATAATATTTCAAACTAATTGTGAATAAAATTAGTCGTCAAAGAGAATTTTATGGCTTTTCATATTAAGTTGCTAATTTATGTAATGGAGCGATTCCAAATCATTTTGGACAACATAAATCAAAGACTGATTATCATTGATACATCAGTAAGGCCTATCTGAAAGCAAGGCAAGACTATATCAAACTAAACTGGATGTGAAAACAAAAGTTGAAACCTTTTGTGCCTTTAGACAGGCTTGTAAACATAACATGACTCTCTTCTGAATTACAACTTGAAATAGCTGCAAAGAGGTATAATCAGATAATAGATAATGTTTTGTCCATGACCGGGTAACAAATATCATATTTGGCTGTCTATTGCATTAGATTCTATTTGTCCTTGACCGAAATAATTCGGAACTTACTCTGCCATTAGGCCTATGCTATTACAGCATTTGGAAATAAGAATAGTAGTAGTGTAGCAGCTCACATGGAACATTTCTGTTGAATTGGACAATGAGGGGACTTCTATGAAGATTCATTTACAAACAAGAACAGGTTTTAATTGTTGTGCATGAACTGCATAGCACAACATTTATAGGCACATTTAGAATGAATTTAGTGTTATTACCTCATTTATAAACCAGCAACAATTTAAAGATCCTTTTTAAGAAGACCCTGTTGACTACTTCCGTTGAACCCAAGGATTGTGTGATGGTAGAATTATCCAAATGACAACAAGGAGAACCAAGAGACGACAAAGAGAGAACTGTCGGCCCTTAAGTACACATTTTACCATCTGGTCTTGCTTCAGCCGCCCGGAGTTTGCATGTTCTGAAGCTGTTACACACACCAGGGGATAATTGCTCAATTATTTGTTGTCGGTGTTCATCGCTAACCTCCTGTAAACCACTCATGCAGACCCCTCGAACCATGCTGAATTGCACACAACATTGTGTGAGAGCAAAAATTGAAGTTTTAATTGCAAGAACAAACTTGAAATGGTGTTCTGTGTTTTGAATTACTTCAAAAATGCCTCTTGTAATTGTCTCATTGTGTGTTTTAAAAAGCAATCTGTGCTGTGCAATGTAATTGGGTCATATATTCTGTTTCTAATTCTACTAGCAAGTGCAGCTTGTGGGAGTAATCTGAAAACAAATAAATCAGGAATGATGCCAGGTTGCTCACTCAAGATGCCTTGAGCTATAGATCCCTAATTTTAAGGAAACTTCATAACCATCAAACAGGTGTGACCGGAAAATGTTGTACATTTCTTCATTGTTCTTATCACGAAACAATCGCCATTTGTGTCGTCATTAGTTTTTATGCCAAATTTCCCTGACCAAGATCAGATTTCCCTGACTTTTTGCAAAATCACACATTTCCCTAACTAATCTCAAAGTTCCCTGACTTTTCCCTGACCTTGAATTTCCCTGAATTTTCCCTGAATAGTGGCAACCCTGAAAAGTATACATCCAACTTCTTTGGTGTAATGATAATTGTTTTCCTTCCATGACATTGGCAAGCCAGGGTGTCATACTGGGCTGGTTCCTTCTGTGAACTTTATAGAGAAATTAAAATATGAAGTTGATTAGGTTGTTCCATTGTGCTTCAACCATCTTCACTTGCTCCGTAGTTGCATAAACGCTGAACATAAATCCACCGACCCCTCTAATCACCACTGATTTACAACCGTTTGCTTGATACATCAAGACTGATGAGGCACTATAAGAAGTTACCCGCTTGGGGATGCCTCTTTGAGCCTAATCAGATAAAAGTGCTCCGTTATCCACTTTGATGCTTAGGTAATGTGTTCAGGGAATGAGTCCACTGGTTCTTTGTAGTAGCATGACTTAGCCCCTAAGCTAATTAGCGCCAATTAGTTGTAAGAAGATTGTAGGACATTGTAGGGGTATGTAGGACAGAGGACTTTAGGAAATACTACATAATTAATGGGTGACTATAACAACAAATCTCCGACAATAGCAGATAGAAATGTCATTTAGTCAATGATCTACATGTATTACAGAGACAACATGAACGATTGAACATAGCAGAGACCCTTTAACATGTTTAATACAATGAACATTCAATGAAATATTACTACGAAATTACTGACGGTGTTGATACTGCTATCAACTAACTCCCTTACAAATAACTTTCATAAACATACAGCCAAACAACTCCATCAGATAACATTAATTACAACAGAAAGTAATCTGACAGATTTTAGAAATCACATTGTGTTGGCTGTAATTGGAATAATATTTCACACTAATTGTGAACAAAATTTGTTGGCAAAAAGAATTGTATGGCTTTTTCATATTATGTTCCTAATTGATGTAATGGCGCGATTCCAAATCATTTTTGGCAACATTAATCAAAGTTTGATTGTCAATGATACATCACAGCAGGTCTTATCCAGTATTCCAAACAATAAAAGATCCATTATCACTGTGCACTAACGAGGGGGGTACCCTCGCCATCAGGGCAGCCATTACAACACTCGATTCAAAGTAATTTTCTGTCATCCTGAGGTTATTTCGTCAAATCCAAATCCTATATTTATCAGACAGGTAGTTTTGATGTTAAACTAACCATTGGGCAAGCAATCCACGTGCTACAGATCACAGAATTATCAGATTTTGGATTTGAAATACATCGTAAGGGCGAGGGTAACCACTAAAGCCTCTCGAGGGTAACACCATTTGCAATAATTGTCATGGTGAGGGTACCACCTGAAATGACGGCTCTATAAATATTTCGTTTTTGTTGTTACAGCAATTCAATTAGTATGAGTTTCTGTAATATGGAAGAAAATCGTAGCAAATGCAGTTCATCTGATTGGTTGAGGGACTGAATTACATTGCATAAAACTAATTTGAATACCATAAAACCGTATATGGAGTGGTGTGACATGTTTGGTGGTGTAAGTTTTTTCCTGCTAATCTTACCACTGACTAAACTCAGCTGTTCACTGAAGCCGAATTGTTATTTTTCATGGTTGCCTACGTTCAACATAGTGATTTAGAGGACATTTTATTGTACATGGACCAATCAGACAGGCTCAAAATGCTAGACAGTGATAAAACTATCCATAGCAACTCATATTATGTACTAAGTGAATCTGCTGTGCTGTAAGCCATTGTTTAAGTGTGATAAGACTGGTAAGAAAGACATACAAGAAAAACATAGATAGATAGATAGATAGATAGATAGATAGATAGATAGATAGATAGATAGATAGATAGATAGATAGATAGATAGATAGATAGATAGATAGACACTAGCTATCACAGTTACATACATACATACATACATACCATACATACATACAGAGGCACATGGATGGCCATTTCGGCGGGGGGGGGGGGGTCCTGTCACTATTTTGCTCTGATTTTTTTAACATGTTATGAATGTGACCGGGTAGTTATCTGCCCTGATTTTGGTTAGAATTTGCTCTGACTTGCTATTTGCTGCAGCCCCCTGGCCCCCACGGATTGCACCTATGGATAGACAGATAGAGCAATATAGATAGATAGATAGATAGATAGATAGATAGATAGATAGATAGATAGATAGATAGATAGATAGATAGACAGATATATGATTACTTAATCTGACTCTTTAATTTTCATTCAGTTTATCAGTCATGTTTCTCTCAATTTACTTTCATTAATAATATTGAGGCAGATCCCATTTTGATTTTACAATAGGCCTACCACCCATCAGCTCATCTGTGTTTGGTCATCACAATTTTATAGGCCACAGTGGCGTAACTAGGTGGTCTCAAGTGGGGAGGCACCTGGGGGGCACATGTTCAATATGGGGAGGGGCACGTGCTCGTGGGAGCACATACCCCTCCCCATAAAAAACATGCAAAATAGACCCAAATACAGGCAGAAGCCATAATCACTTTTAGAAAGTTTCACTGTGGATGGTATTACTTTGAAGAAGGGCACTTTGAACTCTCTTGGATTTGAAAACTGTAGAGTGACTCATGTCCTCTCTGTCTGTGAGCAACTCCTCCACCATCTAAGCAAACATACATATAGAAACATAAACTGTGAAACTAAATTTGTGGTTATGTGCCATGCTAATTAAGCTAATTAAGGATTATAAGAAAAAGTTTGACTCTCAGTTTAATGAATGTGACAGTCAGATTTTAGAGTTGGGAGGTTTAATAACGGTTTTAGCAATGGTGAACTTTTTACTTTTTCAAAGCTTTATGTGGGTCTCACTGTGTATATAGTCATCTAACTAACTTGTTTTTATATATATATACAAATTCATGTAGTTAAAGCAACAATTTGAGACTTCCACAGTGGGGCAATACAGTGCAATGGGCGATTTTTACCTTACCTGTGAGTGAGAGTTGGTCAATTAATTTATTTTCCTATATTGATAGGGCATGCGATCATGTTCTTGATTGGAATCCCTGATTGCTAACTTCTGAATTGCGATCATGTGTCAGCACGTAACATGCTGTTATCTTCACAACAAAGAGCAAATTAATTAGCTGATTCATTGGCTTTTTCTTACTCTGTACCCATTTGTTTTTATTTGTAGATATATTCCAAAATATGTTAAATACACATTGTACTAACTTCCACAGTTGGGTAAGCCTATTATTGTGCAACTGTTTTCTTGTTAGGGGTTAATTAATTTTAAGATTCTCCTTTATTGACAGGGAATTGCAATTGTGTTCTTGATTGGAGTTCCTGATTGGTATAATTACTTCAGAAGTGCAATCATGTGTCAGTACATGATGTTGTCTATTGATAAGCTGATTCATTGCTTTTTCTTCAAGGCTGTTTGCTCAGATTGCTCAGCCAATATCTTGCATTACCCTCGCCAATCCCTTTTTTGGTGGTTACCCTCGCCAACCGGAAGTGACCCTCGCCCAAAACCTGCAGTACCCTCGCCACTTCCGGGTTGGTACCCTCGCCATTTAGGTTGGTACCCTCGCCATTTTTAGGTTGGTACCCTCGCCATTTAGGTTGGTACCCTCGCCAAATTGCTGGTACCCTCGCCCTGCCATTTTTCGTTTTTTGTGGTACCCTCACCTCGAGTGAATTTGAATTTCATAAATATCTTATTTCATCTTGCATGTTTGGGTCTGGCACTTGGCACTGATTCATTCCACAAGCCATTTAACCTATCTCAACAATTGGAAGACCTCCACACCCCTCAAATTTTTTGTAATATCACTTTGAAATCACGAAGTGAGATGTGTAATGGCTGCTCTGATGGCGAGGGTACCCCCCTCGTTAGTGCACAGTGATTATAACTGAAAGCGAGGTTCAACCAGAAATCTTATTCCGCCACGGGACTATCTATATATATATTGCATAAATTCAATCCTGTCAGTAATACAGCTCACTCTCAGTTTGCATAAGACAAGCTTTTAAACAGCCATTGAAACGAGTGGTTGTAGGCCTAGGCCTATTTTGGCCGAGTGACAATATATTTCATCTTATATATTTTCAATGTCATATATATATATATACTTTGTTATATATACATGTATGTAGGATAAGGTCCTTGAATTGGATATTTCCAGTTGTCTCCCTGGAGTCTTGCATATTAAATGCCACAGACTATCCAGAGATGCCATGGTTTGATCATCTTTTAAAACCCTTTGGCCTGGCAAGATGTAACTTTCCAAAATGTCTAGAATTCAGGTTTCCAACTCAAGGAATCTTAGTCTTCACTACGTAAGAGTACATATGCTACATGATTTTCAACTGAAAAACAACACTCAACAGTTTGGAAGAAGAAAAAACAAACATAAAAGGTTACTTACATTTCTTGCCTTTTTGTCCTCGCGACTCCGCGTCTGCGGACTGGACATGTGTTCCTTCATGTCCTGAAATTCATCAAAGACATAAACTGATTGTGACGTCATCTTGGAAGGTCAAAGGACAACAGTATTCCAATGTCAAAGGTCAAGGTCACAGGGCAAGGTCACTTGCCAGGGTCACGTGTCAATGTCATAGAAAAACGTAACGTCTTTGCGTCATGATAACGATTCTAATCCACGTTGGTGAAGTTTGGTGAAATGTAAAACGGTCTCCATAGTGAATGTGGCAATTGTGGTATTTGTCAAAAAGTAGAAGTAAAATCACGCGTAATCCTCAGTTATTAATCCTCTGGGTATTAGTACTGGATTTCATATGTCACATGTCACATCTGAATTATTGAAAAGCAAAGACATATTAATATTCAGGAAATCAATCCAAAATGGCACTCAACATATTACATAGGTATTTCTAAATCTGCTTATAGGGAGTGATATATATCCAATTTCATTTGTATGCCTTTTTAAAACCAGAACACACATGCAGAGGCAAATAGAAATTCAAGAAATAGAACTGTTAGTGTAATACGTAAATTCAATCATATGAAAAAAGTTATGAGATCATGAGTGATATTAACTTGAACATATTAAGATGACACCTACATGTACACAAAATGCATTTAGCACAAATTGGTGACACAACCTCAGTCACTAGCCCTACTGGAAAACAACATCTCGAATTTTATTACACAGTTTCAAAACAAACCAAACAGTGGCAGGAACCAAATTTAGAAAATGTGATGTCGTTCCAAAATCGAATGTTCTGAAAATCTGATATTCTAAAAATCAAATGTTGTGGAAATCAGACACTCTCAACAAGTAGTATTCCAGTTTCACCTCAACAACTGAGCAGTCTGAGCTACACTAGCCAATTCACTTGACGGTAAATCCTATTACAATTTAGGATTACGAAGGCTGCTTGGAAAGAGGGGAAAGAATCTTCGATCGGATTTATGGAACTGATAGAATTGATGCTTCCCTTTCGATTTACTGCAGATTTGCCACAAACTTGTAACAAATTTGTAACAAATTTGTCACCAATCCGTTACAGATCTGCTATCGATTTTCACAACTCCTCGGAGCTCTCGGAAGTCACAATAATTCCGCTTCAAGATGACATTTAATTTGTAGCATCTCTGAGCATCGCAGTCCATGCATCAAATGTAGTGCTTCTTGCCAAGGAAATATCCCATTGAATATCTCTGGAAAATATTTTGGATACGGTAATCACTGTGTCTAGTTCTAATATTAAATTATATGGCTTCCTAATTACTGGGTTCATTTTCAGTCTGCGGAGATGAATTTCAAACGTTGATTCTAAAGTAAAACATCCACCATCGAAGAAACCATATCAAAACCGTAAGAGATACTATTTCAGTTTCAATTACTTTCTGATTCATTGAGGCGTCATCGTGTAGGCGTGTACTGACATTACGGCAAGTTGTATTTATTTGTCTATCTATCTATCTATCTATCTATCTATCTATCTATCTATCTATCTACCATATCTGTCTATTCATCTATCCATCTATCTGTCTATCTGTCGATCTATCTATCTATCTATCTATCTATCTATCTACCTATCTATCTGTCTATCTATCTATCTATCAGTTAGTATTGATCGAACTGTTCGCAAAGTATTTTGTAATCAAAATGCAGAAAAGAAGTGTTCATGAATAGACCTAACCGCACTTTAACTGTTCACGAAAGGCGTACAGAGAGTTTTTTGCAGCAACTATGTCTTGCAAATATCCAGTTTTACATAAATCTGCTATTCAAATGGAGGCCCTTGGACTGTCCCGGAAAAGCTCTACGCGAGCAGTCCACGATGACTAGGGCCTATAGCTCAAGATGAGTAGCTGAGGATGAGGGACTCTGGGGGGATCCTAACATCGAATAATTCAATTAGGGGGCAGCACAGGAGCTGCAGGAAGTCCAAAAGGAACTCCAGGAGGAGCTCCAGGAGGGATGCAAAGGAAGACCGGAATGTTTGGCTAAGTTACACACCCCCTTCTGGCAAACAGAGCTGACCTCGGGTTCACCGCAAAAGGAGGCATTTAGGGAGTCCTAATATGGTCAATAGGGTCAACGGAATATCCCTGGGGACCAGATTCCGCGTTGCTAGGCACTGCTCAGTGTGGAACAAAGACGGCTAATCAGGTTACAAAGTCCGAAATATCTTATTTGGTGATTTCGTTTAGAACCCCGTTGTAGTAGACCAAATAACGACCCAAAGCAGGGAGATGGGGACATCTACAGATAGAGATGTGGTTAAGATATGGAGACATGGCGAGCGACAAGTTAGATGGGGATAAAATGGGGATATCCGAAAGTGAGGATATATAAAGTAATATATGTAAAACGGTCTCCATCGTGAAAATGGCAATTTTTGTATTTGTAAATATATAGTACAATCACGAGTAATCCTCAGTTTTTAATCCTCTGTGTATTAACACTGCATTTCATATGTCACATGTGAATTATTGAAAAGCAAAGACATATTAATATTCAGGAAATCAATCCAAAATGGCACTCAACATATTACATATATTATTTCTAAATCTGCTTATAGGGAGTGATATATCCAATTTCATTTGTATGCCTTTTTAAAATCAGGACACATTTACGGAGGCAAATAGAAATTCAAGAAATAGAACTGCTAGTGTAATAGGTAAATTCAATCATATGGAAAAAGTTATGAGGTCATGAGATATATATAATTATATATACTTGAACATAAGATGACACCTTGGATAAAATTAATTTGGCACAAAATGATATCACAACCTCAGTCACTATAGGCCTACTGGAAAACTAAATCTAAATTGTTTTGGCCTAAGGCAGTTCCAAAATAAACCACACATTAGCAGAGAACAAACTTAGAAATCAGATGTCGTTCCAAAATCGAATGTTCTGAAAATCAGATATTCTACAAATCAGATGTTGTGGAAATCAGACACTCTCAACAAGTAGTATTCCAGTTTCACCTCAACTGAGCAGTCCGAGCGACACTAGCCATTTCAGTTTACGGTAAATCCTATTACAATTTAGGCTTACGAAGGCTGCTTGTAAAGAGGGAAAGAATCTTCGATCGGATTTATGGAACTGATAGAATTGACGCTTCCCTTTCGATTTACCAAAGATTTGCCACAAACTTGTAACAAATTTGTAACAAATTTGTCACCGATCCGTTACAGATCTGCTATCGATTTTCACAACTCTTCGGATCGCTCGGAAGTCACAATAATTCTGCTTCGAGATGACATTTAATTTGTAGCATCTCTGAGCATCGCAGTCCATGCATCAAATGTAGTGCTTCATGCCAAGGAAATATCCCATTGGCAATACCTCAGTGAATATTTTGGATACCGCAATCACTGTGTCTAGTATTAATATTAAATCATATGGCTGCCTAATTACCGCGTTCATTTTCAGTCTGCGGAGATGAATCTAAAGCGTAGATTCTAGAGTAAAACATCCACCAACGAAGAAACCATATCATCCAGTAAGAGATACTATTTCAGTTTCAATTACTTTCTGATTAATTGAGGCGTCATTGTGTAGGCGTGTACCGACATCACAGCGAGTTGATTTCTATCTATCTATCTATCTATCTATCTATCTATCTATCAATATCTATCTATCTATCAATATATATCTATCTATCTATCAATATCTATCTATCTATCTATCTATCTTTCTATCTATCTGTCTATCTATCTATCTATCTGTCTATCTATCTATCTGTCTATCTAGGCTACCACGTCTCTTCTTCCTCTCCTCTCCTCCAAAATTTATCAAAACATTCATTCCCTCCAAAATTCTATCAATCTATATATATCTATCTATCTTTCTAGCTAGATCTATCTATCCATCAATCAATAATTAATGGTTTTATTCAGAGTCTCAAGACATCTGCTGTTGAAATAGAGGACCAAGTCAGTATGGTGTGTACTGATCGAACTATTTGCGTAGTATTTTGTAATTAAAATGCAGAAAAAGAAATGTTCATGAGTAGAACTAACAGCACTTTAACTGTTCACAAAAGGCATACAGAAAGTTTTTTGCAGCAACTAAGTCTTGCCAATCTCCAGTTTTACATAAATCTGCTATTCAAATGGAGGCCCTTGGACTTTTGCAGAAGAGCTCAACGCGAGCAGTCCAAGATGACTAGGGCCTATAGCTCAAGATGAGTAGCTGAGGATGAGGGACTCTGGGGGGATCCTAACATCGAATAATTCAATTAGGGGGCAGCACAGGAGCTGCAGGAAGTCCAAAAGGAACACCAGGAGGAGCTCCAGAAGGGATGTAAAGGAAGACCGGAATGTTTGGCTAAGTTACACACCCCCTTCTGGCAAACAGAGCTGACCTCGGGTTCACCGCAAAAGGAGGCATTTAGGGAGTCCTAATATGGTCAATAGGGTCAACGGAATATCCCTGGGGACCAGATTCTGCGTTGCTAGGCACTGCTCAGTGTGGAACAAAGACGGCTAATCAGGTTACAAAGTCCGAAATATCTTATTTGGTGATTTCGTTTAGAATCCCGTTGTAGTAGCCCAAATAAGGACCCAAAGCATGGACGCGGGGACATCTATAGATGGAGACATATAAGGCAAGATGGAGACATGGCGACAAGGGGATGTGGGGAAGCCGGGGATGTCGCGATGTGGGGACATGTGAATGTGAGGATATATAAAGTAATATGAGGACACATATGATACTAGGACATAGGATTGTGGGGACATAGGAAAACGGTACTGTGGGGAAGTGGAGACCACTGAACTGTAGTGTATTTATAGTTCAATTGTGGAGACTACAATACAGGGCAACAAGACACTGACGTGGGCAACAATGTAATACCTAATGACTCTATGAAAGCAGGGGCATGTGACACAAACTTTCTGGAGGATATTTAGGCAGAACTATACCAAAGGGAATACTGGCCTACCTCATATGATAGTGCAACTTAATTAACCTGAAGTCACTCACATGAAGAAACTTTCCCATGAAATTACTCATCTTAGGAAAATTACAGTGCAAACACTATAGAAAAAGGCTGCAACAAATGCAATGCATTACAACAAGCGCAACATCTTCTGAAGGTCATTTGCTGGGGGGGGGGGGGGTGGAGTTTTCCACTAGACTGTTCTAAAAGGATTTTTAGGCCTATGCCTGAAGTTACTGATATGCCTGAAATTACTCAGACGAAGAAACATCCACATGAAAGTACTAATTTTAGGAAATTTAGAGTGTACACATTAGAACAAGCCATGACAATGAGTATAACATCTTCTGGAGGTTATCTGCTTGGGCAGTTCTCCAGAATAGCTAAAAGGACTTCCAAAGTGCATATTAGTGGAAATCTATTGCACAATATTATGTCTCCTAACTTTGATGTGACATTTATAATAGCAGCGAAGTGCCTGTCACTCAACACACTCCCACAAATCTGTGACAAGAATACGAATGAGTCTTGTGAATAAAAAAGCAAGAAAAAGACAACTCATAATTCTATGGAAGTCCATAACCAACACATTTGACAGTGACAACCTCAATGAAGCCAATTTTCACCCTTAAGAATTCCAATAACTCAAAATAACCTGACTAAATGGAAAGGGAAGATGTGTTAAAAAGGAAAACACTTCTGATGCATTTTGTCCCATTCACAACTTATGTTGGTTGTATAGAGCCATTAACCAAAAATATATCAATATATGGAGTATCCAAACTCTATACATGGAATATTTAGTCCCACACAAGTACCAGAAGAAGTACTTAGCTCAAGCAGTTATTGGGTCCCTTACTATAAGCTTACAACCAACCATTTAACTTTAATTCATACTTCGAAGTTCTGTCAACTTCATAAGCCTATATGTAGCTATATAGATTTAAAGAATACAACATTATGCATATTATATGTATAGCTTCCACATTACACAAAGAGATCAATATATTGAGGTATTTTGAAAGTACCAAGTTTGAAAGATATAAACTTGCTATGCAGAAGGCAATATCGATGCGTTGTTCAGTGCTTCAGCAAATTCTAAAAAAGGAAATGCTATTCATTCCCAGGGTCCCAGATTCCCGGTCATCCTATCACCCGAGACGCCCAGATATTGGGAAGGATGCCCAGATTTTGAGAAGGACCACCAGATTTTGTACAATTAAACAATTATCTGGGCTTCCGCAATGTGTGGAAGGACGCCCAAGACCTGATAATCCAATTTGGACTGTAATGGCAATTCATCTGTAACTGCACTTTCCAACAGCTTAAATTACATTGTGTCATAAATAATAAATAATCTTAGAATATAGGGAAAAAACATTGTATTGACCAATGACCATTATAGTTACAGTTATGAACCTGAGGAATCAGGACAAACTGAACACCGATCACAGATACGGTGCTGGCGGTACAAACATTGAGCTAGATAACAGATACCTTTGTTCCTGAAACATAATTTATTGTACATTGTACTCAAATTCCTGGAGACAAAGATTGGACTAATCTTCTTCAGGACAAATCACAACAGATAAAAGGAGACATGCTGGCGACAGACAATCCAAACGAATCGTTTTGGATTTCGCGAATGTCGTGAGGCCTTTCAAAAGAGGACATTTTTGAGAGCAATACAAAAACAATGACATGAAAGTCAGGTCTGCCAGAGTCTAGCAGACAGTTCTATTGGTCCACAGGGAAGAAACTAAGTACCATAAGTCTATGAGGATGTGTAACAGGACAAGGGGTGCATGACAAGTGTTACAACTTCTTTCGCTCGGTATTTTTGTGTCCTTGTAACTTTGTTGTATTTTGTATCTTTGCAGTATATTTTTTTTGTCCTTTGCTATCTCGCTTTGGTCTTCTATAGATTCACAGAGTCAGTCCCCAAGATATAATCTGATTGGCCACAAGCAATTCCTGAGATGAAAAGGCATTCATGAAAGTTTGCGAGACATTTTGTGAGAGCATCTAGTTTCTGGCTTTCTTACTCGACGTGGTATCAAGTATCTCTCTCTATCACTTCATGGTGTACTCCATTTTTAAAAAGTGATCTGTCTGTCTATCACTCCATCTACATGATCTATCTAATGATCTGCCTATCTATCAGTCTAACTATCATTTATCTAAATCAATCAATCACCTATCTATCTATCTATGATAAGTACCTATGTATAGTATCTATGTATAGTATCTATGTATAGTATCTATGCATAGTATCTATGTATAGTACCAATGTATAGTATCAATGTATAGTATCTATGTATCTATGTATCTATGTAACTATCTATGTATCTATGTATCTATCTGTCTATCTTTACATTTGAGTATAAGAAAGCTGAGACGACTGACTCAAGAAACCAGTAGCAAAACTTGGGGTCCATGTGAAACCAGAAAGCCAGTTATCTCTCCAATAAAATTCCAGTGAAATTTGAACAATTTTCTCTTCATCCAGTATATATACAAGTCCACTGCAGTATGTCCCATGTAGCTCCAAGGCTGCTCTCCAATCTCCACTGTAATTTAGGCTTCCTGGTTACCCTGAAAATCCTCCTTGACACTAATCACTCCCTGGAGAAGTTATTTTAAACTTGTGATTAACCCGCTGATGAAAAAGATTACATTTGCTCCATCCTATATGCTTGGCATCTACAGAGGCCAAATGCTACCATAAAGAACTACTCCAAAAGAATGGGCTTTTGTAAATGACTTCAGTTGAGAGTAATACAGACTACTGTATACACATTGTACTTTATTATAGACTTGGAACCTAGGTCAGTTATGAGTTATGTGGTAGTGGCTTCCACCCTCTGGGGGACACGGGTTCAATTCCAGGCCTTGGGCAACCTGTGTTATAGACAAATTATATTCAATCCTGTGCCAAGAGCGTGAAACCAAAGTGGGCACCTTAGCTCATTTCTGTGGTCCCCGCTTGTCCAATTCAGTCACACAGAAGTTACTAACTTTTCGACATTTGTATTTAGATTACATACGACATAATAACAAAATTACTGAATATGTGGCCTACCCAAGCACTACTTAGTCTAATGCAAGACCCGTACAACATTGAATTAGTAATATATATCTATATCATTATAATTAATAAAATAGCAATATGAATTAATGAATTTGTTACTACATATCACTCCTTTAATGTTTCAAACAAAGTTATGACCTACGGGCTAGATAATGCCAACCATTATTTTAATTAAGTGATTGAATGATTCAGAAGGCATAGAGGGCAAATCTTTTCACTCTGAAATATAACCAGGAAACATCTGTTCATAAAGGCCTCTATCATATATATATATATATATATACAGCTTTAAATGACTCATTGTGAAAGATACAGTTCAATTAAAATCACCCAAGGTCTATAGCTTATTGCAGAGCTATGTAATTAGCCATAGGGGAATCTTTTTAATGATGTTTAAATTTCAAGGACCAGAAATGACAAATTTCATTTGCAAGCTGTGTACTATAAAGTAATGGAATATATATTCATGTTGTCTGGTCTTCTGTCGAAGGCCTTGAACAAGAAAAATAGAGCATAGCGGCATAGTTTGATATGATTTATACATGAGATATTTCTATCATTGCTATAAATCATAACAAAAAAGGTGTGTTTGCACATTCATAGTGACAATTCAAAGAACTTGACAGGCTTGGCATCTTGTATTATAGAACTGATTAGGCTTAGCAGGACAGGCATGGACCATGGTAATGAGGTGAGGTACACTCTTGGCACAGGATGAAACTTCTGCCTAACATGGGTTGCCCAGATCGAGATTCCATCCCGATCACAGGCGTCAAGTCAAGCATTCTACCAGAGCTTGGCTGCGTTGAACCTATCATTGGCAAGAATTAGGCCATTTCAGCTCTGAAACATTATCAAATAGATTAAATTGGGAACCAAAGCTCACAATATAAAATCTACATTTGCTCTGTGAGTTCATATCACTGATGCTACCTCTGGAAATACATCTTGGAATACTTCTGGGAATACTTAAAAGTCTTCAATAACCGCCTATTGTTCATCTGGATCATTCTTTATTAATCCTTAACCAACAGCACTGGTGGTAATATTCAATTCAGGGACTTAATGAATTTCACATTTTTTGGCAAGAAGTTGTGATTTTGCTGAGTACTTCATGAATAATATATGTGTACAAATTAAATGGCATAGGCTTCATTAAAAAACAACAACATATATGTACCAATTACCAAGTTAAATGAGCTTTGGCATATTATATAGCCTATATCACAAGCAAGTTATAAAGGAACTTGTCTTTAAACACAGTAGAATGCACAAACAAGTTAGAAAGACAAATAGGACTTAAAGAAGACTTTGCAATATTCAAGAAGTATTTACATCCCAACAAGACTTAAATAAGACTGGACTGAGTAGAATTCAACAAGTATTTACATTTTCACAGTCTAGCTAAAGAAATAAGCAACAGGAAGACAAAGTCAATTTGAAATTCCATTCACTTCCCATCTTCAAGGCTAAATGCCAAAGTGAGAAGGATGGGGGAGTGTATTTCCTACAGTTACTGGCCATGCCGAGGTTTATTTGGCTGATATAGTCTATCTGGAGGTCATTGGTGGAAGGATAAAGAACTCTTAAAGTTGGGCAAGATGTCTTGGTTGGGTGATCTAACTGCGTGGTTGGTTGGTATTGCGATTTGCTGGTTTGTTGGCTGGTTAGATGGTTGACGATTTTAATCACAGACACAACATCACATCATGTTTACCATGAAATGCACAATATTTCACGTTTTAATGCAATGACACAAGTTACATCATGTTTTAGTGCAATGAAACTATATAAAATCTTGTTTTAATGCAATGACGCAATATTACATCATGTTTTAATGCAATGACGCAATATTGCATCATGTTTTAGTGCAATGACACAATATTACACCAGGTTTTAATGCGATGAAACAATATTACATCAAGTTTTAATGTAATGACACAATATTACACCATGTTTTAATGTAATGACATAATATCACACCATGTTTTAATGCAATAACAATATTACACCATGTTTTAATGTAATGACACAATATTACATCACATTTTAATGAAATGAAGCAATATTACATCATGTTTTAATGCAATGACACAATATTACATCATGTTTTAATCCAATGGCAACACCTTTAGTGTGCAAACACAACATTACCTCATGTTTTTCAAGCAATGGCACCTAACTGACAAACTATTGCACATGTTGTCATGCAATAACGACAATTTTCCTGTACAAACACGATATTACACATGCATGTCATTTCACCATAGGGCCATTTAGTATTCCCATCCAGTATTCCCAATAGCTCCCCGGTCCCAATCAATGAAGCACCCTCTCAATCAAAACAAGAGATAGCTAGTAGTGCATGTGCCGCTAGCAATAAAACTACACGGATATTATTCCCAACCCTCATTTATTATCTATCTCCGCCTATCTCATGCCGTTTGTAACTAACAAGAATTGATAGCGGGGCTATTTGTGGTGTCGGGAGGGTAGGAGACACTCTAATTGCTGGCTATTGTACTCAGTGTTATGTGCCGGGCGTGGAATGAATGAGTATGGCGAGGGGTGAACGTGGAATTTGTATCGGTGCATGTAAGCCGTGAGCTTTCGTATATATATTTTGTGTATAAAGCTTGTTGCCTTGCTTAATTTTTAGTTTGTCAGATCAACTGAACCAACTAATTTTCTGCCTACGAAAAAAAAATTGAGCTTCTTGAATTGCACGCCTACTTACACAACAAAAGACTATCCAGTCAGTGCAAGGGCGTGTAGTTAGAGCATGTTAATTGTGTGTTAGTGCATGAACTTGTATAGTTATTCAATGCAAATGTCATACATTTACATAGTCCATTACTGCATGGACATGCTGTTACACCATTACATGTTACACTACAAGGCTCAGTTATTGTGTTACATGTGCATGTTTCTGCCCCTGTTTGTTATTCCAGACCATGGTTATGTCCAATGCAGTTTGCCCATAAATGAATACACAATCATTCCATTTACTGCAGGGGAGGGGTTTTATAGATTCACAATTGTTGTATCAACCCCAGGAAAGTAAATAGAACTATCTGTGGCGTTCTATATCTACTGAAATTCAATCTCTCCAAATATTAATACTTTGGGTCGAAAGATTAGTAGACTTTCAAAATAATGGGCCTGGAGCCTTGCTCAGTGGTAGGGTGCTGGGGTGCTAATCTCTGGGACCCAGGTTTGATTCCCGCTCCAGGCAACCCATGTTAGACGGAGGTTTCATCCTGTGCCAAGAGTACACCTCGCCTCATTACCATGGTCCATGCCTGTCCTGTTAAGCCTACACGTTGCATAAATACAAGACATGAAAACCTGTAACCCATCAGCCATCTATCAGATCTATAACTGCGTATCTACAAAACACAATAGGATAATGTCATGTTACAAGCAGTATAACATACACTCTTAACAAAAAGGTTTATATGTAACCTGTAAGGGTTCTAAAGCTGGTATATTTAAGGAACCCTAAAAGGTTTATTATTCACCATTTAAAAAGCTTCCAAGAACAAACAAAACCAACAATTACATACTCTGGCTGCACTGAACTCCCACGACGGAACCCCTTTCTCTCAAGTTGGGAGCATAGATTTCCATCATAAGGCCTTCCCACCATTATTGAACCCTTTTAATTCAGTTGAACCCTTTTAAGACAAATTTTTTTAGATATACCATCAAGAACCGTTTGCATTAAGAGTGTACAATGACTACTGTAGCATCACCCCTTCATTAATTATGCCAGTTGGACTGCAGCACGTGCATGTCACGGAACCATATAAGGCAATAACCAACGTCCTAATTAGAATGACGCTACTTCTCCTCATTACCATAACGTAGAGATTGCAGCAAGAGGCTTTTAACCCAAGGGGGTATATAGTTTCAACGATGACAGATAGATTTAGGCTGAGCAGCAAAAACTAATGATTTCCACTAATAGAAATTAAGTGTGTAATTATTCTAGCAATTATCTCAGCAAATTGATATCTGCAAAGGAGCAAATTGATATATTGCAACGAGGTATTTTGTCATGTGTAAAGATAGAAACACAAGCATTGAATGTGCAATTCTGCAAGTATAATATGCAATTCTGCAAGCACCATATGCTATTGCGCAAGCATTATACGCCATTTTGCAAGCCTTATGTGCCATTCTGCAATCACAACATGCAATTCTGCAAACACAATATGCAATTCTGAAAGCATCATATGCAATTCTGAAGACTTAATAAACACTTCTGCAAGCATAATATGCAATTGTTTTCAAACATATGCAATTCTTCAAGCATAACATGCAATTCTGCAAGCAAGAATAATATAATACACAATTCTGCAAGCATAATATGCAATTCTGCGAGCATATGCAATTCTGCAAACATAATATGCAATTCTGCAAACATGATATGCAATTCTGCAAACATGATATGCAATTGCAAGCATAATATGCAATTCTGCAAACATGATATGCAATTGCAAGCATAATATGCAATTCTGCAAACATGATATGCAATTTTGCAAGCATAATATGCAATTCTGCAAACATGATATGCAATTCTGCAAGCATAATATGCAATTCTGCAAACATAATATGCAATTCTGCAAGCATAACATGCAATTCTACAACCATAATATCCAATTCTACAAACATAATATGCAATTCTGCAAGCATAATATACTATTTTACAAGCATTACATGCAATTCTGTACGCAAAATAAGCAATTCTGCAAACATGATATGCAATTCTGCAAACATTAAAGCAACTCTGCAAACATGATATGCAATTCTGTAAGCTATAATATGCAATTCTACACAATGTACATTTGACCCAATAATAGACACATATAGAGGACTAGCTATGGATTATCAACATTTCTTAACCCATAAAGTGCCATACCGCATTTCAGAGAATACCCATAGGTATAATAGGGGCATACTGCTCCTCCCTGTAGAAGCCCTCTGTGGGGTAATATTTGAAAGGGGTGTTTGTTGGCTCTCAAGTGCATTGGGGTGAGATAATACCCCTTTTTATGGGTGGATTGTGCATTAAATCAGCAGCTTATGTCAGTAGTGAAGTTTGCCTTGCATAAATTCTGTAAAATGTTTACCGTTAATTTAAATAAGAAACCGTGCACTGTTTACAGAAAATAAAGCATGTCATTTAATAAATCAAAACAGGGCACTTTATCTTTCTCCTAAAGTTACTAAAATTTACTTTAAACAATATAACGAAAGAAAGCGTTTACAGTGGTAGGGCTACCTGCATTGTAAGACCCCCTGTTGCAAGACCGACTTGCCTTATATGACCATCTTCCTCCTGCACTAAGTAGCGTTTCTGCATTTTGTTTTCGCATCCGGATGAGAGACCGCACCGCAATGAGAGACCACTTACGGCCACAGAGGGGCAGTCTTACAACATAGAGACCGAAGTACACATATTTCTTCCTATCAGCTTATTGCTATTGAAGTGTATGTGAAGGTCTAATATTTGAATATATTGTCAATATTCTGAGCTAATCCTGAAGCACATTGTCAATATTGAGGCAAAGCACACAAGAAAACAGTCAATAATTGTGACATAATTGTGACCTTTTCTTCCCAGGCCATTGTTCAGGAATCTAAGCATTGCATCATTCACCTAAAAGGCTAACATCAAAAGCATCTATCTATCTATCTATCTATCTATCTATCTATCTATCTATCTATCTATCTATCTACCTATCTATCTACCTATCTATCTACCTATCTACCTATCTATCTATCTATCTATCTATCTATCTATCTATCTATCTAACTACACTGTATTAACATCTATCCTATCTACAGGTCTTCTTCCTTTCACACACCATCTTATCCTATTTATCAACTTAAACCTAAGTGTCTCACATCCTATATGCAGTAACCCATAAGAAGTGAAGTGTGCACTGAAATAGTGCATTAACCTATTGACACAGCTGGCACTTTTTCTTTCAGTTTTTCATACAGATCGAAATTCTCAGCACCTGTGTGCTGCAATTCAGTTCAACCAAGTGCAATTTGGCGTTGGGTTGGTAATTCATCCTTGAGAGCCCAGTTAAGGCACATGTTTAAGAGATAAGTCAAGGTATATTTCAGAACTAAGTTAAGGTAGACTTAAGAAATAAGTTAAGGCTTACTTTAAGAGCTTAGTTAAGGTATACCTAAGAGCTGAGAGCTAAGTTAATGTATATTTAAGAGCTAAGTTAAGGTATATTTAAGAGCTAAGTTAAGGTATATTTAATAGCTCAATTAAGGCATATTTAAGAGCTAAGTTGATGTATATATGAGAGATGAGTTAAGGTATATTCAAGAACTCAATTAAGGTATATTTAAGAGCTCAGTTAAAGCCTACATAAGGAACTTTTTGAAGGGTAAATTTTAACTGGTATGTATTCAGGCTTAACGTGGGTTCTCCTAATTTAAAGCATATATTCAAGAGCTCGGTTACGGTATATTTAAAGTAGTCCTTAAAGGGCAAATCTTAAGGGGTATGTATGCAGACTTAAGGGGTTCTTCCTTAATCCTTAAGGGGGTGTTTTCTTGAAGATTTTGGGACAAAACAAATCAATATGTGAACAAGAGAAGGCAGTTGACTCCCATTTGTTGACAGCAAACTTGAACAAAGGAAGGCACTAAATCAACATCTACCATTGTGAAGTCAACACCTGCAACCAGCTATGGCTGAATAAAGGTTGAATTGAGCTTGAATGACTTATTCAAGGCTGGATAAAGGCAGATTCAAGGCTGAATTAAGACTGATTCAAGACCGAGTCAGAGGTGGCTTGGGTGAAGTGTAGATTGACCAGATTTAGGCAAGCTCAGAGCAATATAGGCGTCTTTCAGTGTCAAATAGAATATTCTACTCCAGGATTACCAACAGTAGGTGGATAAGATGTGCTTGCAAAATTTACACATCTCCGTGGCAAACATAGCATCAGAATTTATATTCTCAATATTGATCAGAAGGATTCTAGGCATACCCTCTATAAATGTACACTACTTCCATAATAATTTACATTATAAATTAATCGTAGAGTGTACCAAGCTGTATGGCCAGTTTATGAATATGTCTTCTGGCAGGTAAAATACCTCACACAAAATGTGCAACATTATTGTTGACTCCTCTCTTTTTCTCATCTCATTGATCAATCTTTGTAGGTGATCAGAATTAAGATAAGATGGCTGCACGTACCATACATACCTCAAGACAGACTAGCAACCGGACTAGCAACAACATTATCAACCAGACTAGCAACCAGACTAGCAACCCAACTAGCAACCAGACTAGCAACCACATTAGCAACAAGACTAGCAACCAGACTAGCTACCAGACTAGCAACCACAATAGCAACCAGACAAGCGACTAGCAACCAGACTAGAAACCAGACTAATAACCACACCGTATATACAATAAGAGATAGACTAAAGAGATAACCAGACAGTCAGACAGACAGCTTCCTCAAAAAACTCAAACACCAGAAAACTCAACAAAACGTTCACTTGGACATGCCAAAATGTAAATTTTTCCAAGTAGATATCACTTAAAAGGCACAACAAAAACCTGTTTCAACATCAGAAAAGCCAGTGTGTCATACATGTATTCAGTGTAACATCTGTTTTAACTGTTATTTATGCCTTTGTCAGACAGTAACAAGCCCATTCATCCTACCATGAAAAAAAAAGACAAATTAATAGTTGGCATGACTGACCTAACAGGTTTTCAGTCGGTATACATCATTTAGACATGGCTATACTGAGTCATCACAGACCTACTGTATGTGGTCAGGGCAGATTTAAACTCAAGGTTTGGCCCCCAGGTATGTTTGCCTTGGCAAATTGGTAATGCTTTCATTTAAATAGCATCTAAAACTTTCTGTTTATCTGTTTCTAGTGGACTTTTGTAACATTCACTCTGCTTTTCGAAAGAATGTCGGAAGAGTTGAAATGATACATATTTGGAAATTAAATGTACCGTCAACTTTAACAACAATGCTCTTCTGTTGATTTCATGGTTTTTACCTAGCATAATTGAACTCAAAATAAAGTATTTGGCCTACCAGCTATTATTGTCAGTAAAAGATATGGCCTGTAATACGAAAAAAATAAAAGAGAAACCTATGCATGAAGAGAAAAAAACAGCCATGATCAAAGGGGTTGGATCTATACTGATCAAGTTATGCCAACTGGGGCCTGCTACTTCTGATAAAATCAATAAATGTGCAAACATTTTCTGGTATTTATATAATACATATCATTCATAATAACAAATCATTTTTTTAAAAGCCAAAATATTCTAAGAAACTTACATTAATTTTGTTTCCAACATGATGTAAATTTGCACGTGATCAGACATTACCAAATATTAGTTATTCAAGTATATTTTAACTTCTGCAAAATTAAGCAAATGTGGGGATAATGAAAATATGCATTTTGTCTAGAACAGGCGAGCGGACAAAACATAGATATAGGTTTATTTTCACCAACATTTGATATTAATGTGACATGCCAATTGCCAAATACCACTTTTTTGTAAAAGACTGTAAGAACAAAATTGCACATCAATTCCACACATAAAACGTACACAAGTTGTTGCACTTGAATTTGCACACTAATGCCAAACACAAATGTCACAGACCCAAATTCTACAACATTTGTTGCTAATGACGTATTGGCTTACTATGGCGTGTGCAACTGAAGGCATGCAAGCCAAATTAACGCCGTTTGTAGTACATCGACATTTTCCTTTAATGGCATTGATAAAACTTTCATGGCATCAATCAGATCAAATTCTCCTGAAAGGTACATTGTACAGCACATACAGGCAAAGCAAATAGACCTATAGAGAGTCAGTAAAGGATTTAACCCAATTGGGTCTACAAAAACCACTGAAATACAGGCAAATATTCAGGTATACATGCATTAATACAGATCTAGGGAAGATTTGTTAAATGATAGGAAAACACACTACTTTATATGTTTCACAGATCTACAGAGTTTGCAATTAGCCCCCTGCTAAGTTTTCATCAGTCCATTTCGATCTATCGCTCTATCATCAATATCTTCATATCTTCATATGACATTCAGGTAGGCACTTCCTACCCACCTGCAAGGCAACATCCATCTATCTATCTATCTATCTATCTATCTATCTATCTATCTATCTATCTATCTATCTATCTATCTATCTATCTATCTATCTATCTATCTGCCTATCTACCAATCTACCAATCTACCAATCAATCAATCAATCAATCAATCAATCTATCTATCTATCTATCTATCCATCTATCCATCCATCCATCTATCTATCTATCTATCTATCCATTATCCATTTATCTATCCATCTACCTATCTATCCATCTATCCATCTATCCATCTATCCATCTATCTATCTATCTATCTATCTATCTATCTATCTATCGCCCTTTATTCTTTATTTCTCATTCTTTTCATGGTTATGTAGTTCTCAACACCAGTCTGTCATCACCACTCAATGTGTGAACAGGTGCGGCGGAGTAGAAACACTATTTTGGTGATCATTCATCAATATGTGCTATTGATGTGAAGTTCACGGCCATACATGACGAGTTTGAAGTCCATAAAGATAGGAACATAAGAAGATCAAAGCAAAATGAAGTATAAAACACAGAAATATCCCGCGAAATCACACCTAAAACAGAGCAACAGTAGTAGCATACATACAGTAATTCAAAAATATATCAGTAAGTTATAATTGTACCTCTAATCCTCTATAGTCTATAGCAAACTAGGTCTGGATACTAACAGCAAGCAGTGTGCCATTTGCAACAAGCTATTGTGTAGGCCTACACCATTCAATGGTAGTGCTCTATTTAAAGTCCGCGCTCATATTGATATTATACTGCTGTGTGAATCAAGCAAGAGGTCTGCCTGGCTCGGACTTCAAATAGAGCACCCAATTTGACAAAGATTTCTATTTAATTCCCACTTCTATCTGAATTTCACTGGTCTGCAGCCTCACTGCGTCAAACTTCCCATATAAGCAGCAAGCTAGTCAGTTAAGTTAAACTCGACAATACTATTTAAATAACAGAATTATACTAATAGAGATGGTGGGTTTAACTGATCAATCACCTGAAAAATCAATAGGCAGGCAGGTACCTACCCATTCACATACACATTACCTTCAAACACTGAACTGTAACATTCTGTGTTTAAGTTAAATGAATCATTCCTGGAGTAGGCAATGCAATTGCATAGCACTAGAATGCACTTCACATCAAAACAGCTCCAACAACAATTTCAAATTTTAAAGTAGTGTATATCCCGTTGTGGTACTTTTCCGTTTTAACAAACATTCAAGAATCACAAATTAAAATGAGCACACTGCATCAATTTCTAACGATGATACATTTCTGCATATCACCTATTCCAAAACACTGTAAACCAATCCTTGTAAAAAGCCAACACTTTTATGTTGGCTTATCTTAAAATAAATTCAGCCAAATATCGGTCCAACATTGGTAGTAATATATATCGACACGTAAATCCAATACACATCCAAAACAAACCTAGTGTAGAATACTAAAATTCACATCCAGCGTATCCAGTATCCTCACATTATATGTATAGTGTATACCCACATCAGTCAATCAGATGTAAGAGATGCTCAATCCAAAATGATAATCAAAACACTCCACTCTTTTTATAAATACTCCATTTTTGAGTGTGTTGTTGGAACACTATCAACATCCAGAAACACCACAAGTAAAATACACAAGTTCAGATACATCCACCCTGCATGAAAGCTGCAGGGACTCTGGAGCTATAGCACCAAAAGGCTCTCACTACCACCACAGCTGCTGTTGCTTCTGCTGAGCACTGCTATATGCTACTGTTGATGCAGGAGAGCATCAAATGTGTGCTTGCATTCTCCAAGCTTGAAGGATTGTTAACAGGAAGGGTGGGAAGGAAGAGAAGGGTAGGGGAATCTGGGAGAAGAGGGCGGATGGATGGTTGAGGCTTCACATCCTGTATTTATAAATGTACATGTAAATGTAAGATTTTTTTATATAGTCCATTATAATGACGAAGTAAGTCTCAACAGACTTAACAATTACACCCTTGGAATGCCTGTTCAAGCATGAGCCTTTCTCAACTCCCCGAGGAGTATAGAGTCAGGCAGCCGTTTCCAGCGCACACAATGCTAAGTCACTCTACAATCGCCATCACTGCCTATAGCCAAGTACCATTTGTGCACTTGGTATGTTGATTAAGACAGGCGGAGGACATAACAATGAGGCGAAGGATGATTGAAACAGCCGTCCAACATAGGCCCAGACGACTCAATTGGAATCGAACCCTGGACCCAGCGATCAGCAGCCCAGCTGCGATGAGCTAACCCTTCGCCCCAAGGAGAGGAGAGGTGACGAGAGAGGACGAGAGAGGACGAGAGAGGACAAGAGAGGACGAGAGAGGACAAAAAAGGACGAGAGAGGACGAGAGAGGACGAGAGAGGACGAAAAAGGACGAGAGAGGACGAGAGAGGACGAGAGAGGACGAGAGAGGACAAAAAAGGACGAGAGAGGACGAGAGAGGACAAAAAAGGACTAGAGAGGACTAGAGAGGGCTAGAGACGTATGAATGTACTATGTAGTAAAATATATCTTTATAGTGTAACTGAACATAATAGACAGTAAAAAATAAACACCAAAAAGATGCACATCTGACTCCTACACATGTGTAGACTTCTTTTTGTAGGGACTTGCTAAAAAGCGGGGTTGAAAAAAGCGATACCAATCTAGGGCAGAAAAGGCCTTGTACAAATTAGTAGGCTCCAATGCATCATGTAGTGTTTTTTAACATACACAAAAAAACATGGCTTTGACTGCTGTCAATAGAGAAAAAGGCTGTTAAATAAAAGAAAGAAATGCAGTTATGTTTGTTCATAATGGCATTGATGAGTTTCATAAAAACATTAATTTAAGACACTTTAAAAAAAAATATTTTAAAGTAACTTAGTGAATTAAGTCATATTTTCAAGGAAAAGACTGTGATTGGTGTAATTTTAAACATCCAAATCGATAGATTATCTTCTGAGATTTCCAAAATGGGGTCTGCCGTTCCTGTACATGGAATGGTTGTCAACTAATGAACAGAGAGAGCGGGGAAAGGTAGCAGAAGAAGCTACGGCCGAGGGGTAGCGGATGGAGTTGTATCAAGTAGCTTCTGTGTTGTATTAGAATCTACCCGCTACCCGCTACCCGCTTTCTTCCAGCCCGCTTTTTGGTAACTCCCCTTTTTGTAAAAGGACTACATTCTATTATGCGACATTAGTCATTCAGGCATTATGCCTTGCATTAACATGAGCATTATAAGCTTGAATTACACATAACTTCCTTGAGGAAAGTACACTAAATTTCAATTTTCCTTTTTGGCATATCATATTACAAGAAAAGTGCACATCAGCAATTCAGCGTATAATGCCATAGTATCCGTTTAAGCAAAATTCTGTATTTTTCAAGGCTGTGTATTGTATTACTCTTCAGATAATGCCTTTGGGGAAAAGCTTCTTCAGTGCGTATGCATTTCCAAGTTTAAAGACAGCATTGCTCCGGATATGGAAATTTTAGACACTTAGACCTTTAACTGTCTGTAAAAATACAGCACTGGGATTTAACTCCCATACAGCAGGTTTACAAAAAAACACTGAAAAATATCCCGGAATACAAAAGCAGGCTGGGGTGGCGTTGTTCGCATACTTGCATTTCCTATAACTCAGACTATTGTGCGTATGACAAGAAAGTTTTTAGTATATTTCAGAAGAAGCATTCCTGTCAAAAAGTCTCCTGAGATATTGTGAGATCAGACGAGACAAAAAATGATGACAATCCAACTTACAGCCGAAGAATAACAAGTTGTTTCAGATGTGCACTGACATGTCTTTTGTGATGTCATATCCTTATCCAAGCCATGTTATTCTCTATGACTCATAAGCAATTTGTAAGGTCACATCCTATACTTTCAATGCTATGATGACAAGTCACCTACTGAGTCAAACCACGCTCTACTAAGGTCACAAGTTACTCAAGGACAACTTGACAGTTTATTTCAATTCAATGGATAGGGCCTGTTGTGAGGTCATCGATGTCCACAAATAGCTGAATGTAAATTACTAAGTATACTATACTCGTCAATCTGCGACTGTAAGCAGCATGACAATCTACTATTCAAACCTCACAGGCATGACAGTCGTACTCAGTGGAGAAAACAATCCAACTATTCAAACCTTACAGGCATGACAATTAGGCCTAACTTAGAGGAGATAGCAATCCAACATAAGGGGCATGACAATGCAACTTTGCAAGCCTAACAGTCAAACTCAATGGTATGGCAATTTAAATTGGTGGAAAATAATGGTTTGGCAATCCAACTGGTGGGCATGACAATTCTACTTATCAGCCAAGACAATCTTAGTGGGCATGACAATCAAACTTAGTGGTAAAGACTATCAAAATGTGTGGCTAACACACTAGTAACACAGTCAATTTAGTCAACATAACAATAAACTTAGTTGGCATGACAATCCAACTTGGTGGTCATGACAATCCAAATTATCACTCTGTGGCCATTTTTACCTTCAGCGAACGAAGTTCGAAGAAGGTATTGTTATCACTTTGGTAAAATGTTGTCCGTCCGCTGGGCGGGCGGTCGGGCGGCGGGCGGATAGATAGTTTCCGGGCCAGAACTCGGGCCCTATTGCATGTACATAGATGAAATTTCGTACACATATAGCCCATGTGGTCTGGTTGTGCCTTTTGATGGTCTGATTGATGGGTAATCCATACTTTTTGAAATATTAAACAAAAAGATAAAAAATTATTTTTTTCGTTTCCGGATCAAGACTCGGTCACTATCGCATGTACATGAATGAAATTTGGTACACATATAGCCTATGTGGTCCAATTGTGCCTTTTGATGGTCTGATTGATGGGTATTCTATAGTTTTTGAAATATTGAGAAAAAATAATAAAAACAATTTTTTTTTTCATTTCTGGCCCAAAACTTGCCCAGTATTGCATGTACATGGATGACATTTCATGCACATATCACCTATATGATGCTGTTGTGCATTTTGATGGTGTGATTCATGGTCATTCTATACTTTTTGAAATATTGACAAAATATATTGCAAATTATAATTTTGGTTTCTGGTCCAAAACTTAGCCTCTCTTGGATGTACCTTGACAAAAATTCATCCACATATTGCCTATAAAGATCTTTCACTGGTCTCATTGACAGGTAGTTTTAACACTTTTCAAATATTTGGAAAAATATAAATTAATATACTTATTGGTTTTCGACCCACAGCTCATAACCTATTCCTGTACATGTATGAAACTGCAACATAATATGTGTAAATTTGTCTAGTTCAGCCTTTCCATGGTTTTATATACCCTGGCAGGCAGGCGGGCAGATGGTAGGGCAGCGGGTATATAGATAATTTCAGGCCAAGATTTGGCCACGATTGCATTATACCAATTTTGTCAACATCGCTTTTATGACTTTTCAGATGTCTTTCGCTGAAGGTTTGCTGCTGCGCAGCCTATGTTTAGCAATACTGTATGAAAAATAATCTATAGATCTTTAATTGACTTCCACTGAAAGACATAATATTATATGAAAGAAATAAGCTATGAGGGTGATTTGATTTGTGAATACACAACTAAAGATTGACAGCCCTACTTTGTAGGCATATTTTGCATTCAGACATATACATCCCGTGAAACCTCATTAAAAGCAGCGAGAAAGATACCGGATCAAAACAGATCGGGCCGAGATTAAAGATAAATGGGGAGGATCGGAAACTGGCTCATTTAATAAACATTGGAATGCGGCTGTGAAAATTGTGAAAATGACAAATTAAACAAGGAATTTATGAGATGAAGCTAATTTACGAGCTCTCATTGAACTCCTCTCCGAGGCTCCGCAAATGCAACACAACTCCGCAAATTGTGCATTTGCAATCGGGCCATCCCTCAGCCATCCGATCATCCCTTATGTAGCCCCCAGAGAGATCTAAATTCAATTCAATCTCCGAATTATTTGAATTATTTGTTTTATTGCACTGGAAGTGTGATCAGAATGCAAAACGAGAAGTAATCTCGTACCGAACTGTTTACGACCAATGAGAAATCTTCTTAGATCTCTCGCAATATCGCAATAAATGCTTTACGCCCTATCTTCAAAGATCCAATATGAGTTTCCAAGGATTAGAGATCCAATAATACTAAGATTCTGGGTTAAGTCGAAGCCAAAACGCAGAAAAATAAGACCACAAACAAGACTTCTTAAAATGTTCAGAGCCATACTGTCTTTCATGTTCTTACTTTCATCTTCGAATAATGATGATTATCATAAATTATAAAATAATATTTTATATAATGATATATTTTACTGCTAAAGATGTATTTAAACAAATGTCATATATGTTTTAATGTTTTTAAATTTGACTTGCCAGATCATTACACTTGATTTTCTTTCACCGCACGTTCTAAAAGGGTTTTAACGCAAGTCAGTATTGCATCAAAAATTCATAGATGGATGGATGATTGGAGCTTTATATCCTGTATTTATATATGTGCTTGGTTATTAGGACTGGAGGAGGACGAGGCCATGAGGTGAAGGATGATTGAAACAGACGTCCATCACAGGCCCGGGTGATCCGGCAAGAGCTCAAAGATTAATACATACTTGAATGTGAATGAAAAGGTACAATTTCCACTTACAAAGGCACATTTCAACAGAAAATATATGTACATGTATTAACAACGAGAAAAATGTTTTAGACGAAGTTGCATGCTGGTGGAAGCTAAATCCAGTCTCACGTTTCCCAACTTATCTCAACTTTGGAATCATGCTAGTAAGTTAAGATCTTTCGATTATGGAGCTAGTGACATCCGGCCGATAAGACGTGAAAAAGTTAAGACGTTCCGACTCAAGTAATTTGAGAGAAATAATGAGATACCAGCAGCCTTAATGACAAACTTACAGGAGTGCGCTAAAAGCTAAATTTTAAGCCAAGCGGTCTAATACTTAGGAAACATGTGCTTCTGACATTAAGAAGCTTAAGCTAAAAAGAAAACAGTATGAAGTATGTAGGTGGGTCTGGGCGACTGAAGAACACAAAGAGAGTGAGATGCTAAAGTGATATACCAATATGTAAGACAGTCCAATAGTTCCTCTTTTATGAGACCTTCCTTATAAAATTGACTTGTGCAGTACAGTGTGACCACTGTGACCGACCACTTGCTGCACTTACTGATTAGGGCTATGTTGCTTAATTGATGATGATGGTGATTGGGGCCTTACGTCCTGTAGCTTTTCACTAAGTTGGTAGGCTAATTAGGACAGGAGGAGGACACTGTAATGAGGCAAAGGATGGTTGAAACTGCTGTCCAGTGTCCAACATAAGTCTAGGTGACCCAGCAAGAGGGAAATTTAACTTAGGAACCAGTGATTGGCAGCCCAGCACTCTACCTCTGAGCTAACTCCCCCCCAGTGCCAGTTACCCCCTCCCAATAAATCGGAGACATGAAACTCATGTTGACAACACATACCGACAAATATATAGACAGACAAACAGACAAACATAATTATATCAAAGACACCTCAAAATAAATCTTGCTTTGGAAGACAAGAACAAGAAATCCCAGGCAATAAATACAGACGGACAGACTCATCACAGAACAGTGACAGACAGAGCAAATACATCATGAATCGAAGATAGATGTGAAGACTAACAGATATGACAAAGAGTCTGATGGTGTAAAGCATGATTTGTGGATTCTGGCTGATTCTGCGTCTGAAGACAGAAGCAGAAAATACATCTTAAGATGAGCATCAAATAACTTGTATCTGGAGGAGCTGAAGATATATTTTAGTCTAAGATACTCTGTGTATCTACTGTACAGTGAATCTATCTGGTTTCGGTCCCCTCCGGGCGCAAAAAGCACGGAAAATTTACAGTCGACAAACTTTTGGGCCCGTTTTCACCAACATGGTATTAAGAGTTATGCCAGGTCTTAGCTAAGACCTGGTCTGGCTAAGCCAATCACTCAAGCGGAGCAGGATCAAGGAACATTCACTGAGTGAAAGTCTGCACATAGTATTTAAACAACTCAACTGCTACAAACACAATTAATATCTGTAGTTCCCAAACAAGGCCACATGACAAGGTAAGAGAAAAAGAGGGGTGGGCTTGGAAATTTATAAAAAAGAAAATTAATTAGTTGTCTGTCCAGTGTTGGTGACAGAAATGTATTTTTCTTCAGCCCCCTCAAACAGCTGGTCATGCATTTTTGCACAATGAAACTACAATAATGGTTGAATCCCTTTGAATATCTAATGATAAGGGTCCTCAAAATCTAATGTACCCAGAATGGCTGACGTGCCTTCGATTTTTTGCTACCGGCAGTTACCAACAAGTCATTGGTGACTTGAGTGGTATTAGTGTCGCCTCAGTTTCAATGATTGTGAAGCGTGTTAGTCATGCAATCGCTTCATTAAAACCCATATATGTACGTATGCCCGGTGGACCAGTCACACGGGAGGCTAAATTGGAATTTTCCGAAATCGCCCGATTTCCGGTGGGGGGGGGGGGTTATAGGATGCATAGATTGCTCCCACGTCCGAATTTCCTGCCCTTCGAAAGTACCCCTGTGCTAAGACCAACAACAAGTGCAGAGGTTTTGTACAACTCAGCACAGAGGAATTGCCTCTATTTGGTGTCATGACTATCATAGGCAAATGCTATAAAAACATAGTTTCATACATGAAATACTTTTAAATCGTGTGCTTAATTCTGTATGGCTAGTATATTTGCAACAGTTAGTTCAACAAATATATTTTCTAGGTGAGTGTGTGTTCTTGGTTTGAAACTTTATATCTCATGATGTGACATATCTTTCTTGAAAAAATCTTTGATGACTGTTAAATTAGAGAAACATGCGAATATAATAGACAAAGGCCTATAATACTGATTTTTCATGCCATCTCATAAGAAACATATGTTCTGTTTTCATTGGCCTAATCACTTTTTGACACCAAATCAGTTTGAGATGGCTGATCCTTGAGTTTGGTGACAATGTGTAAATTCACTGAACCTTGACAGGTTTACATGCTTAGCACACTCTTGGTGAAATGGACTTAGTTATACCAGGTTTAAAGGCGTTAGCACCAGGCTTAACTCTTAATACCATGTTGGTGAAAACGGGCCTAGGAGCTTACAGAAATCACAGGAATGTTCCTTGTGAGGTCATATATCCCTATTCCTGCCATGTTATTCCGTATCTACCATGTTGTTCTGTATGACTCATAATCAGTAACTAGGGTCATATCCCATACTTGCAATGCTATCAGGACAAGTCATTTAATGTGTCACACCACTCATCGATGAGGTTATAAGTTGCTCAATGACAAATTGACACTTCAATTCAATACAGTTGATAGGACTTGTTTAGAGGTTATTGATGTCCACTAGCAGCTGAATGTAAAATTGTGCTCTTCATTCGTCGACTGTAACTAAATGAGGAAGAAAGGCTGTCCGGTAGAATCCACTGTATCTGTCTTTCGTTCCTTTCCTTTCTGCCTTTCTGCTCTTCTTCCTTTCATACAACCCAAACTAATATGTTCTTGTACTACTACTATACCTATTTTTGATTCCCTAACCTACCTTTCCAAAATATCGATACACTTGCCCCCTGCGCAGTTATGGTGATGAAAAATGGCAGTGTGTCATGGAGGGGTTGGCTAGGGAGATATGTGTAACAAGAGCAGTTCTTCCCATGCATATCAGGTCTTAGTCATCTTTCAACATGCTCAGATAGGACAGTTTGGCTGTGGGTTATGTAGGGCTCCTAGGCTACACTGTTGCTTCTGCACCTAATTGGACGTATCTAGCCAATGTGCTATTTTCTGGGGTTGGCAAAATACACACACTGTCACTCAGATTGTGTGTGGATTGAATTTGAATTTGAGGATGGGAGCTGAACCCTCATTCCCAATACAGTTGCCGGGGGTAACAGCTGGAGAATTAAAACGCTTACAGAATTTAACTGGAATGTTCCTTGAGAGGTCATGTCTCTATATCTTTGGCATGTTATTCTTTATGGGTGCCATCGCCTAGTGGATAAGGTGTTTGACAGCTAAGCCCATGGTCACAGGTTCAAACCCCAGTCCCAGCATTGAGGAACTGAGCAGATCTTCTTTAAACCATTGCTTCACTCGACCCAGGTGCAAATGGGTACTTGGTTTAAGGCAGTGATGGCAATTTTGGTATGCCTGACCGAGGAACGCATGAAATTCGCTGCACCATGGTGTATGCTCAAAAGGGAGATGAAAAAGATTCAAGCTTGATCAGACCAGTTAAGGATGTAATCGTAAATGTCAGCCAAGCTCAGACGAGGATGAAAAACATTAAACTAAATACATTTAGATTTATTTACATTTATGGCTCATAAGTCTTTATAAAGTGAGGCCATACATATCCTATACTTGCAATGCTATCAGAACAGTTCATTAAACTGTGGTGGATAGAACAGGCAGGGGTGGATGAGGAGCACTATGTCCTGTATTTTTGCAATAATACAGCTTAACAGGACAGGAAGGAACCATGGTAATGAGGCCAGTTGCCCTTTTGCTACAGGATGAAGAGCCCTGATCCCTTTGACATGGGTGCCTGCCTAAACCGGGTCAAGATTCGAATCCAGGCCCCAGAGGTGGTTGGCAGTCCAGCACCTTAGCTGCACCTATACCATGTATACCTCCAAGCCAGATCCCATGCAGTGACTCAGATCAGATGGGAGTAGTAAAGTTTATCTATCTAGATTTACACTCATGGGCATTACATGATAAGAATTTAGAATTCAGCTCGGTGAACAGGAATATACAAGTACCTGAGTGGGGAAGCTTATTTTTTCATAGCAAATCTGAAGCAGGCACTTAAGTTGGGGTTAGTGCCTTGTGGAAAATTCGAAAGGGTGGTGAAGTTTATGTTTATGCATAAAATATCCCACAAAAAGCAAACTCCCTGAATACATTGCTTTTTAATCACTACTTTACTAAGATTGGTATGCAACCCTGAAGAGGAACATTATACACTACATAACACATGCAATGTCAAACATACGAGATAGTGTGGAATTATGTTGTGTCCACCGTAAATTTGTTGGGGTGCATGTAAACTAAAATTAATGTGAAAAAATAGAAGTCTATTGTGGATTTGAGTCACTAAACTTCACGATCATACTCATAACTCATCAGTCATCAAAGATGTGATATAAAGATGGATGATTGGGGCTTTACGTACTGTATTTGTGCACTTGGCTGTGATATTAACTATTATATATTAACTTTCATTTACTTTATATTTACTTTTATTTACTTTACATTCGTATTTGTGGATTATATGTATTATTTATATATTTATTTTACAACAACTCTTTATATTTACTCAGTACAGTGCCATAGCATGTTTAACATTGATGTGCACTTTAAAATATGAATAAACTCAAACTTAAACTTAAAGATAAAATATAGAAATATTTAATGTAAGAGCACTAAGACTCCATGTCTTCGGCTTTAGTGAAACACAAAGTATTGCTCCAGTTGAGACAGTATCATTTTCAGTCTTTCTTCCCGAAATATATCCGATTCAGCACAAGCAAAAGAAACCCAGGCAAACCCCATATGTGCATGATAGAACTGCAGGCCTGACACGACAGTCCTGCATGACACAACAATAAGACCACAGCCATATAATGATATTGCAACACATCAATTGTCAGCTTGACATGCATGAATATGACAGGTCCACATAAGGCAGGATGACAATGACCTAATTATATGACATGAGTCACATGACAGCCTTTATGACAGCAAAATATGTGACAATATTCCTTGTTACTAGCACATTCACAGTTATGTCACCTTGACATGCAGGAAAATAGCAGTTCCAGATGACACAATATGACAACTTAGACGTAAATATGTGAAATGACTTGACAGCCTTATATCACAAAGAAATATGTGACAAAAGTCCTTATTGATACTAACACATTCATGGTGCTGTTTCCTTGAAATGCGGGAAAATGACAGTTCCAGATGACACAACATGAAAAAGGCAAAAATATGTGAAATGACTTGACAGCCTTATATCACAGAGAAATATATGTGACAAAAGTCCTAAATGAATGAATGTTGATACTTGCAAATTCATAGTTTTTTTTTAATATATGTGATAGATGTCATTGTTGATACTAGTACATTCATATAGGTTTGTTACTTTAACATGAACATTGATGAAGGAGAATGGCAGGTCCAGATGGCGCAACATGGAAACGACGTTATCATATGACATGACTGCCTTATCACAGAGAAATAAATGGTAGAAGCCTTAGTTTGTTACTAACAAATTCATACTTTTGTTATCTTGACACGCATGATTGACACAATACAATATGACATAAATATGTGAAATGACATGACAGCCTTATATCGCAGAGAAATACGAGACCAAATCCCTTGCAGTTACTAGCACATTCAAAGTTTTGTTGCCTTGACATGCAGGAAAATAGCGGCCCCAGATGACACAACATGGAAATGCTGTTATTATATGACATGACAGCCTTTTATCACAGAGAAATATATTGTAAAAGCCTTTATTATATTAATTCATAGTTTTGTGATTTAAAATATAAGGTCAATAGTTGTCACAACATGATATTCATGCAACAAAGTGACTTGAGCCACATGACTTTAAATGCCACAATATGACTTCCGGCTTTGTTCGTAATTGGGCAGCAAGGAACTGAAACCGTACATATGCCAAGCAGCCTGAAGATGACATGTGTCGTAAATGCATGACATCGCATGACATTCACACAACAATATATATATACAGGTCAGTCATGATCTCGGCATGACACATCTGACAACAACACCAGAACTGCCTTGACAAGGGACACCGTTGTACATATTGAAATTCGGTATGACATACTTAGACCCAACAATAATATTGTGACATTTATCATACATGCATTGCATTTATGACAAGCATTGCTACACAATAGTAGATACCTATCATGACACATGATTTCTTGTTGACACCAGATGACACCATGATGGCATTGGCTCAGCACGACATCACAGATGAAATTGAATCTTATTTCAAAAGATGACACCAAGAATCTTCTCCCAACCAGACATGACAGTGACACCAAACATAAAACAATCTTGATGCAATGCACTAAGACATGACACTTAAGGTGGCTTGCTACTCATGGTCCAGCAATGGCGACGTCACCATGACAACAGCAGTCTTCTGAGCTATGTGAGCTGCTTTTTTGGTTTTTGATAATTTCGTGCGACGACCGCTTCGCTTGCCATTTGAACCACTTCTATCAGGGTTAGAGACTTCTGGTTCAAAGCATTAGATGCGCTATGAAAAGGACTGCAATCAGAGAGACTTTCAGCTCTATAGTCTAAACGGAATATTTTTAATGGCGATTTTCGGCAAGCAAGTCTAATTTCTCAAAAATGACTTGGAGATATAAATAAATTTTTATAGCAAAATCCATCGCGGTAGGAAACCTTCTCTTATGCATTTTATTGTTCCTCACAATATTTGGAAACAAATGACAAAGAAATGAGAAATCCTATCCCGCCAATTTTTTTTAGCGCCACGGTTTATAAAAAAAGTCGAAATTGTCAAAATCAATTTTTTGATTCCGAGCCCATTGGAAAGCCCTTTAAACTAAATATATTGCGTTGAAATTGTAATCAGCTTTTCCATTAAAGTATCTTCTTTAATTTCATGCTTCATTGAATAATATGGGATGCATGACCACTGAATGACAGGGTAAACTTCACAGTAAAAAAGTTAAGAAAAAAATTGTGTTTTTCAGGTTTGCGTGGACTGACTTTCTTGTGCATAACCTCAAATAATATGAAAAAAAGGCTGGTTGCATCCACTTTTTTTTACATATCCTTGTTATAAAGTATATTTAGGATCATTCTAAACTATTTTTAAGAAATCCTATCTTGGAAAGTTCACGAGTATCGAGCCACCTTAATATATCTTGACAGTAAATGATACAAGATAACACTAAATTTGGTATGATACTTTGTACCACAATAGTACTCATTCATGACACATGGAAATATGGATATAATTAGCCATTTATAAATATGGCCAATTGAGAAGAGAAACAATAAAGACAAAATTAATTGACATCAGTCACCAGATATTGTAGCATCAAAAATACAACAGTACAATCAAGTTGTATTGAAATTGAATGACATGAGAGTTCTGTTAGAGTCAGACTAGTGTCCCTGGTTACACACAAGTTAATGACATTTACTAAAAAGAAGCTGGACAATAACCTTTCAAGTCAGTAAACCCCAGCAATCATTCTGTGTTGTGAACTTGTGACATGACTCAAAAGAAATCTCAGTATCGCCAAAGAAGACAGTCTGACAATTTGGTCTTGACTCCCGATGACACCAGATGACCTTTTGGCAGCGACTTCCTCTTTTCCCTTTTTACTATTCATGGATTTGCCGGATCATCTCCCGGAGTGCAACCCTCTCACTCTATCAAGGACGCCATCAGCTATCAAGGACGAGGCTTGTCATCCGTCATGAAGGATCTTGACATCAGAGCCGAGTGTCAATATACAAATGCAAGAATTTCTATTTGCACTTCTTGGGGTCTTGTATGTGTTCGTCAGGAGGATGGGGCTCATGATAGATGCAAACTTAAAAAGACGGCTATTGAACATATTCTACTTCTCTGTCTAGCTCTTTTTAAAGAAGTCTGTTACATTTTGTCTAGAGAGGAATACAATTTAACAGGTTTTCTGATAGAATCTTGGTTCTTGATTAAAAATTGTTACATAGTTCATTTAGCAATTTTCCTTTGTGTTCTTTCAGAGGATAGGACTCATGATAGAAAAGCTTCCGAAATTCCAGCAGAATGGAAATTTCTGTTATTCTTACTAAAACGCTTCTTTCTTCTCTAAATTATTTTCAAATATTTGGTATAGTTAGTAGACATCCCTTTTTTTAATTCAGAATAAAGTTGTTGGTCTATCTAATTCAAAAACTCACAAGTGTAGATCTACTATCTTTGCTCTATATAACTATCAATTCTAAATAAGCTCACAATAACCTTGATAATGAAAAAGCTTGACGTCATATTCTCAATAACAATATAAATATAATTAAAGTCCTTTTCATCCTTACATTATATTTCCAGTTCTAATTAGGATCTATTGTTGATCTATACCTCCTGATGCTTTGGGCATTAACTAAAACTTCAAAAAACATTTTTCATTAGTGAAACGACATGAGGCTTAAAATCAATATAACTCTGTTGTTTCATTCCAGAATCCAAAAAAAGAGGCTGAGTTAATTAATCAATTCTAAATCATTCTCCAGTAGCCTATTAAATTCCATTAGAAAACAAATTAAGATCAATTTATCACTTCTGGTACTAGATGCTGGGAAACACCTTGGATGCCAACAAAGTTAAAAAGAGTTTACACAGAAATGACGAAGGAAAAGAGAAGAGAAAATGGGAGAAAAAAGGAAATTTGAGAGTAAAGGAGAGAGAAAGAGATGTGTGAAGGAGAAAGGCCTCCCACATTGCAGCCAAACTCAAGTAGTTTTATCTTCGTGGCCAGGCTAAAAATTCCTGTTATAAAAGCTATAATGAGAGATAGGAGCAGCTTGCAACTCGTTCAACATTTCACTCTTGTTTGGAGGCCTTGTTCCTTTGGCCACTACAGTGGCACCTGCATTGTAAGACCCCCTGTTGTAAGACCGACTTGCCTTAGGTGACCGCCTTCCTCATGCGCTAAGTAGTATTTTTAGTGCATTTTGCATCCCGAGGAGAGAACGCACCCTCACGAGAGGCCACTTTATGACCACAGAAGGGGCGGTCTTGTAACATTTCACTCTTGTTTGGCTGTTTTTCTTGTCCATCATAAGCAAATTCAATGATTCATCCAAACGACAGGTTCATCAGATATCCAACATGTTACAGTACATATGAAAGCCAACCACAAATTTTACCTGGTCTTTTCTTCATCTAGCCTTTTCATAACCATTTCAAGCCAATTTATCAAAACCTAAAAAATTTCCTTACCACATTCTCTTATCATAATATAATGCAACCCTAATCTTTAGGTTACTTGTGCTGTCAATTCACTATCAATTTGCAGAGAGTGAAGCAACACAATAAAAGAGCAAGCTGGAATACATTTTACAGCAAGCTATCATATCAATGAAAAAGGGATATCTACAGAAAAATACGGCCACCAAAAAAACGGCAAAAAGGAAATGTCAATAGATGAACATGAGATGCAGAATTGAAGAAGCACGAAATCAAAAGATGAAACGGAAAGTCAACAAAGATGCTTTTTGTACCATGGGATACAATTGATACATAGAAAGATACATACAAAAGATGCGAGAACATAAAAAAAGATACATAGGCACACAAAAAGCCCGAAGAACAGAGCTCAAAGTACTGCTTTCTGACTACCATATTCTATGCCATTATCAAGAAGACAGCTGTGGTTTTTCAGAGCTGAAAGCTAGAATTCACTTCCTAGAATAGAGTATTGTAATATGTTCTTCTTTGAGACTTACTCCCCCCCCCCCCTTGTTATACTTACTAGAAAAGTAGAGAATATAAAGATAAAGTAAAAATATTGTTGTAAGTTCTTTTGGAAACTTGAGTTTGCTATATCGCTCGGGAGAGTTTGTTACATTATTTTAAGACATGCATATCTACATCTATATTCCACCTTTTAAGAAGTTGCAGGTTGTTTACATATAATTATTTGGATGATTGGAGCTTTACAGCCTGTATTCATACACTTGGTAGCTTAATCAAGACATTAGGATGACACAGCAAGGCGGCGAAGGATGATTGGAAATGGTATCTAGTATCTACATTGTAGATACATGTTGAGGACTCCGGCTCTCTCTACGGTCTCATCAAGCTCTGAGCTCCCAGAACTGGGCTTCGAGGGCTGCACTTACCATATCTGTCAGTCTATCTTTCTATCAGCCAGAGCAAAAATCAAACCTGAGATACAGTGATTGCCAGCCAAGGATGCTACCAACTGTGCCAATGCTCCTCCCCATCACAGCACCAACAAGTGGATGAAAAAGGATTTGTTGTCGCTTTTTCGCAAAGTTACAATTCCATGCAAAACCGATATTCCAATTGAGTTGTTATGGAAAACGCTGTTAGAATTTCAAATGAGAAATATTGTAATTTTCTAATATTCTATGCAGGGCTTTCCGAAGATATTTATTCATAAAAGAAACTTTTATGTTTTCGACAGATGGTGTTGAATTAGTAATTGAGTGATTTCAAACCGAAAAGTATGACCAATTTCGATTTCACTAACCGAGAAATTAATCTCGACATCTTCGTAATGTGGTTATTTTGAGTTGAGTCATTTGTCAAGCTCTGACTCAAGCAGACTTTCACGTCTGACATGAGAGACTGAAAATGAAAGGTTCATTGTTAACTTGCTCTTGAAAGTAAGTTCACCTCTCAATGATTTACCATTGAATTCCACATTAAGTGTATGTTGCAGTTACTGCTATAACAACACTTGACATTGCAAGTTTCATTCATGCAATGCTTTAATCTTACCATCCAGGTTTCCTATAGCAAACAATAGCAAGGTCATTGAAATTATTCAAAGGGTCTCTAAGCCAGATAGGGGTTATTATAATTGTGCAAAAGCAAATACACCTCAGACCCTCTGATGCATTGGAATAGCATTGGGCTTGGGGTGGTTCTGAATTTTGCAAAGTTTATGACCCCAATCTACATGTAGCTTAAAGACCCCTTATACAAAGTTAAGGCCATGCTATTATGTTCAGAAGGCACAATTAAACTGCAATTCCTTTTATGATGGTTTACATGTTTTAACATTGTTTTTACTGACAATCTAGGAATGATAGCACTTGATTCTTCGTTGCAAATGCAGTGCAATTCAGTTAGCAGGCCAATGAGTTGGAAAATGAGTCATTTATATAAATGTGAGATGGCCGCCGTAGCAAGTCAAGCAGAAGATACGACTGCTTTGTCCTTGTGGGGAAAATAATGTCATCTATCAGTCGAGTCCATTAGCAGAAACAAGATTGCTGCTCAGTAAATCAAAATGCAACCGAAATGCAATCAAAATGCTGTAAAAAAAGTTCACTAAAAGGCAGTAGAATGCTATCAGACGCTGCAACATGTAGCAGATTTTTTATCTAATGAGGTGCATTGAAAGTAATGGGGCATTAAAATAATGATATTAATGAAGTCCATTATATTTCATGTACCGAGTTCTCATTGTTCTTGGATTATGCTAATCGTAACATAGGAAAGAAAATATGAACAACCAAGAAACACTCCAATGCTGCAAAAATAATGGTACCCATGGGCCATGCATTCCATTACCAATGTTATTACAATGTATTGCAATTTTGTAATGTCATTTTGGATTGCAGTATTCAACCCGGCACCTTTGAACAGCGGACCTTGCCAAATAGTTTTCAACTAGGATGACCAATACTAAATGTATTGAAACAGCAAGAAATGCAGAGCACCATCTCCAGAAATGACCAAATCAAAATCATCAATTTGACAACCATATTCAACAAATTGGCATGCAAACCTTGACATGCAAACAAACTGGAACTGACAAATCTCCTCAGACCAAAAAGGTGAAAATAATACAGTTCCTACATCTGAATTAAAAGCTTGATTCGATCTTTGTGTGTCAGACTTGCGAAAAACGACAAGATTTGAAAAAGAGCAAAGTTTGGAATTGCATGACTAACAGACAACTATTAATTGAAAAGTTTTCTTTTCTTTTCAACGTTAGGTACTTCTGATAAAATAATAGCCACGTCGTATTCACTGAACAATGAACACCAAAGTTTAAATAGTGTAATCTCATTCCAAAATTATGTGTAGGCCTGCATATATATATATATCCAAAAACAACCATGGAATATATGTGACAGATGAACTGAATTACATGAATAGTTTCTTCAGTATTCCATTCTTTCAAAAAAATTTACTTGTTTAGGTCCAATGATCAATTTATTATCAAGATTTACAAAATCCACACATGTTCGTTAATTCAGCACAAATCATTTCACACAATAGAAACCTTTCCTGTCATTCAATATGTTTCAAATGCAGAGTTTTTGAAAGAGGCAAAGTGAGTGATACAACCAAGAATTGTGAAAAGTTAGAAAAATAAACATTCCCAGTCACCAATTTTAATACAAGAATATGTCACACATTTTACAACCACATACAGATTCCTGAAGCACCTCGTTGAACAGCTCTCTTTAAAAGCTAAACATTTGAGCCTTGCAAGTCTTAAGAACTCCCACATCTTCTAGCCATATTGATTGGGGACTAAGGGTGCAGCGGATCCCTTAAATTAATGTCCGTAATGTGTACTAATGGCCACACAGGCACAGTGTCAACATTCTATCACCCTTTTATACAATCTTTTAGGCCCTTACAGATTCTATGGCTTTTTGATTACTTTCCAAGACTGCAACTACTGTATGTACATAAGTAATAGAAATTCATTGCTATTTTCAGTCATTTCCAGAAAGTATTTTCTGTTTGGTTTCCACTTGCCATTTGGTTTTTTTGTTTTTTTAATTCAATATTTTAATAACTGCCAATTATTGAAATAATTACCATCATATATTCGAACGCCATCAAATATTTTCATAGCTCTTCCGTCACTTGATGGTAGAGGCTAACGCAATTTTCTGTTTTCATCCACATGTATATTCACCTCCTATCTTTGCAAATCCACACAAAATCATACAGACCATAATTCTCAATAGCTCAGTTTCTGATTTATTGAGGGGGTTGTCATCCCTCCGCCTTTTGCAAGACAAAATGTCAAAGACAGAACTTTTAACAGATCTCAAGTGAAATCAGCAGATGTTAGGTGCTGCAAAAGGTATTGACACAGGTTAAGAAGCTGTCCTTTAAGTAGAGTTCTGAAGACAATTCTTAAAACTATGGATAAGACTGGCTTTCCTTAAATTGATAGGTTTAGATATGTTGCTCACTTATCAGCTTGTGAGAAACTTATTAGAAAGATAGATAATAGATAGATAGATAGATAGATAGATCAGCCTGTTATCCAGCTAAATTCGGACATATTGTCTTATGGGCAGAGTGCACCTAATTACAGACAATAGCTCTGAATGTGCCACTTTTCAGACATATTGTCTGTGTTTAGACTTTTTCAGCAAATAGGTCCGAATCTGAGCCTGTAGATAAGATATAGGCCCAGGAAATTTAGCATGCCTTAATTCAGGACCTGTGCAAATTTATTAAATGCCACCAACAGTGGCACTGATCACAAAAGCAATTCGAAGTTCTAAATCGAATTTGAGTGTTTTGACCAAATGTGACTATACACAATCTTAGTGCTTTCTTAAAGCTAAATTTGATTAGCTACCGATACTGACTAAATCAATCATTAATAGTTTCTGTGATTAACACCAGGGTTCTGGAATGAGTGGGGTGGCTATTTGATATTGGCGATGGATGGATGCTTTACCTCCTGTCATTTTGCGCCTGGTCAGTTCTTAACCAGGGTTATGCTGATGAACGTGATTATCAATTCACACCTGAAGGCATTTCCCTCTTGGGCTAGGAGAGGGTAGCCCGGATAGGGTAGCCCGAATAAGGTAGCCCGGATAGGGTAGCCTGGATAGGGTAGCCTGGATAGGAAAGCCTGGATAGGACAGCCTTGATACGGTAGCCTAGATAGGACACCCTGGGAAGGGTAGCCTGGATAGGGTAACCTGGATAGGACAGCCTGAATAGGCTAGCCTGGATAGGGTAAACTGGATACGGTAGCTTGTATAGGACAGCCTGGATAGGGTAGGCTGAATAGGGTAGCCTAGATAAGGTAGCCTGGATAGGTTAGCCTAGATAGGGTAGTCTGGAATCCCTCCTTGGATAGGACAGCCTGGATAGGATAGGACATTATATGATAAGAAGAATGATAGGATAGGATAAGGTAGGACAATGTTCATAATTACAATTGGATAGGATGACCTGGACACGATAATAATATAACCAAGGCTATTGGATAGTAGGTGCAAATTGTATAATTCATGATTAATTTTGTTGCTGTTGTCGTCGTTTTTTTCGTCTGAAATTTGTCACAAAGAGTTGTCTTCTGTTCAATACAAGTCCCATCGATGTATGCCAATTACCCCCCCCCCCCCTTCTATGATACCCCTTTCTTTTTGTTTCTGGTAGATTCTTGAATTCTTCTATGCATGGATACACCCGCATATATGTGACACTGAATGGGGTATCTGCCATAATTGGGGCACCTTATCATGATTATCAACGACCATTGTTACCCCTTTTGTTAAAATATGTATAATAGCATGAAATGTTTCGTATAGTTGACCTGGTTACATATTTGAAGTGATATTTATTAGAAGACATCATTATTGAAATATGTTTATTCAGGGGTTTTCAATAATAAAAATAAGAACAAGCATCCTCGGATACAATGGCTGGTTAATCCTATGGGAAAGTAGAAGGTGTGATTTGCAGCATGCGAGAGCGTCTGAGGCAAAAAATATGAGTGAAGGAACAGTGGAACTGGAGGTTGAGGTATAGTAGGGTGATGTCTGCGTGAACTAGATTCTCTTGACGTGAGGGTATAGCAATGAAGTATAGGTGCAACTTGCTGCAGTGAGCATTGCGCAAGTGTTTGAGTAGAGCGTGACAGCAGACACTAGTGTCTAACAGAGTCGATGCCCATATAGAGCTATGGGCCTACAAATTCATAATGTGGAATACTTGTACCAAATTTCATAACTCTAAAATAAGCGGAATATTAAGGTCACAAATGGACAGTTCAAGAATGACAAAAGATGGCTGCCAGAAAGGCCTACATCTTGAATTTATCGTCATGTTCCCAATCAATACCCACAGGCGTACACCTGAACCAAATTTTATAACTCTTAAGTGAAATATTAAGGTCACATTTGGCAGTCCAGGAATGAAGAAAGATGGCTGCTAAAATGCACGCTATCTCAGTTGTCTCGACAGGTAGGCTACTCATTCTTCTGCTTTCACCCCTAGCATATAACTAACAAAACTAGCAAAAAAAATTTTTTTTTTTTCGAGGACACCCCCTGACGTGACCCCCCCCCCCGGACTTGTAAAATATAAAATTTTAAAATTACCTCCTTCCGAGGAGAGCCCCAGCCTAGAAATATAACTAGCAAAAATAAAAATTTCTGCAAGTACCCCCCCCGGATGTGACTCACCCCCGGGCCTTGTATAGAATATAAAATTTAATACCTCCCGAAGTGACCCCAGCCTATCTAGCAGAAATAAACTTCTTTTTTTTTTGCGAGTACTCCCCCCATGAGGTGACCCCCTCGGGACTTGTAAAATCCTAAATTTTTTAATTACCTCCCTCCGAGGTGACCAACCTAGAAACATAACTAGCAAAAAAAAAAATTTCTGCAAGCGCAAGCTCCCACCGGATGTGACCCCCCCCCGGGCCTTGTATAGAATATAAAATTTAATACCTCCCCGAGGTAACCCCAGCCGAGCAATATATCTAGCAGAAAAAAAAAATTTTTTTGCAAGTATCCCCCCCGAGGTGACCCCCCTCGGGACTTGTAAAATCCAAAATTTTTTAATTACCACCCTCCGAGGTGACCCCTAGCCTAGAAATATAACCAGCAAAAAAAATTATTTCTGCAAGTACCCCCCTGGAAATGTCCTCCCCCCCCCCTCGGGCCTTGCACAGAATATAGAATTTAATACCTCCCCCGAGTTGACCCCAGCCTGGCAATATAACAGGCAGAATTTTTTTTTTTTTTGGGAGTACCCCCCCCCGATGTGACCCCCCTCAGGACTTGTAAAATCTAAAAATTTTTAAATTACCTCCCTCAGAGGTGACCCCAAGCCTAGAGATATCACTAGCAAAAAAAAAAAAAAATCTGCGAGTACCCCCCCGGATGTGACCCCCCCCCCGGGGCCTTGTATAGAATTTAAAATTTAATACCTCCCCCGAGGTGACCCAAGTCTGGCAATATAACAGGCAGAAAATTTTTTTTTTGCGAGTACCCCCCCCGAGGTGACCCCCCTCGTGACTTTTAAAATCTAAAATTTTTAAAATTACCTCCCTCCGAGGTGACCCCCAGCCTAGAAGTATAACTAGCAAAAAAAATAATTTCTGCAAGTACCCCCCTGGATGTGTCCTCCCCCCCCCCCGGGGCCTTGCACAGAATTTAGAATTTAATACCTCCCCCGAGGTGACCCCAGCCTGGCAATATAACAGGCAGAAAATTTTTTTTTTTGCGAGTAACCCCCCCCCGAGGTGACCCCCTCGGGACTTGTAAAATCTAAAAATTTTTAAATTACCTCCCTCAGAGGTGACCCCAAGCCTAGAAATATCACTAGCAAAAAAAAAAAATTTCTGCGAGTACCCCCCCGGATGTGACCCCCCCGGGGCCTTGTGTAGAATTTAAAATTTAATACCTCCCCGAGGTGACCCAAGTCTGGCAATGTATCTAGCAGGCAGAAAATTTTTTTTTTGCGAGTACCCCCCCCCCCCGAGGTGACCCCCCTCGGGACTTTTAAAATCTAAAATTTTTAAAAATTACCTCCCTCCGAGGTGACCCCCAGCCTAGAAGTATAACTAGCAAAAAAAATAATTTCTGCAAGTACCCCCCTGGATGTGTCCTCCCCCCCCCCGGGGCCTTGCACAGAATATAGAATTTAATACCTCCCCCGAGGTGACCCCAGCCTGGCAATATAACAGGCAGAAATTTTTTTTTTCTTGCGAGTAACCCCCCCCGAGGTGACCCCCCTCGGGACTTGTAAAATCTAAAAATTTTTAAATTACCTCCCTCAGAGGTGACCCCAAGCCTAGAGATATCAGTAGCAAAAAAAAAAAATTTCTGCAAGTACCCCCCCTGGATGTGACCCCCCCCCCCCCGGGCCTTGTATAGAATATAAAATTTAATACCTCCCCCGAGGTGACCCAAGTCTGGCAATATAACAGGCAGAAAATTTTTTTTTTGCGAGTACCCCCCCAGAGGTGACCCCCCTCGGGACTTTTAAAATCTAAAATTTTTAAAATTACCTCCCTCCGAGGTGACCCCCAGCCTAGAAGTATGACTAGCAAAAAAAATAATTTCTGCAAGTACCCCCCTGGATGTGTCCTCCCCCACAGGCCTTGCATTCTACATGTCTCCCTATTGGCTGAAATGGCCACTCCCACCAAGTCCCTCATTCTCATTGGCTCTAAATGGCCACACCCCCAAAAATTAAAAATTTTTAAGTAATGCCACAGTTTCAACCGAACAACTGTCAACCCATTACACCTTGCCTAATGCTGTCAAATTAGCCAACTAAGATTGCTTCTAACCAGCAATTACCACAAACACAAACTCAACGCATGATGGCCAAAAATGCATACCTGTCATTATGCGCCACACCTCCAAATATCGACCACACCCCCAAAACCCATTATTAAAAAGGCTAGAGAATTCTCCAGAATTCTCCAGCCAATAAATGAATTGTTTCAGCATTTGGAGTGATTCAATCAGTCTGAAGAAATCCCAAATGAGTGTGATAGTCCGATATGTAACATTTTTGGCAGAGAAATCGTTTCCCCTGTTCTTTCAATGACAAACAATTACTGTTTTCTTTCTAAAAGGCGAACTCTTGTCATACCAGTGTTGCTTTAGTTACTTGGCTAAAATAACTAGTCACTGATTAAAACTGATTACAGACTAACTTCAGAAAAAGTAATCTCGTTATGTTACAAATTATTGTAGCGTATACGAAGTAACTTTTATAATGTGCTATGTGTTCCCAGTCAGTTTGCAAAAATGTCATTAAAATATAAATGTGCTATTTTATGGAGTTGTTTACCATCTTTTTTAAAGGATTTAGGCCTACATGGTTTAGACGATTTTAAATTTAATTTACAAAGATACCTTTTATAGTAATTGTACTTTTAATGAATTGCATGTCTTATCCTTTTCCTTGACTATTATGTTTATTATTTAATCTATCTCAATATATCATTATTTTATGTTATCATGGTACATATAGCTTTGCTGAAGTGTTACTAATTTGAAATATTCAAAGTCTATTAAAATAAATAAATAACTAATAGAATAGTATATGGATTAGTTACTTTTTCGATTTGCACAAAAGAGAAAATACAATCGCAACCCTGCTACATGTGGCGCCATCTATATAACATACACTCCACATATCTGTTAAACTCGATGTATAACATTTATCTATAAGTAAGGGAACATCCTGATTGGTACCTTCATGACAAATGTTGAGGGTTGCGATCCCTCCCTGGTACAACACAAATAAGAATAAATTCCCAATATTTACAATCATCTGTCAACATTTTCCAAAAATTTTCTGGATCAACCCAACTCCCCTATTTCAAATGTGTATTTATCCTACAATGATTGTCTACTTAGTAAGCTGTTATGATTGTGGGTCTATTGGAAACCATCGTGAATATAAACTACAGTATAAGCTTCAGATATAATATCACGATTTTCTGACATTAAAAAAAACAAAAAACACCACCATATTGGCATTTTAGATATTTGTGATATCCTGACTGTATATAGAGATGTTCATATCACGCCGAAACTCTGGTCCACAAATCAAGTCCAATCAGTCCAGCTTAAGTAAAAGAGTTTGTGGGCCTGTAAGTATATCGATTTTAGCTGTCATATTCTGCTCTCCGATTAAGCATCCAGCGCACCTTAATGACCAGATATCTATCTATAGATACCTTGAACAACTAGCCTAAATTCAGATCATGGGTCTGAATAACCCCAAAAACAGACAATAGCTCCGAAAAGTGGCACATTCAGAGCTATTTGCTGAATTTAGGTGTTTTTGACACTAAGACAATATGTCTGAATCTCCTGGATGACATGTTGCAGCGATAGATAGACAGATAGATAGATAGATAGATAGATAGATAGATAGATAGATAGATAGATAGATATAAACAGACAGACGGATAGACAGACAGAACAGGCAAAGACAGTTGGCTAAATAACATACAAGCTTTTTTTTCGTGTACATAGTTGAAAAATTTTTCTCGCAAAACCAAATTCCTTATTTCCTGATGGTATTAAGACCTGTGAAATTTTTTTTTCTGGCCTCCAACACGATGTAATCTTACACATTTTGTCAAGAGTTACTCATGATACCTGAGCTGCCATGTGTCATGTTCCATCAAGGGTTAATCAATGAAAATGTTGCCACTTTTCACCTCTTATCAATTATACATCTTTCAGAAAATGAAACCAGGAGAAATATCAGCTTTCAGAAATGTAATTTCAAGACTGTTGATGTTTTAGTAACATGTTGGTAAATTGCTGGACAGGATGGAGATTTGTGATGGTCGCTTTGAACCAGGGCTGCGGAGACGGGTAGCAGGTGAACCGCCTCTAACTTCCGGGTCTGTTGGCTTCCAAAAAATATATTCCGTCAACTATTTCTCAGCTCTTCTTCAGTTTAACTCTGACTCCGATTGCAATACAAATATTATGTGGATTCTATCACTGCTCTGACTGGGTCACCTGAACTTATGCTGGACAGCAGTTTCGATCATTCTTCGCTCATTGCTGTGTCCTCCTTTTGTCCTAATTAGTCTACTAAGTGCGTACACACAGGACATAAAGCCCCAACCTTTCATCCATCCACCACTTTGGTCCTTCTTCCACGCAACTCCCTCCTTCCCGTCCTATCAACCCATCACATCTGCGTGTAGGGAGACAAAATATTTCAAGTACCTCATTAGTTCCTATGGAATAACTATCTCATTGTGGGATCTGATATAGAGGGCTATTACAGCAGTCTCCAGCAAAAATAAGGCATTTTCCATATCACAACTTGCTATCTGCTTCAACATAACAATCTGGGTGATTTGTGGCGTGGTAATTGGCTAACGTAATGTTTTACTGCTTTAATTGACTAAGTCATTTCTTTCCAGATATTTTCAGGCACAAAATGAGAATAGCAGTCCTGAGCAGTAATAAGGTAATATTTGTGATACATGTATTATGTAACTGTCATAATTAGACTGGTAGATTTGGTTCAATTTACATATTTTTGGAGTCTGTTGTCGGCAGTAATATTCTAATTAGGATATATGGTAAAAAAGCTTTTTTCTCAGAAACAATGTACTAGTACCAGGGGAGCAATAAACTCATAGAGCATAAACTGCAATATGCAGGAGCACACCGAGACATATTTCTTCCAAAATACAGAAGCACGGAGTTCATAAGTGAACATAGATCTCATATGGTATGCAATATTGCTGGTCACATTATGCAACAGTTTCATAAGACACTTTATCAGACAGGTACGCAAGCATTAAGCTGTATACTAAATAGAATAGAATAGAGAATAGAATAGAATAGAATAAAAATAGATGTCTGGAAGTGTAGGTGATTTGTTAATTGCTTAGCATTGAAATTTAAATCACCGTTTTGGAACAAGCATGAACATTTTGCATCAGGTGATGGGAAAATTTGAATATCCTTTCAGTGCTCTGAAAACACATTTTACTTCTGCGCAGACAGTAGTTTGATAAAGTGCCACTGATAATATGTTATTTTGAAGATGTGCAATCGTCCTTCAAAGTATATTTTTTAGCACACCCCTCACTGATTTGCCATCGAATTCAATGTTAAACATGTCTCACGGCATTAGCCAAAACATCACCCATATTACCTGCATCCTTGATATGAAGCTTGTGTCGTACCACTGAGGTTGCCAACTATATCTACTAGCATCGCCATCAGGGGTCTTACTTTTCAGAAAAAGGTATCCACTATCTAGTGACTATCGCCCTTCTCCTTTCTTAAATGAGTCCATACAAGTTCTTTGTGGCCCATTACAAGATTACGTTGACCGAAGAGCCCCTTCGGTTACTGTATAATAAATGGCAAAAGGCCAAGTAAAAAGGTGGAGAAAGAAAAAATATTGGGAAAAAAACCTAACTAATGATAACTTTCCTGAGCTAACTAACAGTTAATGTGACAGAATCAAAGTTTATTGTGTTTTTTTATCTGGCACTTTATGGTCAGACTCAAACTCATTAAGGCTGTGATATACAGATGGATGGATGATTGGGCCTTTACATCCTGTATTTGTGAATTTGGTTCGATATAATGATAAAATATTGAAATTGGTAAGGTAAGAGTACTAAGACTGCATGTCTTCGGTTAAGTGAAACATAAGGCATTGCTCCAGATGAGACAGTATAATTTTCAGTCTTTCTACAAGAAATATATCCGATTCAGGACGACAAGCAAAAGAAACCCGGGCAAACCCCACATGTGCATGACGCAACTGCAGGCCTGACATGACAGTCCTGCATGACATAACAATATGACCACAGCCATATAATGATATTGCAACACATCAATTGTCAACTTGACATGCATGAATATGACAGGTCCTCATAAGGCAGGATGACAATGACCTAATCATATGACATGAGTCACATGACAGCCTGAATGACAGCAAAACGTGTGACAAAAGTCCTTGTTACCTGCGCATTCATAGTTGGCCTATATCACCTCGACATGCAGGAAAATGACAGTCCCAGATGACACAATATGACAAAGACATAAATATGTGAAATAATATGACAGCCCTATTTCTCAGAGAAATATGTGACAAAAGTCCTTGTTGACACTGGCACGTTCATAGTTAGTCACTATGAAATTAAGGAAAATGGCACTTCTACATGGAAATGATGTTATCATATGACATGACAGCCTTTTATCACAGATAAATAAATGGTAGAAGTCTTTGTTACTAGCAAATATATAGGTTTGTGATTTAAAATATAAGATCAATGTTTGTCAGAACATGACAATGACACAACAAAATGACTTAACCACATGACTTACAATGCCACAATAGGACTTAAGTCTTCATTCCGATAACTGAGCAGGAAAGAACTCAAACCGTACATATGCCGAGGAGCCTAAAGATGACAGGTGTCATAAATGCATGACATCGCATGACATTGCATGACATTCACACAACAATATGACAGGTCAGTCATCATCTCAGCATGACACATCTGACAACAACACCAGAACTCTGTCTTGACAAAGGACACCGTTACACATATTGCAATGCGGTATGACATACTTTCACTTAGCAATAATATTGTGACATTAATCATACATGTATTACATGCATGACAAGCATTGTTATACAATAGTAGATACCTATCATGACACATGATTTCTTGTTGACACCAGATGACACCATGATGAAATTGGCTCAGCATGACATCACAGATGAAATTGAATCTTATTTCAAAAGATGACACCAAGGATCTTCCCAACAAGACATGACAGTGACACCAGTCACGAAACAATCTCGATACAACACAGAAAGACAAGACACGACACGAAATATATCTTGATAGCAAATGATACAATATGAAAACAAAACTCTGTATGAATGTATGATACATTGTACCACAACAGCACTCATTCAAGACACATGTAAATATGGATACAAAGAATCATTGAAAATCATGGACGATTCACAAGAGAGAAATAATATAAATGTGAGACAAGTGTGCCTGATTACACACAAGTTAACGATGCTTGCTGCACAAAAACTGGACAATAACCTTTCCAAATTTACAAGTCAGTAAACAAAAGCAGGGTGTATATCGCTAAAGAAGACTGTCTAAAAATGTTGTCACAACACTGGATGACATGTAAGTTCTGTCATACATGAGAATATGACATTTGCTACAAAGAAACTGGATAATAATCTTGCAAAATAGCCAGTCGTAAAACCCCAGCAATCATACTGTGATACAACTCAAAAGCAATCGCTGTATCGCGAAAGAAGACAGTCAGACAATATGGTCTTGACACCGGATGACATAAAAGTTCTGTCACACCTGCGGGTATTGAATCATATATGACCGTTTTTAGAACTACAGACCAGAAGACAACCTTTCTTCAAAAGTGACAAGTATATATAACATGGCAATGATTCCGGGATATGACACGACTCAAAAGAAATATCTGTATCGCCAAAGAAGACAGTCTGACAATTTGGTCTTGACTCCTGATGACACCAGATGACCTTTTGGAAGCAAGTTCCTCTTTTCCCTTTTTACTATTCATGGATTTGCCGGATCATCTCCCGGAGTGCAACCCTCTCACTCTATCAAGGACGCCATCAGCTATCAAGGAAGAGGCTTGTCATCCGTCATGGGGGATCTTGACATCAGAGCCAAGTGTCAATATACAAATGCAAGAATTTCTATTTGCTCGTCTGGAGGTCTTGTGTTTGTTCTTCTATAGGATTGGACTCATGATAGACACAAACATAAAAAAAATGTCTATTGAACATATTTTACTTTCATGTTGTGCCTTAAAAAAAAGGAAAGAAGTTTGTTACATTCTGTATTAGAGGAGTGCAATTCAACAGGTTTTAAGTTGAATAGATTCTTTGAACAATGTTGATGAAAACTGGTTTCAAAATCGTTAGTTTTCCCCACATCACATTTTATGTAAGATGTGACAATTCTGTGAAATGATACTTGAAACATAGTTTTCCAAATTCAAAAATTCCTATTTGCACTTCCATGGGTCCTGTATTTGTTCTCCTAGGGGATGGCGCTCATGAAAGATAAGCCTCCTGAATTGAAGAAGAATTAAAATTTCCATTATTTCAACTACACTGCTTCTTCTCAGTCTTGGTCAATCTAACTCACCAAAAGGCAAGTTTAGATCGACTTTCTTTGTTCTATATAACTACTTATCAATGCTAAATTAGCTCACAAAAACCTTGATAACAAAAAACCTTGACGTCATATTCTCTATATAAATATCAATATAATTAAAGTCCTTTTCTTCCTTACATTATATTTCCAGTTCTAATTAGGCTTTATTGTTGATCTATACCTCCTGATGCTTTGGGCATTAACTAAAAACTTCAAAAAACATTTTTCATTAAGGAAACTACATGAGGCTTAAAATCAATATAACTCCGTTGTTTCATTCCAAAATCTAAAAAGAGCCAGAGTTAATTAATCAATTCTAAATCATTCTTCAGTAGCCTATTAAATTCCATTAGAAAACAAATTAAGATCAATTTATCAACTCAGCTACTAGATGCTGGGAAACACCTTGGATGCCCACAAAGTTAAAATAAATTTACACAGAAATGACGATGGGAAAAAGGAGAGAAAATGGGAGAAAAAAAGGAAATGTGAGAGAAAAGGAGAGAAAAAAATGAGATGTGAAGGAGAAAAGCCTCCCACATTACAGCCAAATTTCAGTAGTTTTATCTTCGTGGCAAGGCGATCAAAAATTCCTGTTGTGAAAGTTACGATGAGAGATGTAGCAGTTTGCAACCTGCTCCAAATATTAATCTTGTTTGGGGTGTATTTCCCTCGTCCACTACTAGCATCGATAGTAAATTCAATGTTTCATCCAAACTAGAGGTTCAACGGATATCCAGGCTGTTATTTATGAAAGCCTACCACAAAATTTTAACTGGTCTTTTTCATAATCAATTCCAAGTCAATTCATCAACACTTCAAAATGTTTCTTATCACAATCTCTAATCATAATATTAATTTAACTCATATTTTATCATTTAACCCTAAATCTTTAGATCAGTTGTTCTGTCAATTCACTTTCAATTTGAAAACAGAAAACAATACAATAAAAGAGCAAGCTAGAATACATTTTACAGCAGCTATCATATCAATGAAAGAAGGATATCTGCAGAAAAATAAATCTACAAAAAAAAACAGCAAAAAGAGAGAATGTCAATAGATGAACATGAGATCCCGGCATAAGATGAAGAATTGAAGATGCACAAAATCAAAAGATGAAAAGGAAAGTCAACAAAGATGCTATTTGTGCCATGGGATACAAATGATACATAGAAAGATACATACAAAAAAAAATACATAGGCACACAAAAATCCCAAAGTACAGAGCACAAAGTACTGCTTTCTAACTTCAGTATTCTCTGCCATTATGTAGAAGACAGCTGTGGTTTTTCTGAGCTGGATGCTAGAATTCACTTCCTAGAAGGGAGTGTTGTGATATCTTCTTCTTTGAGACTTACTCCCTCGAGTTATACTTACTAGAGAAGTAGAGATAGAGTAAAAATGCTGTTCTTAGTTGTTTTGGAAACTTACATGTAAGTAGGCTATATCGCTCGGGAATTTATGTTATATTATTTTAAGACATGCATATCTACATCGATATTCTATCTTTTAAGAAGTTGTGGGTTATTTACAGATGTTTGCATGGATTATTGGGGCTTTACATCCTGTATTTATGTACTAGGTGGGCTAATCAAGACATTGAGGTGACACAGCAGCACAACGAAGGACAATCGGAAATGGTATCTACATTGTACATGTTTAGGACTCCCGTTCTCTCTATGGTCTCATCAAGCTCTGAGCTCCCAGAACTGAGCTTAGAGGGCTGCACTTATCATATCTGTCAGTCCATCTATCAGCCAGAGCATGAATCAAACCTTAGACTCACTGTATGCTACCAACTGAGCTGACACTCCTCCCCCAACTCAGTAACAACAGGTTGATGAACAAGGATTTGTCCTCCCTTTTTCGCAAAGTTACAATTCCAAGCAAAACCGATATTCCAATTGAGTTGTTATGGAAAACGCTGTTAGAATTTCAAATGAGAATTATTGTAATTTTCTAATATTCTATGCAGGGCTTTCCGAAGATATTTATTCATAAAAGAAACTTTTATGTTTTCGGCAGATGGTGTTGAATTAGTAATTGAGTGATTTCAAACCGTAAAGTATGACCAATTTCGATTTCACTAACCGAGAAATTAATCTCGACAACTTTGTAATGTGGTTATTTTGAGTTGAGTCATTTGTCAAGCTCCGAGTCGGGCAGACTTTTATGTTCGACATGAGAGTCTGAAAATGAAAGGTCCATTGTTCACTTGCTCTTGAAAGTAAGTACACCTCTCAATGATTTACCATTGCATTCCACATTAAATGTATCTTTCTGATATTGCCTATATGATTCATACAATGCCTGAATCATTCCATTGAGGGCATTCTTAACTTTACTGTATTTTTACAAGATTATGACCTTCATACAGCTAAAAGAATAAAGACCCCTGATAAATATTTAATGTTTTCAAAAACATGTTGTAGACTGGTCTATCTACTGATAATCATAATGAAGCATTTTAAACTTGATCTTGATGAAATATCACCTCGGTAATAAAATAAAACCATTTCACTGTTCTTAGTTCCATTATATTTCTCCCATCTTTCCCTGCGCAATTAGTCTATATATCTTTTTGAGATGGTTTTACATGTTTTAACGTTGTTTTTCTGAAACCTTGGGATGGTAGCACTCAATTATTTGTTGCAAAAGCAGTGCAATTCAGTTAGCAGGCCAATGAGTTGGAAAATGAGTCATTCATATAAATGTGAGATGGCCGCCACAGCAAGTCATGCAGAAGATACTGCTGCATTGTCCTTGCGGGAGAAAATAATGCCATGTATCAGTCGAGTCCATTAGCAGAAACAAGATTGTGGCTCAGTGAAGTAAAATGCAACCAAATTGCAACCAATATGCAATCAAAATGCTGTAAAAAGTTCACTTAAAGGCAGTAAAATGCTATCAGACGCTGCAACATGTAGCAGATTTTTTATCTAGTGAGGTGCATTGAAAGTAATGGGGCATTAAAATAATGATATTAATGAACTCCATTATATTTCATGTACCGAGTTCTCATTGTTCTTGGATTATGCTAATCGTAACATAGGAAAGAAAATATGAACAACAAAGAAACACTCCAATGCTGCAAAAATAATGGTACCCATGGGCCATGCATTCCATTACCAATGTTATTACAATGTATTGCAATTTTGTAATGTTACTTTGGATTTCAGTATTCAACCCGGGCCCTTTGAACAGCAGACCTTGCCAAATAGTTTTCAACTAGGATGACCAATACTAAATGTATTGAAACAGCAAGAAATGCAGAGCAACATCTCCAGAAATGATCAAATCAAAATCATCAATTTGACAACCATATTCAACAAATTGGCATGCAAACCTTTACATGCAAACAAACTGGAACTGACAAATCTCCTCAGACCAAAAAGGTGAAAATAATACAGTTCCTACATCTAAATTAAAAGCTCGATTCGATCTTTGCGTGTCAGACTTGCAAAAAACGACAAGATTTGAAAAAGAGCGAAGTTTAGAATTGCATGACTAACAGGCAACCATTAATCGAAAAGTTTTCTTTTCTTTTCATCATAAGATACTTCAGATAAAATAATAAGCCATGTCGTATTCACTGAACAGTGAACAATGAATACCAAAGTTTAAATAGTGTAATCCCATTCCAAAATTATATGTAGGCCTGCATATCCAAAAACAACTATGGAATATTTGTGACAGATGAACCGAATCACACAAACAGTTTCCTCAGTGTTCCATTCTTTCAAGAAAATTATACTTGTTTTGGTCAAATTATCCATTTATTATCAAGATTAAGATTAACAAAATCTAGACATGTTGGTTCATTCAGCACAAATCCTTTCACACATTAGAAACTTTTCCTGTCATTCAATATGTTTCAAATGCAGAGATTTTGAAAGAGACAAAGTGATGGTTCAATTGAGAATTGTGAAAAGTTAGAAAAATAAACATTCCCAGTCATCAATTGTAAAACAAGAACATGTCACACATTTTACAGCCACGTGCAGACCTGAAGCACCTCGTTCAACAGCTCTCTTAAGCTAAACATTTGAGATTTGAGCTGTGAAAGCCTTAAGAACTCCCACAACTTCTAGCCATATTGATTGGGGACTAAGGGTGCAGCGGATCCCTTAAATTAATGTCCCTAATGTGTACTAATGGCCACACAGGCACAGTGTCAACATTCTATCACCCTTTTATACAATGTTTTAGGCCCTTACAGACTCTATGACTTTTTGATTACTTTCCAAGACTGCAACTACTGTATGTACGTAAGTAATAGAAATTCACTGCTACTCTAAGTCATTTCCAGAAAGTATTTTCTGTTTGGTTTCCACTTGCCTTTGAGTTTTTCAGTTTTTTAATTCAATATTTGAATAACTAGCAATTATTGAAATAATTACCATTATATATTCGAATGCCATCAAATCTTTTTATAACTCTTCTGTCACTTGACCGTAGAATCAAATATAATTTGCTACATTCATCTATGTACGATTACCCCCTATCTCCAGGATTCTCCGCGAATCCATAAAGAATCATATAAACCCGTACCATAATTCTCAATAGCTTTGTTTCTGATTAATTGAGGGAGTTGTTATTGTCACCATCAGTTGAATTTTCTCCGTTTTTTGCAAGACAAGACAAAATGTAAAATTCAGAACTTTTAACACATCTCCTAAGCTAGAGAAATCAACAGATGTTTGGTGCCACAAAAGGTATTGACAGCGGTTAAGATGCTGGCCTTTGAGTTAAGTTCTGAAGACAATTCAACTGCCTGTCCTTGATAGATTAGATATGTTGCTCACTTATCAGTTTGTCAGAAACATATCAGAAACTAAAAAGATACATCAAAAGGAAATAAACTGTATCAGAGATATAAACATATAGACATTATAGATAAGAATATAGAAAAATAACAGGATGGAGACGTATATAGATACATGGATATATAGACAGATAGACAGATTGGTAGATAGATAGATAGATAGATAGATAGATAGATAGATAGATAGATAGAAAGATAAATAGATAGATAGATGGTGCAAACAAAGAGAGTTGGATAAATAACAGAAACTTTTGCTTCATAATTGAACAATTTTCGTGCAAAACTAAATTCCCATATTTCCTGATGGTATAAAACCTGTGAAATATTTTTATTCCCTTGCCTCTGCTAGGATGCAATCTTTCACATTTTGTCAAGTGTTACTCATGACACCTGAGCTGCCAAGTGTCATGTTCCATCAAGGGTTAATCAATGAAAATGTTGCCACTTCTCACCTCTTATCAATTATACATCTTTTGGAAAATGAAACCAGGAGAAAGATCAGTTTTCTAAAATTGTAATTTCAAGACTTTTGATGATTTAGTAACATGTTGGTAAATTGCTGGGCAGGATGGATATTTGTGATGGTCGCTTTGAACCAGGGCTGCGGAGACAGCAAGTGAACCGACTATGACTTTTGACTCTGTTGGCTTCCAAAAAATGTATTCCTACTATTGCTTAGGTCTGCTTCAGTTTAACTCTGATTCCGATCCCTCTCCATTTTTGCAATAAAAATATTATGCAGATTCTAATGCCGCTCTGACTGGGTCACCTGAACTTATGCAGGACAGCAGTTTTGAACATCCTTTCAATCAATGCTGTGTCCTCTCCCTCTCCTAATAAGCCTACCAAATGCATAAATAAAGGACGTAAATCCCCAACCATCCATCCACCCACCACTTTGGTCCTTCTTCCACACAACTTCCACCTTCCCGTCCTATCACACCATCACATCTGAGTTATGGGAGACCAGATACTTCAAGTACCTCAATAGTTCCTGTGGAATAACTATCTCATTGTGGGATCTGATGTAGAGAGCCATTACAGCAGTCTCCAGCAAAAATAAGGCATTTTCCATATCACAACTTGCTATCTGCTACAACATAACAATCTGGGTGATTTGTGGTGTGGTAATTGGCTATCGTAATGCTTTACTGCTCTAATTGACTAAGTCATTTCTGTCCAGATATTTTCAGGCACAAAATAAGAATAGCAGTCCTGAGCAGTAATGAGGTAATATTTATGATACATGTATTATGTAACTGTCATAATTTGACTAGTAGATCTGGTTAAATTTACGTATTCTTGGTGTCTGTTGTCCGCAGTAATATTCTAATCATGATCTATACATATATAAAATTCACCTCCCCATATTCCCTTTGTAACGGGTCTTCTCAGCTATGGCTTGACTGACAGTCATAATATTTTACCACTGTGTCCTATTATGTCCACACTGTGTTCTTAAAGCATCACATTTATCAAAACTTCCGAATTGTTAATTATACAGATCTAAAACAGATACACCCCCCCCCAATACAGCAGCAACCACTCACAGCCAGTGGTTTCACTTTTATTATGAACTTTAACTACTCTAAAAGAAAGGAAGGTAGAAAGGAAGCAAGGATGGGAGGAAGCAACTAAAGAAGGAATGAAGGAATGCAGCAATTAAGGAAGCAATTTAAAAGGAAGGCATTAAGGTTGTAATTTAATAAGCCACTCACAACGAGTGTATTGGACAATCCTCCAAATGAAGAATTAGCCACACTATATATAGAAAGAATGAAGGGAGGGAAGGAGTGAATGAGGCAAGGAATTTACGTATGGAATGAATAATTTAGAACGCCATATAGAAGGAAGGGAGGGAGGAAGACATGAATGAACAATCGAGGAAGGCAATAAGGGAGGAAGGCAGGAATGAATGAGGGAAGAATTTAAGGTATGAAGTGGGCCTAATGCATGAAGGAAGGCATGAATACAGGAAGGCAGCAATTAAAGTAATCAAAAGGGGGAAAAAGAGGCAAAAAAATACGGGAATAATAGGTTCATGCACAAGAGAAAAGAAGCAAAAGAGAACAGCAGGCAACAGGGCCGTTGTATCATCCATTTATGCACAACATAGATTGATAAGAACACTAGAACTTCACCCCAATCAGGCAAAGCAAAATGGGAACTGCTGTCCAGATGATTGGCGGGGGGGGGGGGGGTTGGACATTCAGAAGCTTTTTTTTTTTTTTAACATTTGCCTTAAACACTTATTAGAGAAATCACGTTGACCTATTCACATGTCTCCTGATTGGGTTAAATAAACAATGCAGTGTCAACTGACCCTTTACCCGTCTTTAGACGGGTACATTGCTAGTATATGGTAAAAAAGCTTTTCTCTCATAGACAATGTACTAGTACTGGGGGAGCAATAAACTCATAGAGTATAAACTGCGATATGCAGGAGCACACCGAGACATATTTCTTCCAGAATACAGAAGCACGGAGTTCATAAGCGAACATAGATCTCATATGGTATGCAATATTGCTGGTCACATTATGCAACAGTTTCATAAGACACTTTATACGACAGGTAGCAGGGTAGGAAAGCATTAAGTTGGACGCTAAAAGAATAGAATAGAACAGAATATAATAGAATGGATGTCTATAGAAGAATGCTAAGTAACTTGTTTTGGAACAAGCCAGAACATTTTGCATCCAGTCACGGGAAAATTTTGAAATATTCTTTTAGTTCAACAAAGTTTACGTGCAGGCAGCTGCTGATGCTACATTTTTCAGATGTCCACCTGACTTGTGTTGTGCTGGTATACCCCAGATCAGCAGGGGCTGCTCAACCACCATCTTCTGTGGAGGGAGCTGCACTTTTATTTTTGGCAACCGTCGTATAATGAGATGAAAAGACTGAGATTTTTGGAACAAACCGTATTAATCCATGGATACCCAGGGTCTTTCAGTTGCCCCAGCATAGAACATTGGATACAATTTAATGTCCCATGGGCTCGGACTAAAGTGAGTACCCAAGGTGAGATTTGAACCCACGTCCTCAAAGCCAGTGGAAAATTGTTCTTGACCGTTAGGCCACAGGGGTACAGTTGCTCTTAAAAGTACCTGCATCCATGATATGGAGCTTGTATCGTACCATTGAGGTTTCCTATTATATCTATTAGCATGGCCAATGGCCATTGAACTAGTATCAGGAGTCTTGATGCTAGACAGGGGGTCATGATCTTGCAAATATAAGGTACACCCTCTGCTCCACTGGAATAGCATTTGGCTTGGGTCTACTTATTTTTCAGAACAAGGTATCCACTATCTAGTGACTATCGCCCTTCTCTTTACTTAACGGAGTCCATACAATGTCTTTTTTGCCCATCACAAGATTATGTTGACCAAAGAGCCCCTTCGCCCACTGTACAAGAAATCGCAGAGGTAAAAGATAAGTAATGGCAAAAAGTCAAGTAAAAAGGTCGAGAAAGAAAAAAAAAGGGGAAAAACCTAATTAATGATAACTTTCCTGAGCTATGTTTCTTGATGCTGAATGTATTATTCAACGCAGCATATGTCAAGAGATTTATAGCACCATTACTTCACTCTGGCTGTATTCTTTGAAAGCTACCTGTTATGCTTGGAGATGAATCACTCTATTTGGTGATAGAGCATCCCATTTTTGCATTATTTCACAGCCACTATCCTTTATATATCCTTTATAAATCTTTCGTAAATCCTTTGTGGATCCTTTATAAGCATTAAATATGTTAAAGTGGTTATTATCAAAAGCAGCAGCCATTCAGAAACATCAGAAAAATGATTGATGATAAGACAGATAGTCTTTTTTATTTGGAGGTAGGGGAGGGACTTAATTTGAAAATCATTTGTAAGCTTGGCTGTGTTGTAGACTCGGCGTGTCATCACTTCCAACGAATAGTTCTGCAACAAGTGAACTGTGTGTCAGAAGCTGGTCAGACTGTCCCTCTATCTACCAATTAGATTCTATCTTTCTACCTACAGTTTTTATCCATCTGTCTACAGATATCTGTCTATTTTTCCATTTATCCATCTATCTATCTCTTAATTTTTGATATAATAATTATCATGTTCAATGCATTCATCTCTATTATTCATTACCTCACATATAAGAGGCGTGTTTAAGAATTATGGTACAGGTATGCAAAAGATTATTGGTCCCCAGACAAGGCCCCTTTTTCTTTGAACACTAGTTCCTTTCAGGCATAAATCATAATTAGAATGTTACTGCAGAGTAGAGGCCCAAGGAATACATAAATTCATACCATAATTGGGCCAAATTAGGGTTAGAGATACGGTAGAATTATAAAAAGTATAAAAGCAATTATTATCATTTTGCAGGGCATTGTCTGGCCATTAACGCCCAGTTCGCGGGCGTTAATGGCCGTTAATGCCCGCGAAAACGCCACCTGGGCTTGCTTTTACTAAAATGGATTAGTTTAACCTTAGTTTAAGAGTTAAACTTTGGTTAGCTAATCTTGGAGTTTAACCATATTTTATCAAAATAGTTTAACCACAGATTAACTAACTGTGACGTCTTAATCTGTAGCCTCAAAAAACCGTTGAAGAAATAAGTGCCTTTCATCTATATTTAGGAGAAGGAGACAAGATGTAAGTTGAGAAAATATTTTTTACACTCCAACACAGCCTTTCCTTTATCTTGTTTCATCTGTAATTCTCTAAATCCTCAAGAAAAATGCCATGAAAGTTTTGAACTGAGGACATAAACAAAACTGAGATTGAGGCTGAGTTTAACCTGAATGGTTAACTGGTGGATTAAGCCTAGAGAGATCAATAATTTTCAAGAATTTGTGTTGCAATGAGTTTAACAGGATCATCCAGAGAGGGAATCGTTATAATATTTAGTGTCAGTCGACAGTGCATTCAGATTTCAGAATGAGGCTCAAGTGGCTTGGCTCCTCCCCCCTAGCAACACCTTGGATACCAGCTCTTGGTTGGCGGGAACAGCCCCAGATAAGCTGATTTAGGCTTGTCAATGCCAACATGTGGATGTTTTTCACTGTAATACCACTTACCTTTAGGCATTTGCAAATCAAATAATTTTAAATTTGAATAATTCAACAATAGAAATACTGCCATTCTATTTTATACCCACACATCGACACATGGATGATGCATAGATCTATAGAACCATTAATACAAAATGGAATTGATGAACTTTTTTTCTTGACCTTTACATAATTATCATTTGAATATTACTTTTGTCCAATGTGAACAATAAGTGCACACACAGAAAATGACTAAAAGTTCTTTTATTATAATTTACTTGTAGAAGGCTAAAAGAAGTGTATTGAATTGAACGAAAATCAAGCAAACAATGTATGCATTGCAGCAAATTTGGTTTAAAAAAAAGAAAAATAAGAAAGTTTTCACATTCTTTTTACATTAATTTTCACAATTTTTTTTCTTCTTAAAATTGGCCTTTTCCAATATGTCAGTCACAAAATAGGGTTAGTGATTTGCTATATATTTGATAGCAAGTCATCTTGAATATTGTGAAAAAAAAGTAATATTTCTGTTGGCAAGGAAAATTTAATGTAAAACGCAAATATTCTAAACAGATAGGCCTATAGTGTATTATGTACATGTAGCTATCCATTCACAATTAGAATAAGGATAATTATCAACACTGTAAAAGTACCAGCACAAGCTACATATTGGTAAATTGGTTAAACCTAGGACTCTGAAAATCACCAACAAGTGCAAAGAAATTCGGACGCGTGAACTTTTTCCTCTTTTTTTAAACACAAAACAGGTGATTGAGCTCAATAAATAAATTGAAGTAAATAAGTAAAAATTAGGCAATGACACGCCAATGTAGTAATTTTTTTGAGATAAACTCTTCAAACACTTGTTTTACTTTTCAAACAGATAGGGCCTGAAATTAATCGTTTACTAAACCGAACAGAAAATTGACATTTGGCATAACTCAACAACTAAATTAGGGGATACATTTCTGAAATAAAAAAAATGATATAGGGTACCTTTGAGTCGGATAGCTGTGTTGTAAAAACATGACATCAGAGGTACAAGTGCTGTCATATATTTTTGAATGGATATAAGACGTCTTGGGCAATACATTGGTGCCAAATACACTGATCAGCTGCTGATGGAAAAGCAGCCCACTAAAAGTGTCCAACTCAAGGTTGCCTTTCCTAAAGTATCCGACTCAAGAAAACTTACCCTAAAATGACGACAGGCAATTTAGTAGCCTTTACTGAAAGTTTTTAATGACTTTTCATGCAGGATTATAGATAGGAAGAGGAAAGATGACGAGACGGGAGATCGAGGTAGGAGATAGAAAGAGATAGGAGGAGGAGATAGAAGGAGGAGATAGGAGGAGTGAGAGGGAGGAGATAGAAGGAGATAGAAGGAGATAGAAGGAGGAGATAGAAGGAGGAGATAGAAGGAGGAGAAAGAGGGAGGAGATGGAAGGATGAGCATATGGAAGATATAGGAGGAGGAAATGGGAAGAGGAGGATATATTTATAGGTTATTACATGGCCAAGAGCTTCGGGTCTCGGGATGATACAGGGTCTCGGGTGATGATACCAGGGAGATACAGCTCTTGGCCATGTTATAGCCTATTTATCCCATGACTTTTATTTTTGACTGTGAAACCTTCAATAAATAGATCCCCCATAAATTAAATAAATGACAAGTGTTAATTCAGAAGCAGACCTGACACAAATGACTTTTATAGCTGTGAAATACACCGTTATGGGGTTTTATTTATATCCTGCAATAATTTTAGAAGTGATTTTTACACAATTCTAGTGTGATAACTTCAAATTCTCTAAGTTGGGAACAGCAGTTTGTTGTGACGTCATCAGCAGCCGATAGTGATGTCATGACATGAACAATCACTACCCATTGTTTGAATAACAACGTCAGATAATTTTGTGACGTCACAACTGCATGGCCAAGAGCTGTATCTCCATGACGTCATCGTGGGAATTGGAGATGCTGATATCTTCCCTCTGAATTGGCCAATCAGATGGTTCAGATTTGGTATCTTCCCTGCTAGACTGATATCTTCCCTCCAAATTGGAAAGGGCCTGTATCTTCCCTCTGTTTCAGGGAAGACGGTTGAGATCTTCCCCCCTCTAAAAATATCACCGAGGGAAAAAGGCTTGTATGAGGGAAAAAACATGCTTGGTCATGGGATAAAAGGAGTTATCCCATGACCAAGCATGTTTTTTCCCTCATACAAGCCTTCGGGTCTCGGGATGATACAGGGTCTCGGGTGATGATACCAGGGAGATACAGCTCTTGGCCATGTTATAACCTATTTATCCCATGACTTTTATTTTTGACTGATAAACCTTCAATAAATAAATCCCCCATAAATTAAATAAATGGCGAGTGTTAATTCAGAAGCAGATCTGACATAAATGACTGTCATAGCTGTGAAATACACTGTTATGGGGTTTTATTTACAATCCTTCAATAATTTTACCAGTGATTTTTACACAATTTTAGTGTGATAACTTCAAATTCTCTAAGTTGGGAGCAGCAGTTTGTTGTGACGTCATCAGCAGCCCATAGTGATGTCATGACATGAACAATCACTATCCATTGTTTGCATAACAACGTCAGATAATTTTGTGACGTCACAACTGCATGGTCAAGAGCTGTATCTCCATGACGTCATCATGGTGATTGGAGATGCTGATATCTTCCCTCTGAATTGGCCAATCAGATGGTTCAGATTTGGTATCTTCCCTGCTAGACTGATATCTTCCCTCCAAATTGGAAAGGGCCTGTATCTTCCCTCTGTTTCAGGGAAGACGGTTGAGATCTTCCCCCCTCTAAAAATATCACCGAGGGAAAAAGGCTTGTATGAGGGAAAAAACATGCTTGGTCATGGGATAACTCCTTTTATCTCCTACCTCTTTCTCCTGTCATCTTCTTCAACCTCTTCCTCCTAATTCTTATTTCCTACTCATATCTCCTCCTATTGCCTCCTGATACCCTTATCTGCTCATCCTATCTCCTCCCCATCACTCTATCCCCTCCTCATATCTCCCCTTTCTATGTCCTCCTACTCCTCCTGTCCCATATTCCTGCTTCTTTCTACATTGTATCTCCTCTGATATATCCCATCTGCTCCTTCTCCTGCTCCAATCTCCTTCAATCTCCTACCCTCCCAACTCCTGCTCCAATTGCCTTATGCACCTACAGCTTCCTCCCCCCTTCTACCTCCCATTGCTATCTTCTACACATATATCCTCTTCCCCTCTCCTCCATTCTCATCCTCGTATCTCATCCTCATAGGCTACTCCTAACTTCCATCCTATATCCATCTCCTCCTATCTCATTCTACCTCCTCTCATCAGGGGCACATCACGACAGTGTGTTATTATAATGCCCATATCAGTGTAAGCTCCTGGTTGCACATCCTTTGTGACACTTAGATTCATTTTCTTATGCAACTGGGAGAAAATATCTGTTATGCTGCCAGCTGGGTTGCCAGCCAGCCCAAGAGTTATTCAGCACCTTCCAGCCAGCTGATATAAATCTTTTTTTTCCCAGCCAGCCACCTCTACTGCTTTCTCATTACCTGACTGCAAATTTCATTGGTTGGACGCCAAAAATTGGATCCCAGCTGACAAATTTGCCAGCTGGGAACATCCTAGCTTACAGTCTGCCAGCCAGCCGGGCGCCTGCTGCATAACAGATAACTGGTATAACAGATCATGGGGTGCCCCTGTCTCATATGCCAACTCATCATCCCATTTCCTACTCCGATCTCCTTATCCTAGTAACTTCCTACATGTATCTTCCAGCTCCTCACCCTACCTCTTTCTCCTCCTCCTCCTTCTTCTATCTCCTCCTTCCGTATCTTCCATCTGTCACTTCTTCTTTCTCCTCCCTCTATCCCTTTTATTCTCCATCTCCTCCTCCAATTCATCCAACATTCCCTTCCTATCCCACACTGTAACCCCAGCTGCCGGCAGTTAGTTAAAACAACAGTACATGCAAACAACGATTTTCTACCGTAAAGTGGCTCTTTTTCGTAGTAATTACGGTAGCTGCTGTTAAAGCAACACATCAGGTTTACAGTGCACCTCCTCATCCTATCTCTTAATTCCTATCTTGTCCTATCTTCCATTTCCTCATTCTATATCTACCTCTTCTTGTCTCCTTTAACTATTATATTGTCCTCCTTCCTCCACCTATCACAGCAGTAAATGAAATCTAAACAAACAATCAAGAAATTGACTTAGTACTTAATTTCATGGCTGCAGTAGAACACCCAGAGCTCAAAAATTAAAATATTGCGGCCTGCAATGGGGACAGTCCCATTGAAACAGGGTACTGCTAAGGGACAGATTGGGACATGCCCCAATTTTGTGATACTGTAGTTGGGAGTGGGGACAGGAACGGGAACCACCCTAGTACTGGGGCGTGCCCCGATAGCTTTGTGAAACCAGGCCCTGGATTTTAGAAACCACGATAACTTTGTATTATCTTCTTAAACCAGCCATGTGTGATGGTGGAGTTAATCTCAGTTTAACCTAGGTTTAAACCAGGATTAACATATGATAGAATCAAGATTAGTTTAACCAGTCAGGTTAACCAGTGAACCTAGATTAACCACCAGTTTAACTTTAAGTAGAATGAAACACGATTAAACCCCCAGTTTAACCCAGGATTAAGTCTGGATTAGTTTAACCTCCAGTTAAACCATCTTAGTAAAAGCAAGCCCTGGTGTATTGTGATGTCATCAGAAGTGACGTCATGGTGATGTTGTTGTGTTTTATGGGCTAAAACGGCCAAAAATGGTCAGAATTGAAAAATTTAAAAGCCTAAAATTATCTTCACAAAGAGTAGAACACTGTTATGTATTCGGTTTCGCTCTAGATTTAATAACAATATCGTGAGAACGCGAAAACGGAGCGGGCGTTAATAACAAAAAACAAGAATCCGAGGATTCAAACCCTGGGTTCTGTTGGGAATGAATAATAGGCCTAAGCATAAGATCCATGGATATAACATCAAAGTAGCACTGCACTGCGAAGTGCAATCAGCTTTGACACCTGTCAGATTGCCTTCAAGTGCTGTTCCTCAATGGCAATTTGGTAAACTGAGGATGAAAATAGGCTTTAGAACTTGCAGAATTGCAATTAGCATTGTTAGACTGCTTTGAGAATAGATGCACTGCAAAAAGCAAATGCTAAATGCATTATTGGCCTTCCTTGAAACGCATGGACGATTGTCATGTGGGCGATATTATAATGCAAAGTCAGCTTGAAAACAGTCCCTCAAGACTCAAACAATCTATCAACAAACCGTAAAAAAAAAAAAAAATTTAATAAAAAAAATTTTTTTTCAATTAAAAAAAAAGAAAAAAAAGAAATCAACTCAACCCAACTCAACCCAAACCTGAAACGCATTTTACTATAACATCATTAGAACATGAAGTGGCCATATTGGCCGTACCCACACCCCTATTCATGCCAGGACAACACTTCTCAGAAAACCTCTCAGACTGGTTTTTCAAAAAAGTACCCTGGGTGAATCACCCAGGGCAAAAAGGTAACTTTCTGCTTGGACATGGATTGTGTTTAAAAATGATAATAATGATAATAACATTTATTTGTCGGGCATTATGGGGTATTAATCAGTTATGGCCCTCGGGCAGAAATCATTTAATGCCCTCGCCTGGCGGCTCGGGCATTAAGTTAATGATTTCTGCCCTCAGGCCATTACTGATTAATACCCCATAATGCCCTCCAAAAAAACGTTATTGACCAAGTGAAGATCTGTGCACGAAAAAAAAGTAATGCATAATGGATAATTGCAATTTTTTGGATGAAAATATTTTGAAATAAAGTTGGCTAAGAGATCCTAGTCTAACTATTTTGTGAATAATGTGCCTGAAAATATCTGGAAAGAAATGACTTAGTCAATTAAAGCAGTAAAGCATTACGATAGCCAATTACCACACCACAAATCAACCAGATTGTTATGTTGTAGCAGATAGCAAGTTGTGATATGGAAAATGCCTTATTTTTGCCGGAGACTGCTGTAATGGCCCTCTATATCAGATCCCACAATGAGATAGTTATTCCACAGAAACTAACGAGGCACTTGAAGTATTTGGACTCCTAGAACGCAGACATGATGGTGTGATAGAGTGCGGGGGAGGGTGGCGTTATAAGGAGTTGGATTTAAATTGGATCAGTGGTCTCTGCCAGACTATCTATATGTCAACCTACATTGTATTTGTCCACCAACCTGCCTACCTCTATCTATTTATCTATCTATCTATCCATCCATCTATCGGTGTGTCTATCTATACATCAACCTATCTAGCTATCAGTCTGTCTATCTGTATATCTATCTATCAGTCCGTCTACCAGTCTACACATGTACCTACCTGCACACTTGTCTATAATGTCTAACCATCTATCGACCAATACAATGTTCTCTTAAAGGGTTGTTTTTCAATCGGGGTACATAGTTTTGTCTCAAGGGGGTCAAAAATAAAGGTCTTTTTTTTCTGGCCAAATTGACTTTTTTCTGTTGCTATATACCATGCCGTGGATTTCTGAAAATTTTAGGGCTACAAGTATTCTGTTTTTTTTTTATTTGACTTTTTGCGTTGTTGTAGATAATTTGACCAAGGTCAACACTCTGCTCATCCCTCTATTACTGGATGTATAGAACACCCAGTTGTATGGGCTTGTGCTGAGTGGATAGATATATATCTGACAATGAAAAATCATCTTACTTGCTTAATTTTGGCCAAGAACTTTGTGCGTGTCAAGGAAAATAGACATTTTCGGAGATTACAGCATATTTTTCGGAGAGGACAGTTTATTTGACGAAAGCTGTTTTTGGTGTTTTCCGCTACGAGCATTGTGCAGTTCGTACAACTGAAGTGAAACACTTACCAAAACTTTGTCTAATCGATTGAAGGAGTATTTCTACAAAATCAAAATACTCTTAATTTAATGTCATTGCTGTTTTGCTGACCCTATTTCGGAGAGGACAATATTTGACGGAATTGACCTTCATGTGTTCAATGCAGGATTCTGAAGAGACTAATCATAGTTGTTGCATGTAATTCTAATGTTGAACTCTTGGGACCATGTTGAAAGCATATTCACATCGGTTAAAACTTACTGTTAGGTCAGGACTGAAAAATCTGAAGCGATATTTGCCTAATTTGCAAATGAGACAGTCAATTTTGGTCAAAATGACACAAATGAATTTTTTTCGGGCAGTTATCAACCGATTTGAATAATTTTTTCGCTACTGTAGGTCCATCTCAGTATGTTTAATCATTCTGTGTAACGTTTTTTCCACATACATGCGTGGTATTTCTGGTATTTCGGATATCGTGTGACTTTCCAGAGCGTACCCCGATTGAAAAACAACCCTTAAACATCCAATCTGACATATAAAATTGCGAAATAACAAAATAGCATATACAATTGTGTGATATATTCAATACTGAATACATAAAATGTCAGTCATCAAAGCAGCAGCACCACTTCTATGTCAGATAATATTTCACCTTTCAAATACTGTGTAGAGAAAAAACCTCTAAGAGAAAAAACCTCTAGGAGAATGGAGAAAAGCCACCCAGTTTAAGTGTCTTGGGAACTTGATGTAAAGGCTAGCACCTTAACTTGAGTCAATAGCATCTCAAGCACCTAACATCTGCTGGCTTCTCTGGTTCCTTTAGAAGGTTGAGGTGTTGTGTGACATTTGTCTGCTAACACTTAACATTTTCTTTCTGGCAAGAATGTGAAATCTGGTAGCTGCTTACTGAGTGACATAACAGACAATCACTTAATGCATTATATTGTGGAAAAGGACCTGGATGCATACACTGAAAAAAAGAAGTTGTTTTAATGGTAATATAACCATAAAGTCTCCAAAAACTGTACTTTCTACCCCCAAGAAACAACGGTTTTTTTGTGAATTTACAGTTATATGACCGATAAACAATATTGAGTTATTTTACAGTCAGGGTTTAGAAGATAAATCAACCTCAAAATGTAATTATAAAACAAAAATTATAATAACTAGAATGGAGTGCATGAGATGCACACATATATCACTGCTAGCATTGCTATACATAGTCCCCATGTCCGCGGGGGTAAGTCCCCATGTCCGCGGGGGTAAGTCCCCATGTCCGAGGGGGTAAGTACCCATGTCCGAGGGGGTAAGTCCCCATGTCCGCGGGGGTAAGTCCCCATGTCCGCGGGGGTAAGTCCCCATGTCCGCGGGGGTAAGTCCCCATGTCCGAGGGGGTAAGTCCCCATGTCCGCGGGGGTAAGTCCCCATGTCCGCGGGGGTAAGTCCCCATGTCCGCGGGGTAAGTCCCCATGTCCGCGGGGGTAAGTCCCCATGTCCGCGGGGGTAAGTCCCCATGTCCGCGGGGGTAAGTCCCCATGTCTGCGGGGGTAAGTCCCCATGTCCGCGGGGGTAAGTCCCCATGGCCGCGGGGGTAAGTCCCCATGTGCGCGGGGGTAAGTCCCCATGTCCGCGGGGGTAAGTCCCCATGTCCGAGGGGGTAAGTCCCCATGTCCGAGGGGGTAAGTCCCCATGTCCGAGGGGGTAAGTCCCCATGTCCGCGGGGGTAAGACCCCATGTCCGCGGGGGTAAGTCCCCATGTCCGAGGGGGTAAGTCCCCATGTCCGCGGGGGTAAGTCACCATGTCCGCAGGGGTAAGTCCCCATGTCCGCGGGGGCAAGTCCCCATGTCCGAGGGGGTAAGTCCCCATGTCCGCGGGGGTAAGTCCCCATGTGCGCGGGGGTAAGTCCCCATGTCTGCGGGGGTAAGTCCCCATGTCCGCGGGGGTAAGTCCCCATGTCAGAGGGGGTAAGTCCCCATGTCCGAGGGGGTAAGTCCCCATGTCCGCGGGGGTAAGTCACCATGTCCGCGGGGGTAAGTCCCCATGTCCGCGGGGGTAAGTCCCCATGTCCGAGGGGGTAAGTCCCCATATCCGCGGGGGTAAGTCCCCATGTCCGAGGGGGTAAGTCCCCAAGTCCGAGGGGGTAAGTCCCCATGTCCGCGGAGGTAAGTCCCCATGTCCGAGGGGGTAAGTCCCCATGTCCGCGGGGTGAGTCCCCATGTCCGCGGGGGTAAGTCCCAATGTCCGCGGGGGTAAGTCCCCATGGCCGAGGGGGTTAAGTCCCCATGTCCGAGCGGGTAAGTCCCTATGTCCGCGGGGGTAAGTCCCCATGTCCGCGGGGGTAAGTCCCCATGTCCGCGGGGGTAAGTCCCCATGTCCGCGGGGGTAAGTCCCCATGTCCGCGGGGGCAAGTCCCCATGTCCGCGGGGGCAAGTCCCCATGTCCGCGGGGGCAAGTCCCCATGTCCGAGGGGGCAAGTCCCCATGTCCGCGGGGGTAAGTCCCCATGTCCGCGGGGGTAAGTCCCCATGTCCGAGGGGGTTAGTCCCAATGTCCGCGGGGGTAAGTCCCAATGTCCGCGGGGGTAAGTCCCCATGTCCGCGGGGGTAAGTCCCCATGTCCGCGGGGTGAGTCCCTTTGTCCGCGGGGGTAAGTCCCAATGTCCGCGGGGGTAAGTCCCAATGTCCGCGGGGGTAAGTCCCCATGTCCGAGGGGGTAAGTCCCCATGTCCGCGGGGGTAAGTCCCCATGTCCGCGGGGGTTAGTCCCCATGTCCGAGGGGGTAAGTCCCCATGTCCGCGGGGGCAAGTCTCCATGTCCGAGGGGGCCCCATGTCCCCGGGGGTATCTATCTACGTATCTATGTATGTATCTTTGTATCTACACTGTATGTATCTATTCCTTAGTAGATATTAAATGGTCACCCCCTTATCCTATCTATCTTACTGTGTATCTATGTATCTATGTATCTATCATCATTGCTTAGTAGATATTAAATGGTGGCCTCCTTGGTTCATTCATGCATGTACTTTTGTTATCTTAGCACCTTAGCATTCAATTTATTATTGCTCTGAACGGAAGACACACGGTGCACTGGAGTACCCCATGTCACAATCGAAAACGCCCGAAGACACCAGGTGCACTCGAACCAGTAGAGTAACACAAGCGAAAACGCCCTTCAACACCCTAGCGGAAATCGCCGTAACTACTCGCTTTTAGCGGCCCCTGGCGGATTTGGGAAAACGTCTGAGCGATGTGAGAGGCGGAAGTGAGACGCGGCCTTTTCCCCGTCACTGGAGGCCGGGTAAAAAGAACATCACTGCTCCTAGCAGTGATAATTCAGAAAGGCAGATTCTAGGAAAACACTTTTTAGAGAAAAACATATCTTCTCTTGTAATTTCATCAAGAATATGATTGAGTAATGCCACAGCAGTGCCCGGGTGCAACAGCTTTCTTCAGCTAAGTATTTGTGCTTTGCAAGCTGTTAGAGCTCACACAACTTCAAGCCATATTGATTGGGGACTCAGCGGATTCCTTAAATTAATGTCCCTAATGTGTACTAATGGCCACACAGGCACAGTGTCAACATTCTATCACCCTTTATACGATGTTTTAGCCAGCTATGGCTTTATGATTGCTTTCAAGAACATTTTATTGCCTTTTCACAGTCCAAAACCACTTTCATCTATTTTCCAAGAATCTTGCTTGACTTTCTGGGACTTTTTGATAGCTTCATGGGACTTCTTCATTACTTTACACATTTTTTTTTATTCCCTGTCTTTCCAAGACAAGCTATTGCATTTCTCGACTTTTCCACCGATTCCTCATCAGCGCTTCTTATTAGAGCCAATTTCATTACTTAAGTCTTCCTATAACACCACTCTTGCATTATTCATTACATGGAAAGATTTCTATTCTAATTTCTCTACTTCTGTATTAAAATTATTTCATTGATTACACTGCCCTTGTTTCAAATAAGTAGATCATGCTATTCTGCTACTTTTTGAAAGCTTCCCAGATAATAATGCAACTAGCCATTACTGAAACTGAAATAGCACAATTTTAGTCTATTCTATTCTGTTTTAAAATGTAATTTAGTTAACATCTAACAAACCACGTCATAACTTCAGCTTTGCCTATTGAAATAAAACATAAGTTTAAGAAATCTTGTTACAGGTGTCATTCAAAAAACTTAATTTTAACAAGCTTATTATTTTTCACATGTCAAGACATGCAAAGACACGCAAAGATCGAATCAAGCTTTTAATTCCGAAGTTGGAAGTGTATCATTTTCAAACTGTTCACCTATATTTGATCTCGAAGATTTTGTCAATTCCAGTTGAAACCTGCTTCAGCGCTTGTGATATCAAGTGATGGTTGCCATTTGGTTATTTCTTTACTTCCTTAATCTGTTTAAAAAAACATCATAATATGATAAAATATTTTAATTTACTCCTGCAGAATCAGAAACATCACTGTGCCCATTGTATGACGTGAAAAAGGACCATTGCCTTCACAGCCAATATCCATATACTGATTATACTCCTCTTTTTTGACAAGATAATAGAACTTCACCAATTATAAGCGCACCACATTCGCAATTGCCCTTGTAATTCATTAGACTGTACCTACTTTAATCTAAAATCTGGTGCATTTTGCATCTCTCAATTGCATTTTACAGCATTTTCTACAAACTTTTAACTGCATTTAGTTGAATTCTAAGGATTTTACAATGAGCCACAATCTTGTTTCAGCTAATGGACTCGACTGATAGATGGCATTATTTTCCCCACAAGGACAAAGCAGTCGTATCTTCTGCTTGACTTGCTACGGCGGCCATCTCACATTTATATAAATGACTCATTTTCCAACTCATTGGCCTGCTAACTGAATTGCACTGCATTTGCAACAAATAATCAAGTGCTACCATCCCAAGGTTGTCAGTAAAAACATGTTAAAAGGCAATAACATGTTAATAGGCAATACAGACTAACAATATTCAAGGAGGGAAAGAGACAGAAAGCAGAAAGACAGATAGAAAGATAGGTAATAGACATAAAATACAAAATTAGGTAAATAGATTGGTACATCATATTATATATAGATTGAATATTGATATATATATATACTCTTTGACTTGAGTATCTCCAATATTAACTCAATTCCATCAGCTCACTATGTAGTAGCATATGTACTGTATGTTCATCTTAAAAAATGATGGAAAAGCCAAAAAATGTAAAATTGCAAAAAAATGAGAATTCCCATTTTCCTACAATTTATGGAAGATCAAAAGGACACGAAGGATTCAGAACGAAATTGCATGGATCTGAATTCTAGAAAAAATTCTATGTATAAATGCATGTCAACTTGCAGTGGATTTCAAGTAAAAATTGAGCTTATTGTACAATACAACTCAGGTCAGCAAGTTTTATTGTCTCACAAGCTGTCTAAGTTTTATAAAATATTTTTTTTGGGTTTTTTTTTCTATGCTTGGGAAGCAAAATATCTGTCACATGCACAGACATTGAGTGAAAATAGCCAGATACCAGAAAATCTGACAAGCACCATGGAACCGGATAGTCGGTTACAATGTTTTCACCCTATCAAAGTACATGTACAGTCATTCAGCCTCATATGGGTTGCAAACTGTGGACCTACTTGACTAGTCCTTCCTCATCTAGAAAAGCTTCAGTAGCAATACTAAGTTAAATAATTAAATATGCTCAAGTGCTGAAGAAGGTCTATGAAGTGGTTTTTGTTACATGTTCTTCAACTAATTTAGGGGCATCCAACATATATGTCTACATCTTGTGCCTTTATGCTGCCGGATACAGGATATGTCTGGACTGAAACAATTACACAAGTATTGATTGCCATGTTTTATTAAGAAGAACACCAAAAATACAGAAAAGTTATTATTCTTGATAAATAATATTACATTTTTATGCCATCTCTTCAATGTAAATTTCACATTGAAAACTACTACGTTTAGAAACACATATTAAACTCTGCAACAAGTGGGCGAACAATGATTCATTGTCGCTTTTTCACGAAGTTATTCAAAAAGTAACAATCCCCCATAACCGATATTCCAATTGAATTGTTGTGGGAAACGTTATTAGAATTTAAAATGAGAATTATTGTAATTTTCTAATATTCTATGCGGAGCTTTCCGTGGTTATTAATTCCGAAAGGAGACTTTTATGTTTTCGGCAGATGGTGTTGAATCAGTAACGGCTATGGGTGATTTCTGGCAATAAAGATATCACCATTTTGAATTTTGTAACAACCAATTTTGTTAACCAGAAAAGAAAATCACAAAAGAGGCATTTTGGAATGACTTTACTTTCAAGTTCTGATTATAGCAGCCTCTCACTGACAAGTTGCAAATTGAGCAAAATGAGAGAGAATGCGCATGAGTCCAAACATGCATATTGATCCATCTTCAGTGAACTATATTCCATGCAAGTCAAGTCTTTAATTCACTATACCACACAATTGTCATCTTCTCAGGCAAAATGCAATTACATGTACTACTCTTGACTTTATGATAGCCTATACATGTATATAAATTCCCAAGAGACAAATGGCCGAGTGAAGTTTGCAAAACAACTTAAAACAGCATCCCTCTTTTCTTTTTCTTTATCTCTACTTTTCCAGTAAGTATAACTCCAGGGAGTAAGTCTCATAGAAGATATCACAATACTCTCTTCTGAGAAGTGAATTCTAGCTTCCAGCTCAGAAAAACCACAGCTGTCTTCCTCATAATTGTAATAAAACTGATACCACAATAATGGCAAAGAATTCGGGAGTCAGACAGCAGGACTTTGTGCTCTGTACTTCGGGCTTTTTGAGTGTCAATGTATCTTTTTTCTATTGAAATTGTATCGTTTCTGTGTCTCTGTAACTATTGTTTGCTGTTGCATCTTTTGTGCCCATCTTTCTCTGCATCTTAGATAGGCCTTTTGTAGACATCTTTACATTGTACACTTCACTTTTCGGCCTTTGATTTCCATACATCTTTTGTTTCATGTTCAATTTGTTCCTCTATTGACTGTCTTTGTTGTCATACTTTCTGTTGTATGCTTTTATTGTTCATATTGTACAGTATGCCTACATTCTAAAACATCTGAGTGTAAAATGTTCAGCATCTATGTGACATTACATCAGTTTTTTTCATCACTTGGCCAGGAGGAGGTAAGCTCAATAGCACTCTGGGCTGCTATTCGCTAGTTGGGCCGGATTCGATTAACAGCAGTTTCAGTCATTGTTCAATAATCCTGAAGACGAAATTGAAGAAAATAAAATATTTTACGCTTATATTTTACAGTGTATATTTTCACACAAATGCTTGTTTATCTCCATACATCTAAGCCCTACATTTCTTCTCAATTGTTTCCTTTATATATCTCAAAGACTTCATAGGGAGCCCACGCCTTAAGGCATTTTTCATTTGTACCATTTGTTCTTACACTACATCAATGTATGGCTACAGGCAACTTGCTCATTTGCAATAAGAAGGAGCAGGCTACAATATTTTATGGAGGTCTCTATTCAAAGTCGATACTTCGGATATACATACATTGTCGGGTAGTGTTGGCCTATTCCAGCAAAGTTATGTTACTAGGTATGACCAACTTGAATGACTGCACTTACATGCCGACTAGACGATAGGCTATGGATTTTGCCCCCCGGAGGAGTTTTTTATTTTATTTGCGAAGCGTCGATAAATCTTTTATTGCAATTTTAACATTACGGTACCGTAGCTACAGGTGGAAACAAACTTCTTTTTTGTTTTCATGTGCTGAAAAATTTTTTTTTTGCAGTGTCAAGTTGGAAACTAACTTTCTTTACACAAAAAGTCCATAGCCCCCGCCTAAAGATCAACTGGCCCCTTAGTTTTAAATTTTATTCCAAAGAGGTCTTGAAGTATGCCAGTCAGCGTTTCCTTTGAGGCACCTTATTTAAAGTCGGCTACCATATATCAGTCCATATCTCTATCTCAACCCAACATCCTTCCCTATCAACAACAAAGATGAATAAATATGTTATTACAATAAGATAAATTCATTCTTTGTACCACCAGGCATGATAAGCTAGGGTCTTAGTCCATGTTTAACATTTCACCCCAAGGGGTTAGCTGACTTAACTAGTGACTTGTCGCAATTACGTTATAAGATTTGGCAAGTCACTTGCTAATTGGAATTAATTGCTTTGGAGATCAGATCAATTAAACTTCAGGAGTTTTCTGCTATCCTTAAGAGGGCCTTGTCGGGGTTAATTGTGAACTATTGCCGCTGCAGTGACATTTTTTTTCTATAAGCACTGATTTTGGAAAAAAAAAGTACAGAATTGGTGAATACTGGGAGTGGTCTACAGCTACAGTACTGTGCGGGTATTAGGTGTTTATATACAGGCAGCTGGCATAGGCAGTTGCCAGAGGCAGATGTAAGGACGAAATGACATATGAATTCCCCGTTCCTCAGCAAGATAGAATCTGAATATTGTGGAGTGACAACTGAGCTAGAATCTCACTGAGATGAAGTAAACTTTTCCCTTCACATTTTATTTTAGCCCCTTGTTTATTTCCTCCAAGTCTTCTTCTCCCTTTTCTTCTTTTTTGTCTTTTTTTATGCAAACTTCTTACATTTGTGTTGGCATCCAAGATGTTTCCCAGCATCTAGTAGCAGAAGTGATAAATTGATCTTAATTTGTTTTCGAATGGAATTTAATAGGCTGCTGGAGAATGATTTAGAATTGATTAATTAACTCGGGTTCTCTAGATTTTTTTTAATGAAACAGCAGGGTTATATGGATTTTAAGTCTCATGTCGTTTCTCTGATGAAAAATTCTTGAGGAAGGTTTACAGTGAAAGCACAGAAAATTAGAAGATGTTGATCGAGAATGAGATCCAATTAATACTTTAAGCAATTTGATATTAACAAGGTTTAGAATAAGTTTCCAACCATTGTCTTATTAAACAGAGCTCATTTTGCTGTAGTTGAGAGCCAGGGGAAAACCAAGTACAGAGCAGTCCTGTGTTTGACTTTGATACAAGTATTAGCAAAGGGCTTCCTGACAACTGTCTGGTTAATTCCAACTGACAAAACCATAAAAACAAAATTACAATAATAATCTCGTAAGTGCGAAACAATGATCTCTATCATTTACCATTGCATTAGACATAAACCTGTTGAATTCTATTCCTCTACGTATTGTAACTACCTCGTTCTTTAGAAAAATCAAGGCAAATCAACTGAATATGTTCGAAAGCCATTGTTCCTCGTGTTTGCGTCTATCACGAGTCCCATCCCTGGAAGAACAAACTCAAAACCTAAAGATGAGCAAATAGAAATCCTTGCATTTGTCTATTGACACCCAGAAAAGCAAATAGAAATTCTTGCATTTGTATATTGACACTTGGCTCTGATGTGAAGATCCCCCATGACGGATGACAAGCCTCGTCCTTGATAGCTGATGGCGTCCTTGATAGAGTGAGAGGGTTGCACTCCAGGAGATGATCCGGCAAAGCCATGAATAGTAAAAAGGGAAAAGAGGAACTCGCGACCAAAAGGTCATCTCATGTCATCTGGAGTCAAGACCAAATTGTCAGACTGTCTTCTATGGCGATTCAGAGATTTCTTTCGAGTTGTGTCACAACATGGTATGATAGCCATGTTATTTAAAATATGATAGCCATGTTATTTCCACTAGTCACTTTTAAAGAAAGGTTGTCTCCTGGCTCTGTAGTTGTAAGACATGTAATATACAATTCAATACCTCCAGACGTAATATGTCATCTGGTGTTACAGGAATTCGCGTAGCAGTAGACTTTTTGAGCCAAGAACCAAGCAATTTGGTCTCCACGTGACGTATGGTAGAAAACTACTCAAGTATGCCTAATATCCAGTCATTTTTGTGAACACTAAGAAGCTGTGAAAATAAAATCGTTTCTATCAGTTACTTGTTTAGTTCAGGAAGCCTAAACAATCGGAAATTGTGAAATTTGGTACATCACACCTCTTGAGCAAGTGTGGCCTGCTAATCACCTTGCATGAGCAGTGATTGACCAAGCCCATAAGTAATAGATAACGCCCTCGTTTGTGACAATATGCAATATATCCGAGGGCTTTAGCCCGAGGATTATTGCATATTGTCACAAACAAGGGTGTTATCTAACTTATACCACTAAGTACAAAACAAATTAATTTAAATCCCTTTGTTTGCCTTCAATCCTTCTTGTTTTGACAACATTTCATTGTATTTGTTGCACATTTATGTTCCTCAGTTCATTTGAAGGTTGGCAGCCCAGAAGGCAACAGGTCAGAATTCTTTGTTCTCAGGAAATAATACAATACATTAATTTTGTAGATAGAAAGATAGATGGAAAGATGGATAGAAAGATCGATAGATAGAAATAACACAATACATTAATTTCATAGACTAATTTTATAGATAGAAAGATAGATTGATAGACGGATAGATAGGTCGATTGTGCAGCCCTGTAAGCCAAGGTTTCTTTGGTGAGGCTGATTATTACAGTCACTGAGCATATAGTATTATAAAGTTACGAAATACATTTGAAAAATACTAGAAAGCAACGAGCAGGGGTTCGGGGTGGCAGCCCCCGAAATAAGAAGAAGCAGGGGTACGGGGGCGGCAGCCCCCCAATTAAGAAGAAAAAATAATTCTTTGAGTTTGCCAAATGGGGCCAAAATTGTTGGTCTGCAGCTCCGCTATTTTTTTTGCAGCTTGCCAATCCAAAATGAACTATTTTATCAAGTGACCTTAAATTTGATAATTATTTCAGATATTGGTATAAAAAAGAGTGAATACAGCCTTTTTACTGAGACCAGTTACACTTGATATAATCTTCCTCCTTGTTTACTGTCTGTGTTGTTCAGTTTTAATCCTTTGTTGGTCAGTTTTGTTTCAGTGTTACTTTAAATTTTGTCAACTTGTAGTCAGCCAAGCATGCAATATCATGGTCAGGTGTATGAGCTGTGATATGCATTATATCAAAGCGAAATCCTGCCTTCTGATTGGCCAGAAAAAGCAAACAGTGGTATAATTATTCTTATCAAACCGCATTTTGTGACTGCCAAAAAAGAATCCATCAATCAATGAATCAATCAATAAATTCATCTGTCAATCATCAGGCAATTAATCAATCTGTTAATCAATTAATAAATTAATATATAGATCTATCTATCTATCTATCTATCTATCTATCTATCTATCTATCTATCTATCTATCTATATTTATGTATTTATCTATATTTCTAGCTGTCTGTCTATATATTTCTATATCTATATATTTTTCTTTTTCTGTCTATTTCTATTTATTTTCTATCTGTTCATATGGATCTAATTTTTACTACAATTTTCTCAAAAGCTCAACTGAATGCGGCCTGCAAGGTTCAAATATGGAATATGTCGACCAGTCAAGTTTCTAAACTAAAATTTGCATGTCATGGACCAATTATGATCAACAGCAAGATTAGAAAGGATTTCATTTCACACTTATACTTTGTCTTCGACACTTGGCTTGTCAGTTTGATTGACAGCTTGCTTTGTTTATGTATATACAACAGCTGAAATTAATATTTGGAATGTGCAATGTTGCAACCACACGTCATGTAGAGTACCATACGTCATGTAATAAATATTTCTATTTGCAATTACTAATTTATTTTCCAGTTTTGAACCCAGAACTTAGTGGGCATTGTTTGTAAATTAATATGCCCTATTACCAGGCCTAAAATTATAAGATTTAACTGGATAGTTTTAGTCCAGTAAGGAAAATTAAAATTTTGCTGAAGATCACATCAATCGAAATCAGCAAGTCTACTTCAATGCGAATTCCTGTAAAACAAATTTGCAGACTATCTTCTCTGGCGATGTGGAGATTATTTTTAGGGGAGTCAAGACAAAATTTTCAGATTTCTTCAAGGTTTACAGAAAGTCATCATCTCATATTGTAGTATCACAGCAAGTGGTTTACTTGTTTGTCATTTCTAAGGAATGCTATTGTCCCTATTGATGTGGTATGAGACAGTGACAGGGACACCATCTTTCAATACCCCTATGAGTGGTCATGACTGATGTTTAATTTTTTTTATTCATAAAGTGAGGAAACAGTATTATATTTTGTAAGGTGTGAAAGACCAGGTAGACCTCGAATATTGTCAACTTCAATGTCATCTCTCTCGTGAAAACACTGTAATGAGTATTGTAAAAGAATGATCACTATCATACAGACCTGTCATCTGATCTCATAAAACACTAGTCTTTTCTCTATACTATGTCAAACATCAGACAAGATATTTCTTCTTCTTTATTCTTTACTTTTGCCTTTTCAAATCCGTGTGTCAAAGTGTCATGGTCATTCTCGCTTCTCTTGAACAATGTTGGAAAAAGGATTCAGAATATCATTTTTTAAGTATGATGTAAGTAGTATTGTCATTTCAGACATATCTTTCATCATTCAGTGTCAGCTTGTGTCAAGGAAATTGTAGACTATCATCTTTTTGAGCAGTTTCATTCAGAGACATCTAAATCTTGGTGCAGAAACAGGTGCAATCTCTTAGTGTTATTGAAATCTGCCTGTTTGCTGAAATGTCCTACACACACATATTGTCTGACATGTGTCGTCAGGTCTCTCGAGAAAACTAGAAAAGAAGCAGTACTGTCGAAGGACATGTACAATGTAAAGCTGTCCCGTTAGATACCAGATCATGCGAGATATAAAGTTTACACCCATATGACTTTGACATAGGGCTAATTTCGCTGTCATCTGACCTTTATCTGTGACATATAAGACTTCTTATGTGTCATTTGATTTGTTTCATATGTGACTTTGTCTGTGTCATGATGTGACCTGTTGCTAGAGTCATACACGACATATGACTCTGTGACACGCAACTGTTGTCTGTTTCATGAACTGTCAAATCAAAAGGAATGCAACTATGTCTGCGGAATCAAAAGACCTAAAATCTTATCATATTGCCCTGTCATGCCAAGCAAGTACAAAGTACTGAACTGGCATTTTGTGCATGGACGTCACAGCAAAGACTGTCCATGTCATCTTTTGCCATTTCCCACATTTCAGGGGCAAAATATTGCAGACAAATGGTAGTAGGCAATGACTTTGTATGTGTCATGTAACTTTGTGGAGTTTTCCAATATATTGCAAAGTCTTTGCATTTCAGGGAGACAGGTAATTTCACACATAATATGTGGATTGATGATTGGGCTTTACGTCCTGTATTTACGCACTTGGTAAACTAATTAGGAAGGGAGAAGGACACGGCAATGAGGTTAAGGACGCCTGAAAATGCCATCCAACATGGGCCGAGGTGACCTGGCAAGAGCGGGATTCAAACCCTGGACCCAGCGATTGGCAGCCCAGCACGCTACCACTAGACCAACCCGGCCCCCAGTCTATCCCTCAGTAAATTAATGTAGAGTGATAAGAAATGTTAAGTCCAGATCACAGACAATTAAGAAGTAGGATAATCATGTGTCAATATCTGCAATGAAAAGTAGCAATTCTGGTATTGGTTCAGGAATCATGCCAATAATATTGATGATTGTCAAGTGAAATTTAATCAGGTTTTTGTTCTCTGCAATTTCTGGAAATGGAAATGAAATGTTTAATCAGGAAATTAAAGTGTCTTTCATGATGCCTTTTGAAAAGTGCTCTTCCAACATCCATTTTGTTTTAGTTTAATTACCTGATTATCAGCCATTGTTGAGTTAATTCACATCCCTTTGAACTTGAAAGATCTTATGATTTTTATCCATTTCTTTAGTTTCTAAAAAAGTACTTCATAAAATGGCCTGTTTTCAAAAGTTTGACATAACTAAATTATATACTATAGACAGTCTATAGGCCTGTACCATACTGTCATCCTTTCTATATGAGACTTCGTCATTAAAATCCTGGTTTGCCTTGTGAGACCAGCATAACAGTAGCCATCATTGCCTGATAATCCAAGTACCCATTTACACCTGGGTGGAGTGAAGCAAAGATTAACGGGGGATTGCTCAGTTGCCTCATGCCATGACACTGCAGGAACCCAAACCTGCAAAATCTCAGTCAGCATTCTGAGTTCTTGATTCAATCACAGGTCTCTGCACATGCTCTGTACTTAAGAAATAGTCCTGCGTGGATCATTAATCACAGCAAAGCTATGACCATAGGCCTGCGATTCAATCCTGCCATAGTGCCACAGGACTTATGTTGGACTGTTCCAATCATCATAAAACTCATCGCCAAGCCCATTGTCTGTTTCAATTAACTCCATTAGTCCAGCAACATTGGGAATAAAGCCCAATTCATCAGTCCACTTCATTGACAACTTTAGCCAGTGGGCACACCTACGTTGGAGCAACGTTGTGACAACTCCAGACAACATCACAATTTTGGTGAAAATTACATGGAATAGTATGGTAGAAATGACGTTGTGATAAAATCAAATCTCAACATTGTTTCATGTTGTGGCAACATAATTTCTACTAAGCAGCTTTCTTGTTCGTCGTCAGTCATAGCATCTCAAACATCCATTTCTAATTTAACCTTATCGTCTTGACTTGACCAGCTGTTTAGCTGTTTTTGCTCACTTTACTCTAAATACAATAACTGTTACATGCTTGCAACATTCTTGTTGTATTTTTATTTTTATAATAAGTTTATATTTATACCAGGCAAAAGTTATCCAGGTAACATTGAAAATGCCACGACTTTTAAGGTAACTACTCACATCAAAACAGCGCAGAATTTTTTCAAAATGGTGAAAATTCCACTTTGAGTCGGTCTTACATGCAGACACTAAAGCCGCTACGAGAAAATTGAGGCAGTTGACTGGAAAACTATTGGTGGGAAGGAGTAGAAGGGCTCTTACAGGCAGATAATGCCCTTAACTGCTTGATGACCTTCAGAATTGACCTCCAGATTTGACCTCTGACCTTCAGGTTGACCTTCGACCTAGTAAACCCCAGAAATGCCCTCATCAATCCCCCCACTATTTCCTATGACAGGGTGATTGGGGTTATTAGGAGAAGAGGGTACCACCCCTTCTACTCTGCAACTACTGCCCCCACCCCACTCTATGGCTCCAGGCTAGTCCAGTGCAAAGCCATAAGCAATATTAGGAGGGCTACAGACCTGTTGTGCTATATATAGTGTGAGAAACAAGACAGGGAGGATTTGTATTGGTGACAGGGCTTTAAAATTAAATCTCACACTTCGCACACAATTTAATCCATGAGAATTTTATAATGTTTTGCTAATGATAATAAAATAGGAGGTTCACCGACATATAGTTTTAGTAATAATCAGTTGTAATATCCATGTTCTCACATAAAAATAATAGTAATATACTCAAAATTACATTTCTTAATAGTGATAATAGCACTTGTTGCTCAGAAAGATTCCCAGAAATAACAACCAACCATGGTTCCCAAGGTTAATAATCAAACTAAACGAAGAGAAGGAAAAGAATGTTTCTTCAAACTTGTCATGCATGGCACATTGATTTGCAGCCAAAGCAAATATCAACTATATTCGTCAGTGTTACATTATACTGAAGCCGCCCCAATATAATGCCTGAATGGATGCATGAAAAGAAGTTTCTAAAGATAAATGGATAGATATACTTGAAAAAACAACAACATCAACCAAATAGATAGATAAAAATATAGATAGCCTAAAATATTTAAATCAGCGCAAGTTACCGAGTGGCCCAAGAAAATAGCTAGGCTTATTTGGTATATTTGGGCCCTGAATAAGACACTCTGGAACTGTGATCCTAACAGCAAGATCTAACAAGACACTATTACATCATCTCAGCTCATACAAATTGCGTATTCACCCCATACTCACATATTCACCAATGTCAGGGCAATTGTCACATCTACAGTGTAGTAAAGATGATATATGTGTCACATCTTCTGCCCTTTGACCTGACCTATATAAATAACCCTCATGTTCTAGAACATCACTTCTTTGAGCGTAAGAAACCTGGCATTGTAAAGGACATCTTCGATCCATTTTGTGCCTTAAATAAGGGAATTCCAAGATACATTTCATTCAAGGTAACTTCCAAGATACAATTTCATTCAAGGTAACTTCCAAGATACAATTTCATTCAGGGTAACTTCCAAGATACAATTTCATTCAAGGTAAATTCCAAGATACAATTTCATTCAGGGTAACCTGGGTAACTTCCAAGATAGAATTTCATTCAAGGTAACTTCCAAGATAGAATTTCATTCAAGGTAACTTCCAAGATACAATTTCATTCAAGGTAACTGCCAAGATACAACTTCATTCAACGTAACTTCCAAGATACAATTTTATCGATTAATTCAGATAGACCGACAGGAACAGAACCTTCACTTGTTGACAATGGTCATTTTGACAAATTTTGGTAAATTTCATGGTACGATATTTACAGTAGGCCACATAGGATAGCAATAAAAGTCATATCACTTATAACTGTATCTGAGACAGTCCATGAAGGCACAGCAAGAACGAAAAAGAAGCATCTCAAAATTCATAGATCTACATATTGCTGATTGATTGAGATACATACATATAAGCATACATATGTATGAGAACATTTTATTAAATTGGAATATTGATTATTCTAATATTGACACTTGGGAATACTGTCTCATCTATACTATACACGATGATATGCATATGGGATGATACACATACATATAACTGACTTGAGAATGTAAATGCAGCACTATATTTACTGAAATCTTGGTCTTATAAATTGCTGCAATACAAGACAAAACAGTCCATTACTGAAGACCCATTCTGTTTTGCAATTTCGTGGCTGTTTTATGAATTAATGCATTTATAACATGGTTTAATATAATAATGCATGTGTCATTCAGAAAACATGATGCCATGAAAATTAATAGATACACACATTTAAAATTAAATTTCTGTTTGTTTTGATACCCTGCAAGGTAAAAAAAATCTCTCCATATATAAGTCAATGTAATATACATACAATATTAACAGTCATCATATAAAATAAGACAGTGGATATAAAATGCAGAAAAAGTCAGTTCTTACACTGTGAGAGATGATTAAATCAGCAGTTCTTAATTTGGCTCATCGGGCCAATTTAGCAATCACTAACTAAGCATGACCAGTGCTTCATCCAATTCACCACATTCCGTTTACTGATTAATCCAATTAATCTAATGTCATCTGATCTAATCTAGAAGCAAAATCAACTTTGAAACAACTGACAGAAACATTAGATTAAAAGGAATTCAATGCAGAGTCAGAGGAAGAGTGAAAAAGTGTCATTTTCATTGATCCAGGCAACGAGGTATCATCCATCATGGTATGGGTGGGGGTTGAAAGTCAGCCTTCCACACCTAACTATTGACTCAGCACACAATAATATAACACTAAAGTTTCAAAACTATCAATTTATAATTTTAACACTAACTTAAACTAGAGATAACATGGAAAAAGCTACATTTTACATTTCAAGATCTAAACCAATGGGTATCATCGCTGCTGAGGAGTAACTCAGTACCGAATTGTATGAATGCTTAACACGGGTTACCTAAAAGTGGTTAACTCCTTTAACTTATCTTCTGAGTTAATGGAGAAAAAAAGTGCCATATTGTAACATGAGTTTAGTTCATTAAAACTATTAATCTAACTCACGTTCAGCACATACACAATATAAAAAAAATGAATCTTAAAACTGTGAAAAGCGTTGAAACAATTTGGTACAGGGTGTTCAAACTTTGAGCTTTCTGCAGCAAACTATTGACACTACACACAATCATATAGCACTAAAGTTTCAGACATATCAATATATTTTTTCTAACCATTTCTTTACTCTAACTTCAGGACACATTATTACCAACAGTGTAACAGAGCAGAAATGAATAAATAGCTGCAGTAAGAGGTATAGACAGGGCAGACCCAATTGCTAGTAATCAATCATTGTTCAGGAAAAGCCACAGTCCCTGGATATTCAGAGTAACAAAGCATATATATTGAGGGGAAATAAACAGTGAAACTCCACTAGTGAGGAAACTTATATATACTGTATCACTAAGTCTATCTACTATAGGGTAAAATCAGTTCGTGGATAAAGATAGCCCTGGGACCCATGCGGAGCATGGGTCATGGGTCGTCCCATTCAAAATCTTGAGATTTTGCAATGGTATTGGGAGAATTGGTCTAGATTAAAGAATTATTATCTAAATTTGATGAAATTTTGGATTTGGATAGCCTATATATTTAACTGCTGACGGCACTACTTTTGAAAGCAATATCACAAATATTTCCATGGTAAAAATTACTTTTAAATCACAGAAATGTGAGAAAAATGTGATTGAAAGCCATCAGCCTCACTTTGATGTGTGATGTCATCACTGTGACGTCACCACAATCACCTGTGACATCATAAACGTTTGTTATGACATCACCCTCTCTCAGCCAATGAGAGGGAGCCATTTCTTCAATGTATAAGGATGAAAATCAGTTCTTGAGTTTCAGAGGAATATTAAACATTTATTCCACGGACTATTTGCGACAAAATAAGGTGCAGTCAGCAGCAAAACATGTGTACTTTCAGAATGTATCAATAATTCATTATAAAACAGATGGGAAAGGAGTGAAAATTTAGTTCTCCCGCATCATGTCCATCAAATCTCATGATTTTCCAATGGGAGGATTCATGACCCCTGTCCCCAGGGTCCAGGGCTAGTCAAATACTTGACTCTATGCCAAGGGACTTGGGTATAGAGTCAAGGAGTTTCCCATTGCATACTGGGGAGAAATGTCTTCGAAATTATCAAAACAACAACTTCAAACACTGTTAATATGAAATCAATTAAATACCTCCACTTCTGGGCCTTCAAGGCACGTTGTGTAGACATTCCCTTATCATTCCAATACATTGTCAATGCTTGGTAAATCCATTTTAAAGAATTGCATCCAAATTTCTTGGAGACGTTGAATTTTCTTGATCAATATTGCATGTCAACTTTTTAAATGATTGTCTAATCTATGTTTTAAGAGGATTACAAACTGTCAGTGACCCGTTCTGGGTGGTTGAATGTTTGTCATTGTTAAGTATTCTAAAATCTCAAAGTTGTTAATTGTATGTGGTGGCTTTTCACAGTATCTAGCTGATTAAGATAAACAGCTTTCAACCTTTGGTTAATCCAAGTCCATGTAATCCACTGTCAATCATTTTGCACTTTTATTTCATGGGCGGGCATTCATCCAAGCATTCATGCCTTTTGAAGTGACTGACCAGGACCACAAATACTCATCTCAGATCGCATTTTCTTAAAGTGTAGCAGTGTAATTATTGTAACAGGTATAATTAATGACCCATTGAGAAGATGGCTTAATTCTTAAAAAAATAATAATAAAAGGAAAAGATAGATAGATAGATAGATAGATAAATAGATAGATAGATAGATAGATAGATAGATAGATAGATAGATAGATAGATAGATAGATAGATAGATAGATAGATAGATAGATAGACAGGTAGATAGACAGGTAGATAGAGAGATAGATAGGCAGAGAGTAAAAGTAATAGATAGATAGACAGATAGACTGATAGACTGATAGACTTGTAGACTGATAGACTGATAGACTGATAGACTGATAGACTGATAGACTGATAGACTGATAGACTGATTCATAGACAGCTAGACAGATTCATAGACAGATAGATGGATAGACAGATAGAAAGGTAGACGGATAGACAGATCGATAGATAGATAAATAGATAAATTGGTTAATTGATTTATTGATAAATTGATAATTGATAAATTGATAGATTAATGGATGGATAGATAATGATCATAATATAGGCCTATATGCACAAGTTTCAGTTTTACAGCATTTGCATTTGGCTGTTCTTTCATGTATTGGTTCCAAATACGTTGTTTGAAGTTTGCCTGTTTTGTTGTTTGTCAGCTTTGCTGCTGAAAACAATTATGGCATATAATGATTATATTAAATCCCAGAATGCCCTAAACCTGGGTCATTTTAATCAACAAAGCCACCATTTTAAGAGGACGTTCTTGGAATCCACGATCTGAAATTCATGGATTTTCGAAGGTTTAAATGGATATGAAAGACGGATTTTGTTGGATACAATGCTAAGGACCATATACAAAAGGTAGGGCATATTTTCACAGCTTGACAGGCCAATTTTTATGGTCTAAACAGGCCTAGAATTGCCGCAACAAATCTGATGCGGAAATTTCGACCTGTATTGTATTTGAATTCTGCTAGACTAGTCCAGGGCTAGGATAAAGACTTCCAGACTAAAATTAATATAGTCATCACACTTAAAATGCAGAGATTTCCAGACTAAATACAGACATTTCCTGACTAAATACAGAGGCTATTACAGACATTTCCTGACTAAATACAGACATTTTTAGACTCAATACAAACATTTTCAGATTCAATACAGACACTTTGAGACTCAATAGACATTTTCAGACTCAATACAGACATTTTCAGACTCAATACAGACATTTCCAGACTAAATACAGACATTTCTAGACTAGATACATGTACAGACATTTTCAGACTCAATGCTGCCATTTTCAGACTCAATACGGCCATTTCCTGACTAAACATAAACATCTCACAAAACATCTCCAGACTCCATACAGTCATCACACTAAAAATACAGATTTCCCCATAGCTATTGTTTGGTCAAGATCACCGCAAAATCAGAACTCTTCTATATTCTGTTACTTAGACTAATAAAACACAAATAAACAGTCTCTGGAGTCCTGACCCATTTGGCCAAATCTCCATAACAGAGCGCTGACTGTAGCTAAAATAACCCGAGTAGCTATTACGCCCAAGAAACAATGAAACATTACCAGGAAGCTCACAAAAAAGGACATCTTTCGACTGACTGATTTCTGGCAATCCGAGAGTCGACTTATACGACCGACCCAATCGGACCGTAGTTATCAGATATCTTGGAAGGCAAATAGCGTGAAATGGGACAAAAGAAGGCAAAAATCACCAGCGAAGAAAAAAAGGAAAATGTAGAGAAAAAGCAGAGAAAATGAAGCAAATTGAAGGAAAAATAACAGGGCTTGGTACGCCCGCAAATATTTAGTAGGGGGAACGGGGGCACATTGGGACGCTTTTAACATCTACTAACTTTGCTCAATGTTGAAAGCACTGAAGAACTCAGAAGTTTGCATGAATATCACCCATACTATTGAGCTTAAATGCAATGCATAATAAACTAGACTGCACCTACCCTTTTGTAGCCAGAGAGTCGTAAAGATGACTGTCCCAATGTGCCCCGGCGTGGCACAGCCGGGGCACATTGGAACATCAATTAAAAAATCATTTTAACACACCATTTACAATAGATATCATATATAAGTAGTGCGTAAGACAATATACAGTGCATTAACACCTTGTAGTGCCAATAGTTCATAACTTTAAACAGTTTTAAACATTTAACATAAACTGTCCTGGGTGCGGACATCTATGTAAGTAACACACAGTGCTTTGCGACAAATTTGTTCCCAGAGCATGGTAATCCACTATACCTCTATTCACTGTGGCCTGAACACCTGTTGTGTGCTGTCCCAGGTTATTCAGTTGCCTTGGACACTTAAATTCTGCCATATTAAGTGTGTCCCAATGTGCCCCGAATTCACTGTCCCAATGAGCCCAGATATGACTTTTACACCAAAATGCTAATTTCTCGGACACCAGTGAGTGTGTTTATCACGATAGCAATTCATAACTGTTTGTTACGATATATAAAATTCATACTAGCACTAAGAAAGCCTCATTGTTCATGGTTTGTCCACAGAATGGTTCGAATTGAACCCGTCCATATTTACTTTTGTAGTAGGAAAACAAACATTTGCTCGCCCTACTTCTGCATGTGGCTGTAATTTGTCTATAAAACCATGGAAACATCAGGATGTGAAATTACAAGATATGATGGCACTACCATATCATATACCTTGCCAGGATCCAAGAAAACCCTACCGTCCCACAGTGCCCCGCGTCCCAATGTGCCCCCGTTCCCCCTACCATCATTAAAAACTGTTCAGGAAAAATTAAGTCACAAATTGATCAGGACAGATTGAGGACATACAAAGGGTAGAACAATATACAAAGACAGACTAGATAGATCGATCATATAAACAGAGCTCATAGAAAGACTGATACTGACCTAGACAGATGGAGATGCAAAATTATTCATTTGAAGTCGGATGACTCAGATCTTCTTCTTTTTTTTCAACCATTCTCAATAGGATCTACAAATTATGTCTTTTAATCAGTTACTGCATTAGTCATTTTTCATATTCTTATTCATTGCATACCTTTAGGAAATTGAAGAATTACCATAAAATGCTATATTTAGAATTCCATTTAAGAATACAAGCAACCTGCATGTGATTTTAAAGATACCTTCAGGTGCTTCATCTCTGAGACAAATATGGAGATCATTAAGATTCATTATAGACTTAATATTTTAGTTCCCCTATTTTCTAAAGATTAAAATGCTATAAATGGCAGTCAGCAAACTGCCAAGCCAAGGTAATGCTTTTGTGTTCTTGTGTAAGATGAAGATGGGTCTCCTCGATCTCGCCTTGTCAATCTTGTCACCTCGATCTCATCTCCTCCATCTCGTCCCCCTGCTCTCTCCTCTCGTCTTTTCCATCTTGTCACCTCGATCTCGTCTCCTCGATCTCGTCCCCCTGCCCTCTCCTCTCGTCTTTTCCATCTTGTCTCCTCAATCTCGTCTCCTCCACCTCATCTACTCTCATCTCATATCATCTCCTCTCATCTCCTCTCACCTCCTCCTCCAACCCTCTCCTCTTGTCTTCTCTATCGATCTCGCCTCCTCCATCTCATCTCCTCTAACTCCTCTCATCTCCTCCCCTACCCCCTCCTCTTGTCTCCTATATCTCGTCTCCTCCATCTCATCTCCTCCATCTCTTGTCCTCTTATCTCATCTCGTCTCATCTCCTCCCCCTACCCTCTCCTCTCATCTCCTCTCCTCTCATCTCCTCTCTTCTCCCCCTACCCTCTCCTCTTGTCTCCTCTATCTCGTCTCCTCCAACTCATCTCCTCTCCTTTACCTCATCTTCCCTATCTCGTCTCCTTTCGTCACCTTGATCTCGTCTCCTCTTTTCGCATCTTCTCTCTTCTCCAAGTAAAGCCTTTCTTTGACAGAAAAGAAAGAGCAATGTGCGCCATTTTGAACAGCTCTCACTCTCTAATTCATCAAATAAACTCTTAATTTCAAAGACATACCAAAGAGGGTTGCCCTATCTATACCTACCTACATGTAGCAATGTAGCATTATGGAGAACGCAACTGAGAATGGCATTTAGCTATCACTAAAAACGGACAAGAAAAGGTTGTCAGACGGAATATTTGAAATCCACATCACAAAACGAGAAATAAAACAGAATCGTGAAAAAGCCTATTAATCAAATTAAAGTGGCAAAAACGATTTCAAGGAAATTGATATTTGTCACAAGCTTTCGAAAACCTTTCAACAAACGAATTGGGAGAAAATTACATTAAAACAGCTAATGGTAGAAATATTGCAGATTCTGTCATTCTGCAAACTTCACAGTTCTCAAATGCATGCAAAACATAGTAGCGAAATCTATTCTGGTTTATGGTTGAAACGAACATGATCCCAAGTACAATTTAATCAGTTGTTTCAGATATCGAATATAGAATATGTATAAAAAAATATGCTTCAGAGAAGTAAAGATTGGGAAAATTATTACAATATGCCTCTGCACATGAATGTGTGCCCACAGGTTGCTACACAGAGCTGATAGCTATGGATGGATTAGGAAGCTTTACATCCAGTATTTATACGCCTGGTAAGCTAATTAGGACATGAGGAGGACATAGCAATAAGATGAAGGATGATAAAAATTGCTCTCCAACATAAATCCAGGTGACCAAACCCGAGCGGGGATCAAACCCAGGACACAGCATTTAGCAGCATGGCGTGCCACAAACTGAGCCAATGCTTCCCGCTTAGAGCTGTGTGACTTAATTAGTGCCTTCCTCCAAAGAAATACAAAATGTTAATGCAGAAGTTGTGCGACACACCAGACATCGCACACAAAACTATCAAAGGAAATTAGAAGCAACAGCAAACTTATTCTGAAACTTGCAGCCAACTTACAAGCACTTTCACAAACTCCCAACAGCTCAATTACACAAACATAACAACTACTGATTGGCAATTTGCCTATTGATCAGTTACGACAGACCTACATCTTGTTTTCCACACCTGCGACAGTCATCCATCTTCTGGTGCTTACACTTTCATGTGACTTTTCTTTCTGTCCTTTCTTACAGAACAGCAAACATAGTTTCGTACATGACGACTCACCAAATGTCCACATGGAAGGTTTTTGTTCTCAGTACTGATCTTAGTAAACTGATACCGGTATTGTAATTGACTGCTACATGCAAAAAAAGGTTTGCAATTGAGTGATGCAAGCTTTGTATTTGAATGATGCAAGTTACAATCTTGGTAATTGAGTGATATAACCTTTGGGTAATTGAGTGATATAAGCTTTGTAATTAAGTGATACAAGCAACAACTTGGGTAATTAAGTAAAACAAGCTTTGTAATGGAGTGATACAAGTAACAACTTGGGTAATTGCATGTTAAAACCTCAGTAATTGGGTGATACATGCCTTACCATTTATTGAAACAAGCCACAACTGATTCAAACAAGCTTTATAATGGAGTGAAATAAAATGTCCACCCTTCATCTAGGCAAGCATGCTCATACAGCCAGATCATTGAATGGTGTTATTTCAGGCAATTTGACAATGAAAACCTCAGCACATTAGACACATGGGACACTTTTGGGACACTTTTGGATTGTGACAAGTTGCTCACAGCAATGTGAAAATGAAATGGGATAAATCACACTAATGGTGCTTAGTGCTCAGATTCAGGATTACATTGTTCTTTTGACAAGCTGATAGAGTGATTGTGTCACCAAATCTAACAGATGCAGCACGAGTCATCGTAATGCCACAAAAAGGTCAATCGTGTTAGCTTTTAGTCATAATCAATCTTGGCTCGGCTAGGTGGAGCAGGTTTCCATAAAAGTGCGCTATCTTTTCCACCAAAACTTAAATAGATAGATAAATATATATATAGATAGATATGGTAAGTGCAGCACTTTAAGCCCAGTTCCTGGCATTCACGAGTGTTGGTTGATGGGATGCAAGAGAGAGTGGGAATCCTCACAATGTTACACAGTTTCCCCAGGTGAGGGACCTTAAACTTGCCCAGCATAGACACTGATAGAAGGGACAACCAATTTAATATCTTATCCGAAGGACCAGCTGGAATTTTTCTCATGAATGTCCATCCAGGGTTCGAAATCCATGCAGGCAAAGACCTTCAGCAAATACTCTTCACTAGATTTTCCCTCTAATCAAGACAATTATCATTGACTATCAATATATTCTCCAAGATTGTATCATATCTATTCAAGGCAAAATTGCTATCATTCTGAATAACCTACAAAGGTATAGCTGCAATAGAACCTAACGCAACTGAGGCATTAGTTAATCATCTCACCAATAGTCAATCACACTCCGAACTAAGACCCATTCTACCCTACAATGCCATTTATCTGCAGGCAGAATGGGAAGAATTCTCATTCATGAGTTGTCACAGGCCTCACAATCTGATAGATCCCACTTAGTCAGTTCTTAATTGGCAGAATTCTTCGGGGAGAAAGTAGGTCATCATCCTAGAATATCCAGGAAATGTCTTAGGAATATGTCAAGGATTTTCTCGGGAATTTCTTAAATGCTTGAATGCCAAGAGATTAAGGAATACATGACACGGTATACCCACATTACCCAGGACACTATGTACAGATCAATAAGTAATCAGCACTGGGTGTTTATTCACCAATACATGACTAATCATGGTGTCAACTTTTATAGATTAAGCTTGTGATTTGGAGGGGCCTGGGGGGGGGAGCAGGGCTGAGGGGGATTGGTTACAAAGGTTACAAATACACAATAAAATGTAGTTCACATGATGTTCAATTGCAGTTATGACACTTTCAAAAATAAGATTTAGTCAGTCAATTCTTATCAACAGGATGCACGATTTATACGAGTGTAGATATCAGACAAAATATTCCTTTCATTCACTAATCAGTCCAGTAGTTCACTTTGATTAATCGCCAGTGAGCAGTTTACTGGAATTGGCGCTATATAAGTACTTATTATTATTATTATTATCAATCTATATATCCATCTAAATATAAGGTAATTTACACTCACAACATCATAAGCCAATCTAAAATTTCACTACATTGTATGTATTTTATGGTTATCCATCAAAGTCAGGATAACGGTGCATAAAACAGAAAAAGTGATGGGGAAAAATCAGAGAGATCATCACTGAAAGGGCAGACAAAATTGACCCAACAGGACGACCGCCCAGAATATGAACCCTGACAGATAAAAGATCTGTATGAAATACAATACGAACAGATTGCAGGCATCGGAGAACATCAGATATAAGAGAACAATATCAGAGAACAATATCCGAGAACAGGCAGAGGACAGCCAGAGGACAGAAGGAATATTGAAGACAAGCGGTGATGGCAGACAATAGCCGTCAACAATAGAACAATCATCAAATTTGCCTGGGCGGACTTTGAGATGAGATGGGATCACCAAAAAAACAGATGACATCCCAGAGGCAAGGCACGGGCTGAAAGGTCTGGGTAGATGGTTCTCGATGTCTGAAAGGTCCCAATGATCTGAAAGGTCCAAAAGGTCCACAAGGCAAGAAGGTCGGATAGTGATTGACAAGATGTCACTCAGAACCTTTCGGCATTTTCTAAGCCTTTCAGGGCTGTTCAGATGTATTCACAAACCTCTAGGAGATTTACGCAAACCATCCAGAGCTATTTGGTCATCTCTGGTCAAATAAAGTCAATAAAGCAAGACAGCCATAATATATAGATATGGATTTCTGAATTTTGTCAGCCAAAGCCACTTTTGACAAGGCTGCTGAATTCACAGATTTGGAAAATATTCACCTACCTGTCTACAACTCATCTATCTATTTATCTGTCATTTCATCTCTCTACCCACTTAATCTAGCGACATGAGAAGTTGCCTTCACAGCATCAACATTCAGCAATGTCGATAATTGACTTTTAGTCAAGTCTGACAGTTTCCTGATTGGATGATTGGCTCTAAGCCAATCAGACAACATAAGACAAGCACAAAATCCCATGGTGCACCTCTGAATCAGGCAATCACAGCCATGCTGAAAACCCTAACTACTAGTCCTTGTGTTGTTAAAAGCATGGGGACCAGTGCAAGACAAAAAAGAAATATGGGTCAAGGCAACTACGTGGAAGAGTGACTGAGCGAATAGTTTTTAATCAGCTGACCATGCAAGAAGTATTTGCAACATATACATTTTCTGCCATCGAGGGTATATCTTACTGACCCAGAAAAGAATCTGATTCGAAGGACAGCCAATCAAAAGAAAAGTCGGACAAAGACATTTTTCTTTTCAGGAATCAAACCTGGGATTCCAAAGAACCAATTACTTCATAACTTCCCCATTCTGATAAATATCAATCACATAAAAACACATGCTTCTGCGAAAGGAGACCAGCTATATACTAAACCATTCTATAAGCTTGTGCTTACAATACAGTAATCGAATGACAGTATGAAATCTAGTATAGATGCCACATATATGCTACATACATGCCTTGTGGAAGTTAGCTTGACTGGTCTGTCGTTCAGCCATTTTTGCTCTGAGGCACAGTCAACAGCCTGAAGCACAAAAGTCTCCCTGCAGTCTTATGTTGTCTGTTACCCCCTTCGTTTTTGTCAGCTACTCCTACATTTTTGTCAGTTACCTCATACTTCTTTTCAGTTCCCTTGTCCTGTTCTGTCCATTTTTGTCATTTTTTATCAGCTCCATCCACTTTTCTGTAAGATTGATCCAAAATTTGCCTTGTGACCTAAGACATTCCTCAACCCCCCAATAGGATTCCTTCAAGCAGAAAGCTATGCAACTCATGACAAAGAATGTCATTGCCTTGTGTCAAATTACATCATACAAAATATGTAGAACTGTGCGTCATAAAACTTGCAACCTGTCTGCTTCACCGATTAAAACTAGCTAAGTTGAATAATTGAAGTAGGTTGGTATTACCACATAGTATTAAAAACTCCCAAAGTCTCATACAATAGGCATCGGCTGCAAGGAAACTGACCTGTGTAACATATTTCACTGTATTCAGAAATCTAAAATCTGAGTGATATATCATTTAACCTTGCATTTAGAGAGTCATCCAACCTGTTCTTAGTTAACAGTTTTTTCCTCAATTGTTAAAAGATTTTTGTCATTTATTGAAACAAGCCACAACTGATTCAAACAAGCTTTATAATGGAGAGAAACAAAATGTCCACCCTTCATCTAGGCAAGCATGCTCATACAGCCAGATCATTGAATGGTGTTATTTCAGGCAATTTGACAATGAAAACCCCCACACATTCGACGCATCGGACATTTTTGGGACACATTTGGATTGTGACAAGTTGCTCACAGAGATGTGAAAATGAAATGGGATAAATCACACTAATGGTGCTTTTTAGTGCTCAGATTTAGGATAATATTGTTCTTTTGGCAAGCAGAGTGACTGTGTCAACAAATCAGATAATGTAGCATGAATCATTGTAAAGCAACCAAAAGGTAAATTATTTTAGATTTTAGTCATAATCAAGCAGGGCTCTGCATGCAGGAGGGAGTTTCCCAATGGTTGTGCTATCTTTTACACCAAAAGTTAGGTTATGCACTTGGTTTTGCCTCTAATTAAGACTATCTTCATGAATTATCTAGATCAAAACTATTTCTTGGCTTACATTCACATTCAACAAGATTGTATCAGATCTATTCAAAGGAAAAGTACTATCATTCTGAAAAAACTACAATACATGGTATAGCTGCAATTGAACCCAAGACGATTCAGTCATTAGCCAATCACCTCATCTCTGGCCGTCTACACTCCAAACTAAGACCCACTCTACCCTACAATGCCATTTATCTGTAGACAGAATGGGAAGGAATTCTTATTCATGAGTTGTCACAGGCCTCACAATCTGATAGATCCCACTTAGTCAGTTCTTAATTGGGAGAATTCTTTAGGGAGAAAGTAGGTCACCATGCTAGAATATCCAGGAAATGTCTCAGGAATATCTCAAGGAATATCTCAAGTGCTTTTAAAATACCAGGGCACTATGGAATACATGGCATGCTATTCCCAAGGCACCACAGAAGAATAAGTAATCAGCACTGGGTGTTTATTCACCGATACATGACTAATTATGGTGTCTACTTGACATCTAGATTCACTTTGGGATTTCGAGGGGTAGAGGAGGGTCGGCAAGTAATAATTCACATAAAATGTATAAATGGTTCAATTGCAGTTGATGACAATTTTTAAAAGAAGATTTATTACAACCTGTCCAGTAACTCACTTTGATTCATCAATAGGTATTTTACATCCACATCATCATCAGCCAAGCCCTTTTGAAAATTACACTACATAGTATACAGTAATCCATCAAAGTCACGGCAACAGAGCTCAAAACTGGAAGAGCCATGGGAGCAAATCTGAGAGATCATCGATGAAAGAGCAGACAAAAACTGACCTTACTGGACAGCCGTCGAGAATATGAACTCAGACGGATAAATGATCAGTATGAAATATAACACGAACAGATAGCAGGCATTGGAAAACACCAGGTGACATAAGAGAACAATATCAGACAACAATATCGGTGGACAGGATCGGATAACAGCCACAGGACAGAGGGAATATTGAAGAACAGCGGTGATGGCAGACAATGGCCGACAACAATAGAACAATCATCAAATTTGCCTGCATGGACAGCGATATGAGATGGGATCAACGGAAAAAAACAGATGACATGCCAGAGGCAAGGCACAGACTGAAAGGTCTGGGTAGAAAATCCTGGATGTCTGAAAGGTCCAAACAATCTGAAAGGTCCGAAAGGTCCAAAGGTCCACAAGGCAAGAAGGTCGGATAGTGATTGACAAGATGTCACTCAGAGCCTTTCGGCATTTTCTGAGCCTTTCAGAGCTGTTCAGAGGCATTCACAAACCTCCAGGAGATTTACCCAAGCCATCCAGAGCTATTTGGTCAACTCTGGTCAGAGATAGTCAATAAAGCTAGACAGCAAATATGTGTAGAGATGGATTTCTGTATAGTATCTGCCAAATCCAGTTTGGACAAGGCAACTAAGACACACATGCGGGAAATATCTACTTACATATTGCATGGTATCTATATATTTATCTGGTACTTTACCTCCCCACCTTTCTACCTGCCTAATCTGTCCATCCATTGTAAGACCCAAAACGAATACAATGTAATGTAATATATATTTATTAGCAACAAAAAGTATACAAAGACACAAAATGTTGAATTAAGGAGTACAATATATATCTATAATTTAAAAACATGTAAAATAGAATGATAAAAGATTTAATATTGGAAATATACAATTGTTAATCTAAAAAAAAAAAGTCTGATAAAGTGTCTGCAGGAGTAGGGCACAAAGGTATTTGTGTATGCACACTTATACTGTTCATACACTGTCCAATATCTTAGAACAGTCGTAGCACGACCCACACACAAGTTGCCTTCACAGTATCAGCATTCAGCAATGGTGGTAATTGACTTTTAGTCAAGTCTGACAATTCCCTGATTGGATGATTGGCTCTAAGCCAATCAGACAACATAAGACATGCACAAAATCCCACGGTGCAACTCAGAATCAGGCAATCACAGCCATGCTGACAACCCTACCAGTCGATACGTTGTTGGGGCAAGACAAAAGAAATATGGGCCAAGGCAATTACATGAAAGAGTGACTGAGTGAATAGCCAGAGAAGTTTGATATTTCCTATTTCCCAAGTGCTTGAATAAAAGTTGGCACAGAGTAATAATATTGTCTACTGGTGAAGTGACAGGTATATTTTCATCGGTACTGAAATAAAAGGTAAGATTTTAATCAGATGACTGTGCAATAAGAATCCATAACATTTCTCACATTTGCTCCAAGCGCGAGTATATTTTGCTCGCCCAGATAAGAAACTGATACGAAATTTTAAAAAAAGGTCCAGCAACGACATTTTATTCTTTAGGCATAAAACCTGCGACTGCAACCAACCAAATTAGTTTACCACTTCCCCATTCAGATTAATATTGATAATATAAAAAGATTAAAAGTACATCTCACTGCAAAAGAAGAACAACAGTTACTGTATACACTTAACCATTCTATACCTCTCAGCTTATGCTTGCAAAACAGTAATCGAATGAGAGTATGGAATCTAGTATAGATACCACAATACCACATATGCCTTGGGGAAGTTAGCTTGACTGGCCTGTCATTCAGCCATTTTTGCTTTGGGGGCAGAGACAACAGCCTGAAGCATAAAGGTCTCCTTGCAGTCTTACGCTGTCTGTTACCCCTTCATTTTTTGTCAGTTACCTCATACTTTTGCCAGTCCCCCTTAATTTTTGTCAGTTCTGTTCGCCTGTTCTGTCCTTTCTTTGTCTTTTTTTGTCAGCTACCATCCACTTTTCTGTATGATTGATCCAAGATTTGTCTTGTGACCTGAGACATTCCTCAACCCCCAGTCAGATTCCTTCAAACAGAAAACTATGCAACTCAAGACGAAGAATGCTATTGCATTGTGTCATATTACATCTGGCAGAATATACAAATGCTTGTCATTCTGGTCAGCTATATACAGTGCCACCTGTAAGTAAGTGAAACGCTTGACATTGTGCCATTGCATCAATGCTAAACATCCTCAGCCAAACTGCTTGTGGAGGCATGAATTCTCATGGGATGAAAGGGAAACAAAGTGGGTCATAAAGGCCAATGTGTGAGGCAAGTGGGATAAAAATAGCAGCCCATTTTCTTTGTTGTAGTCGGAGTTAGGTATGGGTCAAAGTCTTTGATAAGTAAGTGAACCACCCTTCCCTATGTTTTAACATTGGGCCTGCGTTTCACTTACTTATCAAAGACTTTGACCCATACCTAAGTCCAACTACAGCAAAGAAAATTGGCTGCTATTTTTATCCCACATGCCTCACATATCGGCCTTTATGACCCGAAATGTTTTCCTCTCATCGGATGAGAATTCATCCTTCCAGAAGCATTTTGGTTAAGGATGTTTGACATTGATGCAATTGCACAATATCATGCGTTTCACTTACTTACAGGCGGCACTGTAGCGTTGTTCACTTGTTTAAAAAAATACATTTAACTTGATGTTTTAACTCTGAATGTTTATCCGTATATCACTGGTTTTATGAACTCGGTTGTCCTCCCAAATTCTAAATGAGGGGGAAGTGGCTACTCACAGTTGGATAAACTACTTGGGTCATACTGAATAAAATATTTGAACAGTGCACTTGAAGAATGTTAGTGTTTCTTTTCAATTACCTTAAGTGGAGAGAAGAGATAAAACACATTCCAAATTTGTATTCAACAGGTCAGGCGGTGTATGTATCCAACAAGCAACTGGCATACATAAAACTTGCAACATTTTTTGCTACACTGATTAAAACTTAGAAAGTTCAACATTGTTGTAAATTGAAGTAGGTAGGCATTACCACATACTATGAATACCCTCGAAAGTCTCATATGATGGGCATGAGCTGCAAGGAAGCCAAGATGTCAAACATATTTCACTGTATTCAGAACTTCAGAAGTCCAAAATCAGTGTTACATAGCATTTAACTTTGCATTTAGTGAACAGTGTTGTTGTCCTTCATTAAGTGTTCTAAGTCTCCCCCACCTGTTCAAGTTTACAGTTTTGTGCTTCAGTGATAAAAGCTTTGTTATATATTGAAACAAGCTACAAATGACTCAGACAAGCTTCATAATTGAGTGAAACAAAATGTCAACACTGCAGATTGCAAAGTCCTGCCTGAGAGCCTGATTACTGAATGGTGGTATTTCAGGCAATTTGACAATGAAAACCACAGCACATTAGACGCATGGGACACTTTTGGGACACTTTTGGATTGTGACAAGTTTCTCAGAGAGATGTGAAAATGAAATGAGATAAATCACACTAATAGTGCTTAGTGCTTAGTCCTCAGACTCAGCATTATATTGTTATTTTGACAAGCGGGGTGATTTTGACAGCAAATCCAACAGATGTAGTAGCACTAGGCTTTTTCCAATGGGCTGACCGTAAACTACGCATCACAGTTCAAACATTGATATATATATATTGGAGGAAGCATTACATTTTTGACCCCAATGACTTATCACAGCAATCACAAGTCTAATCCTACCAAATGGCAGCTTTGTGAGCATTCACAGTAGACAACTGTTATAATCCCCACAGAGTTGTTTGATAATTCTACAAACTTGCTAACTTACAACTTTAACCTTTGATGGAAGTTGGTATAAACAGAAGGCTTTGACAATTTGTTTGTAAACATATGGCTTATGTTATGTATATTTGTTCTGGCAGCCCACTGGCTGAGAGGCTGTGATGTCAAACTTGCATGGGTTTTCCCAGACCCAATTTTAACTCTGACACTGAGTTGAAACGGTGATGCTCAGTTTGGTGGATTCGCAATGGTTAGAAGCTGGGGAATCTGACCCAGTTTGAAATGACATCACAGTTTGTAGTTAATTTACATATATTGCAATGCTAGAATAGAGTCATCTCTTACATCACAGTTCAACAGCATAGAAAAAAAACTTGAGATTCCACGTAAGTATGACAAGGACTGTAATAATTTACACAATCTGCATTTTTATCTTTATTTCGTAGTAAAGCGTTTCAGACGGGCTCAAAGATTTTACACTCTATAAAATGAATTTTATTATAATTATTATTAAAAAGTATGTCAGGTTAGTTTTTAGATATAGAAAGCTGATGCTCAGTGAAGCAGGTTTCCAAAATGTTGTGGTATTAGATTTTGCCCTTGATTTTGCCTTTTATTTTGACTATCATCATTGACTATCAAGACCAAAACAATATCTTGGATTACATTCATATCCACCAAGCTTGTATCACATCCATTCAAAGGAAACTCACTGCCATCCAAATAAACTACAATGATGCAGCTGAAATGCAACCTATGACAACTCAACCATTAACTAATCACCTCATCACTAGTTCACTGCAGCCAAACTAAGACCCACTCTCCCCTACAATGCCATTTATCTACTCACAGAAAAGGAAGGAATTCTCATTCATGAGTTGTGACAGTCCTCACGATCTGATAGATCCCACTTAGTCAGCTCTTAATTGGGAGAATTCTTCTGGGAGAAAGTAGGTCATCATCGTAGAATATCCAAGAAATATCTCAGGAATGCTTGAATGCCAAGAGACTATGGAGTACATGGCATGTTATACCCAAGAAACCAAAGATCAATAAGTAATCAGCACTGGGTGTTTATTAACCAATACATGACTTATTAAGATGTCAACTTGATATCTAGATTCAGTTTGGGATTTCGAGGGGTACAGGAGCTCGGCAGGTAATAATTCACATAAAATGTATAAATGGTTCAATTGCAGTTGATGACACTTTTTAAGAGAAGATTTAGTCATTTCTTATCAACAATCAACATGATCTATCGTTTACTATTTTGTCCATATCAGATGAAATATTCCTCCCATTCACCAATCGGCTCACTTTAATTAATCTATATCTATCCAACTACATTTAAGGTATTTTTCACCTGCAGCATCATAAATCAATCCGTTTCTAAAATTTTGTTACATAGTATGTATGTTAATCCATTAAACTCAGGATAACAGTGTTTAAAACTGAAAGAGCGCTGGGAGAAAATTCAAGAGATCATCGATGAAAGAGCAGAAAAAAACCGACCTAACAGGACAACCGCCCAGAATATGAACTCTGACGGATAAACGATCTTTATGAAATATAATATGAGCAGATGGCAGGCATCGGAGAACATCAGACGATATCACAGAACAATATACGAGAACAGACGGAGGACAGAGGGAATATTGAAGAACAGCAGGGAAGGCAGACCATCGCCGTCAACAATAGAACAATCATCAAATTTGCCTGGACGAACAGCGAGATGAGATGGGATCACCGAAAAAACACACTACATGCCAGAGGCAAGGCACAGACTGAAAGGTCTGGGTAGACGGTTCTCGATGTCCAAAGGGTCCAAATGATCTGAAAGGTCAGAAAGGTCCACAAGACAAGATGTCACTCAGAGACTTTTGGCATTTTCTGAGCCCTTCAGAGCTGTTCAGCTGTTCAGAGGCATTTGCAAAAAATCTCTAGGATATTTATGCAAGCCTTCCAGAGCCATTTGGTCAACTCTGGTGAGAGATAAAGTCAATAAAGCAAGACAGCCAATATGAAGAGAGATTCATTTCTAAATGTTGTCTACCAAAGCCAGTTTTGACAAGGCAACTTAGAGTATAATATGGAAAATATCTACCCATTGTATCTATCTACCAATTTATCTGGCCCTTAATCTCCCTGCCTATCTGCCTACAGAATCTGTTTACGCATCAAACCTTAACAAATGCGTTGTCAGATATCTTACAACCGTTGGAGCACTGCACACACACTAGCATGACAAGTTGCCTTCACAGTATCAGCATTCTGCAATGTTGGTAATTGACTTTTAGTCAAGTCCGACAGTTTCCTGATTGGATGATTGGCTCTAAGCCAATCAGACAACATAAGACAAGCACAATATCCCATGGTGCACCTCTGAATCAGGCAATCCCAGCCATGCTGACAACCCTAACTACCAGTCTCTACACTGTTGGAGCATGGGGGACCAGTGCAAGAAAAAAAGAAATATGGGTCAAGGAAATTGCGTAAAAGAGTGATTGAGTGAAGAGCAAGAGAAGTTTGATATTTTCTATTCCCCGTGTGCTAGAATAAAAGTCAGCATAACATTGTCTACTGGTGAAGTTACAGGTTATATTTTCATCAATAGGAATCGGTACTGAAATAGAAGTTAAGATTTTAATCAGATGACTGTGCAATAAGAATCCGTAACATTTCTCGCATTTGCTCCAAGCGTGAGTATATTTTGCTTGCCCAGATAAGAAACTGATACGAAATCAAAAAAAAGGTCCAGCAACGACATTTTATTCTTTAGGCATAAAACCTGCGACTCCAACCAACCATACAAGTTTACCACTTCCCCATTCAGATTAATATTGATAATATAAAAAGATTAAAAGTACATCTCACTGCAAAAGAAGAACAACCGTATATATACTAAACCATTCTATATCTCTCAGCTTATGCTTGCAAAACAGTAATAAAATGAGAGTATGAAATCTAGTATAGATGCCACATATGCCTTGGGGAAGTTAGCTTGACTGGCCTGTCATTCAGCCATTCTTGCTCTAGGGGCAGAGTCACGACTCAACAGTCTGAAGCACCGAGGTCTTTTTGCAGTCTTATGTTGTCAGTTACCCCTTCATTCTTGTCAGTTACCTCATAGTTTTTGCCAGATCCCTTGTCCTGTTCTGTCCTTTTTTGTCAGCTTCCATCCACTTTTCTGTAAGATTGATCCAAGATTTGCCTTGTGACCCAAGACATTGCTCAACCGCCCAATGGGATTCCTTCAAACAGAAAACTATGCAACCCAAGACGAAGAATGACATTGCCTTGTGTCAAATTAAATCTTGTGGAATATAGAATTACTTGTCATTCAGGTCTGCTATATAGTGTTGTTCTTTTTGGGAATATTGACGGAACTTGATCTTTTACTCTAAATGTTGGTATCTATTTATCCCTAATTATATGAACCCGGTTTTTCCAAATTATAAATGGGAGGAAGAGAGGGAGGGGGGGGGGATATTTACTGTTGGACATAACAAATGGGTTCACTGAATAAGGTTTTTTGACAAGTACACTGAAAGTTTTTAGTGCTTCTTTTCAATTAGCTTAAGTGGAGAGACGAGATTGAACATCATCCAAATTTGTATTCAACAGGCCATACGATGCATGTATCTAAGCAACTGGCGTACATAAAATTTGCAACCTGTCTGCTTCACTGATTAAAACTTGCGAAGTTGAATAATTGAAGGAGGTGGGCATTACCTCAGCAACCAATCACTCAGAACCTTCACAAAGCATAACAACCAGTGTTTCACAAAGACCTGTGAAGCATCATAGCAACCATTGTGAAGCATCATAGCAACCAGTGTTTCACAAAGACCTGTGAAGTAACATAGCAACCAGTGTTTCACAAAGACCTGTGAAGTAACATAGCAACCAGTGTTTCACAAAGACCTGTGAAGCATAATAACAACCAGTGTTTCACAAAGACCTGTGAAGCATCATAGCAACCGGTGCCTTCACAAAGACCTGTGAGGCATCATAGCAACCAGTGTTTCACAAAGACCTGTGAAGCATCCTAGTAACCAGTGCCTTCGCAAAGACCTGTGAGGCATCATAGCAACCAGTGTTTCACAAAGACCTGTGAAGAATCCTAGTAACCAGTGCCTTCACAAAGACCTGTGAGGCATCATAGCAACCAGTGTTTTACAAAGACCTGTGAAGCATCCTAGTAACCAGCGCCTTCGCAACGACCTGTGAAGCATCATACCAACCAGTGTTTCACAAAGACCTGTGAAGCATCATACCAACCAGTGTTTCACAACGACCTGCGAAGCACCATAGCAACCAGTGTTTCACAAAGACCTGTGAAGAATCATAGCAACCAGTGTTTCACAAAGACCTGTGAAGCATCATAGCAACCAGTGTTTCACAAAGACCTGTGAAGCATTATAGCAACCAGTGTTTCACAAAGACCTGTGAAGCATCATAGCAACCAGTGTTTCACAAAGACCTGTAAAGCATCATAGTAACCGGTGCCTTCGCAAAGACCTGTGAGGCATCATAGCAACCAGTGTTTCACAAAGACCTGTGAAGCATCCTAGTAACCATTGCCTTCGCAAAGACCTGTAAGGCATCATAGCAACCAGTGTTTCACAAAGACCTGTGAAGCATCCTAGCAACCAGTGCCTTCACAAAGACCTGTGAGGCATCATAGCAACCAGTGCCTTCACAGAGACCTGTGAAGCATCCTAGCAGCCTGTGTTTCACAACGACCTGTGAAGCATCATAGCAACCAGTGTTTCACAAAGACCGGTGAAGCATCATAGCAACCAGTGTTTTACAAAGACCTGTGAAGCATCATAGCAACCAGTGTTTCACAAAGACCTGTGAAGCATCATAGCAACCAGCGTTTCACAAAGAACTGTGAAGCATCATAGCAACCAGTGTTTCACAAAGACCTGTGAAGCATCCTAGTAATCAGTGCCTTCGCAAAGACCTGTGAGACATCATAGCAACCAGTGTTTCACAAAGACCTGTGAAGCATCATAGCAACCAGTGTTTCACAAAGACCTGTGAAGCATCATAGCAACCAGTGTTTCACTAAGATATGTGAAGCATCATAGAAACTAGTGTTCCACAAAGACCTGTGAAGCATCTTAGCAACCAGTGTCTCACAAAGACCTGCGAAGAATCATATCAACCAGTGTTTCACAAAGACCTGTGAAGCGGCATCATGCCAAATAAATCAAAGTTGTACTCTGATGTCCTGCGCATCGGATTAAAAGAATCAACCGAGACTGTCTCACTTGCGAGGTTTCAGAATGGAAGTAACTCTTGTCACAATAACTCAATCAGACTTACTAACCGTTTTGAAGTCTTGTCACAATCTGCTACTCATCACAGTCCCTCAGACAACCATCCTCTAAACACTTCAAACAACATTTTAAGAGCCTGTGTGTGGAATGCTCAAAGTCTTCGACAAAAAACTCAGTCTGTGAATGATTTTAGGAATGAATTTAACTTGGATATCTTTCTCTTCACAGAAACATGGCTGAAAGCAGATGATAATGTCGAAATTGGTGAACTAGAAAGTAATGGTCAATGCTTTTTTCTTGGCACACCCCGAGAAGGTAGACAAGGGGGTGGAGTTGGCTGCATTGTCAAATCAGGTCTACATGCAATTAAAATGGAAAGTGTGAAAACAAGGACTTTTGAGCATATGGAAGTCCAACTGAAATTGATTGGAAAAATTGTAACAATCCTACTTGTATATCGCCCTGAACCCTCTAACCAAAATAAGTATAGCTTGACTGAATTCTATGAGGAATTCACTAATTTTGTCGCTGGTTATCAAACAAGTCACAATGAAATTATCATAACAGGTGATTTCAACTTTCATATGAACAAAGAAAAAGATAGCAAAGCCATCCAATTTGGGAATATCTTAGAAATGTTTAATCTTGAACAACATGTTACATCTCCAACTCACAAAAGTGGAAACATTTTGGACCTAGTTATAACCCGTAGAAATTCAAATCTCAAAGATTGTGCGGTTGGTGACCTGCTTTCTGATCACCACTGCATCCTTTTCAACATCGAATTGGCTAAAGGCAAAAATCCGAAAAAGAAAATAGCATTTCGCAAAACTAACGATATTAATATACCAAAATTTAAGAATGACATCCGTCTGTGTCTTGCCAAGAATGGTCCACAACTACAAATGGCTAACGATCTGAGCAGTCTCGTGCTTTTATACAGCTCAACCAAAGAGGTGCTGGACAAACATGCACCAATTAAGATCAAACAAGTAACACTTCGAAAACCAACACCTTTCACAAATGCTGATATAAAGAATCTTAAGACCAGCAAAAGAAAGGCAGAAAGAAAGTGGAGACGAACCGGACTTCAGATAGACTGGGAAATATTTAAAGAAAAACGAAATGAGTTAAATGAGAGACTCAATCAACTAAAAACAGATGACCTGAAGACAAAGATTGAAAAAACAAAGGGTAATTCGAAGGCTATGTTTAAGATCCTTAATTCAAGCCTTAACAGAAAACAAGAACTTCCTCTACCACATCATGTAAACGAAGCAGATCTTGCAAATGATTTCAACAAATTCTTTGATGACAAAATCAAGAAAATTAGATCAGGATTAGATGCAAACAGCACAAGCATTGAAAATAATGTTGAGACCCATTCAGGTCAAAAGCTACTTCAATTCAAAACACTCTCCGAGACAGAGATAAAGAAAATCATCACCGATATGCCTGTGAAGCACTGTAACCTTGACCCAATACCCACATGGTTACTGCTGGAATGCATCGATGAATTTCTCCCAGTCATAGCTAAAATAGTCAATACATCACTCAAACAAGGGAAAATGCCTGATGAACTGAAACATGCTCTTGTAAAACCTCTCCTAAAGAAAAATGGACTTGATCTCATTAAGAAGAATTACAGACCAGTTTCAAATTTATCTTTCCTGAGCAAAGTGATAGAGGGAGCTGTCATCAAACAGTACACCAGTCACCTCACACTTGGAAGTCTTGATGACGAAAAACAGTCGGCATACAAGAAAACTTTCAGTACAGAAACTCTATTGACAAAAATCCACAATGATGTCATGTTGAACATGAGCCGTGGAGAAGTTACAATGCTGGTACTATTAGACTTATCTGCAGCATTTGACACAATTGATCATGAAATCCTGTTGAAAAGGCTGAAAGACAAATATGGTATTGGCGGCTCTGCTTTGAATTGGTTCAAATCGTACATCACTGGTAGATCTCAATCTGTATGCATAAATGATACTGAATCAAACAAATTGCCTCTAAAATACGGTGTTCCTCAAGGATCAAAACTTGGCCCAATCTTGTTCAATTCCTATATTGCTCCAATAAGTCAGGTGGCTGAACAAAATAAAGTTGATGATCAAAAGTACGCCGATGATGAACAACTAATCCTATCCTTCAAGCCAACTTTTCTTGAAGAGGAAAATGCAACAAAGAAAATGGAAAAGTGTATCACAGACATACGCAATTTTCTTCATAAAAACAAGCTCTGCAACAATGGCGAAAAGACAGAGTTAATCCTCATTGGCACACCATTTCAACTCAAGAAACTTCGCATGTCAAAAATCAGCGTGGATAATGTTGAAATCAAGGCAACAGAGCATGCCAGAAATTTAGGTGTGTTCTTTGATAAACACATGTCAATGCACAAACAAGTGAACAAAATGTGTCAAAATGCTTATTATAACCTTCGAAACATCTCAAAACTCCGTAAGTCTCTTAGCAAAGAGTCAATCAAAACAGCTGTCAATGCATTAGTCACTCCTCACTTGGACTATGGAAATGGTTTGCTTTATGGTTCATCCAAACAAACAATAAATAAACTTCAGGTGGCTCAAAATTCTGCTGTACGACTGATTGAAGGACTAAAAAGACATGATAAGGTCAGTCATCACAGGAAAGAGTTACACTGGCTTCCGATCCCTGCAAGGATTCAATTCAAACTTATGACATCCACATGGAAAGCTGTGAATAATCAAGCACCTCAGTACCTAAAAAGTCTCATTCAACTGAAACCTGAAAATGACCTTAATCTCCGCAGCAATGGCAAACTGCTCTTACAGATACCTGCCACACAATATCAAAACAAGCTTGAAGATAGAGCCTTCTCCTTTTCGTCACCAACACTTTGGAATGGCTTACCAGAAAATGTGAGAAAATCTAGTACACTGGATAACTTCAAGAAACGATTGAAAACTTATCTTTTTGCAAAATACTACAGAAACCTCAACTAATCTAACCAAGCGCCAATGAGCAGTTTACTGGAATTGGCGCTATATAAGTAATTAATATTATTATTATTATTATATTACCTTATACTGTAAATACTTCCATAGTCTGCAGTGCTATGCACAGTAAAACAGCAGTCTGAGGAATATTTATGAACATCATGGCTTCTGAAACTTGTAACTCTCAGCTTTTACATGTATACATGTATAATAATGAATCTTATCCATAAAAAAAATCAGAATATCTGTTTAAAATGCAGTAAATTCAATATTCAATACTTAATTGCAATTCCTAACTGACCATATCTTGGAAATTTCACACTCTCCTTTAAACAAGCACATTATACAACTAAAAATTTAGTTTAAAAAATGAGAAAGCCAAACTTGACATCAAGCTAAGGCCTCTTTCTTCATGTGTAGTACATGATGGGCATATGCGGCAAGAAAGCCGGTATGTGTAACATATTTCACGGAAGCAAAAAGCCATTTTAAATGATCACTTTCAGCCTCCTTTCAGCCTACTTGGCATACAGGTCAGTTCTTTGGGATAAGAGGATGATCCACCCTTATCTGGCTGGCATCAGCCATAACCCAATACATAAATAACAATAATGTGGCTTTTAAAAATGGCGAGAGCCTTCCTCTCGCGTCGAGCCAACCATCAATCTCCCGTGATATTGCACAGGGTGAAATATGGGAAATGATGGGATAAGCGGGTGTGAATGGGTTTGAATATTGAATAATGGGCGAACAATAAGTAGCAAGGTCATCAGTTCAAACTCAACGCAATGGCCTTTCTTATTAATATTAGACAGGGTATTAGCAAAGATGTAGGTTGTTAATATTAAAATGTTTCAGTGTTGCCTATTCTTAGATACTTGGTTGGTTTTAGATTTAAAATTTGTAGTGCTCTTTTTTCAAATCTTAAGGCATGTGTCCAAGCCTTGCACAAGAAATGTATTTAACTCTGTGCTATCCAACTATCAACTCATGTGTATTAAGATTGCTATATGTAACAAAATAAAGAGGCCTCTGTTTCTGAATCCAAGTTATCAGATTTTGATTTGACTCTGACGCCTGTTTGCATGATCAAGATTTCATCCATTTCAAATTTCAAAGTTATTAATGGAAGAATTCAATCTACTCAGTGTTATTACTTAGACAAAATTTAATATTCTTTTGTAACCGACTGAATATCGCAAATACAAAATATCAAAAATCATTTTGAAATAGCAAATCATGACAGAGCCATATCTTACACAACAACATGTATTACTGCAATCCTGAGCTCTCTCAAGAAGTAAAACGCAATTCACTATTTCACAATGACAAATAGGATTATATTTCCATGGAAACCAATAGACAAATAAGTCTGGTAAAAATCACAATTGGACAAAAAACTGCAAAAAATGTGAGAGAAGCATTTCAAAATAGGCTTCTATGTATCAGACCACAGCTACTATATGACACAACTTCACAAAAACCAGACAATAAGGTGCTGTATGTCATAAATCAGATAAAGAAGCCGAAAAAGAGTGACTGAGCTGGGGGTTACCAGGTAATGAAATTGCAATTGTTCTTTGGTGTTCCATAGAACGTTTTCCTCTGATACAAGGATCTATTGTTCCCCCGGTGCATCTACACAGCAAGATTTTACTTGAACAAGATTTGACAGAGGGGCGAGAGCAGAGTTCCCATGGTGATGCCTAGAAGATAAATTCTTGGACAGAAAATTTGGACTCAATTACAAGTGGACACTGTTCAGGCGCAAGATACATTGCCCCTTATTGCTACGATATCACATTAAACGGTAAACTCTGCTGTGATTAGTAGTGTTCCTGCCAAGATGCATTGAAGAAAAAAACTTCTCCATGTGAGAATGAAAAAGAAAGAAAAAAGAGCTTGCTATAATGAAGAGAAAAAAAAGAGCTTACTACGAAGAGAAAAAAAGAGCTTGCTGAGATGAGAAAAAAAAAAGAGCTTGCTGTTATGAAGGAAAAAGAGCTTGATATGATGAAAAGTAACCAAAAACGATGGAATGGCAAAAATTCGACTCCAGTTTCTGCAACATGGCAGTTGGCTCGATCTGAGTGGCTCAGGACCAATCAGATGAAGCTACATACTGTTCAAGCAAAACTGTATTGTGTTCTTCAAATGGTCATCATGATCATGCCAGTTTGTATTCTGCATTTCAAACATGGAAAACCCTATGTAAAGCAGATCAGTTTTCCCATCTTTTTTTTTTTGGAAAAGTCTGCAAATCAGTTAATCAGTCATGAAGATTCAAAACAGGACAAGCTCTAATATACAATTACACAATACTCTGACAACTGAATTGAACAAGAATTTGTCCTGAGGAATTTCAAGATATCGTAATAATTAACACAACATAAAGCATTAGTTAGTCTCAGTGGACATTTAATAACATTAGTTTGAACAGCCATTTTGACCGAGTCGTAAATTATAATAAGTTTGAAAATATGAAAATTTAAAAATAAAATTTAGGAAATATAAAATCAGTCTTTTCAAATCTTTTCAAAGTTCAATTAAGTCATATCATGTCATAGAAACTCCACATCAAGCAGATTCTCTTCCTCCATCTTACTCATTTTGAGGAAGTTTGTAAATTAGTCATGAAGACTCGTGCAGAAGCTGCATGCAAAACAATACCATGAGCACCAAATCGAGAACTAACGTCAACACCACGCATCAGAAACACCAACACAAAGAAACGCAGCGACTCAAGACTTTCCTTATTGGCTATTGGCTATCACACACTGACACAGACACAATGCTATGGTTACAGCAGAAGTTTGTGGAAGAATTTTTATTGCCTTTCGTAAGCTGTTGTTGTTTCGGGTTGATGTCTCACAGCCACGATGTGGGCGATTTTGATGCCATAGTTATCACATGCCTTTCACCGCCTCTCATTGCTTCTACTTTATTGATATCGTTGGCTATTTCATCAATTTATTTTGATCTCGTCGTTTATTACAGGAAATACTCTTGCTTGTAATTAAGGAAGCACAAAAACACGCATATTTAGGTTCTTGTACTGGGCACTACTCCAGGTCAAGATGTATGATAGCCCGTGAAACATTCATAAGAAATTCTTTATATCAGATCAATACTTCAATATCATTAAGAGCACCATGTAGGAATCGTAGGATTATCACTTGGAACAATAAATTCATTTAAAAACATAAATTAAGAATATATATCGATACGACTATGTATCCGAAATGACAGCAGTTCAAAAGGTAAGAAAGTGAATCAGTTGCCAGCAACTAATTTTACACGATTCATGAACACCAACTTTTCAGTAGCTATACCAATAACGAGGCTAATACTGCGATACTGCAAGACAAAAAGCGACAGACCAACTAGAACTTCCAGGAAGACATAATTCCCCAACAAGCATTCTTAGTAAGTCCTTATCACAAGGAAGAATGCGGCAAACAATTTGTCGACCGTCTCAGAGCATGAGTCATAATGGAAATGGGCCATTGAGGCAGAGTCTCTTGATAGTGACAAGAGCGTACTCAGACACATTGACCTATGGGACATCTCGGGACATTTCTTTGTCTCCTGTTATCTTTTATTCAAACGTTACCCCGCTACTCCACCCCAATCATGGGAGTACGGTCCATCGAAATGTGAAAAGTATAAAGGAGGAAAAGCACCGCGGATGTGAGCGTGAGTTGATGATAAAATTGGAAGTAATGTGCCAAACAGTAAAATTACCCAATTATAAGACACTTTGAAAAGGAAAAATGTTGTCACTGTAGAATAAGTTAATGAGATAATGCCCTGTTTTACAAATAACATATGATAAATATTTATTAATCCAGGCCATATACAGTTCAACGTATTGGCCCTGTTGGTTATTATTGATGTTACTACTGTATTACGTTTGCGTCAATTTGAATTTTGATTTGAATAATGATCCCATTTGCGGTATATGGCTCAGAGTTTGCAATTACTCGTCGCCTTGACAAGCAAAGAATATGATTCTAAATTAGGGCACAACTTTATTTTTTCAATCCTTTTGCCAGAAACATGGGGCATCCCAAATAGGCCGCTACAGTAACTCCTGTTGAATGGGCGTACCTCTATCCCTCCTCTCTTTTTGAAAGCTTGTCCAGCTTCCTCCCTCTCCCTCTTCCCCCATTACCTCTGATTTATGCCCACAAGGGTCCAGAATATGGGGCAACGGCGTAATGGTTCCATGTCTTCAGAAAACGCCCTCAGAATTGAGAGTGCACAAAAACAACGTTCCATCGCACTAGCGTCACTGAAACATGGAACGCCTGCCAAAGATATGGTGAGGATGGTAATGAACACTGCAAGAATAGCATGGTTTGTCATGGGAATTGTGAATATCATGGGAATAACAGTCTGAGAATAACAAAGAGAGAAGCAAAACATTGTCATGAGAATAGCAAAGAGAGAAGCAAAACATTGTCATGAGAATAGCAAAGAGAGAAGCAAAACATTGTCATGAGAATAGCAAAGATTGTCATGAGAGTATCAATGAATGTCATGATAAACGCATAGGAAGGATGGAAATGAAGGATGATTGGGGCTTTACATCCTGTATTTGTGTGCATGAGGAGGTCAGTTAGAGAAGGACAAGGGCACAGCAATGAGGTCAATGATGGTTGGTACTGTTGTCGATGCCAAAAATACATACATATGGTCTCAGTTACCAGCTAGATTCGAACCCAGGGCCAAAGCAATCTAACGTAAAGCATCCCTCTCCGCCTGATGATAAAAGCATAGGGAATAGTATAAAAGATGTCCATGAAAATGTAACAACTAACAAGTCTGAAGACATTTACAGACGTGAGCATCAAGGAAACAACAGGAAGGTCATCGAAAGAGCAAAATACTACAAATATTACTTCACTTGGAGAATTTTCAATATAATTCAATTCAGAAATATTGAAACCTCAAACATGAGGTTTGAGATTATCTAAAGATAAGAACAGAGAAGACGTTGGATGGATGTTTGGGGCTTTACGTCCTGTATTTATGCACTTGGTAGGCCAATTAGGACAGGAGGAGGACACGGCAATGAATAGAGAAGATGAAAAAACAATACCAGTTGTCTGAAATGTGAGAAACAGAAACATAAAAGAGAGAAGTAAGAGTTAAATACCAACGAAAGATGAAACCGTGCGGTAAACTCATTTCCATGATCACCGAAACTTGTACATGTAGAATTTTCATGTCAGGAAACCTTGCCAAGAATTTACCAAGAATTTGAAAGACAATCTCCAATTTTCCACAGATTTCTAGCATTGTGGCTTGTCTTTGTTGACTTTCGTACACGTTTGTACCGACGACATGACAATGACATCGCATTAGCTTTTAAATCATATTGAAACATTGTCTTTCATTTAGGACATCATATTGAAACACTGTCTTTCATCTGGGCCATTTCATTCCAATGGATATATTGTATGATGGAAGTCTTTGGTTTCGTCTTTATGTTTCACATTGAATTTTACAATGTCATGTTGAAAGATCAGTTTCGGGTAACATTTTTGATTCTTTGTTCTTGATGACACTTCACATGCAGTCAACACATAGTGGAAAAGCAAAATATGACCATACCAGTATTCAATTCATATCTCATGCTACATTTTATATCGCTGCATGTGTAACAATAGTCATACTTCCAGAAGCTACTCTTTTTGGCTAGTTTATGTATAGTAAGCCAACCTGCAGTTTTGTTCTGAAGTATCGTACAGCAGTCCAATAATGTGGAAAAGCAATACCTCACAACCATTTATTCAATTCTTCTCTCATACTACTTTTTACACTTTTGCATGCTGCCATAAGAAACTGTGCTTGGCTAGTTTCGGAATAGCAAGCCAACCTGATATCTTGCTCTGAAGAATCAATGAACAGTTCGTAACACGCAAAGTATTGACCCCGGACGCAATGAACTGAGGCTATACGATCAGGGTTTAATGATCTTCCTCAAGTTGCATGTCCTTTTAGGGTACACCTTTCCTTTCTAGTCTTGTCATGCTACATGCCCCTTTTTCATCTTCTTCTGTCATCACAACATCAGGACGAACCCTTTTATTACACAAATCGCCTTTTTACATGCGTGGTTGCAATTACAGAACTTGGGACATCTTTGCGTTTAAGCAATCCTGATTTGCACCAAGAGAAATGTCCAGTCTCTTGCCAGATCATCATGGGCATCTGTGCTTGTCATATGTTTGTCATATGTTTTTGTCGTGTGTTTGTCATGTGTTTGTCATGTGCTTGTCAAATGTGAAGGGTTTAATGTCTGTGGTCCGCCCGTGAGCTGAACTGACTCTACAATTGCATCCTTGACAGGCCTGATCAAGGTTGAATCTGTCTCGGCTGTCTGGGGAGCATACACCAGAGTGCAGCGTGCTTCATAATTATTATGCTCTTTAGTCAAGCATTCTACAATCGCCAACACTGCCTATAGCCAAGTGCCCATTTGCACCTGTGTTGAGTGAAGCATTGGTTTCAAGAGAATCTGGTGAGTTCCTCCATGATGTGACTGCGGTTCAAACCCACGACCATTCGTGTGGCAATCAAACCCCTCTGTAATCCTGTCCAATTTACGCCTTACAACCTTAGAAGCATTAGAACTGGTTTCCCTTCTCAAGCTCTCCTCCAGGATTACATTTTACCTTTCTGGAAGGTTTGACTTTGGCAGTACCACTGAAGTCCAAAACTTTGACAAGGGAATGAGATTCTTTGTTGTTTAAAAAACATGACCTTTACACATCTTTTTCATGCAAGCAAACAACTATCCACATACTACTTATGTGCTATTTCCATGCTGTATATGTGCTTTTTATGAGCTTTTTACGTGCCCGGGAAGTGAAAATCACATGACTAGAACTTTCTGCTGTCGTTTGTGGACTCAAGATTACCATCGACTTCCGGAGCCTTCTGACTAAAGCCAACACCAATCTGGATTCACTACAGGTTCCACGATAAGGATTAGCCTTTTAGGGCTTTACTGCCCCACCATAACGTGACTTTTAAGCTTATGTCAGTTTTATGTCAAGGTTTTCTCCCATGTTATGGCTTTGACCTACAACTTATGACAGTCTGATTTAACAATGTCGTGCGGTGTCTTGTGGTAACTTCACACGATTGACCGAATTCTTAGAGCGACTTTCCCTCAATTACCATTAACTAAGCAGCTTCTTATCTTATGGCATCTATACTTAATAGATAGATAAATAGTCTGATACTTGCGTCCATATGTCGTTACAGCAGTTAAACATAAGAAGAATGTTTCAATTCTTTTCTGTCTTTCGACGAAGCATTTCACCTCCATTTACTGTAGGAGCAATAAGCATGGAGCCAGTGGTATAGAAAGTTGGTTACGGCCAAAAAATTAAAATTGGTGCAAAAAAAATTTTGTGGCATGCAACTTGTGACGGGCCACTCTGGCTTTTATGAAAATGCGTATTTTCAGCCATTTTGCATGCTTTTTTAGACCGTTTTTTTACCATAGCCAACTTTCTATACCACTGGCATATTGAAATTCCAAAAAAAAATTGTTCGACCCAACCTAATGTGTCGTTTACCTGTATGGTGGCATCACATTGTAAATAACATGGTGGCATCCTCAAAACCTTCTGAGTCGATGCTTATGGCTACCCTAGTAATGGGTTCAGCTTGCTTCAGGAAACAATCAGATTGAGGTAAAAATGTACTTATGTAAAATCTTGGAGGAAAATATCGATGCTTATTAAAACTGGTAAAAACACTTGCAGTTAGGTCTATGCTGCACAACAGTTACTGTTACTAAAACTTACTTTACAAATTGTCTTTACAAACTACACCTGGATGACCTTGAATACAACATTCAGGACAGCAGATTACACAATAGCATGACAGTTGGGTCGCACCTAGATGCAATGCATAATTCAAGAAAGTCGTTAGTCCTGTATTATTCACAAACTGGAGGTCATAGGAGGGACTTTTTTTCTTCTTTCAGTTAATATCCCACTAATGAGGCCAGGAAAAATATGGCAGCTTGGACCTTGCACAGTGTACAACGTAAACACCGCTTCTGCAATAGTACTTGTGATATTACACAGATGCCCAGAGGTGGTGTGGAACAGGCTTGTACTACAGGCTTCCCAGGGTATAGTACATTGTACAAGGCAAATGGAAGTCCAAATGAAAAACATCATGGCCAGCAGGCATGGGGAATGTACCTAGCCACTTCATCGTACCAGTAGTAGGTTACCGTAGGTTTCTGAAGTAGTTATAGAAGTGACCAAGCGCTGCTAAAGTATTTTGAAAACCGTAAAAATCAACAAGACCTTATTTTGACAAATTCAAAGAAATTGCAGGAAATAACAAGGCCTGTGACTCATACCAATCAAGAACAAGTAAACACTTGAGTGAGGTCGGTAAGCGGGGAGACTTCAACGAAAATGCATAATAATAAAGTAAAACCAAAAATAGAATAATTCCGGGAATCCATATATCGCGCTTTTTGGTGTTTCACTTTATGCCACCAAAACTGCCAGTTTATTCAATCAAACACTAGTAGAGCACAATGATTCATTTTGGCACAACAACCAACTACAACTGGGCATTACACTTGTACAATAACATACGAATATAATGCCCACGTAAACAACTTACAGAACAAAACAACAGCGTTATATCGCAGTGTAATTTACAGGTTGACCACCTGGGAGAGCAATCTTGGGCCTCGCAGGCATCTGTGACTCATTGCATCTGACAGATCCATCCACCTGTAAACCATTAGGGCATCCTACTCTTGCTCACTCTCCGCCTCTCAGCACTTGTTTACCTTCCCCTGCTCCTGGTTGTATTGTATATAGAATTGTAGATGTAGGTGCTTGTCCTTGGTTGTACTTGGCTGTACTTGGTTGCACTTGGCTGTATTGGTTATATTTGGCTGGGTGCACTATGTTGTATTTGGCTGAATATGGTTGTACTTGGTGGTACTTGACTGTACTTGATTGTACTTGGCTGTTCTTTGTTGTATTTGGCTGTATTTGGTTGCAATTGACTGTACTTGGCTTTACTTGATTGCAAAGGCTTTTAGTTTTGGCTGCTTGCTGGACCGAAGTACAATCTTGTTGGTTGCTCTATGATTTTATTCTATTACTGAGGTATTTTAGTACTAAAGAGTTGTTCTAGAATCTAGATGGTAGTGAGTTATGTTTTGTATGAAAAGTAACACATTTAGTTGTACTTCCAAATGCATGTATGATCCTTCATGTAGTCGTGTGACATACCACAGCACTGGACTTCGGGTTGTACTTGATTGTTCTCGGTTTTTATCAGACTCTTCAATGTTAAATTCCTGAAGCCTTTATGACTTCTCCAGATTTCAATGTTGAGCTAAATAGTATTATTATACAACAATTACCTCACATAAAAAGGCAGGTAGACTTGGACGAAATGTATGGTCAATTTTGTTTATTACTTGAAAATGAAATGGAAAATCATCTGAAATTTGTATGTAAAGACACTGTCAAAAAGAAAACGCAGAAATTCAGTAAGCCTTTTTGGAATAATGATCTGCATGAATTATGGAAAACAATGTGTCAAGCAGAAAAAAATTTCTGTAAATTTAAAGGGCAGAGACATATCAGAGAAGCGCTACGAAATGATTTTATATCTAAGAGAAAGATATTTGACAGAGCACTTAAAAATGCTGAGAGACTGTATAATAGAGAAACTGTAAATGATATTGAAAGAACTTGTACACATAATCCCAGAGAATTTTGGAAATTAGTAAAAAGGCTTGGTCCAAGAAATAATACGAAAATACCACTTGTGGTCTATGACTCAAATGGACAGCTCAATGATGATATTAATTATGTTCTTAATAAGTGGCGCTGTGATTTTTCCGAACTTCTAAATAGACCTAATGAAGCTACAAGCAATGCATTTTATGAAAAATGTATGAAAGAGAAGGATGATATTGAGAAGAATATGGAAAACTATGACCAGGTACTAAATGAAGATATTGGACCTGGGGAGTTAAAGAAAATTATAAAGAAAGTTAAAAATAATAAGTCATCCGGAATCGATAACATACCAAATGAAGTGTTAAAAACTGAGTCTATTTTTATCCAGTTGCATTTCCTTATGGATAAGTTGTTTAGCTTAGGTATGATACCGAGAAACTGGAAAATATCTATCATTTCACCAATCCCGAAAGGTTCTTCAAAAGATCCAAAAATACCACTGAACTATAGGGGTATAAGTCTAATTTCTTGTGTAGGAAAACTATTTTCTGCTGTAATAAATAGTCGCATCTATGAATATAGTGAAAATAACAATCTTTTGCAAGACGAACAAAATGGATTCATGAAGAGACGATCATGTGAAGATCATATATTTGTTTTAACATGTATAGTACGGAATAGACAGCTGCAAGGCCTAAGTACTTACTGTGCATTTATTGATATGCAAAAGGCTTTTGACTGGGTAGACAGGGACCTACTTTATTATATTCTACTAAAGAGTGGAATCCAAGGAAAAATTTTCAATTGTATAAAATCTTTTTACGAAAATTATGTTGCTTATATTAAAATTAATAATTACTACACCCAACCTTTTGAAATTCAAAGTGGTGTTAAACAAGGTGATCCTTTATCCCCTACATTATTTTGTATATTCATAGATCAGCTCATTAAAGAGGTGAAAAACTTAAATATTGGTATAGATCTTGATGGGTTCAAAATTTCAGTTCTAGCATTTGCAGATGATATAGTCTTATTGGCTGACAATGAAAAAGATTTGGATTCAATTTTGAGACATGTCGAACAATGGTGTAATAACTATAGAATGAAAGTAAACACAGATAAAACAAAAATTGTCCACTTTCGACCTAAAAGATCTGCTAAAACTAAATACAATTTTCAATTCAATAATTCAACACTAGAAATTGTCGATAAATATAAATACCTAGGTGTAGTTCTTAATGAATTCATCAATCTGACATTGCTTTCAGAAACTCTAGCAGGTTGAGCTGGTAGAGCACTCAGTGGAGTGATATCTAAATTTAAACAAATTAAGAACATGAGGTTCAATACCTTTGAAAAACTGTATTTTGCAAATGTTGTTCCGATACTAGATTATGCATCTGGGGTATGGGGATATAATAGTCATATAGAAGGAGATAAAATTCAAAATAGGGCAATTAGATACTTTCTTGGGGTTCACAATAAGGCAGCTCTTTTAGGCTTAGAGGGAGATATAGGTTGGAGTAATTGTAAGATTAGACAAAATGTTAACATGATTAAACTTTGGAATAGGCTTGTACTTATGGAAAATGATAGACTCACTAAAAAGGTATTTGAATGGGATCTCAAAATATGTAAAGGCTGGTCTAAAGAAATTTTAGAAATATTTCAAGACTGTGATTCTGTTGAAATATTTTATGAAAAGACTGTTTGTAATGCAAAAGCAATTGAAAAGAAGCTTAACGAGGATCGTAATAGTGTTTGGTGTGATTTGCTGTTGTTAAAACCAAAATTAAGAACATACAGAACATTTAAGAGTAATGTTAAGACTGAAAGTTATGTGTTTATCGAAAATAGAAAAAGGAGATCATTAATGGCCCAAATAAGCCTTGGTATACTACCTCTAAATATAGAAACGGGCAGATTTAGAAACCAGCCAGTAGAAGAAAGATTATGTCAAATGTGTGAAGATAGCTCCATAGAGGATGAAAAACACTTTATATTGAATTGTTCAGCATATAATGATATTAGAACACAATTATACAACAGTATAACCTGTAATAATTTTACTGAATTGGAACCAGCACAGAAATTTGTATATATGTTTAAAAATGAGCCGAATCAATTATGTAAATACATTGAAAAATCATGGGAAATAAGATGTTTAAAGTTATACAATATATAAGCTGTCATTTGTTTGTTTGAAATTGTAAGTTGTCACTTACGTTAATTTGTTTAAAGTTGTAAATTTTGACTCTTTGTGAATTGTTGGCACTGTACGCCTGGATTTTTATTTTGTAACTGTCATGAAGTGGTAGATAAGCCCTATCAGGGCTGGGTATTTTTACTATAATGAATTTTTTTTTAATGAAATGTAAATGTACTGTACCTGCCACTATAAACAATAAAAAAAGTTCAAGTTCAAGTATTAGCTGCTGATTTTACGAAAGATGTCTGTTGTTTTGGTTGTATTTGGTTGTACTTCCTAGCTGCAATTGTAATACTAGATTAATTTATTTTCCGTATCTTTTTCTTGTATTTCGTTGTATTCCTGCTGATTGCATGTACTTGTAGCACCTGTCTGGTCTCAGAAAGCGTCTCGTCCATTGAATTGCTTTCGGCTACTAATTTTTGGTCCGCTCTAGGATGGAACGAAGGGTCTGTTAATCAAGGTCTGTTGATAGACTTACTTCCTTTAAGTGCTTTGCCAAGCTATTTTAGAATTAAGTAAGTAAAAAAAACCATTTATATTTAGATGTCTTCTGACATGTTGTTGAGAAGAAAACGAAGTGCCTGCATTATACCTCTGTTCCATAACTAAATCAAACGTCTAGCATTTTGGTTCAAAAGAGGCCTCTACCACATGACTTGAGATGAAATATAATATACACTGTAATAATAAAAAATGACTGTATTATGTTCATGGTAGAATGGAATAGCCGAGCAAATTTTCTCAAATGCACGCAATGTGAATCTGACCAACAGCACACAGCCTAGTCATTACTTGGATTTGTGATGCCGATGCTATATATTGTACTACAAGGTTTGTAATACCAGGTTTACAGTCCATTTTACAGATCGAATCAGTCTCAAGATACATTGCAATTACACCCTCGGCAGACCTGTTCAAGCATGAATCTTTCTCAGCTCCTTTGGGAGCATATATGAGATGAGTGCGCAGCGGATTTCGCACACTCCTTAGTCAAACATTCTACAATCGCCATCACTGCCATAGCAATATAATGCCAAGTACACTTCCTAAGTGTGGAGTAATACAGTTGATAGTTCATCACTAATTCCTCTGTGTCTGTGAATAAGTCTTTAGTACTCTTTACCTTAGTAACCAGACTCAACATGACAAGACTTATACTGTAACTCACTGATATACATTACTGAGACTTAGGTAAACTTAGACTACTCCCACTCTGTGAACTTTGACAAAACTTGGACAAAACCTCTGACAATAGCTAAGTAAAGTTAGTCTCAGTAACTGTATATATGGCAATTTTGAGTCTGTCTCTTCCCTTGAGAATATCACATAACACACTCAAGTGGCCATATTCAGTGTTCACTGTCCACATATCCTCTCAGGGCTTATTAGTATATTCATAGGAGGCAGGCTGATCTATGTGTATACAGATGTTAAGATTATGTCCTATATGCCTGTCTGTACTGAAGGCTCTTGTCTCTGGTGTTTGATCTCCAAGGTATTACAAATCAATTTACATTTGATTTATATGCTCACAAGGATAATAGCATAATGAAAGATATATCGACATATGAATGAATATAAGATCATAAGAATTTTTGTCCTAAGCTGTCAAATAGCGTCATTATGATAAGAACAGGGCCGTAGGCTCAGCGAAATCTTTGGGGGCCATGACTGATCCGGAAGCATGCACGCCCCAGAAAACATCGGAAAATTTTTAATTTTTATATTATGCATTTCAATAATGTCATAATAGTAACTCAGAATTAAATGAGCATAAACAATCTGCTTCGAATGGGGAAGTACATGCATACAGAGCACTGAATCCTTCTGCTACAATATCTTTCTGTTACATATTTCAATTATGACTTCACTCAGCAAAAGAAACGCACTATCAGGTTCGAGTAGTTTAAGAAACGATACATTTCAGAAAGTTACAAATAATTCTTAAAAACAAAGCATTATTTGCGTCATAGAAATACATAGAACGGACATGAGGCTGTATGATGCCACCTCAAGATGAGGTCACCAAAACCACCATATTGGAACTGCCCTGAGACATGACGTCACAATAGACTAATTATGATGTGACGTCATGCCATTGTTATAAGTGACATCACAGTTATTGATGACGTCACGGTCCATTGTGCCAATATTCAGGGCAGTTCCAAGATGGTGGATTTGGTTGCTTCATCTGCCAGAGCCTCATGTCCCTTCTATGTATTTCTATGATTTGCGTAACAAATTGGTCTATGAGGATATATTTTCTCCTTCCAAATTTACGTACATTTTTATTATACCAAAGACTACCACAGATCTACCCTATGGGGCTTGTACTCCTCTGTAATAACTACAAAAAGTATGAGTCTCCATATAAATCAGGCTTATTTGAAGCTTTCCCTCATACATTCAGGAGTGCCAACTACAAATGTAATGATGGGTATTTTCCCATAGACCTATCATTTTCGCCTCAAGGGTCCCTTCTGTTACCAAGATCAAAGACTTTTTTCACATTTAGTTTTGTTATTTTGTTGTTGTTACTTTTGGTTTATTGCACTTTTTTTTTTGCCTGATTTTTTGCTATGTATTTTCTGATCTATACTATCAATACCAATTACAGAGATGATTTATAAGCTTTTCTATGAAGACGCTGGGCCAACCTGGGCCTATATACACTGCATAGAGCTTAGCGTTAACGCACTTGGCTACTAACTACTGGGATCTAGGTTTGAACCTAGCCTACATGTCGCCAATCGATTTCATGGCGAAATGCTTGAAATCAACCAATATGTTACTACTGAGCTAACCATCCGCGTCCAAGTCAGGACATCCAATGTTAATGGCCAAATGCCTTATATCACCATGCCATCTTAGACTGATGTTTAATCTTGTGCCAACAATGCAATATAACCAGAGTTTTTGTCTATTGTATTAAGACAAGTTAATGCAAAAATACGCATGTAGAGCCCTTTCATCCCCTTATCCCTGCAAGAGAGCTCTTCTAATCATCGAAAACGGGAAAAAAAGATGAAGGATAGTTCTAACGCCTCCTAAACTGCTAAAGCCATACTACCTTGGTACTTCCAACAACCACATGAACCATAAGGAGTGAAAATACTGAGACCTCCATGACAGGATGAATTCTGCACATTCAAAGCTGTGACAGGAGAATGACATAAATTGCACCGTCCATTGACTGAAAGACCTCCAGCTGTCTTCAACAGTCAACTAAATGGCTCAGAAGTAGTTCAAGATTATGACTGTTATACCAATGCAATGGCATTCCAATGGGGCTGTACAATACTGCCACAACATTTCGACCAGGACTTTGGAATCGTAAAGTTGGAGGTTTTTAGGGTAGAATTGAAGTTGGAGTTATGTTTGCAGCTGGAGTTGAAGCCAGAGTTAGGATGGCAGGTGGAGTTGGAGTCTCAGTCAGACTCTAAAATAAAACTGATGACGCCTGACTCGCAGAAATAATTTAAATAATTGATAAAAACATATCAAAAACAAACTATCATTAATCTGCATTAAAATATCTAAAATCTGATACTTTATTAACATGTAAGTCAGTGAGTGAGTGAGTTTGTGTTTTACGCCCCATCGCTATTAACTTTTAAAGTCTCAAGAAAAAAAAGTGGAATGAATTTGTCTACTTGTGATGACCATGTGATATTTTGTGAAATAATGTGGACATGTAGAGTCGCTCATCGGAGGTCAGAGTCAGAACTCAGGAGACCCGGGGAATTACAGTTGAGGTCTCTTTACAGCAAGGCAAACAGCAGTTAACAATAAATTATCATTCCAGCCAAGAAAACAACAGCCTTTTATCAATTCAGTAGCTGCCGTTAAAGAGACGCAGTCAGTTTTACAGTGCACTCACACTCTCTTCAACACCAGATTCAGCAGATCTACCAGATTAGACAACCAGAATTGTTGTCACAAGTTCTGCAGTTAACTGTTGATGCTGCAGGGGAGAGGACCTCATCACCTGGGTAGCCAAAGGGTAATGGGGGGTGGGAGGGAGCGAACTCTGAAATATGGTAGATGTTAGACCGACGAGTTGAGTGACCTACCACTGCACATATCCAAAAGAGAGGAACAGATTTTACAATACAATTACACCCTCGGCAGGCTTGTTCACGCATGAGCCCTTCAGAACTCCCAGGAGAATCCAGCCAGGCAAAATAAATGAAATACCAATCATTATGTAATGGCTTTTCTCCAAGGCAAATTGCATATAATAGATGGATTCCAGGACAAATCTTTCTGAGACAACTACATGTAAGAATAAGCATGTAGGAAGCTATCCTAGCACGATATTTTGCTAACGACTATAGTTAGTAAGCTGTCAGCTCAGTTTCACCAAAACATTATCAGGTGCAAGAACTTCAATAAAATATCACAATAAATAGATCATCTAGATGTGAATTTTACCTGTCTTTCAAATTACAAAATGGTCCGTATATAACAGTACACTAACACCCACTGTTTGATTAATATCTCCATTCATGAAGAGGTAAAAAATACCAGCACATACAATGAGTCTAAAAACAACACCATATGGCAGCCGCAGCCAGAATCTTGGCCTTACTCCACGAGCCCCTTGGGGAGTGGCAATACAGCCTGAGGGGTGATTTCTTGTTGACAGTCACCCTCGAGAAATGTCAACGGTAAGTGCGAAGGACTGTCAGTCTGGCCAAATGATACCCCGGCCTTTTCTCATGGCGCCTATCATTTTCACACTTTCTACGGCCTCCCTGACACCTTTTTCTGCTAGAAATATAATTGCAGTCCACCTCAGGCTAGCCCTGCAGTGTACCTTTCACATTTGATTTGCTCAGTTCTGTCACGGACAAATGTTTCATTGCCCGCAGCAGCTACAGGGCAGGAGCAGGGTTGGCACAAAAAACCCAACCCCCGGGTTTAACCCGGATTAAACCCGGGTTTAACCCGGACCGGGCGAAATTGGATATTTCTCAAAAAGTGGTCAAAATCCAGGTAAAATGGCAAATTGTCTAGCAATTACCATGACAAATAGCAGAAATTGAGGAGCAAGTAAGCTGAACTAACAATAACATCAACCAAATCTCTTTTCTTTGTTATTTTACCACTTGACTATGGCACCTATCAGGCAACAATGCAAAAGCCAGTTGATGCATTCACCCCAATAGTCTTGTCCATCTAAAATCTAAATGTTAGACCATGTTACGCCTATGAGTAACTAATAGTAAATTTATGATAACATACAATTTTAAACAATACAGGGGTGTTTCGTCTGGTTTAAATCCTCTGGGTGTCAGCTTGGATGACCAACCAAAATTAGAGAAGATTCTTTCAATAACTGCTGAGCTGGCCGGCAAACTAAGAAGCCACATTGCAATTTTTCAGAATTTTGACTTTTTAAAGTGTTTTTTAGTAAAAAGCAAGAAGTACACATCTATAGTCATCTCTGCTGTTTGTGTAGGTCTAATATTGAATTGACAAAGATATGGAGCAATGTTGCTTTCCTTGCTCAGAGTTAAAAAAGTAGATTCTCTAAGATGGAACGGGCGTTCAAATCAATAAAACCCGCTTTTAGCCCAGATTTTGGGAAAAAACCCCGGTTTAAACCAGGTTTTGACCGGTGGGCTGGGCAAAATGAATAAAACCCGGTTTTTTTCCAACCCTGGGCAGGAGGGGAGGGATTCTGTATATAGGCTTTTGGTTGCATGAGAGAAAGTAGCCAATCTTGTGGAAAATACTACTCATGATGCTGTATTCCTTGAAAAATGATTTTATTGGCAGAAACAAAGAGACCGTACATATACAATATATACACTTATGCATAACAGCCATTGATTGACAGCATTGCTGGTTCTTAGCAACTTTTTTAGCCGGTTCCTGACAGTGACTGCCACAAGAAGGAATGAAATCTTCAAAATGCCCATCTCTTTACCTGAACAAAACAGCTCCATTCAATACCAGTGTGAGACACATTTTTCTTTCTCTCACAGCTTTTCATCTATACATCTAGCCATCTTATTTACTTATGTATTCCTGTTGTGTTATTCATACATTCCACATGCTTATGTTTTAGCTGTTTTGACTTCTGCTTTCTCATGACGAGTAAACTTCTCAACCACAGACAATAGGAAAAAACCCACATCAGAAATACATGCTGGAAAACTCACAGAATTTATAATCAAAACAGACAGTTTGCTAATGAACGTAAAAACTCATAATACAATTTGCAGATCAAAACAAATATGAGATAATATTCCTGCCTTCAAATAACAGCAAGATTTAAGACAAAAACTTTTTCTGCTTTTCCTTGGCTTTGTTTTTGTATAATTCTGTGAAGAGATGCAAACACATGCCAATGTTTGATTCCCGTTAAACTCCGAGCTTACATTTCATCATGGAAGCATGCCAACGTGTAAACCGCAGCAAAATTAGAAATTCCTCATTTCAATTTGTTCATTTCTTCCTCGAAGGGTTTTTTATTGACCAAAAAAAATGTTCAAAATTGTGATTTGTGAACAATACTGAGCACTGGAAAGTCAGTAGGCAGTTGGCACTGGTTTGTAAGGTATATGCAGAAATATTTAGTGCATGCTCCTCAATTATGGGCAATTGTATGGAATGTAGTTCAATAAAGAGGTGGAAACCTCTGAGTCAGATTAGTGACTGAGATTATGGGTGAGGTGTGAATGATGTTGGATTCACATATTGTATCGACATTCTTTCACCAATTCACCCACAAGCCCTATGAAGAACGTTTTTCTTCCATTCGGCAGAAGGTTCCAAGTTTATTTGCCATGGTTAAAATATATATAAGTGTCATTCTAGTGAGTACAAAATGATTCAACACAAGGATGACTTTGCAAAATGACGCATGACCATGACAGCTCTGAATCAAATGATGATTATTTTGAGCGAAACATGACATGGCAATGAGGTGAAGAATTTTATGTGCTCCGATTTGTACGCAGCGTGAGATTGGCCCAAATATTGGGCTTCCATTGCAGAAAGCTGACTTTCATATTGGTCGGTCTGTCGACAAGAACTACTGAGTATATTCTTTTTTTTACATCTACATTGTACCTCTCATAACTGTATCCGTTTTTATGATATCCAAGGCAGACTTTCTATCATCTGTAGATGACACTGAGAGAACCTCAAAGACTCACTTATTGTGATCAGTCAGGGAAAAATTTTCGGGATTCATCAAAAGAACACCAGCTGACCAGCTGTGATTGGTCAAAAGGCACACCAACTGCGATTGGTCAAAGAGGAACACATTTTGTCGTTTTGATCAAAGAACATGAAGGGGTCACTCAAAGGGTCAAAGTGTTGCTGAAGTAGGTGAGGTCTTTTTTCCTATTGGCTGATTCAACCTGAGGCTCTGTTGCCGAGCGTGTTGCCGGGTCTGTTGCTAGGTCTGTTGGAATGGTGAAAGAACATCGATACAATACGTTAATCAAACGTCATTCAACGTGATTGATCTTTTTGCGGAATCGATCCTTTTTTTCACACCATTGATTCAGTCATTTCCACTAGATTTCCATCTCTCCATTGAATTACAGTCCGTAAAATTCCCACTGTAATTGAGTAGGGCGCACTGAAAGTTCCATCTAGCGCTAAAATTGGCTGCTACTTTTTTATACTGATCAATGTGTGAATCGATCTGGGAATTTACAAAGGATTTAATTCTGAGAGAATATGCACAAGGACTTTTTTAGCTTCGGAATCGGTTAAGATTGAATATTATTTATACTCGGAGACTCAGGAAAAAACAATGAAACATAAGCTATAAATTACAATTTTTGATTGATGACAAGAGCAATTTCAAAATATCTTCTCCTTTTATTTCACGCTCTTCTAACTGTTTGTCATTCGTCAGAAACAAAAGAAGCTAAAAAATTTCAAAGAAAACACTGAATTTTGCTATGGTTCAGCAGACTATATATTCTCAAATGTGCACAATGCGAATCTGACCAACAGTTTACAGCCCTTGTCATTACTTTTACTTGTGGTGGTGATTCAACGTATAGTATCCTTTCCCAGTGAGGAGTAATACTGTTGATAGTCCATCCCTAATTCCTTTGTGTCTGTTGTGTGTCTGTAATGAAGTCTGTATCTTAGTAACCAGACTAACCATGACAAGACTTATACTGTAACTCACTGATACATATTACTTAGACTTCTGTAAACTTAGATTACTCCCACTCTGTGAACTTTGACAAAACTTTGACAAAACCTCTGACAACAGCAAAGTAAAGTTAGTCTCAGTAACTGTATATTTGGTAACACAGAATGTCATAGAAATAGTACAAAAGATGTCCATGAAAATGTAACAAGTCTGAAGACATTTACAGACGTGAGCATCAAGGAAACAACTGAAAGGTCTTCGAAACAGCAAAATACCACAGACATTACAGCACATGGAGAACTTTCAATATAATTAAATTCAGAAATATTGAAACCTCAAACATGAGGTTTGAGATTATCTAAAGAAAAGAACAGAGAAGACGTTGGATGGATGGATGTTTGGGGCCTTACGTCCTGTATTTATGCACTTGGTAGGCCAATTAGGACAGGAGGAGGACACGGCAATGTACAGAGAAGATGAAAAAACAATACCAGTTGTCTGAAATGTGAGAAACAGAAACATAAAAGAGAGAAATAAGAGTTAAATACCATGAAAGATGAAACTGAATACTTATTTCCATGATCACCGAAACTTGTACAGGCAGAATGTTCATATCAGGAAAACTTGCCAAGAATTTGAAAGACAATCTCCAATTTTCCAAAGATTTCCAGCATTGTGGCTTGTCTTTGTTGACTTTCGTATACGTTTGTACCGATGACATGACAATGACATCGCATTAGCTTTTAAATCATATTGAAACATTGTCTTTCATTTAGGACATAAAATGGAAACATTGCCTTCATTCAGGGCATCATATTGAAACATTTTCTTTCATCTGGGCCATTTTGACATTCTAATGAATATATTCTGTGATGGAAGTCTTCGGTTTCGTCTTTTTGTTTCACATCGAATTTTACAAAGTCATGTCGAAAGATCCGTTTCGGGTAACATTTTTGATCGTTTGTTCTTAATGACATTTCACATTGAGTCAATATAATGTGGAACAGCAAAATATGTGATTATATGTCCAGACCATTTATTCAATTCTTCTCTTTAACTACATTTTATATCTTTGTGTAATATGTACGCATCCAGATGGTACTCTTTTTCGGCTCTTTTGCGCGTAGAAAGCCAACCTCCATTTTTTTGTTCTGCAGTATCGAACTGTAGTTCGATAATGTGGAAAAGCAAAATATTTCAATAATAAATTAAATTCTTCTCTTGAACTATTTTTGTATCTCCGTGTATGCTTATGTATGTGTATGTGCATGGATACGAACCCTGGACCCAGCGATCGGCAGTCCAGCACGCTACAACCAGACCAACCCTCCCCCCGGTAGTATCGTACGACAGTCCCTAATCATTTATTTTGTAACTCGCAAAGTATTGACCCCGGATTCAATGATCTGAGCCTATTCAATCAGGGTTTAATCTTCTTCCTCAAGTTGCATGTCCTTTTAGGGTACACTTTTCCTTTCTTGTCTTGTCATGCTACGCGCCCCTTTTTCATCTTCATCTGTAATCACAACATCAGGGCGAACCCTTTTATTACACAAATCGCCTTTTTACATGTCTGGTTGCAGTTACAGAACTTGGACATCTATGGTTCTAATCAATCCTGATTTGCACCAAGAGACACGTCCAGTCTTTTGCTAGATCATCATGACAATCTGTGCTTGTCATGTGTTTGTTATGTGTTTTTGTCATGTGTTTCTCATGTGCTTGTCATGAACTCGTCATGTGCTTGTCATGAGTTTGTCCTACTATTCATATTCCCGTGACTAAAATGTAACGGGTTTAATGTCTGCGGTCCGCCCGTGAGCTGAACTGACTCTACAATTGCATCCTTGACAGGCCTGATCAAGCTTGAATCTTACTCAGCTGCCCAGGGAGCATGCACAAGTGTGCAGCGAATTTCATGCGCTCCTTAGTCATGCATTCCACAATTGCCAGTACTGCCTATAGCCAAGTATCCATTTGCACCTGGGTTGAGTGAAGCAGTGGTTTCAGCAGGATTTGCTAAGTTCCTTCATGCTGTGACAGCGATTCGAACCCAAGACCATTAGCGTGGCAGTCAAATCCCTTATTTATCTTGTTCAATTTATGCCTAATAACAAGAGAAGCATTACAACCGGTTTCACTTCTCACAAACTCCACAACAGTTATATTCTACATTTTTGTCGTGTTCGAATAAGGACAGTGCCACTGAAGTCTAAAACTTTGACAAGGGAATGAGATTCTTTGTTGTTTAAAAAACATGACCTTTAAACATCTTTTTCATGCCACCGAACAACTATCCACATACTACTTATGCGCTATTTCCATGCTGTATATGTGCTTTTTATGAGCTTTTTACGTGCCCGGGAAGTCAAAATCACATGACTAGAACCCTCTGCTGTCGTTTGTGGACTCAAGATTACCATCGACTTCCGGAGCCTTCCGACTAAAGCCAACACCAATCGGGATTCACTACAGGTTCCACGATAAGGATTAGCCTTTTAGGGCTTTACCGCCCCACTATAACGTGACTTTTAAGCTTATGTCAGTTTTATGTCAAGGTTTTCTCCCATGTTATGGCTTTGACCTACAACTTATGACAGTCTGATTTAACAATGTCGTGCGGTGTCTTGTGGTAACTTCACACGATTGACAGAATTCTTAGATAGATTTTCACTCAATCGCTAAGTCAAGCAGCTTCATATCTTTTAATATCTATAGAGGATACTCTGTAAAACCAGCTCCTTATGGCAGTTACCTTTAAAACAACGATACTTGCCGTGAAAACAATGGTTTTAGCGTACAATGTCAATTTATTGTATTCATTACAGTAGCTGTCGTTAAACAAATGAAGTTGGTTTTACAGTTTAGATAAAAAGTGTGATAGTTTGTGTCAATATATTGTTACAGTAGTTTAAATAAGCATATCAATCTGATTCTTTTCTGTCTTTCGAGTCAAAAGATTCCGAGTACCGAGTCCATGTAGAGTACTTACACCAAGCTTGCCTTCGATGTAACATTTCACCTAAATTTAAAATGGGTTCTGCCTCCACTTGATGTTATGCTGCACAACTATTATAACAAACTGTCTTTACATACTACACCTAGATGACCTTGTGTACAACATACAGGACAGCAGATTACCTAATAGCATGACTGTAAGGTCGCACCTATGCAATGCATAATTCAAAAAAGTCGTTAGTCCTGTATTATTCACAAACTGGAGGTCATAGGAGGGACATTTTTCCTCTTCCAGTTAATATCCAACTAATGAGGCCTGGCAAAAATATTGCAGCTTGGACCTTGTATGTTGCACAACGTAAACACCGCTTCTGCAATTGTAGGCCTACTTGTGATATTACACAGATGCCCAGAGGTGGTGTGGAACAGGCTTGTACTACAGGTTTCCCAGGGTTTAGCATAAGGCAAATGGAAGTGTAAATGAAAAACATCATGCCCTGCAGGCATGGGGAATGTACTGGCCACTTCATCGAACTAGTAGTGGGTTACCGCTGCAGATTTCTGAAGTAGTTGCAGTAGTGACTGCCGCTAAAGTACTTGGAAAACAGTAAAAATCAACAAGAGCTGATATCGACAAGCGAAAAGAAATTTCAGAAAAATTAACAGAGACTGAGACTCGTACCAATCAAAAATAAAGAAACACTTGAGTAAGGTCTGTAAGCGGGCGGCAACTTCAACTAAAATGCGTAATAATAACGTAAAAGCCAAAATAAAATAATTCCGGGAAACAATAAATCCCGCTTTTTTGTTGGCCTTTTTCACTTTATGCAACCATAAATGCCAGTTTCTTCAATCAAATACAATCTGGTACCACAACTACGTGCAATATAGTAGAGCACAATAGAGCACAACGATTTGCTTTGGTACCACAACCAAATGCAACTGAGCATTATTCCTTTACAATAACATACAAATACAATTCACACGTAAACAACTTACAGAACAAAACAACAGCGTTATATCGCAGTGTAATTTACAGGTTGACCACCTGGGAGAGCAATCTTGGGCCTCGCAGGCATCTGTGACTTATTGCATCTGACAGATCCATCCACCTGTAAACCATTAGGGCATCCTACTCTAGCTCACTCTCTGCCTCTCAGCACTTATTTACCTTCCCCTGCTCCTGGTTGCATTGTACATAGAGTTGTTTATGTAGGTGTTTGTCCTTGGTTGTACTTGGCTATACTTGGTTGCACTTGGCTGTACTTGGTTGTATTTAGTTAAACTTGGCTGTACTTGGTTTGTACTTGGTTTGTATTGGTTTGTACGGTTGTGCTTGGCTGTACTTTATTGTACTTGGTAACACATGGCTGTATTTGGTATGTATCTGTGCTGTACTTGGCTGTACTTTATTGTACTTGGTTGTATCGGGCTGTATTTGGTTGTACTTGGCTGTAATTGGTTGTACCGTAGAACAGAGTAAAGTTGGCAATCCAGGGTAAAGTTGGCATGCTATTTTAACCCACTTGATGGAAGAAATACCAACTTTTCTCACTGACGCAGGCATCTTTGGAAAAGTTGCCATATGTGAGTGAGGAAAAGTTGGCATTTCTGCCATTAAGCGGGTTAAGATAGCATGCCTACTTTACCCCCGGATTGCCAACTTTACCCCGCTCTACGGTACTTGATTGCAATGACTCAGTTTTGGTTTCTTACTGTAAAGTACAATGTTCTTGGTTGCTCTTTGATTGTACTTGATTACTGAGGTATTCCAGTACTAAAAGTTACAGTAACTGTTGTTTCAGAATCTAGATTGTACTTAATATGAAAAGTGATACATCTGGTTGTACTTTTACATACATTGTAATATATAATGTGGAAGTACAACAAAATATATAACTTTAGAGCAGGAAAATGTGCCCTGGAGGTAGTTGTATGATAGACAAAAGCAGTGGACTGTACTTAATTGTGACTAATTGTAAATACGTATTAGTTAGACACTGATCTGGAGGGTTCTAACATGCATTTTTGCAAAAATGCATGTTAGGACCCGACAAAGAGGTGTCTAACTAACTTAGTCATCAAATGCTTCTTCTATTATTTGTTTTTACTTATAATTTTAGCAAAATTAACAATAATCTGATTGTTTGTTAGCCGTTGTAATCTGTGTTAATCCTTAGCAGGGCGCTAACATGCAATATTGTCAGTTAGATACCGTTTTTTTCAAAAGTATCTTGGAGATGTCTAATTTCAAATTAGTTGCACAATGATTTGGTGGCACATGAGCTTTTCTAGGTTGTACTTCACTGTTTTTGGTTTTTACCAGATTGTTCCCTTGTACTTTATTATTGTTGAGTGCTGATTGTACTGATGTTGTTTGTTGTTTTTGGATGTATTTGCTTGTACCTCCAAGCTGTAATTGCGATACCAGATAACCTTATTTGCAGTGCCTTTTTCCTAGTTGGCTTATTATTTTTTTACTTTCCTCCTGTTAACATGTACTTGGTTGCACCTGCCTGCTTTCAGAGAGTGCCTTGTGCATTGAACTGCTTCTAGCTACACATTTGTGGTCCACTCTTGGATGGAATGAAGGGTCTGTTAATCAAGGTCTGTTGATAGACTCACTTCCCCTCACTTAGTGCTTTGCCAGGCTATTTCAGAATTAAGTAAAAAAAAAACACAAACATTTTAAATTTTATATTTAGATGTCTATGAACATATTACCGGGAAGAAACCTAAGTGACTGCTAAAATACTGTTGTCTTACGATCAATCTCTCATAAGCATTTTTTCCAACCACTCCAGCAAATCATTATTAGGGTTTTACTCAGGTTCACGGTATACCGATCTGACCAGTGCCTTACCTCCGTTCCAAAACAAAATCAAACCTCTAGCATTTTGGTTAAAAAGAGGCATCTACCGCATGATTTGAGATGAAATAGTTTTTCTTCTTGTAGCATTTTAAAAATAGGAAAATGTCTGTCAATGAACAAGATTGGTGCCAATGCGTTCTTTTCACAAGATTTGGTTGATGGTAAAATAAGGTTAAGCAGAACAGATTTTCTCAAATGTTGACATTGCAAATCTGACCAACAGCACAAAGCCCTAGTCATTAGCTATGTAATACCAGGTTCGTAGTGCCAGTTTTACAGTCCATTTCACTGATCCAATCAGTCTCAACAGACTTTACAATTATATCCTCGGCTGACCTGTTCAAGCATGAATCTTTCTCAGCTCCCAGCGGATTTCTCGTGCTTCCTAGTCAAGCATTCTACAATCATCATCACTGTCTATAGGCAATATTATAATGCCAAAAGCGCTTCCTAAGTGGGGCGTAATATTCTTGATAGTTCATCACCAATTCCTTTGTGCGTGGGACCAAGTCTGCACCTTAGTAACCAGACTCAACATGACACGACTTTTACTGTAACTCACGGATATATATTACTGAGACTATGGTAAACTTAGACTACTCCCACTCTGTGAACTTTGACAAAACTTGGACAAAACCTTTGACAATAGGAAAGTAAAGTTAGTCTCAGTAACTGTATATTTGGTAATTTTGTGTCTGCCTCCTCCCTTGAGAATATCATATAACACACTCGAGTGGCCATATTCACTGTCCACATATCCTCCAAGGGCTTATTAGTACATATTCATAGGAGGCAGGCTGATCTATGTGTTTACAGATGTTAAGATTATGTCCTGCCTGTCTGTCTGTACAGAAGGCTCTTGTCTCTGGTGTTTGATCTCCAAGGTATTGCAAATCAATTTACATTTGATTTATATGCTCACAAGGATAATAGCATAACGAACAGTATATCGACATAAGAATGAACACAAGATCATACAAATTTTTGTCCTAAGCTGTCAAATAGCGTCATTATGATAAGTCAGAACAGGCCGCAGGCTCAGCGAAATCTTTGGGGGCAATGACTGATCTGGAAGCATGCACGTTGCGAAAAACATAGGACAATTTTTAATTTTTGTATCATGCCCCTTAATAACATCATAACAGTAATAACTCAGAATTAAATGAGCATAAAATATCTGCTTCGAAGGAGAAGTAAAGGAACAGCACTCAATCCTTCTGCTACAATATATTTCTGTTACATATTTCACTAATGACTTCATTCAGCAAAAGAAAAAAACTATCAGGTTTCAGTAGTTAAAGAAACAATACATTTCACAAAGTTGTAAATAATTCATAAAAACAAAGCATCATATGTGTAATAAATAGGACACTGCGGACATGCTTTCCACTTTTTGCATACATTTTGTATTATACCAAGGACTACCACAGGTCTACCCTATGGGGCTTGTACTGCTCTGTAATAACTACAAAAAGTATGAGTCTCCATATGAATCAGGCTTATTTGAAGCTTTCCCCTCATACATTCAGGAGTGCCAACTACAAATGTAATGATGGGTATTTTCCCATAGACCTATCATTTTCGCCTCAAGGGTCCCTTCTGTTACCAAGATGAAAGACTTTTTTCACATTTAGTTTTGTTATTTTGTTGTCGTTACTTTTGGTTTATCGCACTTTTATTTTGTCTGATTTTTTGCTATGTATTTTCTTATCAATACTATCAATACCAATTACAGAGATAATTCATAAGATTTTCTACAAAGACGCTGGGCCAACCTTGGCCTACATGTACACTGTATAAAGAGCTTAGTGGTAATGCACTGGGAAGCTAACCTCTGGGATCTAGGTTTGAATCTAGCCTACATGTAAGCAACCAATTTCATAGCAAAATGGCTAAATCACCCAGCATTCCATTAAATCACCCATTCACCATCAGCGTCCGAGTCAGGTCCATGCCAAGTCAGACGGATATATAATCTCGTGCCAACAGTGCATTATAACCAGAGTTCCTACCTATTGTATTAAGACAAGCTAATGCAAAAATAAACTTGTAGAGCCCTTTCAACCCCCTTATCCCTGCAAGAGAGCTCTTCTAATCATCAAAAACGGGAAAAAAAGATGAAGGATAGTTCTAACGCCTCCTAAAGCCATGGTACTTCTAACACCCACAAGAACCATAAGGAGTGAAAATACTGGGACCTCCATGACAGGATAAATTCTGCACATTCAAAGCTCTGACAGGAGAATGACATAAATTGCACCATCCATTGACTGAAAGACCTCCAGCTGTCTTCAACAGTCAACTAAATGGCTCCGAAGTAGTTCGAGATTATGACTGTTATACGAATGCAATAGTATTCCAGTGGGGCTGTACAATACTACCACAACATTTCACCCAGGACTTCAGCTTCGGACGGTTGGAGGTTTTTATGTGGAATTGAAGTTGGAGTTAGGTTAGCAGGTGGAGTTGAAGCCAGAGTTAGGATGGCAGTTGGAGTTGGAGTCTGAGTCAGACTCTAAAATAAAACTGATGACGTCTGACTCGCAGAAATAATTTAGATAATTGATAAAAACATATCAAAAACAAACTATCATTTATCAGTATTAAAATATTTAAAAGCTGATACTTTATTAACATGTAAAGTCTCAAGAAAAAAAGTGGAATAAATTTGTCTACTTGTGATAACCATGTGATATTTTGTGAAATAATGTGGACATGGTGAGTCGCTCATCTGAGGTCGGAGTCAGAACTCAGGAGACCCGGGGAAATACAGTTGAGGTCTCTTTACAGGAAGCCAAACAGCAGTTAACAATAAATTATCATTCCAGCCAAGAAAACAACAGCCTTTTATCAATTCAGTAGCTGCCGTTAAAGAGACGCAGTTAGTTTTACAGTGCACTCAAACTCTCTTCAACACCAGATTCAGCAGATCTACCAGATTAGACAACCAGAAATGTTGTCACAAGTTCTGCAGTTAACTGTTGATGCTGCAGGGGAGAGGACCTCATCACCTGGGTAGCCAAAGGGTAATAGGGGGTGGGAGGGAGCGAACTCTCAAATATGGCAGATGTTAGACCGACGAGTTGAGTGATCTACCACTGCACATACCCAAAAGAGGGGAACAGACTTTACAATAAAATTACACCCTTGGTAGGACTGTTCATGCATGAGCCCTTCAGAACTCCCAGGAGAATGCAGCCAGGCAAAATAAATGAAATACCAATCATTATGGAATGGCTTTTCTCCAAGGCAAATTGCTGTCAGCTCAGTTTCACCAAAACATCATCAGGTGCAAGAACTTCAATAAAATATCACAATAAATAGATCATCTAGATGTGAATTTTACCTGTCTTTCAAATTACAAAATTATCCGTATATAACAGTACACTAACACCCACTGTTTGGTTAATATCTCCATACATGAAGAGGTAAAAAATACCAACACATACAATGAGTCTAAAAACAACACCATATCGCAGACGCAGCCAGAATCTCGGCCTAACTCCATGGCCCCTTGGGGTGTGGCAATGTAGCCTGAGGGGTGATTTCTTGTTGACACTCACCCTCGAGAAATGTCAACGGTAAGTGCGAAGGACTGTCAGTCTGGCCAAATGATACCCCGGTTTTTTCTCATGGCGCCTATCATTTTCACACTTTCTATGGCCTCCCTGACACCTTTTCCTGCTAGAAATATAATTGCAGCCCACCTCAGGCAAGCCCTGCAGTGTACCTCTCACATTTGATTTGCTCAATTCTGTCGCTGACAAATGTTTCATTGCCCGCAGCAGCTACCGGGCAGGGAAGGGCTTCTGTATAGGCTTTTGGTTGCATGAGGGAAAGTAGCCAATCTTGTGTTAAATACGGTTCATGATGCTGTATTCCTTAAAAAATCATTTTAATGGCAGCAACAAAGCGACAATATACTATATACACGTATGCATAGCATCTATCGATTCACGGCACTATTGGTTCTTAACAACTTTTTTTGTTGGTTCTTAACTGCATAAGAAGGAATGAAATATTCAAAATGCCAATCTTTCAACCTGAACAAAACAATTTCATTCAAGCCAGTGTGAGACACTTTTTTTTCATATTACAGCCTTTCATCCATATCATCTAGCCATTTTATGTATTCCAGTAGTTTTATCCATATTTTCTGCATGTTTATTTTTTAGCTGTTTTGACTTCTGCTGTCAGATGATGAGTAATCTTACCAACCACAGACAACAGGAATTGACCCACATCAAAAATACATGCTGGAAAACTCTACAACCACATTAAACAGAAAGAATGCTCACAGAGTTTATAATCAACATTGACAATTTGCTAATGAACATAAAAACTTATAATTTCAAGATTCACACAAATATGAGATAATATTCTAGCCTTCAAATAACACATGATTCATGGCAAAAACTTTTTTTTCTTTTTCTTGGATTTGTTCTTGAATAATTCTGTGAAGAGATGCAAACACATGTCAACGTTTGATTCCCCTTAAACTCCGAGCTTACATTTCACTATGGAAGCATGCTAACGTGTTACCCGCAGCAAAATTCGAAATTCCTCATTTCAATTTGTTCATTATTTTTTCGAAGGGGATTTTATTGACAAAAAAATCTTTCACAATTGTGAATATACGATTAAAAATCAGTAGAAACTGGCTTGTAAACTGTATTCCAAGATGAAATATTGAAGTACACATTTCTCAAATACAGGTAATTTTAAGGAATGTAGTTCAATAGAGGGGTGGAGACCTCCGAGTCCTCAGAGTCAGATTAGTGACTGAAATTATCATGAGAAAAATCGTGAGGCATGAATGATGTTTGATTAACTTATTGTATGGATATATTGCATCAATTCATCCGGAAATCCAATACAATGAAGAAACTGTATTTTTTCAATTTGGCAGAAGGTTTCATGGTTATAAGCCATGGTTAAAATATATATCAGCAAGTACAAAATGATTCAACACAAGGATGCCTTTGCAAAATGATGCATGTTGGCTCTGAATCAAATGATGATTATGTTCGGCGAATCATGACATGAAGATGAGGTGAAGAATTTTATGTGCTCCGATTTAGTCGCAGCATGAGGTTGGCCCAAATATTAGGCTTCCATTGCAGAAAGCTGACTTTCATATTGGTCGGTCTGTCGACAAGAACTACTGAGTATATTCTTTTTTTTACATCTACATTGTACCTCTCATAACTCTATCCCTTTTTATGATATCAAAGGCAGACTTTCTATCATCTGTAGATGACACTGGGAGAACCTAAAAGACTCACTTATTGTGATCAGTCAGGGAAAAATTTTCGGGATTCATCAAAAGAACACCAGCTGTGATTGGTCAAAAGGCACACCAACTGCGACTGGTCAAAGAGGAACACATTTTGTCCGTTTGATCAAAGAACATGAAGGGGTCACTCAAAGGGTCAAAGTGTTGCTGAAGTGGGTGAGGTCTATTTTCCTATTGGCTGATTCAACCTGAGGCTCTGTTGCCGAGCGTGTTGCCGGGTCTGTTGCTAGGTCTGTTGGAATGGTGAAAGAACATCGATACAATACGTTAATCAAACGTCATTCAATGTGATTGATCTTTTTGTGGAATTGATCCTTTTTTTCACACCATTGATTCAGTCATTTCCACTAGATTTCCATCTCTCCATTGAATTACAGTCCGTAAAATTCCCCCTGTAATTGAGCAGGGCGCACTGAAAGTTCCATCTAGTGCTAAAATTGGCTGCTAATTTTTTATACTGATCAATGTTTGAATCGATCTGGAAATTTACAAAGGATTTAATTCTGAGAGAATATGCACAAGGACTTTTTTGCTTCGGAATCGGTTAAGATTGAAGATTATTTATACAATTTTTGATTGATGACAAGAGCAATTTCAAAATATCTTCTCCTTTTATTTCACGCTCTTCTAACTGTTTTTCATTCCTCAGAAACATAAGAAGCTAATAAATTTCAAAGAAAACACTGAATTTTGCTATGGTTCAGCAGACTAGATATTCTCAAATGCGCACAATGCAAATCTGACCAACAGTTTACAGCCCTTGTCATTACTTTTACTTGTGGTGGTGATTCAACGTATAGTATCCTCTCTTAGTGAGGAGCAATACTGTTGATAGTCCATCCCTAATTCCTTTGTGTCTGCTGTGTGTCTGTAATGAAGTCTGTATCTTAGTAACCAGACTAACCATGACACGACTTATACTGTATCTCACTAATACATATTACTTAGACTTTGGTAAACTTAGATTACTCCCACTCTGTGAACTCTGACAAAACTTTGACAAAACCTCTGACAACAGCAAAGTAAAGTTAGTCTCAGTAACTGTATATTTGGTAACATAGAATGTCATAGAAATAGTACAAAAGATGTCCATGAAAATGTAACAAGTCTGACGACATTTACAGGCGTGAGCATCAAGGAAACAAAAGAAAGGTCTTCGAAAAAGCAAAATACCTCAAATATTACTTCACTGGGAGAATATTCATTATTTCAGAAATATGAAACCTCAAACATGAGGTTTGAGATTATCTAAAGAAAACAACAGAGAAGACGCTGGCTGAATGGATGTTTGGGCCTTTACGTCACGTATTTATGCACTTGGTAGGCCAATTAGGACAGGAGGAGGACACGGCAATGAACAGAGAAGATGAAAAAACAATACCAGTTGTCTGAAATGTGAGAAACAGAAAGACAAAAATAGAGAAATAAAAGTTAAAATACTAAGAAAGATGAAACGGAATACTCATTTCCATGATCACCGAAACTTGTACAGGTAGAATGTTCATATTAGGAAACCTCGCCAAGAATTTGTCAAGAATTTGAAAGACAATCTCCAATTTTCCAAAGATTTCCAGCATTGTGGCTTGTCTTTATTGACTTTCGTATACATTTGTACTGATGACATGACAATGATATCGCATTAGCTTTTAAATCATATTGAAACACTTTCTTTCATTTAGGACATTAAATGGAAACATTGCTTTCATTCAGGGCATCATATTGAAACTCTATCTTTCATCCAGACCATTTCATTCCAATGGATATATTCTGTGATGGAAGTCTTTGGTTTCGTCTTTTTGTTTCACATTGAATTTTACAATGTCATGTCAAAAGATCCGTTTCCAGCAACATGGTTATTTTTCTTCTAAATAACATTTCACATGGACCTGTTCTTACAATGTGGAAGACCAAAATATGTCAATACCGTTTATTCAATTCTTATGTCACACTACTTAGTACTTTTTACATCTCTGCAGGTGTACACTTGCAGACCATACCCTTTTTAGTTTGCTTGCTATTCGCAAACTAGCATTTTTGTTCAGTAGCATCATTCGACACTTCTTATCACTTACCGTACACAGTGAGCCCGAACCATCTTTGGGGTTAAAAAAATGGCCCAGCATTACCACTGGTGCCATTACGTAGCTTGAGGTCAGACGAACAAGCAGATATAAAGAACAAAAAAATCTGTTGGAAATTTTTTGAGATATCAATTTTTTTTCATTTCTGACTTATCACACCCATTATTTGGCATCAAAAGTCATGTGGAAAGTCTTCAAAATGAGCGCCATCTTTGCAAAACCTATTTTACGGGTAGAAAATTTAATTCAAAAGAAAAAATAATCCTATCTTTGAAAATAGAAATACAAACAGTAGCATTTTATGTCTGGAAGGTGTGACAAACTCATGAATGCAAACATTCCAAGCAAAGTGTCAATTTTGACTAGAATTTCAAAAATTAACATGCTCAATCATTCCAAAGGTATAAATTGGAAATCTTACTGCAACATCTTATGTGCATACATGTTTGACAGAGCTTTTGTACTACTTGAATATTCTGATCCTATCAGTTAAGAAGGTAATGTGGAAAAACATTATTGTGAAGTTGTGATAACAAACAGGGTTAGTGAAATAATCCAACAACACTTGACCTGTAACATACTGTTTGACTCCATTCCATTTGAACAATAATGGTTTTTTGAATGAATGGTCATGCATAGTGCAACTTGATCAGTGCAGGATTGAAATAACAACATTTTAGATGCACCATAATATTACGAAAGGCAAGGATATGTAATAAAGGTCTGTTTGAAGCTTCAAACCTGTGCATTGCCTGAAATCAAATTCATTTACCCGACTTGAAAATATACCTTATTCTTTCATGAAATTAGAGTGAAAAGAACTAATTTAAGAACATTTGAATGTTTAAAAGCCTAAGATTAAAATGTTATAAAACCTTCTACTTCTTCTTTTGCTTAATGCCACTGTAAAAGGCAGACACACAGGCATACATCATAGGATCCATAGGTAAAACCAAGCATGTCACAAAGAATGATAAAAGGATATGGCTATTCTGGATATGTATGTATAACACGATATTTTTAGAAAAAGCTACTAAATAATTATTTTTAAGATTATTTATCAAGATAGTGTGTCAGATAATGTTTCATTTCCTTCTCAAAGTCATAGGTAAGGCTGGCAATGTTACATAATGCCTGTGACATACTTATGAAATATGCAATTGAAGTTTATCACACACACCATCAAAATGTGACTTTTCCTAATAATTATAATGTTCTGTACTTCAATTGCTGGTTAAAAGGCTGTAATATATTGTTTTGAAGATCAAACATGTGAAATTGTCAGTTGCATCCAGGTTTGATGGAATATTAACAAAACAAAGGAATGTGACAAACAAGAAATTGAAAAATTGAAATATCTCAAAAAATTCCCAACAGATTTTTTTGTTTTTTACATCTGCTTGTTCGTCTGACCTTAAGCTACGTAATGGCACCTATGGTTATGCTGGGCCATTTTTTTAACCCCAAAGATGGTTCGGGCTCGCTGTGCGTAGAACGGGGTGACTTTGAACAGCCGGGGTGACTTTGAACACTTTTCTGAAAAAGATTGATCCTCTATGAATGCAAAACTAAATGAGATACTGGAAGTGTTTGACCTCTGATTATATTCTACTAAAGCCTAGTTTCTTTCTACATGAAGTCATTGAGACTGGAAATTTTTTTCCATGATTTTGATGAATAAACTTAGCATACTTCTTTTTGCAAGATATCGTAGCCTGTTAACTTCTGTGCCCACAACAGTACTGAATGACCCTGGCCTTACAAATACTTGCCTTATTATAATGTCACTCAAATTCTTCCAAAATCCACCAGAAACTTGTTGGAGGCTATTCACAGTCACCCCAGATATCGGGGTGAGTTTGAACGCCCATTTATCCACTGAAACAGGCACATTCATGATATCTATCTCAAAATGCCAATGCACAGGTTAACTGCATGCCATTGGCCAACATTTTATCCCTTTAAATACCACATAGATCTTATATATTTTTAAAGATAAGGGAATTGAGCTGAAAACTGTTCAAAGTCACCCCGTTCTACGGTATTTTGTAACACGCAAAGTATTGACCCTGAACGCAATGAACTGAGGCTACGCAATCAGGGTTTAATCATCTTCCTCAAGTTGCATGTCCTTTTAGGGTACACTTTTCCTTTCTTGTCTTGTCATGCTACATGCTCCTTTTTCATCTTCTTCTGTCATCACAACATCAGGGTGAACCCTTTATTACACAAATCGCCTTTTTACATGTCTGGTCGCAATTACAAACTTGGACATCTTCGCGTTTAATCAATCCTGATTTGCACCAAGAGAAATGCCCAGTCTTTTGCTAGATCATCATGAGAATCCATGCTTGTCATGTGCTTGTCATGTGCTTGTCAGGTGCTTGTCATGTGCTCCTAATACTATTCATAATGCTCCTATTTTGAGCATGAGCCGTAACTAAATGTAACGGGTTTAATGTCTGGGTCCGCCGATGAGCTGAGCTGACTCTACAATTACATCCTTGGCAGGCCTGATCAAGCTTGAATCTTTCTCGGCTTCCTGGAGAGCATACACCAGTGTGCAGCGTACTTCACAAGCTCTTTAGTCAAGCATTCCACAATTGCCATAACTGCCTATAGCCAAGTACCGATCTGCACCTGGTTTGAGTTAAGCAGTGGTTTCAGGAGGATCTGCTAAGTTCCTCTGTGATGTGACTGCAGTTCAAACCCAAGACCATTCGTGTGGCAGTCAAATCCTTTATTTATACTGTCAAATTTATGTGTAATAACCTAAGAAGCATCAGAATCAGTTTCACTCCTCAAGAACTCCACAATGGTTGCATTTCACATTTTCAAAGGTTCGGACCAAGGCAGTACCACTGAAGTTCCAAACTTTGACAAGGGAATGAGATTCTTTGTTGTTTAAAAAACATGACCTTTAAACATCTTTTTCATGCCACCAAACAACTATCCACATACTACTTATGTGCTATTTCCATGCTGTATATGTGCTTTTTATGAGCTTTTTACGTGCCTGGGAAGTCAAAATCACATGACTAGAACTTTCTGCTGTCGTTTGTGGACTCAAGATTACCATCGACTTCCGCAGCCTTCCGGACTAAGGCCAACACCAATCTGGATTCACTACTAAGGTCCACGATAAGGATTAGCCTTTTAGGGCTTTACCGCCCCACTATAACGTGACTTTTAAGCTTATGTCAGTTTTATGTCAAGGTTTTCTCCCATGTTATGGTTTTGACCTACAACTTATGACAGTCCGATTTAACAGTGCATGCTGTGCTTCTTGGTAACTTCACATGATTGACAGAATTCTAAGAGTGACTTCACTTAATTACTCAATAACTAAGCTGCTTGTTATCTTATAACATCTATAATCACTAGATAAATAATAGTCTGATACTTGCGTCCATATTTTGTTACAGCAGTTTAACTATTTAAAGTTCAAGAATAACATTCTGATTCTTTTCTGTCCTTCGACCAAGCATTTCACCTCAATTTACTGTAGGAGCCATAAGCATAGACTCGCAAAGTTTTGAGTATGTCTCGTTTACCTGTATGGCGGCATCACATTGTGAATAACATGGTGGCGTCCTCAAAAGCTTCCGAGTCAATGCTCATGGCTGCCACAGTAACATGTTTGGCTTGCTTCAAGAAGCAATGAGATTGAGGAAAAAATGTATGTAAAATCTTGGAGGAAAATATCAATGCTTATTGAAACTGCTGTAAAAACACTGGCAATTACGCTGGACAACAGTTACAGTTCTTGCAACTTTCTTTACAAACTGTCTTTACAAACTGCACCTGGATGACCTTGTATACAACATACAGGACAGGAGATTACACAATAGCATGACAGTAAGGTCGCAACTATGCAATGCATAATTCAAGAAAGTCGTTAGTCCTGTATTATTCACAAACTGGAGGTCAATGAAGGAGGAACTTTTTTTCCTCTTCCAGTTCATATCCCACTAATGACCCTGCCTGGCAAAATATTTTAGCTAGTACCTTGCACATAGTACAATGCTCATTGCTCACACTACTACAGCCATTGTACGCGCGATATTACACAGATGCCCAGAGGTGGTGTGGAACAGGCTTGTACTACAGGCTTCCCAGGGTATAGTACATTGTACAAGGCAAATGGAAGTCCAAATGAAAAACATCATGCCCTCCAGGTCAGAGAAATGTACCTAACCATTTCATCGTACAAGCAGTAGGCGTCTGAAGTACTTGCAAAAGTAACCACTGCTAAAGCATTACAAAACTGTAGAGATCGAAAGAAATTTTGACTTGACAAGTAAGAGCAACATGTACGTTGGAAAATTAACAGTATGTACAAATTTATGTGTGCAATCATGAACAACTCGATACTTTCGAACAATGGGCAACCTCAATTTAATCAAGTGGAGCAAGCACTCAGTAATAACAAACAAATATGATCACTACATTCATACAATCAAATGCCAGCGTATCCCAGGCTGTCCAGACCTATGTTGGACAACAGTTTCAATCATCCTATGTCTCATTGGTATGTCCTCCTCCTGTCCTAGCTGACCTACGAGGCGCATAAATGCTACACACAGAGCGCCATTCATCCATCAACGTGCAATCAAGTACAACTTGGTATAATCTGTCACAACTTACAGAACAAAACAACAGCACAATTCTGCAGTGTAATTTACAGGTTGACCACCTGGGAGAGCAATCTTGGGCCTCGAAGGCATCTGTGACTCATTGCATCTGACAGATCTATCCACCTGTAAACCATTAGGGCATCCTACTCTATCTCACTCTCTGCCTCTCAGCACTTGTTTACCTTCCTTTCCTCCTGGTTGCATTGTACGTAAAGGTAGAATGTATATATTGTACTTGGTTGTACTTGGTTGGATTCACTATATTTGCTTATATTTGGTTGCACTATTTTGTATTTGGTTGCATATGGCTGTACTTAGTTGTACCTGGCTGTACTTGATTGCAATTGACTGTACTTGGTTGTACTTGACTGTACTTAGTTATACTTGTTTGTCTTCGGTTGTCCTTGGTTGTACTTGGCTGTACTTGTTGTTCTTGGTTGTACTTGAATGAAGAGTCTTAGTTGTGATTGCTTGATGTACCAAAGTTCATTGTACTTGGTTATTCTTTGATTGTACTTGGTTGCTCTTTCATTGTACTTGGTTGCTACTTGATTGCATAAGCTAGATATTGTTTGTTGTGAAGAGGAAATTGCTTGGACGTACTTTTAAATTCATTGTTCTAAGTTGTAGTTTGTGATATACCAAAGCTCTGGACTATATTTAGTTGTGCCTGATTTTATATAATTTGTATTTAGTTGCACAATGCAGTATTTGGTTGCACATGAGCGCCGCTAGGTTGTACTTGATTGTGCTTGGTTTTTATCAAATGTTGATTCTTCGCCGTTGAAAGCTGATTGTACGAAAGTTGGTTGTTCTTGCACGTATTTGGTCGTACTTCCAAGCTGCAATTGGTAATACTAGATTACTTCATTTGCAGTATCTTTTTCTTGTATTTTGTTGTATTCCTGCTGATTACATGTACTTGTGGCACCTGTCTGGTCTCAGAAAGCCTCTCGTCTATTGAATTGCTTTCGGCTACACATTTGTGGTCCACTCAAGGATGGAACGAAGGGTCTGTTAATGAAGGTCCATTGATAGACTTCCCCTTACTAAGTGTTTTGCCAGGCTATTTGGAATCAAGTAAAACCGCATTTATAACGAGATGTCTTTGGAAATATTACCGGGAAGAAACCAAAGTGTTTGCAAAAATATTGTTTGTCTTACGATCATTCGCTAATAAACCTTTCGTCAGTCCACCAGTCCAGCCAATCATTATTAGGGTTTTTGTATTCATGGTATACAAATCTGACCACTGCCTTACCCCTGTTTGATAACCAAGTCTAGCACTTTGGTTCAAATGAGACCTCTACCACATGATTTGAGCTGAAATAGTTTTTCTTTTTCGCAATATTTCAAAAATAGGAAAATGTCTGTCAATGAGCAAGATCGTGCCAGCGCCTTCATTTCCCAAGATTTTGTTGATGGTAATATATGTTTAAGCTGAGCAGATTTTCTCAAATGCGGACAACGCAAATCTGACCAACAGCACAAAGCCCTATGGTCATTAGCTATATAATACCAGGTTTGTAGTACCAGTTTTACAGTCCATTTCACTGATCCAATCAGTCTCAACAGACTTTACAATTATATCCTCGGCAGACCTGTTCAAGCACGAATCTTTCTCAGCTCCCTTGGGAGCACATACGAGTGTGCAGCGGATTTCGTGTGCTCCTTAGTCAAGCATTCTACAATCGCCATCACTGCCTATAGGCAATATTATAACGCCAAAAGCACTTCCTAAGTGTGGCGTAATACTGTTGATAGTTCATCACCAATTCCTTTGTGTGTGGGACCACCTTAGTAACCAGACTCAACATGACACGACTTTTACTGTAACTCACTGATATATATTACTGAGACTTAGGTAAACTTAGACTACTCCCACTCTGTGAACTTTGACAAAACTTGGATAGGGCCTGTACTCCTCTGTAATAACTACAAAAAGTATGAGTCTCCATATGAATCAGGCTTATTTGAAGCTTTCCCTCATACATTAAGGAGTGCCAACTACAAATGTAATGATGGGTATTTTCCCATAGACCTATCATTTTCGCCTCAAGGGTCCCTTCTGTTACCAAGATCAAAGGCTTTTTTCACATTTAGTCGTTTTATTTTGTTGTCGTTATTTTTGGTTTATTACATTAGTTTTTTTAGTCAGTTTTTTTTTAGTGGCTTTTTTGCTATGTCATTTCTGATCAATAGCAATTACAGATAAGATTTATAAGCTTCTGCACGAGGATGCGGGGCCAACCTAGGGCTAGCTTCGTAGTAACGCACTGGGTTGCTAACCTCTGGAATCCAGGTTAGATCTGAGTCTGGGCAACCCAAGTCCATAGCTAAATGCTTTAAATTGCCATGCCATGTTAGACGGACTTCATCTCATGCCTATAGTGCAAACGCCTGATTATCGGGGTCTGTGTCTGTTCTGTTAACCTAAGTGACTGAATAAACACAGGATGCAAAGCCTTTCAACCCTTCATCCCTGCAAGAGAGCTCTTCTAATCATTAAAAATGAACAAAAAAGTGAAGGATAGTTCTAACACCTCCTAAAGCCATACTAGCCTGGTATTTCCAACATCCACAAGAACCATAAGGAGTGAAAATACTGAGACCTCCATGACAGGATAAATTCTGCACATTCAAAGCTCTAACAGGCGAATGACATAAATTGCACCATCCATTGACTGAAAGACCTCCAGCTGTCTTCAACAGTCAACTAAATGGCTCAGAAGTAGTTCGAGATTATGACTGTTATACCAATGCAATAGCATTCCAATGGGGCTGTACAATACTACCACAACATTTCGCCCAGGACTTCAGCTTCGTACAGTTGGAGGTTTTTAGGTGGAATTGAAGTTGGAGTTAGCAGGTTTGCAGGTGGAGTTGAAGCCAGAGTCAGAATGGCAGGTGGAGTTGGAGTCTCAGTCAGACTCTAAAATAAAACTGACTCGCAGAAATAATTTCGAGCCAAGAAAACAACAGCCTTTTATCAATTCAGTAGCTGCCGTAAAAGAGACGCAGTTAGTTTTACAGTGCACTCACACTCTCTTCAACACCAGATTCAGCAGATCTACCAGATTAGACAACCAGAAATGTTGTCACAAGTTCTGCAGTTTACTGTTGATGCTGCAGGGGAGAGGACCTCATCACCTGGGTAGCCAAAGGGTAATGGGGGGTGGGAGGGGGCCAACTCTCAAATATGGTAGATGTTAGACCGAGAAGTTGTACAGTACACCCCTTATATTTATAAATTAATTGGAGACAAAAGGCTATTCATGTAAAGCAAAAAACTAAAGACCAACCATTATTGAAAGGCTCTTCTCAAGCAAATTGTATTTTAAAATAGATGGACTATTGGACAGATCTTTCTGGGACCACTACATGTAGGAACAAGTAGGTAGGAAGTTGTGCCTCTCTGAACAATATTTTGTTAAAAACTATAGTTAGTAAGTTCTTGCTCAGTTCCACCAAAACACTATCAGGTGCAAGAACTTCAATAAAATATCACGATAAATAGGTCATCTGTGTGAATTTCACCTGTCTTTAAATTACAAAATTGAACGTATATGACAATACAATAACACCTACTGGTTGTTTAATATCTCCATTCATGAAGAGGTCAAAAATACCAACACATACAATGAGTCTAAAAACAATACCATATGGCACCCACAGCCAGAATATTGGCCTAACTCCAGGCCCCTTGGGGTGCGGCAATGTAGCCTGAGGGGTGATTTCTTGTTGACAGTCACCCTTGAGAAATGTCAACGGTAAGTGCGAAGGACTGTCAGTCTGGCCAAATGATACCCCGGCCTTTTCTCATGGCGCCTATCATTTTCACACTTTCTACGGCCTCCCTGACACCTTTTCCTGCTAGAAATATAATTGCAGTCCACCTCAGGCAAGCCCTGCAGTGTGCTTTTCACATTTGATTTGCTCAATTTTGTCACGGACAAATGTTTCATTGCCCGCAGCAGCTACAGGGCAGGAAAGGAGGGCTTCTGTATATACGTTTTTGGTTGCATGAGAGAAAGTAGCCAATCTTGTGGAAAATATGATCATGATGATGCTGCTGTATTCTTTGATAAAGTATTTTAATAGGAGCAACAAAGAGACTTACACCCATAGCAGCCATCGATTAACAGCATAGTCGGTTCTTAAAAAAACTTTCTTGTTTCTTTTTAACTGCAATAGTTGAAATGCTCATTTTAACCCGAACCAGAGAGTTCACGTCAACTTCATCATGTTAAGTGCGATACAGCTTTATTGTTTTACGTCACAGCCATCGCATCTACATTTTCTGACCATTTTCTTAACATACTCGGCCGTTTTGTTGATATAATCTGCATGCATATTTTTTAGATTTTTCAACGAAGGTAAATAGGAAAAGATCAACATAAAAATCCATGTTTATAATCAGAATTGACAGTTTACTAATGAACCTAAAGACTCATAATGAAATTTCAAAATTCACACAAACATTAGATAATATTCTTTTCTTTAAATAGCAACAGGATTCATCATTTTACAAAAACGTTTTTCTTCTTTTACCTGGCTTTGTTCTTGTATAATTCCCCGAGGAGATGCAAACACATGCCAATGTTTGATTCCCGTTAAACTCCGAGCTTACATTTCATCATGGAAGCATGCCAACGTGTAACCCGCAGCAAAATTCGAAATTCCTCATTTCAATTTGTTCATTACTTTCTCGTAGGGGATTTTATTGACAAAAAAAACTTTCAAAATTGTGATTGGTGAACATACACAGAAAAGTCAGTAGGTAGTGCTAGGCACTGGTTTGAAAACTATAAGGCAGAAATATTTAGTGCACTCTGTTTAATCATAAGCAATTTTACTGAATGTAGTTCAATAAAGAGGTGGAAACCTCTGAGTCAGATAAGTGACTGAAATTAAGGGTGAGGTGTGAATGATGTTTGATTTACATATTGTATCGACATTCTTTCACCAATTCACCCAGAAGCCCCATGAAGAATCTTTTATTTTTCCATTCGGCTGAAGGTACCAAGTTTATTTTCCATGGTTAAAATAGATATAAGTGTCATTTTAGTGAGTACAAAATGATTCAACACAAGGATGGCTCTGCAAAATGACGCATGTCCATGACAGCTCTGAATCAAATGATGATTATTTTGAGCAAAACATGACATGGGAATGAAGTGAAGAATTTTAAGCGCTCCGATTTGATCGCAGCCTGAGATTGGCCAAAATATTAGGCTTCCGCTGCAGGATGGTGACTGTCATATTGGTGGGTCTGTCGACAAGAACTACTGAGGAGTAAATTCTTTTTTTTACATCTACATTGTACCTCTCACAAGTCTATCCTTTTTTATGATATCAAAGGCAGACTTTCTATCATCTGTAGATGACACTGAGAGAACCTCAAAGACCCACTTATTGTGATCAGTCAGGGAAACACTTTTCGGGATTCATCAAAAGAACACCAGCTGTGATTGGTCAAAAGGCACACCAACTGCGACTGGTCAAAGAGGAACACCTTTGGTCAGTTTGATCAAAGAAAATGATGGAGTCACTCAAATTGTTGCTAAAGTGGGTGCGGTCATTTTTCCTATTGGCTAATTCAACATTTGGCTCTGTTGCCGAGTGTGTTGCCAGTTCTGTTGCTACGCCTCTGGAAATGGTGAAAGAACATCGATACAATACGTTAATCAAACGTCATTCATCGTGATTGATCTTTTTGCGGAATTGATCCTTTTTTTCACACCATGGATTCAGTCATTTCCACTAGATTTCCATCTCTCCATTGAATTAAAGTCCGTAAAATTCCCCCTGTAATTGAGTAGGGCGCACTGAAAGTTCCATCCAGCGCTAAAATAGGCTGCTCCTTTTTTATACCGATCAATGTGTGAATTGATCTGGGAATCTACAAAGGACTGAATTTTGAGAGAATACAGAGGAAATTTTTTAGCTTCAGAATATGTTAAGATCTGTGTAGTCCGAGCAATGCATCTGATCAGATCCCAGATATGCCAAACCCAAAAGCTACTTGTTCCCCTCTGCAGTATTCCAGCAAAGTACAAAGGATTTAATTCTGTTAGAATATATAGGCTGACTTTTTCAGCTTCTGAATCTGTAAAGAGCTGTGAAGCTACAAGTACCCCTTCGAAGTATTCGGGTAAAGTACTGAATCTAACATAAGAAGCAGAGGCCTACTTGCACAATGGCTATGTCGTCAACCATTGACATTTTGTGACTGTGTTATTTTATTTAACGCAAATGTCTCATTTTATAAAAAATTACCCTAAATGTCTGTGTCAATGTCCGCCACAAACATGTCTGTTAACTATTTACTCTCAATACGCGTCCTTGTAAAATGTTTAACAATTACCCTTGTGATTTATTTGCGAGAAAATATGAACGATTTGATAAATGTCTGTTGTTTCCTTTGTTTCATACTTTTCCATCATTTTACACTTGTAGTTGTTTTTCATTCCTCAAAACCTAAAGAAGGGAACACATTTCAATGAAAAACTTCCGAATTTTGCTGCGGGTTTCACATCGACATGTTTGCATGGTGGAACGTAAGCCGAGACTTTTTCAGGAATCAAACATTGGCATGTGTTTGCATGTCTTTATAAGATTATAAAAGAACAAAAGCCAGGAAAAACATGTTGAAAACGTTTCATCAAAAGATGCAATTTGTTGTCGTCGGAAAATTGGAATATTTCTCAAAATGTGTTCTATTAGCAGTGAAGATTTGCTTATTAGCAATTTGTCAAGTCTAATTATAGGGTTTTCTGTTGATTGTGGTAGGTAAATTGTCTCCTGTTAGATTCTTCAAAATGAAAGACATCATTTGAGTTTGGATTCACATGGTGATATGAGGACAGGAAAATAGTATAGCTTTCAGCAAGAAATATTTCATAAAGAACAAAGCCCATACAAAAACCTTGATTGGTTTTTGGGCTTGTCCTCCACACAATTCCAATTACGGTTTGTTGAAATACCAAAATTTTTGAAGACCACAAAAGAAATGAAAAACTAAACTTCTATTCAAAAACCACCATAACTGTTTCAAAGATTATTTGGCATTTCACAAAACCAATTTTATCCTAATTTTTTTGCAGAGTTCACTGTCAACATTTTTGAGACAATCTTGTGTATCCCTGTGAGACATTTACTGTCCTTGCATGCAGTGAAAAGGCCTTTACAAAAGCCTATGCAAAAGACTTATCTTGCAGCACTGCTGGCAATGAAACATTTTGTCCGTGACAGAATTGAGCAAATCAAATGTGAAAGGTACACTGCAGGGCTTGCCTGAGGTGAACCGCAATTATATTTGTAGCAGGAAATGGTGTCAGGGAGGCCGTAGAAAGTGTGAAAATGATAGGCGCCATGAGAAAAGACTGGGGTATCATTTGGCCAGACTGACAGTCCTTCGCACTTACCGTTGACATTTCTCGAGGGTGACTGTCAACAAGAAATCACCCCTCAGGCTACATTGCCACACCCCAAGGGGCCTGCAGACTGAGTGTAGCGTTAGGCCAATATTCTGGCTTTCATGGTGCTGTTGTGCAACATTTGAGTGGTAGCCATTCATTGCCAAGGCAAATCACAAGAAGGCGCTTTTTGGCCAATAAAGACAGTCACTGGTCTTTTTAAAAAGTAACATAGGGCAAAAAATAATAAATAAATAATTGATTCCAGCAACAGAACCAATCCCAGGTCTGGGGATAACAAAGGTCCTGACAAAATGAGATCTAAACAGAAGCACCTCTGGAAAGGCTCTTGAATAAAATCACATCAAATATACAAGAAGTCAGCCTAACAAGTGTCCAAGCGTTGATACTTAAGACAACTTTCCTACCTAGTGGTGGACTAACTTGAGCGAATGATATGAAGAAACAAAGGTAAGTGAAAGCATTTGCAAGAGGGTGTGTTGTCATAGCCACCATGTGATACTCCATCGTGCAGCACACCATCTTTGATAAAAAAATATACCACAGAGCTTGCTCCTGCTTTAACCTTTTCCAAAGACAGACCAAAAATATACACCTGGTTATCGTAGGACGCTCTTTTATCTTGCGAAGATAAATGGACAAGAACAGAGCAGGCCACAAAGAAGGACAAAAAGTTGCCAAGCAACACAAATAAAAGGTCACAACAGACATTTGTCTCTATGGCAACCTTTCTGTTACATATGTGACTTTTCTCTTTCAGCAATTTCCACGTCTACATCTCAAGGCTATTACAATTGCAGTTGCCCAGCAACACATTTAAATCAACAAATCATATGTCTAGAATAACCACATAATTATATTGAAAATAATGAAAATAAACCTAGAGACTTTTAACAAATTTGAAGCAAATCATCAACAATAGCATCAACTAACGATCAAACAATAAATAAATAATTATAGTAGAAAATTCTAAAGGAAAATTTACAAACTTTATCCGACGCTCTTTCTTCAGATTTTTCTGCATTATATCTTCCAAATAAATAGCATTTTAATCTTAACTTATTCCTCCTCATGAAAATAGATTTTTTGTAGTAACAATTTGTAAAAGGTTTGGATTTGAATCATCCTTTTATAACAGAAACTCTTTCAAAAAGAAATTCTCAAATCTCTTCTATAAGCTGATTAAACTTCATTTCCGCATTCTGCGAATCTGCAAAGCCTTTAATTTCGTCAAAGACATTTCTGACTTTACAGAAGACTGTTTTTTATGTTGACCGAATTGATAATCTTTTTTTTTTAATTCCTTTCTTGGATAAAAGGACCCAGAAGAAGAAGAGCCCACACAAATTAGAAATTTCAATATATTTCTCATTCTAAAAACCAAACATTCAGACACTTTAAAAATTTAATATGCAGTAGAATTTCGAACAACTTCAGTCAATATTTAATAATGCTACCAGTCTTCTAAGATGAGTACTGTCGCTTTTAACAAATAATAAAAAGACAGTAAGTTATTACAATGAACTTATATATATATTATGTGAGGGTAGTCTTGTCAATAAAACTTTGAAGAAATCTACAATGTCCTACATCACGAACCAAGATTTGGTTTATGCTTACTTTAAATCATTGAAAAGTTAGTATTTTCTAAATTCTAAATTCAATTCTTAATTCCACAACATGTTGCAGCTTCTCAGATATAATCTGAAAAATATACCATAACTTCGATAATCAAAATGGACATTCAATCATCCGTTTGAAAATTTTCAATATCATCAATTGAATAGAAGATGCACAGAAATTCAAGCATTCCAATATCATCTTTGTCATTCACTGAGAAAGGTTTCTCACATTTCTTCCGAGTTTCTTTGCTAAAGCGCTTAATATCGAAGATTAGAATTTTGAGAATCGGAACAATTACAAATTGAGGATTTAAGACGAGGAAGAAGAATATCCCAAATGAGAAATTGCCAAATCTCAGAAGGGATTTAAAAGAGAATATTGAATATCAGAAATGCATTTCAGAATTACAATTTGTCTTCTAGAGTTCCAAAGTTTGAAAAAAGAAAGGAAGTAACGGGTCAGAAAACTACTTTGAAAATCAAGATTTATTTCTGTGAAGTGCCTGGAATAAGTAATTGATATCAAAAATATAAGCAAAGATTCATCTGATGCACGTAAAATGTTGAATTCTGAGATGACATTGTGTTGAATCACATCAATGAGCTACAAAATACAAGAAAAATGAAGAAATCATATGTGGTAAGCATACATGTACCTAGGAGTGCATCACTAGAGCCACTTCATTGCTTCAACTCTATATTCTGACAATATATTGTCTTTCTATTCATATTTTTAATGTCGTTGTCCAACCTTTCATCAAGGCACGAATAAGCCACAAAGTACAATAAAGCTAAAGAAATCGTATTTGACAAGCATAGCCAGGAGTGCATTACTGTATCCATTGCACAGTTGCAGTGGTGGCAGTGATTTTATTCATGCACTCTCCACATCCCATCTCTGCAATGCTATCCACAAGCAAAGTGTGCCTGTCCATAATATCAATGCATTTGCTCTTCACACGCGATTCATGACATTTGCAAGATATCTGAAATCTTTCTTGTCTTTCCTGATGTTGGGGTTTGCCTTGAGATAGTGGTTTTGACACAAAACAGAATTTTTTTGTGTCCACATTGAAATCTTTGAGTTTAATCCAGATTCAGTTAGTTTTGATTTAAGACAAGGTTCAAAATGCATCAAAATACCTGAATTTCAAAAAATATATCGAGATCTCCAATCTTATTTCTGAGTTTTGAAAATTTTCTCTTTAGACTTTCATTTTCTAACCAGAATCCCAGATAATTCCAAATGTTTGGATTTCGAAACTCTTGATATTTGAAATATTAAGCACTTCAGCAAAGACCATGTGCCAATAATTTTAAATTGAATTCTTCTCTGACGTATTAGGACTCAATCTTATACAAAAGAAAACATAAGGACTTAATAACTGAGATTCTAACTGAATACCAGGGACGCGAAGTAACTTCCTACAGAGGTGATCCGCAGCTTTCAAAAGAGTAAGATCACAAAATTGAATTTACCTTTGAAATCCCACATTGCAACATGAGTCGTCTCATCCTGTGAAAAGATTTGATTTTCCAGCTGGATGGAGATTTAATGTGACTTTTTCTGGGCCCTTGCCATGAAACTTGTAACAGTACACAAATTGACTCCAAAAAATTGTTTTTTTAGACTCAAATTGGTTTTTTGAAAAATTAAATTTCAATGCAAAAAACCAACATGGATATTTTTAAAAATCCATGTGGGTTTTGCATTGAAATTTGGTTTTTCAAAAAAAAAACATTTTTTAGAGTGTTGGCAATATCATACACAACTTCTCTCCCACCTTCATTTAAAGTTTTCCCGGTAATTGCAAGAAATAATTGTAAGCCTGTGTAATTTTGATACACAAAGGGAAACTAATTATAGACAAGCCATACAATACATTTCAAATCATTGTACCAAGTCAAAAGACTGGATTAGTAAAAGCTTCGAACTGAGCAAACCAGCACTGTCAACTTCAATCAGACAGAAAAGAGTGGAGTTTATTGTGCTTGTATATTGCCACAAAAATGGCACAGATAAAACAGGCCGCTTTTGTTGTAAAAAACTCTACAATTCAACAATCAACCCAATTTGATAAAGCCAGAGTGGACTGGAGGGATAATGCCTACAAAGTTTACTTACTAAGTTTACTTACTCAGAAAACCTTCCATGAAGTAAAAAAAAACCTCTTTCGCTCAAACAAAAAATCTCTCTGCTTAACGATTGCAATTTTCTTTTTGCGATTTTGACTGAAACTAGAGAAAGCAATCACGGACTGTTGCTCTTGGCTTTAGACTGAACAAACTTCATGAATTCTGAGCATATCTCATCTCAATGGGCAGGAAATTGATAGCTGAAAGCTACATACTTTTCTTACAGTTGCTCTCCGGCTCCATTAAGATGTCTAGATATGGCAAACCTCATCCATTTCCCCCCTGAGAAAGTAGACAATATGCAAAAAGCAATTTTCCAATGTTTATATGCAGAAGGGCAATACTTTAAAAGGAAACATTGTGAGTTTTTCAATGGGAGATATAGCAACCAGAAAGAACCCAATAAAAAGACTGTTGATTCAACTGAAGCTCAGCTAATTCATAGTTGCAGTAATATTTCAATTAATTAGTATTCGATCCGTCTTTGATAATGCAAACAGAAGCCATGTCCAGATTAATGTCATAATTGACAAACAGAAGCTATACAATTACAAGCTGATGGAAAATGAATTTCAGGGAGGAAGATTTAGAAAGGAACTGTTGCCTGATATGTTTGGCATGATGAATAGAAGGAAAACAGAATACAATGGTGAAGATGTATTTGAACACTTTAAAATAGAATCATTTGCTCGGCCAAAATAATACTTTAGACCAAGTATTTTGAAAAAGTCTGGGAATATCATCTAGATGTGGTAAATTCAACGTTTCAGACATATACCGTAATATGGGGTGAATCGGGACAGAATTGGCTGTTTTTCTGTCATAGCATGGATAAAAATCAATTTAGAAATCAAAATTTGGTGTCAAATTGTGTCTGGGCACTCAGTCTATGTTCCCCTGGAAGCTTGAAGCGTTATCTTAAATTCCCAATGCTCTAGGCCCAGAAAACCACTGTCCCAATTCACCCCTTACTTTGGGGTGAATCGGGACAGAGACTAATCTAAATAACTAGTGCTTCCTATCCTGTTTTATTGATTTATACTTATGAATAAACTTTAGAAAACATGTTTAGCACCCCAAAAAGTCACTCTTAATAAAATTTTAGTTTTATTTTGTGTAAAATATTGAGTTTTTAACAAAATGTAATAAATCACTGTAAATAGACAAAAATGCACTTATCTGCTAATTTTACAAGTGATGAATAAACTTGGACTAAATCCACAGCAAATGATGCCAATTTCAACAATTCAAACCCAAAATCCATGAAAATGAGCTGGATTGAAAATTAGTAAGGGTTTTTGGGCCAGCTCTGTAACTCTGCCTTTCCCTTGGATCCGCACCCAGGACTACACAGACAAAATATCACATCTCAGCAACTCTTTTGGTTTCTTAAAACTGTTTGAATCAATTTGGTTTATAAAATCTTTATTTTGCTGCCTTTATTTGATGTTATATCACATCACTTTTTATCAGGTTCCAAAAGTGCATATTTATCACAATTTTGACACTTCCATAGCATTTCTACAAGATAAAAATAATTTTGCAGCATGGTAGTACCCGGTCCAACAATATTTTTATGAAATTCTATCACTGATTTCGTTTTTGGGTTATAACTGGGGTTATTACTGGGGCCTAAAATGACACTACAATAACTCTGAAACTGAAAGTGCATTAGTACTTGTTGAATATAGTCAGTGCAAATGTACCTAAGTTTATGATTTTTTTCGTAATTTGCCATAAATATATACTTGACGTTTTGTGAAATTTTTGTGTCTGTATCTTTTATAGTTTTTGTGGTACAAGCAAAGTTTTGACCAGCTTGCGAAAATGTAAATTCTGTAGGTCAATGTTTTAAGGTGCTGCAGCTTCTTGCCATCTGTAGGTAGAATTATGAAAATTCATCTGAATCATGATTGGAGTGTATACTAAAATCGTGCAAAAAATCAAGTCCTTGCAACAAGTAGAAGTTGTTTTTTTTTGGAAGATAAAAATTATTTCCTTGCTTGTCCCGATTCACCCCAGTGTTCCTATTCACCCCATATTACGGTACTTCAATTTTCCAACATCTCAGAATGCATGACAGAGCAGATACATCTCAAAATCCATCAGCAATCAGCAAACAAAGAACATTTAATGAAAAAAGAAACCGAAACAGTGCAGTGATATCAGTGTATTGATGGGGTAAGCAATCTTGGATTGTATCAGTAGGGCAAATTGGACAACCTTGGATAAACAAGACAAGGGTTTCTGTTTGCAGATATTTGGATGAGCCAACAAGGGCTGATGATTGGATAAGATATTAGCTGCTAGGTATCCCATCCCAGATACTTGTGGATGCAGCAGATAGCCACATCTCAGGAAAAGTAAATAGAGGAGAAAGTAGGGTAGGTTGGATACTGATGGCAGCTGGTTTATACAGAAAATACACCTGTCACAATTTTAAAGGTCAATCCTTCAATACTTCCACCCAATTAACAGAGATAGAAAACTCAAAAATCACGGCACAATTATAGATATTACTCAGGAAAACCAGCCATCCAACAATCAATATCTCTGGAAATATATTGGCAGTGTAATGATATCAAACCCAAATCTACAACATTAGTCATTCATCAAAACAAATATTAAATACAGCATCAAAGGAAATGCACCAACTGTACATGATATAGTACTCCATGACCTTCCTCTGTGACTGCAATTTATGACTGCATCCTGACTGCCCTCTGTGATGACCTAGTGAAACTAATCTCCCTTATAACCCACTGTGCCCTGAATGTGCCCTAAAGGACCAAAAGCCATCAAAGAGCAGGTTGTCCCACCAAAAGGGCCTCGTGGGGATTTCATTGGGCTCAGCTTTATCACCCGTGAAATGGTTCATGGCTGACCTGGTACTACTTTGGTATTGCTAGTACATTGGTGCCTGATAGTGTGTTATCCCTGGTAAATGGGTGTGTTGGTGCATCGGAGTGGATTTTGGTGTGCTGGAATTTTTAGGAATATGCACTGGGATGACAGATCAATACGTAAGGACACATAGAAGAATTCTGAGCCAAGCTGTGAAATTAAACCAAATGACGAATCAAACTTCAGACCAAGCAACAGCCAGCCCTATATTATGAAGTTTAACCATTTTTTCCTCAGAACTTTAGAACATGCATACGCTTTCCTTATCTACATGCCAGTAGACAGGAGGCCTACATGTGCACTTTCCTCTGAAATGTCAGTACAAACTAGATCATTTCACCACTCATGTTAGCCTAAAGTAACTACATATACCACATTCTAGTCATGCTACTGTTTATGCTACACTGTGCAGATATGGACTTAGTATGGGAGCCATACCTTGTGAAAGGGTCTGTCTTGTCCAGCTGCTGTAGATAAAGTCAGCACTTAGGCTTAGGGAGGCAGCGAGGTCAGGGGAGTTTGTACAGAGACACTGTATACCTCATACAGTATACTGTATAAGGTCATTCAAAATATTATAGAATATTCGACTAATCCTTTTGATACGTAAAGGCAGACGAGTTTATAAATATTGAGAATATCGAGTTTATAATCGAAAGTGGGCCTTCCTTAGATGGTCCCAAGTTCAAATCTAAGCAAAATACGGATAAACTGAAGAACATAACTTTAAGTATGTCATGTATTTGACAGGTTCTGTAGGAACAAATGATGAACCGTTAATTTGAGGTTCCATATTGACAAAACTACCAAAGATCCGGCCACACAAAACCTATAGACAAGAATCACATTATAAAATTATTCACCAGTGCAATCTTGCTATTACATGGCAGCTGATAAAATGCAACAAATATGACCTCCCACTGTACTTCTATCTATCTGAAGGAGTCCAAAAACGTATTATTCAAATTATTTCTCGCCAATATTTTTGCTAATCATGAAAGGTCACATAATTATATAATATCCACAGCTTAGCACTACTCAGTCTGATGGAGGACCTTTTAGTGTATTTCTGCAAGGATGTGACCTTACAAAAGAGTAAAGCAAATGGAAAATCTCCTTGCCATTATATCACAACAGACAAGTATAAGGGACATAGGACCTATATGAAAGAACAGGATTGTAGTATAGATGGATCACTTAAGTCTTGCATTTAGAGAGTGGATTGATAATACTGAAAACTAATTGAAAAGAAGATTGTAATATGTCCTCTTAGAGTAATTCAAATCATAATATGATTCATATGATCGGAAATGATAGCAGTACAGAGCCACAAAACAATACTCAACAACTAGATCAGTAGATTCTATACCCACTACTGTGTAATGCATAGTCACTGCAAACCCTAGACTACTCTGCGAAGACAGAAGCAATTGCCCTTTACGTTCGGAGTTCATAACCCATGACCTACTGCTCCCTACTGCATTGCACTGTATTAACCACCAGACCTATGGAGATTTGGAAGCCGTCCTCTAGTATCCACGCCACAAACTTATTTCTCCGAAGATGCATAAAGAACTTAGCACATATGTTCTGCACATAACTGTCCACATTGACTCAACAAAACATTATGCACAACCATGAAGCTACCACCAATAAGTCAATACATCATCCCGTCTGACACTTTATAGCATTGCGAAGACCGAAGGATACATAAGATATAGAAAACATGGCAGAAGGTCACCGTATACACCAATAACTGAGGCAATGCAAGAGAAACATTTTAGCGGGACGAGGAATAAGCAGGAGCTAAGGAGGTGTTGTTTTCTGCGCCTTGGTAGAAGCAGATTCATTTCGCAAGAGTCAACAGGGACTGCGTTTGAAGTTGGTTAACACCTTAATTTGTTTGACTACTGACTTGTCAAACACTTCTAACTATTTTAAAGACATGGAATGAGCAGGAGCTATGAAAGATTCTATGTTTTGGCGGAAGCAAATGAAATACCAGGCAAGGGACTGCAGGGACTGCAGAGCTACCTGAAAGTGCAACGTGAAACAGGTGATGTTTTGCCTTTGGTTCAACGCTAAGCATCCCAAACCAAACTGCTTGTTGGAGCACGGATTCTCAAAAACTTTTAAGCAAATGTACAACATGACGGTTACCAGTTATCTTTGCTGTACTCAAGAGTTACATTTGGGTCCTAAGTTGTATAGAGCAGCAAATTAGCTACAAAGTACAAGTAATCTTAAGAAATCTATTCGTAAGAATTGCCAGGAGTGCATCACTATACTCACTGTAAGGCTGCAGTGGAGACAGTGATTTTATTCATGGACTCTCTGCACACAATCTCTGCAATGCTATCCACAAGCAAAGTGTGCCTGTCCATAATATCAATGCATTTGCCCTTCACACGCGATTCATGACATTTGCAAGAAATCTGAAATCCTTCTTGGCTTCCCTTGTGACAGACTTTATCTGCAGATGGTGGTTTTGACTTAAGAGGAGCGTCGAGACAAATCAGGACAGGATTACTTTGTACTGAGTTTGTAGATTTTGTATCTAAAAGTGCTGAATGATTTCACACACTAAAATTTGATTCTTCGGATTCTCAAAATTGTGATCCAAGATATTTAGAACTTCAGAAAAGAATAGTCCTAACACATGGTTGCAACCCTATTATTATAACATATACATGAACTTCTGTTCATCTTTAGTGGAATGGAAACACAGCACTATACTGTCACACCATAGGATGCAATGCAACATACAGCAGAGCTGGCCCTGACAACATATTCTAAGGAAAAAGGACCACAAAATCGAATTTACTGTTGAAATCTCACATTACAACACAAGTCATCTCATCCTGTTCCAAGATTTGATTTGTTAGCAGGACAGAAATTGAATGTGACTTCTTCTGGGCTCTCACATTGAAACTTTGTGTAACCGTATAAAAATGGGCCACATCGTACTTCTCTCCTACTTTCTTTCAGAGTTTATCCAGTATTGCAAAGACAATTGTAATCTAATGATATTCTGAGGTTAACTACTTGCAAGCAAGCCATATAGCACATTTCAAATCATTATATCAAGTCAAAAGAATGAGCTTTTACAAATATAACACTGAACAAATATTGACTGAACAGACTGATACTTTCAATTTCATGTGGAGAAATAATTTAGAGTTAATCATTCTTACGACTGCCATGACAACCATATAATTCACAACAATTTTGGAAAGCCAGAGTGGACTGGAATATAGGCTATAGCTGAGGGTAATGCTTACAAAGTTCACTTGGTCAGAAGACCTTCAGTAAAATAAAACCTCTATAGCTCAAATGAAAATCTCTTCCACTCAAAGATTGCATTTTTCTTTTTGCTATTTTGACTAAAAGCAATCACGGACTGTTGCTCTTGGCTTTGGACTGAACAAATTTCATGAATTCTGAGCATATCTCATTTCAGCGGGCAGGAAATTGATAGCTGGAAGCTACATACGTTTCTTACAGTTGCTTCCTCGCTCCGTTAAGATGTCTAGATATGGCAAACTCCATTTTTCCACAGAGAATGTAGACAATATGCAAAAGGCAATTTTCCAATGTTTATATGCAGAAGAGCAATAGTTAAAAGGAAATATTGTGAGTGTTTTCAATAGTAGATATGGCAAACAGAAAGAAACCAATAAAAATGTTGATTCAACTGAAGCTCAGCTAATTCATAGTTGCAGTAATATTTCAATATTAGTATTCAATCTGTCAAAGATATTGCAAATAGAAGTTATGTCCAGATTAATTTCGTAATAGACAAACAGAAACTATACAGTTCCAGGGTGAGGGAAAATTAATTTCAGGGAGGAATATTTTGAAAGAACTGTTGCTTGATATGTTGGGAATGAAGAATAGAAGTATATTTCAACACATGAGATAAGAAGTAATCGTTCAGGCCAAATTATACTTTAGACCAAGCAACTTTAGGAAGCAATTGCTACACCAGTCTCAATATCGTACATACATATCAAAATCCAGGAAACAAACACAAAAGAGACAGAAATCTCGACCGAATGATCTCATCAATCACAACAGAAATTTATATATTATCAGGAAAAATGAGCCACTCCACAATCAGGATCCCTGGAAAATGTATTGGCAAAGTAATGATATCAACACCAAAGCATTTACCACCAAATGCAAATTGCACATTAGTTGTTTGGGGAAAATATGTCAACACAGTATCAAAGCATATGCACCAACCATAATAGTACTTTATCACTGTTTATGACCTCCCTCCATGACTTCATGACAGCATTCTGACTGCCCTCTGTGATGACCTGGTGGAACTAATCTCCTTTATAACTCAATGCGCCCTGAATCTGCCCTAAAGGACCAAACGCCATCAAAGAGCAGGTTGTACCACCAAAAAGGCCTCTTGGGGATTTTATTGGGCTCCCCTTTACCATCCGTGAAATGGTTCATGGCTGACCTGGTGCTAGCTTGGTTTTGCTAGTACATTGGTACCTGATAGTGTGTTTCCCTGGCAAATGAGAGAGTTGGTGTGTTGGGGGTGGATTTCGGTGTGTTGGGGTGGATTTTGGTGGGCTGGCATTTGTTGAAACATGCACTGGAGTGACGAAGATTGGCACGGATGCATTACAGTGACGGGGACAATACACTGGAAATGTAAACAATATGAATTGATAGCATGGTTGGCATTGGTTGCTTGTCACTTTTGCCATCACATCATCAAGAGCATATGAGGCAAGTCATCACAAATTTAAAGATGAGAATCACTGTCTACAGGTCCTCGATACATACAGTGCATTACATGCAAGCATTGGGCTTAACAATTCATGATATTCCACATTTATTTGAATTCCAGAATTCGAAATTGCATTCACTAAGAGAGACACCTGAACAAAGGAATAGGATATATCGAAGAACTGCATGCTAAACTGCGACATAAAACTGAACAGGAATCAAACACCGGACTAAGATATGGTATCAGCTTTTCTTACGAAGTCCAACCCTTTTTCCTTAAACTTTACCTTCTAAAATGCCACACACCAGATCATTTCACCACTCATGTTGGCCTTAAGTGAGTGCATATACCACATTCTAGTCATGCTACTTTTTATGTTACACTGTGCAGATATGGACTTAGTATGGGAGCCATACCTTGTGAAAGGTTCTGTCTTTTCCAGCTGCTATAGATAAAGTCAGTACTTAGGCTTAGGGAGGCAGGGAGGTCAGGGGAGTTTGGACAGAGATACTGTACTGTATAAGGTAACCGAAATATTATGCAGTGATCAAATATTCTTGTTATTAATGTCAGAAAACAAATTAATAAGAATGTGAGTTGTTCATATCCTAAACTGATACAGAATCAGTTGAATTGGATTTTAACTAGAATGTCTGGAATGAGCAGTCGCAAAATTATATTGGATCAACTCATGCAGTAATTTCGTAACTGACCACAGGTCTACACACTGTCCATGACCAATACAATACAACAACAAAATATGACCTTTCTTAGCCCATTCGATGTCACACAGTATTTCTATATCTGACACAGAAGTCCAAAAACGTATTATCAGAACCATTGCTCTTGAATACTTTGGCTAATCATGAAAGGTCACATATAATATCCACAGCTTAGCACAACTTAAGTCGAACAGAGGACCTTTTAGTGGATTTCTGGAAGGACATGACCTCGCAAAAGACTGGTAAATGGAAAATGACCTTCCCAATAGACAGGCTTTCCAGAAAGGACACAGGGCACAGGAAATATATTAAAGAGCATTGATTCTACAGATGGATGACCAAAGTAAGTTATGTGGTAAAGAATATGATTGATAATGCCAAACACTAATGTGATGTGAATGTGATGGATGATAAGAGTATTGTAATAATATAGCAGGGATGCACTCACGTGATGTAAAAATGGACACCAGAGATATGGCGCATTGAAAACTAGTACAATTCAACCAGTCCACATGTTGTTAACTGCTTATCTTTCTGAGAGCAAATAACTCCAGAATATATAAACACATATTTATAAAGGAAAAATACTCTGGTATATGTTATCTGACAAAGTAGCAACTTTTCAACCATCTCCACAATACAGCAATAGTTTAATCTCAGTAAAATCATCTCTTCTTTGTAGTGGTCCAAATTGTATTATAGAGGAATTTTCCCATCAACTGCATCACAACACAAATACTCCACAACCTGCATTAATTGATTCCATACCTACTACTGTGTAACGCATAGTCACTGCAAACCATTCAATACACTCCTTGAAGACAGAAGCAATTGCCCTTCATGTTTAGAGTTCATAACCCATGACCTACTGCTCCCTACTGCATTGCATTGTATTAACCACTAGGCCTATGGAGATTTGGTAGCCATCCCCTACTATCCAACAACCCATCTCTCTGAAGATACATAAAGAACTTAGCAAATATGTTCTGTACATAACTGTCCACATTGACTCAACAAAACATTATGCAGAACCATGAAGCTACCACCAATAAGTCAATACATCATCCCATCTGACACTTTATAGCATTGCAAAGACCGAAGGATACATAAGATATAGAAAACATGGCAGAAGGTCACCGTATACAACAATAACAGAGGCAATGCCAGAGAAACATTTTAAAGGGACGCGGAATAAGTAGGATCTATGAAGGCGTTGAGACTGCTGTAGTCTGTACTTTGGTTGAGGCAAGTGAAATACCAGGCAAGGGACTGCAGGGACTACAGAGCTACCTGCAAGTGGAACCTGAAACAGGTGATGTTTTGCCTTTGGATCAACGCTAAGCATCCCTAACCAAACTGCTTGTCAAAGCATGGATTCTCAAAAGGTTTTATGTAAATGTACCACAACATGGTTGCCAGTTATTTTTGCCGTACTCAAGAGCTACATTTAGGTCCTAACTTGCATAAAGCTGCAAATTTGCTACAAAGTACAAGTAATCTTAAGAAATCAGTTTACTTGTAAGAATTGCCAGGAGTGCATCACTACACCCACAGTATGGCTGCTGTGGTGGCAGTGATTTTATTCATGGACTCTCCTCACCCAATCTGTGCAATGTTATCCACAAGCAAAGTGTGCCTGTCCATAATATCAATGCATTTGCTCTTCACACGCAATTCATGACATTTGCACCAAATCTTAAATCCTTCTTGGCTTCCCTCATGACGGATTTTATCTGCAGATGGAGGTTTTGACTTAAGAGGAGCGTCAAGACAAATCAGGACAGGATTATTTCGTACTGAGTTTGTAGATCTTTTATCTAAAAGTGCTGAATGATTTCACACACTAAAATTTGATTCTTTGGATACTCAAAATTCTGATCCAAGATATTGAGAACTTAACAAAAGAATAGTCCTAACACATAGTTGCAACCCTATTATACATGAACTTCTGTCCATCTTTAATGGAATGGAAACACAGCACTATACTGTCACACCATAGGATGCGGTGAGCCAGGCTAATCAAACACAGTATTAAAGGATATGCACCTACTATATAGTACTTCATGAGTCCTGACCTCCCTCCATGACTTCACTTTATGACTGCATCCCAACTGCCCTCTGTGATGACCCAGTACTAATCTCCCTTATAATCCAATGTGCCCTGAATTTGCCCTAAAGACCAAAAGCCATCAAAGAGCAGGTTGTCCTACCAAAAAGGCCTCTTGGGGATTTTATTGGGCTCAGCATTACCATCCGTGAAATGGTTCATGGTTGACCTGGTACTACTTTGGTTTCGCTAGTACATTGGTGCCTGATAGTGTGTTATCCCCAGTAAATGGGTGTGTTGGTGTATCGGAGTGGATTTCGGTGCTGGAATTTGTTGACATATGCACTAGAGTTACGAAGATTGGCATGGATGCATTACAGTGACGGGACAATACACTGGAAATGTAGAAGGCACGTTTTTACAGCATGGTTGTCATTGGTTGCTTGTCACTTTTGCAGTCACATCATCAAGAGCATATGAGACAAGTCATCACAAATTTATAGATGAGAATCACTGTCTGCAAGTCTTCAATACATACAGGGCATTACAGGCAAGCATTAGGCTTAACAATTCATGATATTTCAAATGTATTTGAATTCCAGAATTCAAAATTATATTCACTAAGAGAGACACGTGAACAAAGGAATAGGATATATCGAAGAACTGCATGCCAAACTGCGACATAAAACTGAACTAGAATCAAACACCGGATTAAGATATGGTATCAGCTCTTCTTACGAAGTCCAACCCTTTTTTCTTAAACTTTACCTTCTAAAATGCCACACACCAGATCATTTCACCACTCATGTTAGCCTTAAGTGAGTGCATAAAACACATTCTAGTCATGCTACTTTTTATGCTACACTGTGCAGATATGGACTTAGTATGGGAGCCATACCTTGTGAAAGGTTCTGTCTTGACCAGCTGCTATAGATAAAGTCAGCACTTAGGCTTAGGGGGGCAGGGAGGTCAGGGGAGTTTGGACAGAGATACTGTACTGTATAAGGCCACCGAAATATTATGCAGTGATTAAATATTCTTGATATTAATGTCAGAAAACCGATTAATAAGAATGTGAGTTGTTCATAGCCTAAACTGATACAGAATCAGTTGAACTGGATTTTAACTATAATTTCTGGAATGAGCAGTCGCAAAATTATATTGGAGCAACTCATGCAGTAACTGACCACAGGTCTACACACTGTCCATGACCAATACAATACAACAACAAAATATGACCTTTCTTAGCCCATTCGATGTCACACAGTATTTCTATATCTGATACAGAAGTCCAAAAACGTATTATCACAACCATTTCTTGTGAATACTTTTGCTAATCACGAAAGGTCGCATATAATATTCACAGCTTAGCACAACTTAAGTCGAACAGAGGACCTTTTAGTGGATTTCTGGAAGGACATGACCTCACAAAAGACTGAGGTAAATGGAAAATGACCTTCCCGATAGACAAGCTTTCCAGAAAGGACACAGCACAGGAAATATATAAAAGAGCATTGATTCTACAGATGGATGACCAAAGTAAGTTATGTGGTAAAGAATATGATTGATAATGCCAAACACTAATGTGATGTGAATGTGATGGATGATAAGAGTATTGTAATAATATAGCAGGGATGCACTCACGTGATGTAAAAATGGACACCAGAGATATGGCGCATTGAAAACTAGTACAATTCAACCAGTCCACATGTTGTTAACTGCTTATCTTTCTGAGAGCAAATAACTCCAGAATATATAAACACATATTTATAAAGGAAAAATACTCTGGTATATGTTATCTGACAAAGTAGCAACTTTTCAACCATCTCCACAATACAGCAATGGTTTAATCTCAGTAAAACCATCTCTTCTTTGTAGTGGTCCAAATCACATTATAGAGCAATTTTCCAGCAACTTCATCACAAAACAATACTCAACCACTGGCTTCAAAAGATACCATACCTACTACCTTTTAACACATATAGTCACTACAAACCCTGCAATATACTCCTTGAAGACAGAAGCAATTGCCCTCTATGTTTGGAGTTCATAACCCATGACCTACTGCTCCCAACTGTATTGCAGTTGTATTAACCACTAAGCCTGTGGAGATTTGGTAGCCATCCCCTACTATCCAACAACCCATATCTCTGAAGATACATAAAGAACTTAGCAAATATGTTCCGCACATAACTGTCCACATTGACCCAACAAAACATTACGCAGAACCATGGAGCTACCACCAATAAGTCAATACATCATCCCCTCCGACACTTTATAGCATTGTGAAGACCGAAGGATACATAAGATATAGAAAACAAGGCAGAAGGTCACCGTATACAACAATAACAGAGGCAATGCAAGAGAAACATTTTAGAGGGATGTGGAATAAGCAGGAGCTATGGAGGTGTTGACTGTTAAAGACTGTTGTATGCTGTGCTTTGGCGGAAGCAAATACATTTTGCAAGGATCTACAGGGACTGCATTAGAAGTTGGAGAGCATCTTCATTTCTCAGCAGACTTTATAATACGATTTATATCGTCAGCAGACCTGTTAAGCATGAGCCTTTCTCAACTTAAAAAAAAAACAAAATATTTACACCTGGGTCCTGGGTGGAGTGGAGCAAAGAGTTATGGAGGATCTGCTCAGTTCAATCATGCCATGGTTGGAACTCCAACCCGCAATGTCTCATTTACCAGACAAGCACTTTTACCACTAGACGGTGGCACCTGGCTCGCTCAATACTTCTTACCCAGAGAAATTGCGCGACTCTTGACAAGATCAACTACTGCTAACCCAGACTCAAGACTCCGACTCCAGAATCGTTAACATGTGTGCACACCAAGCAAGCTGCATTTACAAAAGGATTTGCACTGAGCATAAAAAGTTCTGTCCATCAAGCAGGACAAATTACAAAATGCTGAAAACAATAACCTGTCCGCAGTTCCTTTACAATTTCTTTTTAAAGTGTGAGATTTGTTGGCCAGCGTTTTCAACATAATCTCTTCACTAACAAAAAATCCACATTTAAAAGCCTAAAAGATGAAACAGCCCTTTTTTATTGGATTTTTGTAACAAATTGGATCTTCGCAAAAGGCCTGCAGCATAATTTTAAAGCAATATCTTTTAGCGCAAAATGTAAAATCTGCGTAAACCTTTTATCACCTGAGTGAACAGACTTTTTTTCAAATTTGTTTCCTTCTAAGCTTGGTTTTTATGTCTACATTTTTAATGGTGTGTCTGGCTAAAAAATTAATAAATTTCATCTTTTTTTTAGTTTACATGCATTTTTTCCTCCTAAATTTGATTTTAGCTTTAAGTGTTTTTTCCCTTGAATCGACATACAGCTACAGTTCAATCAATTTATTAGAGGAATCGTAAGTAAATATCACAACAAAATTCAATATAATTTTTTGCGAATATTTTAATATCTTAATTTTAATTCAGTCAAACTTTTTCTTCTAAGTGTGTGTTTTTTTTTCTCCTTTCAATGGTAATCCAACTTTCTCAGCCTATACTAAGAAAACCATGAATGGAAAATATCAATCTAAAATAATTAATTTTACACTTTCTCCAAGAAGCGAAAAATTTAATGAACTTAAATCTTTTTCTTGCATCAATATATGAATATCTCAGTATCTCATTCATAATTCACGTGGTCTGTTAATGAGATTGTAACAACATTACCAGGTTTTCTGGAAATTGTAGTGGTATGATATTTCAATGTAATTTAATGAAAACATAATCGGGCTCAGATTTTTTCTATGATCTCTTCGAAACATTTGTATCATATAATGGCGACCATTAGAAATTTCTGTGGTAGTTTTCCTAATGAGGACTGAGGATGGATGGATGGATTGATGATTGGGGCTTTACGTCCTGTACTTAAACACTAATTACACTTGGTAGGTGAATTAGGACAGGAAGAGGACACAGCAATGGCGCAATACGAAGTATGATTGAAACTAACCAACTAAAGTCAAGGTGATCCGACGGATGGATGGATGAATGGGGCTTTACGTCCGGAATATACATACTTGGTAAGCTAATTAGGACAGGAGGAGGACACAGCAAAGAGATGAAGGATGATTGAAACTGCTGTCCAACCTAAGACCAGGTGATCTGACCGAGGGCTAGATCTAGGGATGCACGGATATCCGGCACAGTATCCGGTATCCGGCCGGATAGTGGAATTTGCAGGATATCCGGTATCCGGCAAAATGAGGGTATGAGAACCGGATATCAGAACCGGATATCTGGCATGTTCAAAACTTAATGAAAGGCAAAAATTTTGATAATAATCAAAGGAACGTTACCACAACAGAGTCAACAACATTATTTCACCATCTTCAAAATCAGAATTCGGTTACAGAATAAAACAAAAAACATTCCATCAGAGGAACAGTCCTCCTGCCGGAACGATATGTCTCAGCTCTAATAAAAAATATTCATAATCAACCACAAATGCTGAAAAACTTCCTTTTTTCGCTTGTTTACTATCCGGTTCCAACTATCCGGTTGCTATCCGGTATCCGGCAGTTGGTGTTGCCGGATTATCCGGTATCCGGTATCCGGCTATTTTCACTATCCGTGCATCACTAGCTAGATCCGACCAGAGCAAGAATCAAACCCTTAACCCAGCAATTGGCTGCCTTGTGCATTATCAACTAAGCTAACACTCTGCCCGAAGAAATGAGATGAGAAGATCGGAGCTCACAATAAGCGATAAGTCCACATAGACCAAAAGCACAGGATCTCCATTACAGAAGGAACACCTTAAACAGGATTAATAGCCAAAAAAATTAATAAATAAAAGAAACAAACTGCCACCACTTGATTGATCCGCTGAACGAATTACTAAAAACATGAAGCTGTTCATTGTACTTTTTCTCTCTTCTTTTTTCGATTTTCTTTTTCTCTGTCTCTTGTAATGCAAGGATTGTTGGCCAACCCTTTGAAAATAATCTCTTCATTCAGAAAAAATCCATTTCAGAAAAACACAAATTTAAGAACCAAAGACACAATCCGTAACATTTTTATTGGATTTTTGTCCCCAAAATGGATTTAGGAAATTGGCTTTCAGCAAAATTTTAAAGGAAACTTTTTGAGCAAAATGGAAAAAATATCCTTGAACTCTTGAGCATTGGCTGTGGTTGTGCAAAATGGAGTAACACACAGGTTTCTTCCCATTATATACTAGACACTGGTTTCTGTTTCAAAACAACCCTTCTCTCGTGAGGCTATACGGTCTCTATCCAAAGTGTAAGAAATTTATACTCAGCAGCTTAGTGAAAAATTAAGGTGGTCACTAAGGAACATAGCTTTGGTAAGTGCAGCCTTCTCAGACCAGTTCTGAGCACTCACAAGGGTTGATTAGTGCGACAATAGAGAGGGACTCCTCAACATGTTACATATTTACTCCATGTTTGGGATCTTTTCCTTGCCCAGCACAGACACTGATACAGGGGGCCGCTAATTTAACGTCTTATCTGAACGTCATCCAGCTAGGATTTTGCTCATGAAGGTCTACTGAAAATTTTGGGGCCACCATCTGGCGTTCGAACCTATGCCGCCAAAGACCTTCAGCGGAGCAGTTGGTAACCTTAATCATCCTCTCTAAGGGATGGATGGATGGATGATTCAGGCTTTCCGTCCTGTATTTATGCACCTGGTAGGCTAATTAGGACAGCTCTCTTTCTCTAAGGGAAGTTGGGCATACGACAGGAGGTCACATAATGCAGGGACCACTGTATCTATCCTATTCTAACAACCCAACAATAAGCCAACAGTTCCAACAGAAAATATTCCTGCTTCAGAACGAAAATGACACAAGAAGAAATCAATGGCTAACTTCTGCAATAAAACCTTATAGGGTGTTGACAAGATATACCCTGTAGGATCAATAGCTACCAAAGTGTAGATCTGGTTCATATCTTAGGTCTATATATCTGATCTTTCTTTCTTTTTGGCCTCATTTAGAATAGAGGCGAAGACCGTAGAGACAAAGCACAGCAAATCGGTTTTGTGCCACAGAAATTACATTGTACAAACAGAATGTAGTGTTGTAAAGCAGCATAAATATGTCATTACATTAGGCTTCTTACCTCTATTTCATTTTACTTACAGCCGGCGAATGACAACTTGACAAGTTCTTACAGACTTGCAATAACATGTTCCTTGAGAAGTCATGTTCCTATCCATGCTATGTTATTCTCTATGACTCATGGGCATTTTGTGAGGTCATATCCTATACTTTCAAAGCTTTCAAAACAAGTCACCTACTGAGTTACAACACACATCAATGAGGTCACATGTTACTCAATGACAAATTGACAGTTCATTTCAATGCCATGGATTGGGCCTGTTGTGAGGTCATTGATAGCCACTATCAGCTAAATTCAACTAATTGTCATTGTTTTACTGCAATACAAACATCAAACAATATATTGATATATTTATTTTCAGAATGGTCAACATGTTCAATTTGTCAAGTACGATTGAGAAACATTTGCAGTTTTGATAAACCAGCTGTAACCAAAATCTTTCTGCAATTCATGATTCAGCTAAGATGAGGAATCAATTTATATAATATTAAACAAAATGTGGCATGATATTAAGAATTTTAACAAAAATAGAGCACTAACCTTCCAAGTAAGCAACATGTTGAAATTCAGTCAACAATATCATATTTTACACCATTAAAAATATTGCAGTTACTTCCTAGTTGACTTTTTTTCCTGTGCAACCTACATGTTCTGTGCCATTAATTCTAACCTAACTGTTCGTCTAAGCACCAGACACTTGTTTTGAGCTCTCAAAAATACTTAATTTCCACAAAACACTCCAGACAAATTAAAATTCAGCAGACAATATATCTTCAAAAAAGTCGCAGACTCAAAAATCCCATATTAGAGTAATTCCAAAAGGCTAGTCTGTTTAAACAAATTGAACTGGTAAGATAAATTCCCAGAGACAAATATAATCTAAAGTTGATTTAGTTGCTTTAGCAATCATTTTAGCAGGTTTCTAAGAGGGATTTCTGATTGCGCAGGGAAATTAAAAGTCTCAGAGCCATTTTTCTCCACCAACCAATTCCACCGACTTTGTCAGACTAAAATTCAACATAAAAAACTCAACATTAATTCAGCCAGTTACTCCACGACTTTTAATTAATCTTTAGACGAAGCCTCAGCATGGGAGATGTCAACATAATTCAAAAAGATTTCGGAATAATTTGACAGGATTTCCATGTCCTCAATTAGCATTACAAGGCTGAACATTGCAAGCAGTTATTTAAGAATAATTTTAAGATAAAAGAACTTTCTAACTAAATTCTGTACTTTTGAAAGCTATTTTTAAAGCAATTTAAATTTTCTTATAGGTAACATCAATTGAAAAAAAAAATTGTGGATAAAGCCCTTTTTTCGTAAGCAGAAAGTCTATCGGGTCAGTTAATTAAACAAACTAAAAGTCAGTTATATCTGACCTAACCACTCTTTTAAGCACTAGACAGTTGTTTTGAGTTCTCAAAAACAATTAATTTCCACAAAACACTCCAGACAAATTAAAGTTCCCTAGACAATACCTCTTCAAAAAAGTTGCAGACTCAAAAAATCCCATATTAGAGTAATTCCAAAAGGCCAGCCTTCTTAAACAAATTGAACTGGTAAGATAAATCTCATGCAGAGACTAATATAATCTAAAGTTGATTTAGTTGCTTCCGCAGTCATCTTAGATGGTTTCTAAGAGCGATTTTTGATTGAGCAGGGAAATTAAAAAGTCTCATAGCCATTTTTCTCCTCAGACCAATTCCACCAACTTTGCCAGACTAAAATTCAACATTTAAACTCGACATTAATTCAGCCAGTTACTCCACGACTTTTAATTAATCTTTAGACGAAGCCTCAGCATGGGGGATGTCAACATGATTCAAAAGGATTTCGGAATAATTTGACAGGATTTCAGAGTTCTCGATTAGCATTGTAAGGCTGAACACTGCCAGCAGTCATTTGAGAATAATTTTTGATATAAAACTAATTTCTAAATTCTGCACTTTTTGCAAAGCCATAAAAATTGTGGATAAAGTCTTCTTTTTTTTTCGCAAGCAGAAAATCTTTTGGGTCAGTAAATTAAGCAAACTAAAAATCACTAATGTCGGACCTAACTGTTCTTCTAAGCACTAGACACTTGTTTCAAGCTCTAAAAAATACGTAATTCCAAAAACACTCAAGACAAATTAACGTTCTCCAGACAATAGCGGTTCAAAAAAGTTGCAGACTCAAAAAATCACATATTAGAGAAATTCAAAAAGGCTAGCCTGATTAAACAAATTTCACTGGTAAGATAAATCTCAGAGACTAATATAATCTAAAGTTGATTTAGTTGCTTCCGCAGTCATCTTAGGAGGTTTCTAAGAGGGATTTCTGATTGCGAAGGGAAATTAAAAAGTCTCCGAGCCATTTTTTTAAATCGACCAATTCCACCTACTTTGTCAGACTAAAATTCAGCATCAAAAACCAAACATTAATTCAGCCAGTTACTCCACGATTATTAATTAATCTTTAGACGAAGCCTCAGCATGGGAGATGTCAACATGATTCAAAAGGATTTCGGAATAATTTGACAGGATTTCAATGTCCTCAATTAGCATTGCAAGGCTGAACATTGCGAGCAGTCATTTGAGAATAATTTTAAAATAAAACACATTTCCAACTATTTTCTGTACTTTCGCGAAACATTTCCAAAACAAAATACTGTGCTCACAGCATTCATTATTGCATTTATGGCGGGGGGAGATGGGCGGTGGGTTTGATCTATTTTCTGAGTTTCTGCACCAATACCACCAATAAAATAACATTTTATCAGTAATTCCAAAAGAAAAGTTTTATTAAACAAATATGAATACTTTAACAACTCAGATAATCCACACAGGATTTTGTTATTAACATGATCGAATATGATAAAGATCTACCAATGAATAGATCTGACCGCTGGTGAACAGGAACTGAATATGAAACCATATATGGCAGGCCTAGACACTTTACCAACTGGTCCACCCAGCTGCCTAAATTAGATGGTATGGGGCAGCCGGCATCTATCGAATTAGGAATGAGGCCTTGCATATTCTACCAAATTTCACTTGCAGTTCTAATTCTCTGTCATTGAGCAACTTACCACATTTATCTGAAACCTGTAATTCTGTATTCTAGATTGGTCAAGTAGCAATCTGGAGGCAAGGCAGCTTAAACCTAGAGGCTGTTGTAAAGGACTGCAGAATGGAATAGAGACCCAGAGCTGACCAGAATGAAGTAGGGTGTGTAAAATAGATTGTGCTTTTCAAAATTGAAGTAGCTAGCTATCTTCCATCACAACTATTAATATCGTCCGTTAATCAGTTAACCACAGAGAAACTGCTCAATGTTGAAAAGTTAAGATAAAGATATAATATGTAAATGGCACTGCCATGAAATTCGCGCAGCACTTTAACAAGTTTTTGTAGGACTTATAGTGTTACCATAACGTTCATGTTTATTTCATATTCAATGTATGAAAGGCAGTTATGTAACTGTTTCAGAAAATTAGAAAGACGGATACATTGAAAGACAGAGAAAAATGTAGAGTAGCAAGATAAACTAGACAAAAATATAATAGATAAATATATCGATAAATAGAGAGATAAATAGATAGACAGATAGATAGATAGATATATTGACAGACAGATAGATAGATAAATTGATAGATAGATATATATTGAATAGATAAATAAGATTTTGATAGATAATCAGCTAAATGGTAAAAAGGCAGACAGCACTGAAAGCTGCCAAAGTCAGTCTATGTTAGATTGTTGATATTACATAATAGTATAAATATATAGTAATACAAAAACAATAACATTGCATGTAGATTAACTGTTCGCTGTTACATAATCATCAGTTTATAAAGATTATGTAACTTTAATTTTGTTATGTTTTCTTGTTGTCTGATTGAAATTAAACTAATCACATGTTAATAATTTGATTTAGCTTGTCAATGCTAATAATTAACTATTCCATAAAAATTATTGGTACAGGATATATTACTAGAGAAAATTGAATTTTTAAGACACTTTTGAAGATGAATATGTTATGTTTTGTTAAATACGAAACTAAATCATTGATAAGAAGCTGGACCCACTTGACCTAATTCCCAGCTGTGGACTGTTGATGTTGAGACCATCACTGCACAGATTTTTGAGTCTTCTCTTGCACTCAATTCCCTTCGCTCAACGGCCTTCGGCCGTTTCGCTGCGCGAATATTATGTTGATACTGGTAGGCTGGATAGACCGACCAGACAGGCTAGACAAATAGATAGGCTCGATAGATAGGCTAGATAGATAGATAGATAAATAGATAGATAAATAGATAAATAGATAGATAGATAGATAGATAGATAGATAGATAGATAGATAGATAGACGGATAGATAGATTTTGAAGCAAAGAATCACTTCTCTTTCACATAAAAGTGGTATTTCTTGCAGATAATCAATGAGGCTCCCCAAAAGAAAAGGAGAACAGAAAATCCTTCCTTTCCTATACCTCTTTCATTGCTTTTTTGTAGTCTTGCTTCAGAAATGTGCATTTGACAAGCAAACAAAAGCGCCACCAATAGCATGAATCAGCCCACAATAGCTCGAATACACCAACAATAGAACTCCACAATGGCTATTGTCCTATTCCTCAGTGCCATTGACAGTGAGAGCCAGATTTCCCCAAAGATTTTTTTCAAATTGGAAAACTAATTCCGTGTCAGAAGCTACGGATCCAAACGTCGAAACAAATGTCGAAACTACTGCAAAGGAATCTCATGTGAAACTTCTGTGATCGAAACTTCGGTAAGAAATCTTATATGAGCAAGAAACTTCCATGAGAATCCTAAACTCGAGTTTTTTATTGTATTGTCACTTTGTATCGTTGGAACGTGCAACTTCGAAATATCTAGCAATGAAAGCTAAGTATAAGATTTTTAACAAGCGGCGTACGACAATTATTGACCTTTTTCATAGGACGCCAGACATTCAAATCCACATTGATAGGGTTTTCTATCTATCTATCTATCTATCTATCTATCTATCTATCTATCTATCTATCTATCTATCCAACAACCTGATATAAGTCTCACTGCACCTCTCTGTTCGATATTCTGAAAATATATGTACTCTTAATCAAGCAGAATTGTACAAAAGACTGCAGACTTTGACGACATATGCTCGAAATAAAAAGAAAGCCTTTCTTTGAAATAATTGGTAATTTGAGAAGCTGAGGACTTTTATACGAAAGATACCCAGCAAAATATATTGAAATCTATTCACTTTGAGAATATTATACCCCAAAGATTTTTACTGCACAACCAACGAGTAATATGTCTTTTTGAAGTAGCAAAATTTGAATACCATCATAAAAATATCAATCATCTTTTATATGTACACATAGTCTATAGGGAGACATCCATTCAAATATATTTAATTGAATCTGCAAAGTAGTTCCATTTATCTTAATCAAGAAAAAGGATATGATGGTATCTATTTTAAAATAGATATATCCACAAAATTGCAATGTCCAGAGGTAGTTTCCGCACTAAAATGGGAGTAAGCAATGATATACGTCGCAATAAAGATGGGAACATCTTAATATCAAGGGGAAAACAGCTTATCGCAACATCATCATTATCATACACATACATATATAATATTTTTCGTCAATAAAAGTTCATACTTACTTGATGCAAATCCGTTAATGAAAAAATTTGATGGAATAAGCCGCAATGCCTTGTAAATGCTTGAAACTGTCTTTCGAATGACTATTGAATATAATCTGCTTTTAGTTACATCATCCGTATTGCATTAAAAAAACACTGCAGCATTCATACGGAGATATCCATAATCCACAAATGGTGACCCTTCCACAAATTTTCACCAAACTTTGCAATGTCATCAAAATGTTCAGTTAAACTTCAGGTAATAAGTCGCAGCAGTCATATCAATTTCACAAAAATTAATACATACCATAATGCAAATTTCTTCGTTATAAAGTTTCAACACAACTGTTACATAATAATTATTATATCGAAATTCATAAGCCACAATCAGTGACCGTAGCACAAATTATCACAGTATTTCACAAAGTCATCAAAACATGCAAAACGTTCAATTCGAAATCAGTCATAGTCTCGCAGTTGTCAAGTCATATACGTATTGTCAAAAATTTCAAAATCACAAAATGTATAAAAATAAAACATTTAGAAAATTAAATAAAAATCTCACTTACCTTTACTGTTGATTTCGTTCTTTCGATAAATGATTTTCTGTCTGTTAATTCCATATCGTCGATTCTGAATTTTTTGGGGTTCTTTTCTACGATACTTGACAAATGTTAAGGATTTAAATATACCAGCACTTGTTTGTGAATATAATAAATATATAATACTCGCATTATATCATTATTATATTTTAATCTATAAAAGCGCAAATATTTCATTAAAAAAGGTTTCAGAGGCGCTCTACAATATTTTTATATATGTAAAATATTAAAATAACATAAACATTAAAAAGTTAAAGAGTAAAAGACAGTTAAATTAATAGAAAATTTTGTTTGATAACACAGTTTCAAATAGTAATATATTAGACCTATAAACTCCTACATGTAGCGAGAATTATCACTTATTGTTGCATTTGTGTTATACAATAAAATGTGTTTTTCTGAAGACCAGTGGAAACAAAATGACCTTTTTTTTTTAATACATTGTATTTACATTGTATACCAACATCGCAGTTACTTATTATCTATAACTGTCAATCAAAAGGTTGCCATAAAAATGGATTATAATATAAATAATTATATCAAATCTCCTATCTGCTTAACTTAAGCTTATACATTTAGGCTGGAACACTGCTAAACTTGCACTTTTAAAACTTGCCAACTTAAAAGTCAATAAACAACAACTTCTAAATTTACTATTTCTAACATCAATTTTTAAAGACCATATCATAATTGCCATATTCAGAAGTTGATATATGTGTGTGCGACCATCTGAAACAAAACAAAAAGAGCAAAATTATAGCATTTACAATATAAGATAGAGAGAGTCATTCTTTTTTAATGGTTTAAGCAATTAGATTTCAAAACCAATCAACAATGATCAAAGAAACTATTTAATGCCGTTTCATTTAGTTTCCAACACATCGCATATCTGTATTATTATAATTACTTGATTTTAATCATCTGGCAAATTCATACAGATTGCCATATTTGGTGTGTTCTGTATCTTCTGGCAGCATCTTCACAGACATTTTCTACACCAGAGGTCTCTCAATACCCATAACTGACACAGCACTCCACCTAGCGGACGAAATCTACAACTTGAGGAGAGTTCTATCTGCAAGCTGCATGGTTTGTTCTCTCTGTACCACTTGTTATTTTAGACAGGATTTTTGCATGCAATTCTCTCATTGTGTTACTAATGAACTAGATGGCCAATACAATGTCTAAATATAGGCCTAAAGGTGGATCAGACGACAGTATAATTCTGCCATAGCCATGTGCAACTGGAGCCAACAGTTGTCTGGCTATCTTGGCAATGGGTGGGATTCATTTTAATGTATCATGCATACAATTTTTCATTAACAATGACGAAGAAGTACTCTTGACTAGAATTAGAAGCAAGTTAAGGGGGCAACCATTGGATAATTGAGGGGGGCCCCCGGGGGGGGGGTTGAGTTCTCTTTGATTGGAAATTATTTATTATGTATACAGTAACCACGACAATAAAATTTTGTCTATTTCGCGCGTCACATGTTCTCAATTATTCGTTTTAAACAACACCATTCATCACCATGTTAAGCATAAGATAAGAAATACACACAGCATAAATTACCTATTTCAAGACTGCCCAGAAAGAAGTTAATTATTTCATTATCCAGGCAAGAAATTATCTATTAAAACAAAATTCCAAGCCTCCACCCAATTCCTGGAGATCTAATTATTGCCCTCCCCCCCCCCCCCGGTGCTAAATTATACATGTATCTAACTTTCATTGTATATATACATGATATATGGAGCATGGATGGAACCATTGAATGATTGCAGTTTTATGTTCTGTATTTATGCACTCTAATAAGGTTATTGAGACAGAGGAGGGACACAAGAATAAGACTAAGGATAATTGAACTGCGGTCAGTCAATATTGAAAATCACATTAACTCCTATAAAATTTGATCTAAATTGCAAAATATAAGGTGAAAAAGACAACGAACGCAGACAGAATCTACAATAACGTTTACTGATATTACAAAATAATGAAGAAAGATCATAGCAAAGAGTTGAAATGCTGTTAATGTGTTCTTGAACAAGTCACAACTGTATTCCAATCTGGGACCTCGCAATAACTAATACGGAAACCACCAAACTATAACTCTACAACTGAGTCCCAAATCTTTCATTTCACTATAGGCTTATATCACACATGTAAGTAAGCGCACCAATTAAAGAGAGGAGACTTCAATTACAAGAGTCTCAGCTTGAAGGGTTTCCTCAAGGAGACATCTAACTCCTCGATGAAGTCTGCCGTCTTGCTATCAGCTTTCCTGCAGATGACAGTTGCAGATGGATCGCCTTCATTTTGAAGCTGAGCATATTGACTTAAGCTTATTAGGTAATGTGAGAAGTTGAAGTTAGAAGTTAAAAAGTTGGCAGCAAGGAACCTCCTTGAGGAAGTCCTCTGAGCTGAGAGGCCTCTTGGGGCATGATATGAGAGCCGATACGTGAAAAAATGTAATCTTAAAATGTAAGATTCTGTCACATCACATTCCTCCGAGACTCATGGTTAAGAGTGCTTGTTTGTGCCATCACTGGCTCTGAGGGCGTGGGACCATGGGTTTAAATCGCACCCTGGGAACTCACTTCAGCATGTTTAGAGTCTGAGCCCATTACATGGGACATTAATTAAAGTATCCAATATTCTATGTTGGGGCAACTGAAAGACCCACGACATCGCTCGATTAATAGGGCATGTGCCAGACTCCCAGTCTCCTCATCACTTCTCAACACACAGCGATAACCAAAAAACGGAAGAGAGCACCTTCGATAAGTCACCAGCTGACAGCCGATGTCAAGGCCTCTTTGGAATTAGAGATGTTGGTATACTATCAGTAAGAGCCAGAGAAAATAGGCTGAATTATTTATGAAGAACTTGAAAAAGGCTAACAAACTGAAAAGTTCAAGTTCATTAGGTCATCCAACAATATTCCTAAGTACCCCTTAGCCAATAATGGGATGAGCTTCATCAAGCCAACATCCACCATATCATCATCATTATCATGCTACCAATTTTGGTCAAGTTCAAGTATTAATGGTAGATACAGATAGAAACATGGCATTTCCAACAGATGGTTGGCATTTCCAACAAATGGCTGGCATTTCCAACAGATGGTTGGAATCTGTTTGATCTAAAACATAACTTCAAATACCAATTGATCTACATGTAGCAAAACATAAAAGAACATAATAAAAGGAATAACTTCAAATATACCGAATATATGCATGCCAAAAGGCACCTTCACATAAACTCACGAACCACTCGGCCGCCAAGCAAAAAAGCAACAAAAATTCAAACTGCGTCGATGGTGGTACTTACAATACATATTCCAGTGTAATTTCTATGCATGGACATACACATCATACAGATCACATCAATGTATCAATCAGCATGATCAATGAATCAATGCATATTCATGAATCATGTATGTATTTATGCATCTATGTATCAATCCTTTTCAAAATGACATGAAAGTCTGGTGGTGTGTCGCAAACAAAAACATTTACCAAAAAAAAAATCTTCTATCCGTCAGATTTTATTTTGAAATTCATAGCCGTTTAATCATTTAATTGTTGACTTCTAACGTCAAGAATCTGAAGATATAAGTAAATAAATTTGTCCACCAGGTTGTCTACCTTCATCTTTTCATGCAATTAACTGTTTTTACCATTCTCTAAATCTCCCTATTTCTTCGTTTTAGTCCAGAATCAAATCCCTCTTTCCTTAACTTCTCAACTTCCTCTAACTTCTAACTTCACCTTCTCACATTACCTAATAAGCTTAAGTCAATATGCTCTGCCTCAAAATGAAGGCGATCCATCTGCAACTGTCATCTGCAGGAAAGCTGACACCAAGGCAGGAGCAAGTGGGGAGTAAGACGCCTCCTTGAGGAAGCCCTTTAAGCTAAAACTCTTACAATTACTTTCCTAAAGTCCCGCTCCTTTAATATTTGGTTCTAATTCATGCAATCTGCACTTTTCCTCATTTAGATATGCCAATAAATTGTTCCCAAACTGCAAATTGGGCCAAGTTGATAAATGTGCAGTTTTGCAATTGACATGGAATCAATCATATGCCCATGAAGTGTACACATTTCTACTGCATTCCTGACATCTTGTCATATCATATCTAATGCTAATATCTATCATTGCCAATCTTAACATTGAAATAAACATACATGTTTATAGATATTATATGTATGATATCATTATGAGTGCTTAAATAACTGTATGTGTACTGATTTTTCATATGCTACAACATTGAAACACGTGGCATGTCGAATGTTTGTAGCAGTAATGAAGCAAAATGAATACTTGTAATGAGTATGATACAAATCAATCTCTGCTAGAGTATTCCGTGACGGCTAAATTTCCTTAATACTACTTTCCTATATTATGCACAGTGCAGCCTCCCAGATGAAAGCAAGGGGATGCATTTGTCATCAGCGATTGAGTGATGATCATGATAATATTCTGTTGCATTTTCTTGGGTGTATTTACACAGACTGTGCAGCTGTATTCATCATCATCAATCTTATCGCATATCAGAAATAAATAAGGTTGAAATTTTGTTTGTTGTGGTATATATATATATAAGAGCATACCATATTGTGACATTACTATTTCAAAAATGTACTCTGGATATTAGATTGAACCACATTCATCTCTTCGGGCTGTATTCTGTGATGGTTCAATTTCCGCAATATTACATTCCTATATGCAGTGTGGCCTCCCAAATGAACCAGGCATGTTTCTCATCCTAGATTGAGCTATGATCATGATAATGTACTGTTGCTATTTCTCAAACTCAGATTTACTCAATATCAATGGCTTCAGCTGGCATCGCCTTCCTGCATATTGCATTTCTTACAGTCTGATGCATTACCCTGCTAATATTAAAAAAACAAACCGTGTGTATGTCTTAACGTGACCTCCCTGTCAATAGATTATAGGAATATACTACTTACGACCTTGAGCAGACTGCACCACGACCTCTAAGATTAGGAGGTCACAAGCTACTTCCTGTTGCGGCAAAGACAGGAAGTGCTCTTGAGGTGCCACCAGGTGGCAAAGCTTGCAAAGGTCTCACGAGAGTTGAGACTTTTATGGGCTCTCCGATTAGGTAGAATTAAGTAGCTTATTGCTTTCCTGAATAATTCAAGCAAACTTGAATGCTCCTCAAACCTCTCTAAAATGTGAGGTTAAAGTGAATAGTGTTTAAAAAGGGAAAGATGAAGCCAATCCAATGTTTACTGCAATCTTTATAGATATTCTTCAAATTGCATTATTCTGCATAGCATAATAAATATATGATGCGATTAGAAGGGCCTACCTTTGGAATGGTTTAGCTACCAAATCCTGTTTGTTTACAGATAGGCAAAACGGTTTTGGGCAGTGTATACAATATACAGATATACATGTGAGATTGTAAGTGACACAAAGGTGTGGAATGTGGATGACAATGTACATGATTAAGTTACAGGAAACTACACATTGACTTGATGCTGGTAAATCTTCATCAGATTCCATGTCATCCAAGTACCGTATTTTCTCTATTAAAAGCACACCCCCTAATAGGAGCCCACCCCCTCCACGAGGAACTAATTTTCATCAAAATTCCATCAAAATATGACTTTATCCTAGGTTTTTTATGCAAAAAATTATTAATTGACCATATCATCATTACTTCTACCCATTGGGCGCTTAATAGAGAAAATACGGTATTCAGAAAACTTGCTTAAAGGTTTACGAGACTCTGGCTTGTAGAATCGAGTTACTCAAGTATTCAGTGAAGAATGAAGGTGCAAAAAATTGGACTTGCGAAAGAGATAGAAGAAAGAGGTGTAATCTGGTCTAAAAGATTGCTACAAAAAGGGAGATCAGTGAAGGCGCTATTCTAGATCAAGTATCTGGTGGGAATTCAGTGTTAAATGTATCATGTTTATGACTGACTGAAATGCACAGCATTGACATAAAATAAATACAGGAGTATACTAATAATTTATTGCTGTCTGATTATCGTTTTTTTTTTTCTAAACTCAGAATACTCGAGGGATCCAAATAAGGTCGAAAAGCACCAACAGTTACTCAATTTGGGCTAAACTCAATTTAGCAGCACAATGAAACATGTTAGCTCTATTCGGCTCTGAGCTCTGCTGAGCCTCAAAATGCTTTGCTTGGTTATAAACCAACACAAAGCACTCCAGTGACCAAACATTAAGAAGAACGTTTAGGAAAACAAAGAAAAGGTTATTACTATCGATTACTTGCAAACGGTTTGCTATGTCTCATATTTGCCCAGCCTGTTCTGTTTTTCCTTTAGGGTATCTGTGAGACTGGCAGAAGACTGGCAAGAGGTTAAATGGTTAATGGCTGTCAAGGCTTTCAAGTCTGTCTACCCTTCGAGATGAATCTGAATACTTTTGTGATGTTTTATCATTTGTACACAGCACACTATGACCTTCATATAGTTTCTTGTTCATAAAATTTTTTATAAATTCCCTACTATAAAAGTATTTTCTTAATATACAGTGCACCAAAAAAGTTATGGGAAAAAAGCGGTGGCCCCCATTTTTGCCTCTAATTTGGAAAAAAGGCAGAAATCACAGCACCTACCACTTTATACACTGTCTGAATAATTTGCACTTCCGTACTGCAAAAGTGGTCAAATGCTTCCATTGTCTTTTTCCATTGTCTTTTTCCATATCTGTGGTCATATCATGCACAAATCACAAGTTCACAAGGTTTAAAGATGAATTTTACTAACCATCCATCAAATTTTATCAATTGGAATGATACAGAAAAATTAATTTTAGCTTTTGCAGCGTCTTGATTGTCTGTCCCATATTCCACTAGTTTGCAACAGATATCTCAATGATTCATTTGTACTACCTTATCCTTTTTGAAACTTTTGAAACATTATACTAAGGCCCTGAGATGTAATGACAACCAATTAAGATGCTATATCAAGTAAAATAAGGTAAATGAAGATCATTCATAGAGCCTATATTATGCCGTTAGCTACTATCGTGCTTCAAGATGTTCATCATTCAGGGGACTGCTCATCTTCACTCTACAGAAACAGCTCATAAATGCTCAATACTCATATGGGTAACATATTTCAGCAATACTAGAGCATTGAGTAGCCTACAGGAAATATTTTTAAGAAAACACCTAATTTAAATGGTATTTCATTTCAAAATAATTAATATCTGTTAAAAATGACTAGAAACCATTGTTATTGACATCTTTCAAGGTTAAACAATGTTCAATTTGACCGATATAGTCTAATAACATATTATTGATGTCATCTGTATAAGAAAAATCATCTTTAAGTTGTTATTTCTGAAGAAATCAAATTTTCCCATAACTTTTTTGAGGTCGAAATTTGGAGTTGCAACCAAGAATCACCTGGTATACCCGGTTTGCAGATTCAAACAAAAAAGTAACCAGGTAGATCTATTCATAAGATGTCTATTAAAAGGGTACAAGTGCAATAATTGCCTTCAGAAATTAATTATTGAGAAATTAGGGGCAAAAACCAACCCCTTTCAATTTTTCCCATAACTTTTTTGGTGCACTTTACTGTGATATACATATATGTCTTTAGCTTTCTTTCAGTTTTCTAGAGATTACATCCATCATTAGCAGCTCAGTGCACCATAAATTTTTGCATTTTTGGTACTTGAGTTACCGTTGGTTCCTGTGAGAAAATCACAACGAATGGTCACGAAACAAGCGACTACTTCAGAAATTCAGACCTTCGTACAAAAACTTTCTGTGACAGTCTGAGATTTCCAAGTAATAACATGCCCAAATTCCTTACTTTTCCAGCCGTGCTTGAAAATGTCATCACCGTCAACTGACAAGTCACAACAACCATGAAATTAGTATTGAAGGCAATGTCTCTGTCACCTTACTGCCCAAACCAAATTAGGCAAGGGCCACAAGTCCACATGAAGTACCAACACCAAATGGCAAGGAACTTCGGTTTGTCAACTAAATTTAGAATCCGCACACATAAACAGTCAGGGAAATTACCAGCATATGAGGACAATTGCAATTCCAGCCAAGTCCTGGCCCTGACAGGATGATTGAGTGTGTGGGGTTGACCAGTTGGGTCTCCGAAGAAAGTCTGATCTCTTTGCAGCCATCCTCACCACACAGCAGCATGTCAGTTGCGGGACTTAATTCTATCCAATTTCACGAAATACTGCAAAGTCATCAGCAGCTGATGACAATTTCCTAATTTCTCTGGAGCCTTCGGGTTCTTTCCTCATTATGTAATGGATAGGTCTGCCAAAATTCATAGAGTTAGTTGACACTGTGATACAACTTTATACCAAGTTTGGAAGTGATAGTTGCAGTAGTTCTTTTTAAATAACCAGTCAAAGATGATTTTGAGCACTGCCAAAGTCATGGCTAGGCCATGACACTGTGAGAGTGTCATGGGAGGGTGATGACAGTGCTAGGGTGATTGTCATGTGGGGCTGAGGACATTGATTGTCATCAGCTGGTGATAATTTCCCTGACTGATAAATGGCAATGAATAGCTGATAAAAGAAATTGTGTATGGTTAAGGTTACACATTTACATTAATAACAGTCCTGGAACAATTGACTAGTATGTTAAAATAATCATCACACCAGCATTTCACATGTCGAATACAGCGATCAACAAACTTCCCAAACCTGCTTTTAAAAGCAAAATAAGCAAGGTGTCACAAGCTATCATCTGATTTAGTCTGAAATACCAACGTTGACATCTTCGCCATTCTTCAGTCAGTTCAAGACATTCCTCTTTCACCTGGTATCAAATCTTCACTAAATCATGTCTCAGGTTTCACAGTTGTTTTCACACTTTTGAGAGTCTGCAATTCACATTTCTCCGTGAGAAGTAACTCTTGGAGACAGGACTATATCCACCATGAAATAGCGTCAAATCTGATATTAAATCTTACTGGATGCCTTGCACTGTGTGATGTTACTGTATGCTGTACTATGGGATGTAATGTGAGGCATTTCCTGTAAATTTCCAAACTTAGAAGACAGCAGTTTGGTGGACAGTGATTAGGGTTACCACGCTCTGCTAGAGGACTTGTCCTGCATGGGTTCGAATCCCGGATGGGGAACTCAAAATTTTCATTATACCTTCATGAACAAAATCCCAGCTGGATGTCATTCGGATGAGATGTTAAATTGAAACAGTGTCTGTGCTGGGAAAGTAAAAGATCCCTCACATGGGGTAAGTGTAAAAGCGCCCAGAACAGTTAGGATTTTACTGGATTTACTGGACTTATCTTTGTTTTTTGGTTGTACATTTCGCAGGATACAGTTTAACAGTGGAGATTCATTTCCCCATCTACTGTTGCTCAAATATCTGGCCATCCCAGAGTAAATGGGAGGCTTATATCTACAGTCCTACGGATAGTGGCCACTATACAGTGTGGATAAGACAGATAGATAAGAAAAAAGATAAGACAGAATCCAAGATAGATCTATCTGGTTTGCAATATTGGCTAAAGGCTAGACTACACTATACTATAATAGCTTTATGACTATAAATGAATAAACATAGTGTCAAGCTACAAATGTACAACAAAAATAATGGATATTTTATACATTGATACCGGTACATCCAAAATGTCTGAATTAAATCAGAATCCAAATTGACACAATTGATATAGATAGATAGATAGATAGATATGTTTATTAATGTCTCACATCATCGTACAAAAAACATGGCACATAAAATCAAACAGGATGATCCATTCTAAAAAGAATTATGAGAGACAAGTTATAATTTTAAATATCACAGTAAAATATCACAGTTATACTAAAAACATTATGTTATACCAGTAAATTAAAAACATATGATTAAAAACCTTTTTTAGTTAAAAACAATTGACGTTTGGTTAAAATATCATCACAGGCCCTGGCAACATGGAAAGCTAAATCATAATTCTTAAAAAACACCACAAATTTATCACAGTTATTCAGACTAGTAAAATTAGTGACAATGCGCAGAGCTTTATCATATAAGTCCTCCCTTATATTGTTATATAGGCTACACATGGTAATGGCATGGATCTCATCCTCAACTACATTTTCACATTTTGGGCAGAATCGCTCTTGCTTAGTCCGACAAAACCTGACCAACAACAACGAAGTTGACAGACTTAAAAAAGATAGAATTTTTCGATCTAGCTCTTGCTCTGCAGTGCCAACATAACGACCAGTTTCAATACACAGGGGTGCCACTCCACACCTAAATTTTGCCAAAGCACTTCTACTGCGTCTAGACATATTAAGTTTTACATAACATTCTGTGCCAAATTCACTTTTAAACATTCTATACGTTCTTAATTTATCTATATATGTTGATACCTGTAGGCCTACATCTATGTAGGTTCCATTTGTCAATCTACAAAACTGGCTTAACGGTTTACAAGATTCTGGCTGGTAGAATTTGGGCTGCTGAACGCTGCTCGAGAACTGAGGAGTACAAAAAGTGAACTTGCAAAAGAAAAAGAAGAAAAGATATAATAAGCTGCTCTAAAAGATTGCTATAGAAAGTGACAAAAATTAAAGCGCTATTCTGGATCAAGAGTCTGGTGGGAATTCAGTATTTAATTCATGACTGACTGCAATGCAATGCATTGGCATGAGATAAATGCAGCGGAATTTGATAGTTTTTGGCTGCCTCACCATCAAACTTGGTCTGCTTAAAGTCAGAATACTCATTTACAATATCATGAAACAAGATCAGATGTCAGAATACTATTCACTAGTTGTTAAATAGGATGAAGTAGACTTGTCTGAATATTTCCTTCTTGATTCTTAACTACTTCCTTACCATTCTCGCTAAAGGGGCAAATGGGCTAAGGACCATTCAAGTTTACTTGAATAATTCAGAAAAGCAATAAGCTCCTTAATTCTACCTAATACTGAAACCCCACAAAAGTCTCAACTCTCGTGAGACCTTGGCAAGCTTCACCACCTGGTGGCACCTCAAGGGCACTTCCTGTCTTTGACGTGACAGGAAGTAGCTTGTGACCTCCCTAATCTTGGAGATCGTGGTGCAGTCTGCTCAAGGAGTCAAGGTCGTAAGTAGTAGATTACTATAATCTGTTGACAGGAAGGTCACTTTAACTTAATGTGGTTTGTTTATTGAATATTAGCAGCCAGATGCGTCAGGCAATAAGAAATGCAATATGCAGGATGAATCTAACAGAAGCCAGTGATATTGAGTAAATCTGAGTTTGAGAAATAGCAACAGAACATAACCATGATCATAGCTCAATCCAGGATGAGAAACGTGTCTGGTTCATTTGGGAGGCCATACTGTGCACATTGGAATGTAATATTGGGGAAATTGAACCTTCACAGAATACAGCCTGAAAAGATTAACGTAGTTCAATCATAGAACTGTATGCAATTGTATGGTTCAATCTAATATCTGAGGTATATTTTTAAAATATCATAATCACAATAATATGTTCATTAATATACTGCAACAAACGAAACACTTCTTCCTTGATGATGATGGACATGACTGCTCATTCTGAGTAAATACACACACAAAGTTGCAGTTATATTGCACTTTATGCTTTTTTAAACAATATCAATTCTGAAGCTAGTGATATAATATGAAGTAAATCGGAAACCAAGAAAGAGATGAATGTGGTTCAATATAATATCCAAAGTGGATATTTGAAATATTACTGTCACAATGCAGTATGCTCAAATATATAATGTAACAAACAAAGTCTTTTCTTCCTTTCTATGTTTCTACAGATTTCAAATCTGCGATAAGATTGATGATGATAGATAGGGCTGCACAGTCTGTGCAAACACATACAAAAAGTGTAAATATATTGCACATTGGGCAACTTTTTTCTGACCTGATATCAATTCCCCAATATCAATTCTTGTGACAAGTAGCTGCAGTGCTGTACATTCACTAAACTGTATTGTTGAATTGTTAGAATTTTCCAGTCTTCAGCTCAATGAGGATATGATCACTGCCCAAATAAAGGAGGCATTAATTCACTCTGAGACAATTGTTATGATATACTCATATTCATCTTGATGGGCAGACAAACTTGAGAGCCATTAACCATTTAACCTCTTGTCGATCTTCTGCCAATCTCTCAGATACCCTGAAGGGAAAACAGAGCAGACCGGGCAAATATGAGACATAGCAAACTGTGTGTAAGTAATCGATAGTAATAAGCTTTTCTTTGTTTTCCTAAACCTTCTTCTTAATGGTTGGACACTGGAGTGCTTTGTATTGGTTTACAGCCAAGCAAAGCATTCTGAGGCTCAGTGGTGCTCAGAGCCAAATGGAGCTAACATGTTTCATGGTGATGATAAATTGAGTTTGGCCCAAATTAAGTAACTATTGGTGCTGCAGCCTTTTTGGCTCCCGTGAGCATTTATGAATTTAGAGGACAAGGTCTGGAGATCAGAAAGAGATAGACCATTAATTGATACTCCTGTCTTTATTTTACGCCAATGCAATTGCATTGCAGTCAGTCATAAATTTTACACTGAATTCCCATAAGGCACTTGATCTAGAATAGCACCTCCACTTTTCTCCATTTTTATAGCAATCTTTTAGATCAGATTACATCTTTTGCTTCTATTATTCGCAAGTCCACCTTTTTGCCCCTTTTTCTTCACCATGTTCATTGAATACTTCAGTAGCTCGATTCTGCCAGCCAGTGTCTTGTAAACCTTCAAGACAGTTTTGTGGATAGATACTTGGATTGCATGGAATTTGATGAGGATGCATGGAAATTAATGCTTGGTGTTCCTGTAACTTGACCATGTACATCTTGTTATCCACACTTTAGTGTCGCTTACATGACATTGTATAATGTATACAGCTCAAAACTTGTTACCTATCTGTAACATGTAAGAGAGTCAGATAGCCAAACCATTTCAGAGGTACACCTTCCAAATGACATCACATGTGTAAATATAAAGGTGATAACCCGATAAAATGGTTTAACCATTCTAAAGATAGGCCTTTCAAATAGCATCATTAAGTGTAAATAATCATGCAACGGGAAGAATATCTATAAGCATATGATAAGGATCGGAGTAAACCTTCCTTTGGATGGGCTTCATCTTTTCCTTTTTACAATTCACTTTAACCTCACCTTTCATCCTATAGGGGTTTAAGGACCATTCAAGTTTGCTTTAAATATTCAGGAAAGCAATAAGCTACTTAATTCTACCCACTACGAAAACCCATAAAAGTCTCAACTCTCGTGAGACCTTGGCAAGCTTCGCCACCTGGTGGCACCTCAAGGGTACTTCCTGTATTTGACGCGACAGGATGTGGCTGGTGACCTCATAATCTCTGAGGTCGTGGTGCAGTCTGCTGAAGGTCGTGACTCGTAAGTAGTAGATTCCTATAAGCTGATGTTAGGGAGGTCACGTTAAGGCATTAACATGTCTTGTTTATTGAATATTAGCAGCGTCATGTGTCAGGCTATAAGAAATGCAATATGCAGGATGATGCTAACAGAAGCCAGTGATATTGAGTAAATCTGAGCTTGAGAAATAGCAACCGAACATTATCATGATCATAGCTCAATCAGGACCGGTTCATTTGGCAAAAAAAACTGAGCATCTGGGATTGTTATATTGCGGAAATAGAGCCACTAACAGCATACAGCCTGAAGAGATTAATATCCTAAGTATATTTTTGGATACAATGTACTCAATGCTCATAATGTTGTGCATGTTGTATGTATACACCAACAAACAAAATATTTTCTTCCTTTCTAAGTTTCTACATATTTCATAATCTGCAATAAGATTGATGATGATAGATATGACTGCAGTCTGTGCAAACACATACAATAAAGGGTGTAAATATATTGCACATTATGCAGCTTTTTCCTGACCTAATATCAATTCCCTAATATCATTTCTTGTGACAGGTGCTGCACATTTACTGAACTGTACTGTTTGGATGTTGTAACTTTCCAGTCTTCAGCTCATTGACGATAGTGTGACCACTGCCCAAATACAGGAGGCATCAATTGACTCCGAGGCAATTGTTATGATATACTCATATCTAACTTGCAGGGCAGGCAGACTTGAAAGCTTTGACAGCCATTAACCATTTGACCTCTTTCCAGTCTTCTGCCTGTCTCACAGATACCCTAAAGGGAAAACAGAGCAGACTGGGCAAATATGAGACATAGCAAACCGTGTACACACGTAAGTAATTGATAGTAATAACCTTTTCTTTGTTTTCCTAAATGTTCTTCTTAATGGTTGGACACCGGAGTGCTTTGTATTGGTTTACAGCCAAGCAAAGCATTCTGAGGCTCAGCAGAGCTCAGAGCCAAATAGAGCTAACATGCTTCATGCTGCTGCCAAATTGAGCTGAGCCCAAATTGAGTAACTGTTGGTGCTTTTTGCCTTTTTGGTTCCCTTGAGTATTCTAAGTTTTTGGGGACAAAGTTTGGTGATTAGACAGCAATAAATTATCAATTGATACTCCTGTAGTTATCCTATGCCTATGTATGGCATTGCAGTCAGTCATAAATTTTATAATTGAATTCCCACCAGATGCTTGATCTAGAATAGTGCCTCCACTTTACTCCCTCTTTTAAAGCAATCTTTTAAACCAGATCACATCTTTTTCTTCAGTCACTTTCACTAGTCCACTTTTTTGCACCTTTATTCTTCACTGAATACTTTAGTAGCTTGATTCTGCCAGCCAGAATCTTGCTAACAGTCAAGCCAGTTTTGTGGATAGATACTTTGATGGTATGGCATCTGACAGAGATGTCAACCAGCATCAACGTGTGGCTTTCCTGCAATTTAACCATGTATACTTTGCCATCAACACTTTATAATAATAGTGTCACTTACATGACACCAGCCTTTAAAACTCACGCTGGACCGTCTGCCCGAGGCCAGTAAAAAAGGGGACGGGCCTGTAAACTGAAGATTTCACTGGCCCGTGTACCTCGTAATCCTCCAACTGGATATAGGATTCATACATAGCTGTATTTGGTGTCGTTTTAAAGCTCTTGAGGAGATGAACACGATTATGCTTTTTGCTCTCTTCTTTTCTGTGTATTTGCAAAATTGCTAGCCATAATAGACGTTTCAGAGATCAGGAATTAACTGTTATGCTACAAATTCTGGAAGCCTGCTGAGTCTGCGGACATTGGGGACAGTTGTTCAATAAAATCATATGGCTTTGGACTTACAAGGACTTGTAATAGACCTACACCATACAAAGAGGGTTTGTTCTTATTGTCAAAAAAGTTGCAAATTAATGCAAAATTCCTAGAAAAAAGACGGGCCGGTAAAAACTCGGGCGGTCCGGTAAACCTCAGTTTTTACCGGCCCGCATGCCCAGTGAAAGGTCAGAGTGAGTTTTAAAGGCTGTGACAGACACAGTCCGATACATTAGCCCAAAACCTTGTTACCTATCTGTAAAATGTAAGAGGATAAGATGGCCAAACCATTCCAGTGATAGGCCTTTCATATAGCATCATAAGTGAAAATAATAATGCTATGGGAAGAATATCTATAAGGATTAAAGTAAACATTACATTGGACGGGCTTCATCTTTTACTTTTAACAATTAACTTTAACCCACCTTTCTTCCTGCAGCTGTTGCGGGGTTTAAGGACCACTCAGGTTTACTTGAATTATTCAGGAAAGCAATAAGCTACATATACTTAATTCTTCCTAATACAAAAACCCTATAAAAGTCTCAACTCTCGTGAGACCTTGGCAAGCTTCACCACCTGGTGGCACCTCAAGGGCACTTCCTGTCTTTGACGTAACAGGAAGTGGCTAGTGACCTCTTAATCTTAGAGGTCATTGTGCAGTGTGCTCAAGGTCGTAAGTAGTAGATCCCTGTAATCTGTTGACAGCAAGGTAACATTAAGACGTAAACGTGGTTTATTGAATATTAGCAGAGCAGAGTAATGCGTCAGACTATAAGAAATGCAATATGCAGGATGGCAATGCCAGCTGAAGCCATTGATATTGAATAGATAGATCATGTAGATTAGAGTTTGAGAAATAGCAACAGAACATTATCATGATCACTATTATCATAGCTCAATCCAGGATGAGAAACGTGTCTGGTTCATTTGGGAGGCCATACCGTGCATATGGAATGTTATATTGCGGAAATTGAGGCATCACAGAATACAGTCTGAAGAAATGAACCTGGAAATATCCTAAGTACATTTTGAAATATTACTATTATAGAACAAAAGTAAGAATACAATATACCAAATATGCATACTGTAACAAACAAAGATGTCTACCTTATTTAGTATATACACATAATCCACAATCAGATTGATGATGATGGATGATACAGCACAGTCTGTGCAAATACACACATAAAAGTGCAACTATATTGCACATTATGCAGCTTTTTTTCTGATCAATTGTTGTGACAAATAGCTGCAGTGCTGCACATTTACTAAACTATATTGTTTAGTATTGGCAACTTAGCAGTCTTCAGCTCATTGACAATATGACCACAGCCAAATAAAGGAGACAAGCATTATGATATTAAGAAGGTATGACCATGATGACAGCAAGCCAATGGAATGGATCCGTGAACAACTCAACATGGCTACCAATTCCAAATTGCCAGGTCTTCAACAACTCTATCTCATTGGTGGCATCATGTTTATTATGACATGACATTTTATCCTTTTAGCCACGCCGAGCAGGTGAACATCGAACTCAGAGCCTTCAGCATGTTTAGCAGACAGATTGGATGACTAACCAAAGAGCTACCAAGGATAAATATTGATAAGACATCACGGGAAACGATCCTCTTTGTAGTGAGGGACCTTTCACTGGCCTCAGAAAAAATGTCATTCAAACTATACCAAGCAAGCTATTTGCTCATAAAGGATGCCCAGTGGCCAAAAGCTGACCACGAGACCATCATCAGACAGTCACAGTGATAGAGGCTGATACATGGGATACAAGGGATACACGCCGGACTACCGCAGATCGCAGAAAAGATAGAAATAGCCAAGTTAAGCGAAGTAGAGCTGACTAGATCGAGAAAAAGCCAAGAGAAGCTGGGCACACACGACAAGGGTAAGCAAAGGATTAGCCCGGACACACACAATACGCAAGTGTCGCCACAAGATCAGAGAGATCAAAGGGATCAAGACACATGAAAGATGATGGGCAGTGCGACACAGATGATGCATGTGTTGCCACTGATGTAGTGAAGACCCAGGCCACCAAGTGACAACATTAGTGTGACGTCAGTTGAGGAGAGAATGCACCCAAACCAGAGCCCGCTTCTTATTTATTAACTTATTACCAAAGGGTCAGTCTTATAACGCAGTGACCACCAACCAGACTGACCACACCATAGGATGGAGGGATGGATGATTGGGGCTTTACGTCCTGTATTAATGCACTTGGTAGGTTAATTAGGACAGGAGGAGGACACGGCAATGAGGCAAAGGATGATTGAAACAGCCGTCCAACATAAGGCCCAGGTGACCCTGCAAGAGCTGGCTTCGAACCCTGGACTCAACGATTGGCAGTCCAGCACTCTACCACTAGACCAACCCTCCCCCCTGACCACACCATAGAGCCGAGCTTGCTATTTTTGCAAAAATTTGTTGCTTGGGAATGACAGAAATGAGATTTTCGTAGATGTAAACCATATCAGATGCTTCCAGGACATCAAAAGAGAAATTCCAATAAAAAGATGTCGGATCATCTTAAGTCCAGCCAATGTCTTTAATAAAATTTTTACGGTGCGCATGACATGCCCAGTATATTGAAGACAATTCCTATAGCATGAATCACATGCATGATCTCACTGTTACTAATTATTGCTAACTGAAGGTGTCATTTAGAAGGTACTTTTATTATACCTCCACCATGAAAGCTGAGCTGTCATTGGCTGAGAGCTGGTCACATGTCAGTCATTATTTTAGTATATTGACCAGGACTAATGCCCTCCAAAATTTTTTTTTTTCCACAATTTTTTTTTTCCAAAATTTTTTTTTTTCGTTTTTTTTTTTTCCCAAAATTTTTTTTTTCCAAAATTTTTTTTTTCCTGAAATTTTTTTTTCCAAAATTTTTTTTTCAACATTTTTTTCCAATTTTTTTTTTCGAAATTTTTTTTTTTCCGAATATTTTTTTTTCGAAAATTCTTTTTTCTCCTAAATGTTTTTTTTTTCTAAAAATTTTTTTTCCCCAAATTTTTTTTTTTTACATTCTTCTTTAAAAATGTTCCATACATTTGAAAAAGTGCAAGAAAATAGTACAATTAGGTCATTTAGTAGACCAAAAAATAACTCTTCAAAACTAGTAATAATAGTACACTGTATGCATCTGCTTATCTATTCGGTATAATAAAACAAATATAGACTGATTATCTTGGGCATTAGTCAAATCTATTTCCCTCTCGTGTGTGTAAGGAAAACTATTTCCCTCGGCCTTCGGCCTCGTGAAATAGTTTTCACTTACACACCCTCGAGGGAAATAGATTTGACTAATGCCCTCGAAATCAGTCAATATTTGTATAATAATGTCCAATAAACACATGGGCTAAATTACTTTGCCTTGTGCTACACCATGAATAAGGATGTCCATCTACATATACAGGAATAGGTGCTTGATGTGGATGTGCTAAATACTTCACTTACTTGAAACTCATCCAAATCTGCATTGACTAACTTCTATAAACAAAAATTATACAATTGATTTTATCCTATTAGAAGTTGTCTTCGCAAAATCTTTCATCCAATCAACTATCATTATCTTCTCTCATTTTTAATCTCTGACCGCCAGAAGTTTTTCTCATCTTCATTCAAGACAAGATTTGCAACAATACAAGGAGGAACTATATAAAAAGAAACTATATAAAAAGAAACTACATAAAAAGAAACTATATAAAAAGAAGAAGACAATGCCATAGCGAGTTTACTACTTTGCAGTAATGATAACGTACAGCTTGCCAGGCTACCCCAGGCATGTTTTTGCATTAGAAGAGCAGCTCGGCTTTTTGCTTCAACATCTTGTTGGGGATATGCTAAACTGTATTGAGTTCATAAAATGACCCCATTTCCCCAGACCACTTAAGCTATAAATATCCCAATGGGTGCACAGCATGTATGAGGGACATCAGGCGGGATAGCTTGAAAAATACCATATGGCTAGAAAGTGATCTGCGGCATTTCTCTACAAGAAGATTTCCGAATGTACATTGCAGCTAAGTAGAAAAGTATGTGTCTTGCATCTTAACTATCATTATTTGCTAACTTTTGAACCTGCATGATCATAAAAGTTTGCGATGCATGGCATGCTGTTCAGAGAGAATGAGGCACAAGTATCACATGTTTCGCAAGAAAAAAAAAAAATTCTACAATGTTTCGGAATCATTTCATTCACGAACACTTAGAATCCCCAAATCCTGCCTTACACAATGATGAAGAGTATACGGACAGTGATGAACAGATACTTGCACATGTTCTACTGAAATCAAAATTATTTCAGCAAACATGCGTTAAATAGTGTCAGACATCCTACAGATTACTATCAATACACTGTCAACGTCATCCATCAGTGTTCAATTGTATTCTCAAACAGAACCTTGGTCTACTTGAATGGAAGGCAGCCGAGATGCACAGACCTTATCAGCTGAAAATCACTCGGCCAAGATAAATATCCAAAGATGGCAAAACCAATAGAACAACAGAATGGCCGTCAACCACAAGAACAGAAGATTAACAATCTAAAAAAGAAATAAAGAGAGGAAAAGGCAAAGGCGAAGACAGAGGGGAGAAAAAGAGCAATTTATGTGTTGGGTTTCCATCCGTGAGCAACAACAAAATGGCCAACAAAATGGTGACAAAGATTGAAGGATCGCACCAAAAAAAGAATGAAAATAGGAAGAAGAAAATGGGGGGGGGGGAAAGTCTGGGCTCACGCTAGCCGCTCGCATCTTCGTTAATAACGAATCTTTATCACTATTTGCGAATAGGAAAACACCCAAATTCGCGGCATTTGCGAATCCATCAATTCGCGGTAAAGTGGGACGTAGAAAAACGGAGCTCTCCCGTTGTCATTTCACACCTGGGTGCAGGCATTCATGCACTGGATGGAGGCAGTCTTGGGGCAGATAGCACTTACTAACTGAAGAAACAATGATTACACAGTTCTGTTGTTCTAGTGGCAATTAGAATTCAATGGTACACAGGTTTCTGAAGTGTAATTAAGATGGAAAGGGGTAGAGTTCTCCTTGGTCAAAGGTGTGAATTTCTTGAATTGCAATTAGCTTTTGACCAAGTGCTGTGATTGTGCTGACAAATGCATGTACATCTCAGATTGATATTTTTATAGTAAATAGCTGTTAATTGTGTATCTTTACTAGTACTTGCATTTATAAAAATATTATTTTTTATTTTGATTCATTTGACAACAACTTCAGTTTTTGTGTGAAACACAATGAGGTATTGGAAGTCTTGAAGCTGACATTCTCTCATGCAGTGGTCTTGGCAGGGTGGAAGCTGAAGACAATTAATTGTGCTACCCCAGCTTAAATCAATTACTTTAGAGTAGAAATTATGCACATGTATGTATGTTTGTATTTCGTTCATTGAGGCAAATTTATTTAATGACTTTCAGTGCTTACTTATACATATATGTCTCCTATCAGGCATGATTTGTGATTTATTACAGTGAACACGAACAGCCTTTTCCTCTACCGCAGGCAAATCCTCAGCACATGTCACTTTCATCTCAAGCAGACTATCATTGAGAATTCAAGCCAAGTAGACTAGGTCTATCATTGATTTTGAGAATTTATTGAGAAATTCCCAAATCCAGTGCAGGCCCACTTTGCTGCACCGGAGATGGAGGTGCCACATGCTCAGGATTTGCTACTGAACAACTATTTTTGAAAGAAAATCTATCAATTATTTACTATTTGGTGAGTATGTCATCAAACAAACTTGAGACATGAGGCACAGGAACAGCCTACTTCAATCAAGTTTTTGACTTTCTAACATAATTTTCTAACAATTTGATTTAACTTGAATAATTTCTTGGTAAATGCCAGTCAATAGCTGGTAAATTTCCAGTTCCAGTGTTTAGAGGAAGGCGAAGACATGACATAAAAGTCTCAAAAGTATTTAGAAATAGTCTACAAACTGAAAGTATGCAGGAGAATGTTTAAGACAATAGTAGCTGGTGGTCGGGTCGCTATAGCAAATGCCAATGGTTTAGCTTTTTTAAAAGTATAATTTTTCGCAGACATGACCACATGTCAGACGAAAAATTTTGTCCGTTAGCAAATTTATATGCTAAAGTAAAATCTTATTTGCTAATCAGATTTTCGCTCAATTAGCAACTTTTGCTAAGCCAAATTTTACACTAGGGTGAGCACAGAAAGTAGAAGTAAAATGAAAGGAGGAAGAAGGAGAATGAAAGACGGATATCAAACAAGCTTACAAAGGGGTGGAAGAGACAGGATGGATTTAAGAGTGTTGTAAATTAGTCCGTCTAAGCTTTGGTAAACGAGTTTTAAGACGGAGCATAACAAAAGAGCATTGCGAAAGGGAGGGCTACCGAATGTGTGGGAACGTGCTGAAGTTTGTGTTGAAAGGATGCAGAACCTATACAACTGCTCTGGCAAATGTGTTAAGCCCTAGTTGGGTCTGAAGGTATGTACCGGTGTCTAAACAGCCAATGGCTAGCTATTTTTCCCGTGAGGCTCTCCATAAAACAATATAAACTTGTGTGTGGTGAGATAGATAGATTTGAAAGAACCAATACAGCCCTCTAAGCTCTAAACTTGGATTACACAAGGATATCTTGATGACGTGGGAAAGAGAGCAGAAGTCCTCAACTCTAATTTATCAGATTTACCCCAGGAGATCTTCATTTACCATACATTGACACTTATAGTAATCGGTAATAGAGGACACATTTTTCACAATTTAAAATGACGAGGCAGTACAACTCAACGTCACCTTTCCTGGCAAGAACACCTCATGTAGACATCAGGTATATTAAACAAATACATCAACTTCACATATAAACTAAATATGGACTGAGATGTTTTTCCCATGAAGGAGCAGTCATGTGGAATAAACTTAATGGGTGAGTTAAAGCCATACCGGATGCGCAAAATTTAAAAAAAGAAGTTTTTAAGGTCATTGTAACTAAACATGATTTTTAATTTGCCTTCAACTTTTGTTTCTAATCTTGACTGTACATTTTCAATTGTGTTGTTATTCTTATTTTAAATTATTTTATTTTATAATTAATAATTTATTTTTATTCTGTTTTTAATGTTATCTACTTGTTATTTTGTTATATAATGGGTGGCACTAGTTTTAAAACTAATGTTTTTATGTTATCAAAACTGATTCAAAATAAAAATTGTCTATTGTCTATTGTCTATATACTTCACTAACATTGTAGACTCACAATACATGGCATATTACATACTCAGCTTTATCGTGTACCGAAATGTCAGTAGTGCTGTAGGGCAGCTTATCACTCTTGTGAAACACTACAACCCTGATGCAATCCTGACATTATCCTGTGGAAGCCGCTTGCAGCTACATCACACGAAATTCCAGAGCACAAAAAGCTATGAATTTTTGATGGCCTGACACAGCTAGTTACCTCACACACAGTGGCTGGGATTGTGCATGATGACAATTAGTGGGGCATTGACACCGAGGTAATTACATCGAAAAGGAACAAAAGACGCAGAGATTGTATTTTGCATAATTTTGCTCTGATTCATCATGCTCAGGTCCTACACAACTTTGGAAATAAGAACTGAATGTTAGCAATTATCGAAGGCGTAGTCCCAACTTCTAAAAATTGCAAAAGGATGAATGTTCCAAGCAAACAAACATGTTGTATATTCATTGAGTTAATTTTGCCTAGAACTGACAACTGACTACAGGTGCCCATGAAATCAGGATGTACATGGTCTATTTTAAACCATGTATGATAGTGTATTATATATACACACATCATTCTTAGGCTAACAAGAATAATATGACCAACAGAAGGCTATAACTGGCTTTTAAGACATTGGTAAACATTTTCAGCAGTTCAGTCCCTAATAGCCAGTCCACTGAGGTCTACAGCCGAAGTGAGACCTTTGTATAGGTTCAGCATCCTTTCCACACCAGCTCCAACACGTTCTCACACACTCAGCAGACCAACCTTTTTGTGCTGCTCCGTTTTGATGCTCTGTCTCCAAACTGGTTTTCAGAGGCTCACCCAGCCCAATTTACAACACTCTTAAATCCATCTTGCCTTATTACCTACTTTGTTGTTAGCCTTTGTAAGGTTCTTTCATGATTTGTTGTTTCTTATTATTTCTTCACTTGAAAAGCTTTCTTACCTCAATTTATTATAAATTTCCATAAGAACCTTACTTCCCTTTTTCTATTTCTCCGACCCTTCAATCGTGTCACCATTTTGTTTTTTGCCTTTGGTGGGAAACACATCGTTCAAATTGAGCTCTTGTCCGTTCTGTTGTCAATATTTTCCTTCACTTTCCCATCAATTATAATCAATAATGTGCCTTTCTTAATTGCATAACCAGCTCTTCTCCACACAAAATGGTTTTCTAGTTTAAAGCTGTCGACATCCTTCCTCTTTTTTGTCTGGCATTTTCAGGAGTGGTTAATGACGCATTTTTTCCTAATGAATAAAACATAGGAGTCCTGGAATAGATTCGAGTCACATCTGACCAGTTCCTGTCTTTAATCTATTTTACATCAGTCCGTACTTTCGTTGTTGGTCTGTCTTCAATCCCGTCTCCTGCTTACTTTCAGTTCATCGGGTGCTCATCGCTCATTGAAATCATCGTCCCACTCCCATCATATACAATGTCATACATGTGCAAGATTGTATGCATCAATGTTGTGTCATGTACAAGCTGCCAAACTTCCATTACAATGAGCCGTCAACAACACACATCATCATACCTTGTCACTTATCCTCTTCCTACATAAAATGCCTACATTTTACAGAACATTCCCCAGGACAGCTACAAGCCATCAAGCCCAATTTTCAATATGTATATGACAGCATGATTAACAATGATCATGGCGCATACTTTTCCACTCAAATAACACTTACACTATGAAACTTCCTCTTATTTATGTGCTACAGAACATTTATGCAAAATGGCATTCTCCGGGCAATCCAGCCTGATGTGTCTCATACATGCTGTGCACCCATTGGGATATTTATAGCTTAAGTGGTCTGGGGAAATTCGGGTCATTTTATGAACTCAATACAGTTTAGCATATCCCCTAAAAGATGTTGAAGCAGCCGAGCTGCTCTTCTAATGCAAAAACATGCCTGGGGTGGCCTGGCAAGCTGTACGTTATCATTACTCGAGAGTTGTAAACTTGGAAAGACATTTTCTTTTTATATAATTGTTTCTTTCTATATTGCGGCAACTCCATGATGTGGATACAGAGAAAATGTGAAAATTCTGAAATTCAGTGTCCAGAACGCAGAACCGAGACAATAATGTGAGACATCGTCTTAGTTGCTTTTTAGGACTTGCCATGAAGCAGTGAATCTTAATCTCTTTCTTCCTCATTTATGATTCTAATTAATGCTAATAGTGGCCTAGATTTGTGTTTACAGTTTGTTTACATTTGTCCTGCTATTGTTTATGAAAATTAGCCTTGGTTCACTTACAGTTGTGCTTGAAAATTAGTGAACCCATAGAGATTTACCATTGAAGACAATGATAAAGTTGTCTCACCATACTGGCAATAACATAAATGATATTGCACGAATCATTGAACCAATGACTGTATTATACCATTGAGGTTTCCAACTACATGTACCAGCCTCGCCATTGGATTTGTATCAGGAGTCTTTGCGCTAGATAGGGGTTATAATTGTGCAAAAGTAAGTGAACCCTAAGCGTAATGTTAAAAGATAGGAGCAGAGGGTTCACTTACTTTTGCACAATTATAACCCCTATCTAGCGCAAAGACTCCTGATACAAATCCAATGGCGAGGCTGGTACATGTAGTTGGAAACCTCAATGGTATAATACAGTCATTGGTTCAATGATTCGTGCAATATCATTTATGTTATTGCCAGTATGGTGAGACAACTTTATCATTGTCTTCAATGGTAAATCTCTATGGGTTCACTAATTTTCAAGCACAACTGTATCCTCTGCTAAACGATACACCTTGGAATTTTGGGTGTTTTTCTAAGATTTTGTGTTTGACAAGTAGTCAAGAGCATCTTTTTTGCAAAGCATGGTCAGGTTCAATGGATTTTGCTGCATTGATGCTTTCCGCATGTATTTGTGCACCTGAGAATCGAAGGTTACTTTTGATAAACATAGTATCAACATGAACATGAACCAGGTCATTTAAACTATCCAGGCTAAAAGTTTTAATTTTTCAGCCAACTTTCTAAGACTAAGTTCTATCCTTTCTGTCATATTGCCTCACCACTGAAATTCACAAAGGAAATATGAGCCAACTAACCACTATCTCATGTATGTACAAATTTTACATGTACTATCTAATGACCTCGTCTTAGTATTCAATAGACAGTTTTACAACGGTTTATCTTAATGTGGTTTAGGCCTACTTACAATTGTACACTGTATCCATCTGTGATCAATCCAATATATGGTCAATCACCCATCTCTGCAGAAACAGCCTTCTTCACCAAGAGCTTCAATAACTCCTGTCTCTCTGCAATCTTGTATTGAGCCCAGCTATCTCATCCTATCTCATTTAGGAAGATGCTGTAGCTAAAATGACCTATTCTTCTCCATTGCAGCCTTGTAACAGCTTCATCAAAATGCCAGGGGATTCCCCAAGCCTCTATTCTATACCCAGCAATACTCAGGAATTAGAAGTCAAAGTGTCATCAGTTTGATATATTATCAGAACAACTTGTGTAGACAAACAAATAAGTCTTAACTTATAATAACTCTTACAATGTAGACTCACAATACATGGCATATTACATACACAGCTTTATCGTGTACCGAAATGTCAGTAGTGCTGTAGGGCAGCTTATCACTCTTGTGAAACACTACAACCCTGATGCAATCCTGACATTATCCTGTGGAAGCCGCTTGCAGCTACATCACACGAAATTCCAGAGCACAAAAAGCTATGAATTTTTGATGGCCTGACACAGCTAGTTACCTCACACACAGTGGCTGGGATTGTGCATGATGACAATTAGTGGGGCATTGACACTGAGGTAATTACATCCAAAAGGAACAAAAGACGCAGAGATTGTATTTTGCATAATTTAGCTCAGATTCACCATGCTCAGGTCCTACACAACTTTGGAAATGAGAACTGAATGTTAACAATTATAGAAAGAATCGTCCGAACTTCAAAAATTGCAATAAGTTTAATGTTAGAATGTGATTCCTAACCAAAGAGTAGAAGTACTGATCACGTTCATAGCAAAGGACCTTTCAGTTGCCTCACCAAAAAAGCCAATCAAAATACACCAAGCCGTGTATTTGCTCATAAAGGGTACCCTGTGGCCAACAGCTGACCAAGAGGCCGTCATCAGACAGACACAGTGATAGATGCAGATACAAGGGATACAACCTGGACTACCACAGATCGCAGAAAAGACCAGAAAAGATAGAAATAGCCGAGCTAAGCAAAGTGGAGCTGACGAGATCCAGAAAAAGCCAAGAGAAGCTGGGCACACACGACAGGGGTAAGTAAGGGATTAGCCCCGACACACACAATACGCAAGTGTCGCCACAATATCAGAGAGATCAAAGGGATCAAGAGACGTGAAAGATGATGGGCAGTGCAACACAGATGACGTATGTGTTGCCACTGATGTAGTGAAAACCAGTCCACTAAGTGACAACATTAGTGTGTGACATCAGTTGAGGACAGAATGCACCCCAACAAGAGCCCGCTTCAGATTACCGAAGGATCAGTCTTACAACGCAGTGACCACCGACAAGACTGACCACACCATAGAGCCGAGCTTGCTATTTTTGCAGAAACGTGTCGCTTGCGAATGACAGAAATGAGATTTTCGTAGATATAAACAATATCAGATGCCTCAAGGACATTAAAAGAAATTCCAATAAAAAGGTGTCGGATCATCTTAAGTCCAGCCAATGTCTTTAATAAAATTTTTACGGTGCGCATGACATGCCCAGTATTTTGAAGACAATTCCTATAGTATGAATCACATGCATGATCTCACTGTCACTAATTATTGCTAACTGAAGGTGTCATTTAGAAGGTACTTATAATGTCCAATATACACATGGGCTAAATTACTTTGCCTTGTGCTACACCATGAATAAGGATGTCCATCTACATATACAAATGTACAGGAATAGTTGCTTGACACACATCCAGACAACAAAATAAATCTGCATTGACTAACTTCTATTAACAAAAAATCTAACAAATTCTATCCTATTAGAAGGTGTCTGCGCAAAATCTTTCATCCAATCAACTATCATTATCGTCTCTCATTTTTAATCTCTGAGCACCAGAAGTTTTTCTCATCTTCATCCATGACAAGATTTGCAACAATACAAGGAGGAACTATATAAAAATAAACTACATAAAAGAAACGATATAAAAAGAAAATACATAAAAACAAGAATACTATGCCATTGCAAGTTTACAACTTTGCAGTAATGATAACGTACAGCTTGCCAGGCCACCCCAGGCATGTTTTTGCTTTAGAAGAGCAGCTCGGCTTTTTGCTTCAACATCTTGTTGGGTATATGCTAAATTGTATTGAGTTCATAAAATGACCCCAGTTCCCCAGACCACTTAAGCTATAAATATCCCAATGGGTGCACAGCATGTATGAGGGACATCAGGCTGGATAGCTTGGAAAATACCATATGGCTTGAAAGTGATCTGCGGCATTTCTCTACAAAAAGATTTCCGAATGTACATTGCAGCTAAGTAGAAAAGTTTGTGTCCAGTATCTAAACTACCATTATATTTGCTAACTTTTGAACCTGCATCTTCATCAAAGTTGTTGATGCATGGCATACTGTTCAGAGAGAATGAGACACAAGTATCACATGTTACGCAAGAAAAAATAATTCCACAATGTTTCGGAATCATTTCATTTACGAACAGTTAGATCTCCCAACTCCTACCTTACACAATGATGAACAGTATACGGACAGTGATGAACAGAAACTTGCACATGTACTACTGAAATCAAAATTATTTCAGCAAACATGCGTTAAATAGTGTCAGAAATCCTACAGATTACTATCAATATCCTGTCAACATCCATGAATGTTCAATTGTATTCTCAAACAGAACCTTGGTCTACTTGAATCGAAGGCAGCCGAGATGCAGAGACCTTATCAGCTGAAAATCACTCGGCCAAGATAAATATCCAAAGATGGCAAAACCAATAGAATAACAGAATGGCCGTCAACCACAAGAACAGAAGATTAACAATCTAAAAAATAAATAAATAGAGGAAAAGGCACAGGGAAGACAGAGGGGAGAAAAAGAGCAATTTAAGTGATGGGTTTCCATCCGCAAGCAACAACAAAATGGCCAACAAAATGGTGACAAAGATTGAAGGATCGCAGCAAAAAAGGAAGGAAAATAGGAAAAAGAAAATGGGGGGAAAAAGGAGAAGAAAAATGAAAGGAGGAAGAAGGAGAATGAAAGACGGATATCAAACAAGCTTACAAAGGGGTGGAAGAGACAAGATGGATTTAAGAGTGTTGTAAATTAGTCTGTCTAAGCTTTGGTAAATGAGTTTTAAGACGGAGCATAACAAAAGAGCATTGCGAAAGGGAGGGCTACCGAATGTGTGGGAACGTGCTGCAGTCGGTGTTGAAAGGATGCAGAACCTATACAACTGCTTCGGCAAATGTGTTAAGCCCTAGTTGGGTCTGAAGGTATTTACCAGTGTCTAAACAGCCAATGGCTAGCCATTTTTCCTGTGAGGTTCTCCTTAAACAATATAAACTTGTGTGTGGTGAGATAGATAGATTGGAAAAAACTAATATAGCCCTCTTAAGCTCTAAACTTAGATTACACAAGGATATCTTGATGACATGGGAGAGAGAGTAGGAGTTCTCAACTCTTATAAGATTTACCATGCATTGACACTAGCAATAATTGGTAATAGAGGACACATTTTTCACAATTTAAAATTACGAGGCAATACAACTCAACGTCACATTTCCTGGCAAGAACACCTCATGTAGACATCAGGTATATCGAACAAATACATCAACTTCACATATACTCTGCTTACATTGTAAACTCACAATATATGGCATATTACATCGCAGCTTTATCTGTGTACGAAAATGTCAGTAGTGCTGTAGGGCGGCTTATCACTCTTCTTGTGAAACACTATAATCCTGAAGCAATCCTGATACAATCCTGACATTATCCTGTGGAAGCCGCTTGCAGCTACATCACACAAAATTCCAGAGCACAAAAAGCTATGCATTTTTGATGGCCTGACACAGCCAGTTACCTCACACACCACACATGTGGCTGGGATTGTGCATGATGACAATTAGTGGGGCATTGACACCGAAGTAATTACATCCAAATGGAACAAAAGATGCTGAGATTGTATTTTGCATAATTTAGCTCAGATTCATCATGCGCAGGTCCTACACAACCTTGGAAATGAGAACTGATTGTTAGCAATTATTGAAGTAGTTGTCCTAACTTAAAAAATTGCAATAAGTTAAATGTTTGAAAGTGATTCCTAACCAAAGAGTTACCAAGGTGAAGCACTGATAAGACACCACAGGTATCAATCCTATTTGTAGTGGAGGACCTTTCACTTGCCTCACCAAAAATGTCATTCAAACTACACTGATACAAGGGATAAATGTGGACCACCGCAGATCGCAGAAAAGACCAGAAAAGATAGAAATAGTTGAGTTAAGCGAAGTGGAGCGGACGAGATCAAGCAAAACGCTAAGAGAAGTTGGGCACATACGACAAGGGTAAGCAAGGGATTAGCCCCGACACACACAATACGCAAGTGTCGCCATAAGATCAGATAGATCAAAGGGATCAAGAGACGCGAAATATGACGAGCAGTGCGATGTAGATGACGTATGTGTTGCTTCTAATGGACGGAAGGCCAAGCCTCAGAGTAACAGTGCTAGCAAAAAGCAATCGATTCTACCAATTCATGATGTCTGCGTGTCCAATCAACTTTCTTTCATTATCATCTTTCATTTTTACACTCTAAGCACCAGAAATGTTATACATCATCATTGAAGACAAGACTTGCAACAATACAAAAAGAGACTATATAGAAATAAGAAGACAATGCCATTCCGAATCCGTGTTTACAACTCTCCAGTAATGTTAACGTACAGCTTGCCAGGCCACCCCAGGCATGTTTTTGCATTAGAAGAGCAGCTCGGCTTTTTGCTTCAACATCTTGTTGGGGATATGCTTAACTGTATTGAGTTCATAAAATGACCCCCGTTCCCCAGACCACTTAAGCTATAAATATCCCAATGGGTGCACAGCATGTATTAGGGACATCAGGCTGGATAGCTTGGAAAATACCATATGGCTAGAAAGTGATCTGTGGGATTTCTCTACAAGAAGATTTCCGAATGTACATTGCATAACTATCATTATTTTGAACCTGCATCTTCATAAAAGTTGGCGATGCATGGCATACTGTTGAGAGAGAATGAGACACAAGTATCACCATGTTTCATTGTGTCGCAAGAAAAAAAAAATTCTACAATGTTTCAGCAGTATCATTTCATTCACAAATGCTTAGAACTCCCAACTCCTGCCTAACAAAATGATGAACAGTATATGGACAGTGATGAACAGATACTTGCACATGTACTACTGAAATCAAAATTATTTCAGCACACATGCGTTAAATAGTGTCAGACATCCTACAGATTACTATCAATACACTGTCAACGTCATCCATCAGTGTTCAATTGTATTCTCAAACAGAACCTTGGTCTACTTGAATGGAAGGCAGCCGAGATGCACAGACCTTATCAGCTGAAAATCACTCGGCCCGGATAGATATCCAAAGATTGCAAAACCAATAGAATAAGAGAATGGCCGTCAACCACAAGAACAGAAGATTAACAATCTAAAAAAGAAATAAATAGAGGAAAAGGCACAGGCGAAGACAGAGGGGAGAAAAAGAGCAATTTATGTGATGGGTTTCCATCCGCAAGCAACAACAAAATGGCCAACAAAATGGTGACAAAGATTGAAGGATCGCAGCAAAAAAGAAGGAAAATAGGAAGAAGAAAATGGGGGAAAAAGGAGAAGAAAAATGAAAGGAGGAAGAAGGAGAATGAAAGACGGATATCAAACAAGCTTACAAAGGGGTGGAAGAGACAGGATGGATTTAGGAGTGTTGTAAATTAGTCCGGCTAAGCTTTGGTAAACGAGTTTGAAGACAGAGCATAACAAAAGAGCATTACAAAAAGGGAAGGCTACCGAATGTGTGGGAACGTGCTGAAGTCCGTGTTGAAAGGATGCAGAACCTATACAACTGCTCTGGCAAATGTGTTAAGCCCTAGTTGGGTCTGAAGGTATTTACCGGTGTCTAAACAGCCAATGGCTAGCTATTTTTCCTGTGAGGTTCTCCATCAAACAATATAAAATTGTGTGTGGTGAGATAGATAAATTGAATAAACCAATACAGCCCTCTAAGCTCTAAACTTGGATTACACAAGGATATCTTGATGAGGTGGTAGATAGAGCAGGAATCCTCAACTCTTATAAGATTTACCATGCATTGACACTAGTAATAATTGGTATTGGACACATTTTTCACAATTTAAAATTACGAGGCAATACAACTCAACGTCACATTTCCTGGCAAGAACACCTCATGTAGACATCAGGTACATCGAACAAATACATCAACTTCAGATACATACACTCCGCTTATACATTTTAAACTCACAAAACATGGCATATTACATATGCAGGTTTATCCGTGTACCAAAATGTCAGTAGTGCTGTAGGGCAGCTTATCACTCTTCTTGTGAAACACTATGATACTGAAGCAATCCTCAAGCAATCCTGATACAATCCCGACATTATCCTGTGGAAGCCGCTTGTAGCTACATCACACAAAATTCCAGAGCACAAAAAGCTATGAATTTTTGATGGCCTGACACAGCTAGTTACCTCACACACAGAAGCTCGGATTGTGCATGATGACAATTAGTGGGGCATTGACACCGAGGTAATTACATCCAAATGGAACAAAAGACGCAGAGATTGTATTTTGCATAATTTAGCTCAGATTCATCATTCAGTTGCGTTTTAGGATCCTCGTTTATCATTCTAATGGTGGCCTGGTTGTTTGTTTACAGTTCTCTAGCAACTGTTTACAAAAATTAGGCTTGGTTCACTTATCCCTTGTTAAGCAGTACATTTAGGAATTTTCAGTATTTTTTCTGAATATTTCTGTTTGACATGTCGGTGAGACCATCTTTTGTTTTAAAACATGGCCATGTTCAACTGATTTTGCTGCATTGATGCTTCAGGCTAACAAGCTCTTCAGGTTTCATGCCTGTATTTGTTTCTGCACTTATAATTGTACAGTTTCTGATGAAATAAAAAATATAAAAATCCTCACCACTACAATGTAAAGAGAGACAATATTTGTCAGCTACCCACTATCCCACTCTAACATTTAGTAGACAGTTTTACTTAAACATGGCATGGAGTCCATAGACAAGCATAGATCTCAGTCGCCTCTGATCAATCCAATAAATTGTCTATCACCGATCTCTGCAGAAACATTCTTCTTTGCTAAGAGCTACAAAAATTCCTGTCTCTGGGCAATCTTGTGTTGAGCCCAGCTATCTCACCCTTCTCATTTTGGAAGATGCTTCGGCTAAAATGACCCATTCTGCTCCAGTGCAGCCTTATAACAGCTTTGCTCCAATGCCAGGGGGTTCCCCAGCCTCTATTTTATACCCAGCTATGCTCAGCTGATGAGAGAATCCAAACTTCTAAATATCCTATCAGCGGAGTAATTGTGTGAGCAGTGGTGAGTCACATGGTTAGACTCCATTCCATAATTGTGTTCTCAGCTTCTGCAATCTCCTTATCTGTTATGCTTAATATATATCTTTGATCAGTCAGGCAAAACTGTCACACTACTGAATACAATCATCTGATTTTAGAACGGCATTAAATCAAACAGTTAATTACATCAAATCTTTTGAATACTCACAGCAATTTCTCTACAACACGTACAACATCTGCATAGTGTCCACACTAAACAGTAAATATCTCTCCAAAGTCATATTTTCTTTTTAAAGCTGTCCAGGCTCATTTGACAAGAATTTCCTGCTATTTCATACTCTATTCAGCTGCTATTGTTAAACTGTTGTGTCCCATCCTGGCATGCAAGCCATATTGTTGCAATTGTCAGCTTCTATATAAACTTATAAAGTGCCCCATCACTCTCCAAGCCTGATATTCAAAGTTTGACGACGAACAGCCCCAGAGGTTTCAGCAGAAATTAGATGTTTTTTGTCCCAGAGTTTCTTTCTAAAGTGATCGGAAAATGCTGAAGTTTTGTGCAGAATAAACATTCTTTTTCATTAACTCAAAAATCATGAGAGGCTCCAGGGATGGAAGATGGGGAGGGGGGTGATAATGAGTGCTGTTTTGGTGCCATGCTCTAACAAGGTTTCCTCCAAAGCTCAGAACTGGGAGTTAGAAGTCAAAATGTTATAAACATTTCATTAGTGTGCTACAAGCACTTGTTACCACTGACAGTTTCCTCTATGTTTTGGCAAAGTTGTATTACATATTGAGCATCGACAAAATTTAATAATGTCATTCTTCACTGAACATCATGATCATATGAGCCAGTGTAGTACTGCAGGACCTTATAATTTAGTGACATTCCATTATGCAAGTTTAGCCAAACTAATCCCTGCTTTAAGTTTAGAGATAGCAGAAGCTGAGCACACTATCGTGGAATAGCGTCTAACCATGTGACTCACTATACTAGATAGGCTACTGACCAAACAAGAAGCAATTTTTCCATAATGACATAGGTGTTAGTGTTCAGAAGGTTTGATGTTGTGGAACCCATGTTTTGACAATTGAGTTAGGTTTACTGAGGTTTTATTTACTGTCATTCCACATTCTTCATTTGTTCTTTGAAAACAATAATTTAATGTAATTCTATGAATCTATTCAGTATTGTGGTAGTTAAGCCTGGCTGATCAAAGCTAAAAGCATGATAAGTTTGGAGATTGTAGAGATTACAGAAGCTGAGAACACAATTGTCTGATCGTGGAATAGGGTCTAACCATGTGACCCACCACTGCTCGCACAAGACGCAATTTCTCAGCCGATGGGGAATTGAGAAGTTTGGATTCTCTGATCAGCTGAGCATTGCTGGGTATAGAATAGAAGATGGGGGAATCCCCTGGCATTGGAGCAAAGCTGTTATAAGGCCGCACTGGAGCAGAATAGGTCATTTTAGTTAGAGCATCTTCCTAAAATGAGAAAGGAAGAGATAGCTGGACGATGTTGGTACTCGGCTGCTCACAGAATAAAGATAGTGATTGATGGAATAATGTTTGGTCATTAGTTTATTTTAGTGACAGCATCTTCCAAAACAACGAGGTTCACAGATGGATTGATGATTGAGGCTTTAGATCCTGTATATATGCACTTGGTAGGCTTTTTAGGGCAGGAGGAGGATGGATGGAAGGATGATTGGGGTTTTAAATCACATATTTTCGCACTTGGTAGGCTAATTATGACAGGAGGATACACGGCGATGAGGTGAAGGATGATTGAAACAGCAGTCCAAGTCAGGAGGAGGACACAGTAATGATGAGGGGAAGAACGATTGAAACTCCTGTCCATTCAACATAGATCCTGGTAGCCAGGCAAGAGCTGGATTCGAACTCAGGACCAGCGCTTGACAGGCCACATAACAGCGGTACCAACTGAGCTACTGAGCTAATGATAGCATGACACATGAATTGTGTCTATTGTAACATGGCATGGTGGCCATTGCAGTTTTAAAATATGGTTTTAAGATAAATGTCAACCACTTCCTACTGGGAAGTATATTTCTACAATCAAATATGTTTCCATATGTCTTGCATATAAAACTTTGAAACTTTCTTTAACTTCTAAAACACAAGAGAGACACGTTCTATACAACCCCAAGAGTCACGGCCTTTCAAAGTTTGAATATTAGGCTAAAAGTGTGATGGGACACTTTAGATACAAGTTGATAATGGCCACAATACAGCTTGCATGCAAACAGGCACACTACATCTGAACAATAGGAGGAGCGGGCAAGTCAAATGGACAGAAAAATAGATAGAGATCTACATCGCAGTTCGAGTCTTGGGGTGTTCTAAGGCAGGTTCCGTTGCCTAGTGGATAAGGTGTTTGCCTGGTAACTGAGATGTTGTAGGTTCGACTCCCAGCCAAGGCATGGAGGAAATGAGCAGAACCTCATAACCCTTTGCTTCACTTCACCCAGGTGTAAATGGGCACTTGGTTATAGGCAGTTATGGCGATTGTAGAGTGACTAAGCATTGTGTGCGCTGGAAATGGCTACCTGGTTGTACGAAGCATAAAGTGAGGCTTTACGTTTGTTTGGCTATAAAGCAAATATTGAAAAAGAATATGATTTAAGGGTGAAATTGTAAATCAGTAATTCAATGCCATTCTAAGATTCTATGCAGTATTGTTGTAGCCATGTGACATACCACTGCTCACACAAGAAGCAATTTCTCAGATGACGGGGAATTGAGAACTTCGGATTCTCTCATCAGCTGAGCATTGCTGGGTATAGAATAGAAGATGGGGGAATCCCCTGGCATTGGAGCAAAGCTGTTATAAGGCCGCACTGGAGCAGAATAGGTCATTTTAGTTAGAGCATCTTCCTAAAATGAGAAAGGAAGAGATAGCTGGACGATGTTGGTACTCGGCTGCTCACAGAATAAAGATAGTGATTGATGGAATAATGTTTGGTCATTAGTTTATTTTAGTGACAGCATCTTCCAAAACAACGAGGTTCACAGATGGATTGATGATTGAGGCTTTAGATCCTGTATATATGCACTTGGTAGGCTTTTTAGGGCAGGAGGAGGATGGATGGAAGGATGATTGGGGTTTTAAATCACATATTTTCGCACTTGGTAGGCTAATTATGACAGGAGGATACACGGCGATGAGGTGAAGGATGATTGAAACAGCAGTCCAAGTCAGGAGGAGGACACAGTAATGATGAGGGGAAGAACGATTGAAACTCCTGTCCATTCAACATAGATCCTGGTAGCCAGGCAAGAGCTGGATTCGAACTCAGGACCAGCGCTTGACAGGCCACATAACAGCGGTACCAACTGAGCTACTGAGCTAATGATAGCATGACACATGAATTGTGTCTATTGTAACATGGCATGGTGGCCATTGCAGTTTTAAAATATGGTTTTAAGATAAATGTCAACCACTTCCTACTGGGAAGTATATTTCTACAATCAAATATGTTTCCATATGTCTTGCATATAAAACTTTGAAACTTTCTTTAACTTCTAAAACACAAGAGAGACACGTTCTATACAACCCCCAAGAGTCACGGCCTTTCAAAGTTTGAATATTAGGCTAAAAGTGTGATGGGACACTTTAGATACAAGTTGATAATGGCCACAATACAGCTTGCATGCAAACAGGCACACTACATCTGAACAATAGGAGGAGCGGGCAAGTCAAATGGACAGAAAAATAGATAGAGATCTACATCGCAGTTCGAGTCTTGGGGTGTTCTAAGGCAGGTTCCGTTGCCTAGTGGATAAGGTGTTTGCCTGGTAACTGAGATGTTGTAGGTTCGACTCCCAGCCAAGGCATGGAGGAAATGAGCAGAACCTCATAACCCTTTGCTTCACTTCACCCAGGTGTAAATGGGCACTTGGTTATAGGCAGTTATGGCGATTGTAGAGTGACTAAGCATTGTGTGCGCTGGAAATGGCTACCTGGTTGTACGAAGCATAAAGTGAGGCTTTACGTTTGTTTGGCTATAAAGCAAATATTGAAAAAGAATATGATTTAAGGGTGAAATTGTAAATCAGTAATTCAATGCCATTCTAAGATTCTATGCAGTATTGTTGTAGCCATGTGACATACCACTGCTCACACAAGAAGCAATTTCTCAGATGACGGGGAATTGAGAACTTCGGATTCTCTCATCAGCTGAGCATTGCTGGGTATAGAATAGAAGATGGGGGAATCCCCTGGCATTGGAGCAAAGCTGTTATAAGGCCGCACTGGAGCAGAATAGGTCATTTTAGCAAAAGCATCTTCCGAAAATGAGAAAGGACCAAGATAGCTGGGCGATGTTGGTACTCGGCTGCTTACAGCATAAAGATAGTGATTGATGGAACTATGTTTGGTTATTAGTTTATTTTAGTGACAGCATCTTCCAAAACGATGAGGTTCGCAGATGGATGGATGATTGAGGCTTTAGATCCAGTATATATGCACTTGGTAGCCTTTTAGGGCAGGAGGACACAGGAACGATGAGGGGAAGGATGATTGAAATTCCTGTCCATTTAACATTGTTTAACACAGATCCTGGTAGCCAGGCAAGAGCTGGATTCAAACTCAGGACCAGTGCTTGACAGGCCGCAGCGGTACCAACTGAACTGCTGAGCTAATGTTAGCATGACACATGTATTGTATCTATTGTAACATGGCATGGTGGCCATTTCAGTTTCCAAAAAAAAAAGTTTTAGATTAATGCCAACCACTACCTACTGGGAAGTAAATTTCTACAATCAAATATGTTTCCATATATGTCTTGCATATAAAACTTTGGAACTTTCCTTAACTTCTAAAACAGTTGAACACAAGGGAGACACAATTCTATACAACCCCCGAGAGTCATGGCCTTTCAAACTTTGAATATTAGGCCAAAAGTGTGATGGGACACTTTAGATTCAAGTTGACAATGGCCACACGACTGCTTGCATGGAAACAGGCACCCTACATCTGAACAATAGGATGAGCGGGCAAGTAAAATGGATAAAAAATAGAAAGAGATCTATATCGCAGTTTGAGTCTCAGGGGTTCTAAGGCAGGTTCCATTACCTAGCGGATAAGATGTCTGCCTGGTGACTGAGATGTTGTGGGTTCGACTCCCAGCCAAGGCATGGAGGAAAGGCGCCAGGGGGTACTATAAATGGCCTGAGGGGGGCCATTATATGGGGTGATTACGGTGAGCTCCGCGGCTTTTCCTAGTTTTCCCATGTTAATTTTTGGCCTGAGGGGGGGGGGGGGAATGGCCCAATGCCCCCCCCCTAAATACACCACTGAAATGAGCACATTGAGCAGAACCTCATAACTCTTTGCTTCCCTTCACCCAGGTGTAAATGGGCACTTGGCTATCGGAAGTTTACAATGGCGATTGTGAAGTGACTTAGCATCGTGGCACTGCAAACGGCTGCCTGGCCCGTATGACGCATCAAGTGAGGCTTCAAGTTTGTTTGGGAATTAAGCAAGTATTGAAACACAGTGCAAGAAAATATGATTAAAGGGTGTAATTGTATTGTAAAGTCTGCTTTGAACCCACATCCTCAACTGTAGGCCTACAGCTGTACAGGGAATACGTGTTTTAAAACAAAAGAGCCACAGAGAAAATATTAAGGGCTTGTAGCACACTATTGTGTACACATTTTGGCCACCGATGATGAAAAATGAAAGTTGTAGCACAATTAACTACTTCTTATATTTTTATAGCTAATATATTAGGGAAACTAAATCCAGAAGGATTGAGCTTAATGAGCTTTCATTGTTCCATAATATGGGGTGAATCAGTACGCTGGGGTGAATCGTGAAAGAACTGGAATATGGTTTATTTCTTCAAAAAAAGAACTACTTCCACTTAATCCAGGAAGTTAATTATTGGAACACTTATAATACACATACTGGAGTACATTTTGCTGGAGTTTTACATTTCTAACTGCAGGCAGTGAGGAGCTGCACCTTAAGCTTCGCCCTGCAAAAATTGAATTCTCCACAGTTGCTCAAAACACTTGTACCAAAAAGAGTATAAGTGTTAAAGCCACCAAACCACCAAGAAACGTTCATGATATAGTGTTGACCAACTTTGGAAAAAATTGTAACCATAGCCATAACAGCGTTGACTATGCTCAACAAAAACCAAGCCAAAGTCAATTTTGTGTAATTTTTGGATGAAAGTAAACGATTGGTAAATGCACAAAAAACTAAATTGGGGGTCATGTCATACGAAATGAATAATGAACATGGTTAAAACATAGTTGAAAATCAATTTAACCTTTTAAAATTGGTAAATGATGATTAAATACTATTATTGCGATAATGATAAATTCCCTGAAATTAACAAGAAATCATGTGATATAATATAGAGATGAAGGTATCAAAATAAGGAAATTCTGCTCCAAATCAGTTTTAAATAGCTCTAGGGAACCAGATTATTAGACATAGTATTTGATTTTGGATGTTGGGTTTTGGGTTCTGTTCCAAGTTAATAGCAGATTTTTGACTCTCCCAAAATATCCCAAGTAATTATCATTTTAACATAAAGGCATGGTCCATTAAAGAAAATAATTCAAACTGGCATTATTGATATTGGATTTAATCCAGAATTACCTTTCTATTTCATAATTTGAAGAAAAATATTTTTTTTGACAATTTTCTCTCATTTATCATATTTTTGAAAATATGCTAATTTTGCGCATAATTGAGTTTAGATTGCCCTCGAACAATTTTTTTTGCTTCTCAAATATGTTTTCTAATGATTATTCACAAGTATCCATGCTACTGGCATGACCATGGTGACGTAGCAGCATGAAGTATCGGTTTCATAAAACGCGACGTACTTGTGAACGCACTAAGATCAGCTCCAACAAGATCAATATGATGGTTAGAGACTTAATATTTTGTCCAGTATTGCAGTTTGATGCATAAATATCTGTAAAAAAATGTCAACCTTACCTCTGAAAGTTTAACACCTAAACCTACAAATTTGTAAAACGCGACGTACTTGTGAACATTTGCATAAGCAATGCGAAAGTATCCTAAATGTGCCCTTATAACGGTCTCAGGAACTGAAGAAGTGTTGGTCTAGAAGAGGGATACTATGGGGCTTCCACGCAGCCATTAGCAATATTCCATATAAAAAGCATATATATTCCAGGAGAGGTAAAAATTGCATGTAAGAAAATTAATGGTTTTCAAACTATGTGGCGTCTTCATGTAAAAAATTCTCTTGGTGAACGCTAACGCTGTAAAACCATAATTTTTTTTTACTAAATATGTTCTTTGTGTTTCAGTCTGTGATACTGAACCAATTATTTCATTTTTAAAATTGTTAAAATATCAAAAACATCGCCCTTTATAAGCAATACTATTTGTGAATGAGCTATAAACAAGGCAAAAAATGTGTTTTTTTAGCAGAATTTTGATTTATGGTGATAGGCGAATCAACCAACACATAGCAAACCATATATTTCTGAAAACTACACATTCTCCTCTAGTCAATCAGAAACATGCCAAGTACAAATGACATATCATGTCGAAATAACAAGCTTTCTCGTCTGAAAAAAAGCCACTGTACACAATACCATGCTACAAGCCTAATCAAATCCAATTGCTCCTTCAACATAATATTATAGTATTTTCTATCTTATTTATATAATTATAGTTGCTGACAATAACACACTCCGAGGACTGTACCAAAATTCCTTAGAGACCTTTCAGTGCTTTCTATGTTCTCAAAATACTGCCCCAGACTAAATTCACATGTGCTACCTACTGCTAAGGGAGGATTGTAAGTTTGTAACATAGACACATACAATTGAAGACCTGATACCACAGACAACAGGTGCCCAATCTGCTCTTTCTCACAGGACAGCACCTGAGCCCAAAGATCCCTCCTGATCAACAACAACAACACCAGAGGCAAACAAAACAGGACCAAGGCATCTTATGCAATATATGGAAGAGAAGAGAAGAGAAGAGAAGAGAAGAGAAGAGAAGACAAGAGAAGAGAAGAGAAGACAAGACAAGACAAGACAAGAGAAGACAAGACAAGAGAAGAGAAGAGAAGACAAGACAAGACAAGACAAGAGAAGAGAAGAGAAGACAAGACAAGAGAAGAGAAGAGAAGACAAGACAAGAGAAGACAAGAGAAGACAAGAGAAGAGAAGAGAAGAGAAGAGAAGACAAGACAAGACAAGAGAAGACAAGAAAAGAGAAGACAAGACAAGAGAAGACAAGAGAAGACAAGAGAAGACAAGACAAGACAAGAGGAGACAAGACAAGACAAGACAAGACAACTGGAGGTTGTGAAGAAGAACAATATGAAGTCCAAGGAGAGACTGAAGAAACTGAAGAAGAAAGGAAGAAGGAAAAAGGTGGTGCTGCAACACTGCAGCTAGTCAAGAGGAAGAATATGAAAAATAAACATGTGTAGAGGGAGAAGAAGAAGAAGAAAACACAGAAAGAACAAACAGAAAAAGAGAAGTGACAGAAAGAAGAGGAGAGACCAGAAAAAGGGAGTAAAGGAAGACTGCCAAGACTTCTTTGCTTGCATTAGCACACTGTGTCATAGTTCGACAAAATGGTTGACATTGGTTGTTCCCTTAGATTAAACAAGACGAAGAAGAAAAAGAAGAAGAAAAAGAACGAAGAAGAAGAAAGAAGAAGAAAGAAGAAGAAAGAAGAAGAAAGAAGAAGAAAGAAGAAGAAAGAAGAAGAAAGAAGAAGAAAGAAGAAGAGGAACAAAGATGAAAGAAAAATATGAAGACAGAAGAAAGCAGAATTATCAAGAAACTGAAAAAAGGAGAAAGAAAAGAAGAAAGACCAAATCAGACAGAAGAATAAAGCAGGAAGGGCAACCATACTACCATCCTTGCAGCTAAATATACCTGGCCTTGCAACGAGCATGATTGTGTGGATATATGGGCAGCCATACGTATGTCCACTTCTGAAGGCAGGCGGCGACCTGAGAATTCTTTTTGTATGAATACCATACTCATGATAACCATGATGATGGAGGAGGGCTATGAGTAACACATACTGGCCAGCTCAAGGCAATAGGTCAGGGTCTCCTTGCTATTTCTGGATGCTCAAGAATTGTATTGAAGATGACATGACACTAGCTCTCCTGTTGGCATCTTACTAAGGCCAATAAGACATGCAAAATAATCATCAGTCAACAGGCAAAATTCCTGGAATTTAACCAACAAGATATCAGCTGTTTTCCAAATATATATTCTGGGCCAGAAGCAATAGTGAGAAAACTTTCAAATAGTGATTGACAAGCAGGGTCAATGAGGGTCATGTTGTCTTCTGCAATTTCTTTACACCATGTCAAGCTGCATGGGAGTACACAGTACCACACATGTATGTTCCTTTATGGATTTCACCTCTTCTGTATCAAAAAATATCTTGCATTGGGACTGCTCCAAGCCACCTGATCATACCAGACTAGAATCCATGGGACATTAAATGGGCTGGTTGTATCCAGTATTCTATGCTGGGGTAAGTGAAAGACCCTGGACATCCCTGAATTAATAGGGCATGTGCAAGACTCCAGTCTTCTCATCACCCATCATCACATGGCGGTCACCAACACTGGAGAAAGCTGCGGCATGGGAACCTTGGGCACTGTTCCTCTTGGCTCCGTCCACGGGCACCGTTCTATGGCTGCGCTGAGCTGTATCATAGTGGAAGGCTCACCACGAATTTGTGCCTGCACCGCAGTGCATGACTGAGACAATATACGATACAATACAACACAATACAGATACAGGATAAGGCGGAGTCCACTTGAACATCCACAAATTTCCAACAGATATCCGTCAAACATGTTCATCCATGAACACTATGAAGCACACCCAGTCATTCGGACTAGGCCCTCATTGTGCCCCCGGCACTCAGCACAGCTTCAGGATGGCCAGCGTGTGGACACAACTTGTATGGGAGGAAGTGCAGCCCCTTGTTATACTACTTAGGTCCACATTGGTCTCTTCTTTTTCTTTCCTTTTCTGTCCAGCTTAGGCTACAGCCAGACACTGGACACTGTCCAGCACAGAGAAGCCAGGCCAGTGAGGCTAGTGATATAGGGAGCTGAGGTTAAAAATAGCCGAGGAATATAAGGACCCATCTGATTCTGTATGGTGATATGTTGAGTAATGAAGAAAAAAGAAGACTCAAATTGACCTTACAGGCGACGAATGTCAAGCGCTTACAGAATTGGACTGGAATGTTCCTTGTAAGGTCGAACCCCTATCCTACGTTATTCTTTACGCAGCTATGAGTCATAAGCAATTTATGAGGTCATAGCCTATACTTGCAATGCTAGCAAAACAAGTGACCAACTGAGTATCAATGAGGTCATAAGTTGCTCATTGACAAGTTGACAGCTTATGTCAATGCTATGGATAGGGCCTGTTGTGAGGTGAGGTTATATTGTCCACCAACAGCCAAATGTATACTTGTCGTTTGTCGACAGTAGCATGTTTAAAATTCCTCTATATGTGAGCTCTGAGATTATTACTTTTTTTTGGTAGAATAATCTAATTATAAAGCAATTTACCATGAAACACATAGATAAACTCACAGCATTTGTCACGTTTATGAGAAATAATTAATTTTGAAATGTAATGAAACTTTCCTAAACAATATTTTCAGTCTTATATTATTGACAATTCTCATTTATCTTTTCTCTTCTTTAGTCTTACAGAGATCAAGACAAAATACTTTGACTAGACCAGACTCTTCTAAAAGCATCTTCAAACAATATTTACTCTGCAAAGTTTGTACGGATACAAGCGCAAAGTTCGAAAAATGAGAAGGCAGCGTTGGCATGAATACAAAACTCCACTTAAAATAAGTATACCGATTTGCATTTAAAACTTTGCAGAGTCCTTGTCAAGAGGCAAATGTTTTGGTTTGAGTGTTCCAAATGCATGATGTGAAAAATCCAAAAAGAAAACAAGCTTGACTTAAAATAATTGTGGCTGTTTGGTAGTAGGCTATTTCTGTGAATCCTAACTCCTGAATTTACCTAATTGAAAGAGCGAAAGGCTGTTTTCATACAATTAATATTCCCATTATGGAATGAATCAGCTGATACCCATTTTCCTGACACATTCCTATCTGGCAGATCATAAACCAGTTCGTTTCATTTTGACAAGCTATCCAACAAAAAACCAAGCTTGTTAGCTATCATGCTTTGTACAGTTGAACAAAGTACGACGCCTAAAATATTTTTGGGTTCAGGCCATCAAACAGTAAAGCCACTAGGGCTGCTTCTGTACACAATGGAAAATACTTCTGAATTCCACTTCTTAATTATTGACATCGAATCGAATGGGAGTATAAACCTGTGTCAGCAATGGTATGAAAGGAAGACCTCTGTAAATGGGAGTCTAAAACTGTGTCAGCAATGGTATGGAAGGAAGACCTCTGTAAATGGGAGTCTAAAACTGTGTCAGCAATGGTATGGAAGGAAGACCTCTGTAAATGGGAGTCTAAAACTGTGTCAGCAATGGTACGGAAGGAAGACCTCTGTAAATGGGAGTCTAAACCTGTGTCAGCAATGGTATGGAAGGAAGACCTCTGTAAATGGGAGTCTAAACCTCTGTAAATGGGAGTCTAAAAGTGTGTCAGCAATGGTATGGAAGGAAGACCTCTGTAAATTTCTAAACCATGAAACCAAGAGGCATGTTTTAAGGTGTTAAAACAATTTAATAAAAGGACGCTTACCTTTAAATTTAGCATTATCCTCTTCGTCCAAAGGTAATCCAAAGGACTTGAAATTGAATAATCCATAAGACCAATCACATGCACTAATGAGTAGTATCCTTTGCACACACTGATATCATCAGCATACCGAATGACGATCCGTGATCCAGGAGAATCATCAACTGCATCAAAAGCTTTCTGATGATCAACACATTATGGCATAATCCTAAACAAAAAAATATCACAACTATATCACTTAGTGACAGACAAAAAAGGATATTAATTGTCTCTTCTAAGTCCTCAACGTCCCACTCAATCGACCGTAAACTGTTCCGTAATTCATTTGTCGTCCAGTCGTATTCCTCTCGTGAAACTGTGTTTGGGTCGTCCAGTAACTCGCACCATCTTTGGTATAGTCCACGGGCTGTTTGAACAGCTTTCTGGACTTCGCTGAAAAGAGAAAGAAAGATTTTTAAATATATAATTAATATGGTTATATTATTTGGCTACCATCATAAAAGCACAGAATGTTAGAGTTGATGCTGTACATGTTGTATGTCTGAGGTTGAAAGATGTCAAAGTTTTGTTGACTTCATTAAGGTGAAGAGACAAACATTTTCAGTGAGTATTAGATAAACTGTTATACCATTATATATACAACTTGTCATAATATAGATTGATTCATTTCTATCCATTAAAGCATGGAGGGTATATCCATTCTCACTCAGCTCAGTCGTGTTAGGTGGAAATGTTCCAGTGGAGACCTGACCACTATAAACACTCTTTACCTTCAATGCCAGTTCAACTTCTACATATAAAATGGAAGAATATATCGTGACCAAATCGGCACTAGTACCCTTAGAATCAATAAATACACATAGCAAGGCTATACTCAACCCATTATGACTTTCTGAGTTTCCGCACAGACTATTGTGAATTTCTTGTTATAGCCTACACTTAGATATCACAGACTTAGTTGCCATTAAGAAAAATCTCCAATTCCACTATTTTGCCTCCAGTTATATTTTAAGTCCTCTTTCAAGAAGAAACACTTCACCAAATGTGGTCTTTCTTTTCTCTTTTATTTCAAATCTCTTCCAACTTCACTTTTTTAATTTCACTACTCTTCACAATATGCTTTCACTGGCTTCCTTCAGCATGTTCAGCAGGTCAATGCAGCAGGAAGTGGTGTGCTTCAAAAGGAAAAAGTCTGCTTTTAACAGCTAGGATTGTTTTCAACAGCCAGAATAGAAGGCCTTAAAAACAGAACTCCAGTAAATGTTACCGTGTGCATCAAAACAACAAACTAAACCTCCTTCTGTGCAAAATCTAAGAGGTGGGTTAGATGGGTGATTGCCGTATTGGCACTCTGGACTTCCAAACACCCGGTTCGATTCCAGCCAATGTTGGACAGGAATTTCATTCATCCTTCTCCTCATTGCTCAGCTTTCTCCTGTCCTACAATGCCAAATGTTCTGCAAACATCCAACACCCCAGATGTTTCGGCTAAAGATTGCAACCTCCAGCTAAGGGCCAAGGTGTCATGTATATATTTTTCATTATTTGGCATGTTCACAAATTCGTGGAGGTGTAAAAACGAGCATGTACGAGTTCGTGGATGTGTAAAAACGAGCATAAGTGCTCGTGTATATGTAAAAACTAACACTCGTGAATGTGCTTCATTATTCATTCGTGAACCTGCCAATACTAACATTCGTGGAAGTGCTAGATAATTAGGGTTTAGAGTTAGAATTAGGGTTAGAGTTAGTTTTAGGCAATTTTAGGGTTAGTATGTTCGTAATTACACCTGTACAAATTCATGAAATGCAATATTTGGCACTTACACGAATGCAAAATTCGTGTATATGTTCGTTTCTGCAGGTTTACAAATTCGTCCACATGCAAAATATTGAAAAATATATACCTCAAGGTGTTGGGGTGCTTCACACAGCTGGGATCAGAGAGGGAGTATACACTGTATAGGGTACTGGTAGTGAGCTATAAATAGACACACAGCACTAGCAGCCCCTGGTGAGAACTCTACCTGATACCACTTAGCCCAAGTGCATAAATACAGACATGGCATGGTAGAAACCCCAGTAAGATATCCAGCCATCCATTGCATCATGTACAAATTTTGCTACTGTAACTTACAGCAGGAATTTTACAGTGCTAGATCAAACAGCTGGAACTGAGCTGCAACTTTCTTTTTTGAAATTTCTCCACCATATAAGGCCAGACACCGATTTTTAGCTTCTTGGAGCTTCCAGGAGCTTACCTGATTTAAAAAAAATATAATTTACAATTTGAAATCGTAAAAAAATTATACTTAATTTCAGCTTCTTCTTTTTCGTGTTTATCAACCGACCCTCGAAAAAGTGCCCCGAGAAGATCCGAGAAGCCAAAAATTAAATGCGTATGGCCTAAATTTCAGCAGGAATTTTACATTGCCGGATTGAACAGCTGGAACTGAGCTTCAACTTTCTCTTTTGAAATCCCCTGGCCACCTAATCCCTCTCCAAACAGCTTCACCACTCAAAAAGTCCAATGGACAACAGTGGCCGGTCTCCAGTCCACACGAGAAATCAATAATTCAACTCTTAAGAGACTAAAACCACTTTAGACTACTCCTCCTAATTGGAACCTTGTAGATTTAAATGAAAACTTCACACTTTCTTTCTATCTTCACAGCTCTAGGATAACATTCAATTTGAAAGAAGTGGTTGTTTGCAACTATGGACAATGGTTTTGTCACATAGAAATTAAATTACAACTTCAACAACTCATCAGTTCATCAAATTGGAATTATGGACTACAATATAAGCTTCTCATGAATTAGTGATGTCACAAGCTTCTATCTGACTTATTGACTGATAATTTCAAGCAAAATACAGAGCCAACAGTGTATTCAGATGGCCACAACTGATCACTAGTCTTGCATATCCTCGGCCATAATATGGCCCTATTCATGTACTGCTGAAACGGTGAGTGGAGGGATGAATCGATGATTAGAGATTTATGTCCTGTATTTAGGCACTGAATGGCTAATTAGGACACACAATAAGGTGAAGGACAATGTGGTGAAGGACGATTGAAACCACCATCCAATATGCCTGTGGCTGGAGTCAAACCCAGTATTACAATTCTCTCATGTAATCACAATACAGGCTTTATAGCTTAAGACACTGTGCGGTGTCCCTTATAATGAGCAGGGAAACGGTTAGCCCATTTGGCTTGGCAATCACTTGGTCCAGGGTTCGATACCCACTCGGGCGACCAGTGGTCGACTTCAGTTGCTGCGTCCTCCTCCTGTCCTAATTATCCCAAGTGCAATTAGTGCATAAATACAGGGCGTAAAGCCTCAGTCATCCATATATCCCAAACAACATAAGCACACAACAAAGCTACACAATACTGAGCCTTCAGTGCTCTGTCTGTTAGTGTCTAATATAATTTTTGGACATTGGGAACCTAATCCAAAAACAGGAAAACTACCAGGCTAGGGAAATGTACATTAGTTCAGGGCCAGTAGTCACACCTGAGGTCTGAGTTTCATCAACAAGATTGTCTGTTAGAATTGGGATGCTCCTAAGACACACTGTCTCTGGCAGACTGCATCAAAATGTCTTCATATCCAGAGTCTGTGTTATCCTTTGCAATATTATGTTTATTCTGTCAGCTGCCTTTCCTCATTTGCATTTATCGTGTTTATTACATTGTTCTATGCTTGAGTGGTCTTTTTAACACTGTGTTTGTTTTACGCCAAGGACATTACAAGAGAGTTTCATCAGTACTGCGGTGTGTGTTGTATGCAGTTTTGGAGGTCTCGAGGACAGGCTCTAACTAACCGCTAACACTGTCAATAATATTCCAAACTAAAATTGTTTTGCAGTGAACCACAATTTTTGTTCTGTCGGCCTCGGTCTTGGTCTCGAGAGCTGACGCCTCGGTCTCAGTCTCGGAGGTTCAATGTCTCGGTCTCAGATGTCCAGGTCTCCAATGTCCCGGCCTTGACTACAACAATAGTCATTATATTATGCAGTATATTATGAACAGTGAACACCATTATCCTCATGCAGTGCTTTAGTTATACATGGATAACGATAGTGATGAATACCATTCTTGAGACACAGGAGTGCCTTCCAGTGCACTAGCAATCATATCAACTCATCATTATGTTTTCCTCGCACCACCGATTTAATTTCAAAACTCCCACTGATTATGGTGATAATGGCACAGCTCCGGGAACCTGGCGGGAAGAGCCTCGCCAAATGATCAATTCATAAAAGCTAGACTACACTTTTTCGGGGACCACAGCCTGGTCAACATGTCAACAACTTCCACATTTTCATCACCAGTCATATCACAATGCATTGACCTCGAATTTCACTCTTAAAACTAGATTTCAGCTGCATGTCCTGGACGTATAGCCTTTCAGAAATACCCAGCCTTCTATATCAGTGTATAGCCTTTTAGACCTTGTACTGTGGCTTTAGCCTTGGAGAATGTCAGAATGAGCCTGGCTTCACTGAAACAGTAGCCCATGATCTGACTCCAGGCAAGTATAGCATGATGGCCCTCCATTTAAGGGCCAGTAACAGATGTAGTACTGATGTGGTGTAGTGTAAGACAAGCCGACATAGGCCAAAACAGCTTAAGACATGCAAGGAACATGGGGAATTCCCAATGGACTTCTCTGTATTAACTGCAGGCGCCAAATAGAACTGACCATGTAGAATCAGCTGTGGTAAACAACAGTACTGTGGTTGATGAACAGCTATTTCCATTTACCCATCACACTTCAAGAGTAAAGAGTGTCTTTGAATCATCAAAACAGTTTATACCATTCGACACCTCTGTCAGCCAATCACTAGCCAGTATTTCAGGGAAATAATTCCCATATTCTTTGTTGTCCAGTTATCCTCTCATGTTTGACTGTTTGACTGTTTGTCTCATGGTATAAGCCGGTTATTCACCATGGGATCAGGAATATGTGTTTATCACACCTCGGGCTAAAGACCTCGGGTGATAAATCACATATTCCCTCTCCCGTGGTGAATAACCTATACGAATATTTTATTATTTTATAGGAATAGTTGATCAGGCTTTGTTCTATTTGAACAAATACACTGAGCACTATTCTTTGATGTTATATATATAACCATGCTTGGATATATGTATTCAATAATTCATCATTAATGCTTTGATAGCCGAAATGATGATCAAAACTCAAATCATACAAGCATTTACATGATATATATGATAGATCAGATACTGCATTGAAGTTGATAAAGACACCATTTTACATGCATAGACAGAATATATAATTTCACAACACACTAAAACAAAGTTTTACTGTAGCACAAAAATACAATTTATCACCTCTAAAGCCTTGAAACACTCAGTATGGAAATGGTAATCACACTGCACTCCCCAGACTGCCATTTAAAGCAATTGACATAGATCATACTGCAATTATGAAGTGGAGGTGTGCTGCTTCAATTTTCCACAGCAGTACTTCAAATTGTGATTAAACTGTGAAAAAGACCATGAAGGTTGTTCATAATTATGATGAAACTGGATTTTTAAACAGTTTCAGTGTGGAATTCGAATGTGTACATTTATTTTTCTGTTTGCTTTTTATTTACCTATTTACCTAATACCTATCCTATCTATCTATCTATTAATTTTTAAAACAATCTATCTATCTATCTATCTATCTACCTATCTATCTATCTATCTATCTATCTATCTATCTGTCTATCTATCTATCTATCTATCTATCTATCTGCCATCCGTATGAATCTCTTTAATTGTAAAACAGTGTGGATGAAACATGAAATATGAGAAAAAGGAAATATATAATATATTATACGTATGACCTATAAGTCTCTGACCATCACTGAACATGCTGAAGTGTTTTGGCAAATACATGAGCTGTGATCATGCATCTCCACTGACCATCTATGATCTACCCAATACCCAAGGCAGTTATACTAAGTGAATACCAACACACCAGCAACATACTGCTGATGATATAACATGTCGAGTACTAGAGCAACAGAGTGTTGTTTGAAGAGCAATCTACTCAATTGGACATCAATCTGAGGCTTGGGGGAAAGTGTGAAGTATATAGGCTATCCAGTTCCAGTATCCGCATCATGTACATAGCTCCTTCAATGGTGAGAAACATGGTATGGCTCCCGGGGGGGGGGGCACTCGGCCAAATCTTGATACGGATGTGCGGCACGCATTCCGAAAGTCGTACCCTGTGGTCAGGTTTTCAGAGCCCGAATTTCATACCCTATGGTCAGGTTATTATATAGGCCATACAGCCTATTTTAGTTGCTATTAAAGAGAAAAAGCGAATTGTTTCGCAAGCAAACTTAGCACAGAAAGTGGTATCTAAAATATATCTGTGCCATAACAACAGTCCAAGGCAAGAAATCGGTCAAATCGACCCAGCTTCTTATCAATGATTCAGTTTCGTATTAAACATGATTATCATAACACAGGAGAAGCCATGTCGTTTGGGTTGAGCACATGTAGTATTTATTGACGTTGCGCATGCGTGGGGTTTACAATTATACAATCAGGTCTTTGGCGCCACATTAATTATCAATGCTATTTATAGATATTATGACATCTCCCCTTTTGAGATAATTAAATTAAATTTTACAATTGGAATTTACAATTGAAATTTACTTTTGAAATTTTACATATTACTTTCCCCCTTTTTGAAAAGTAGAATGAACAGAACTAGTCTCTAAAAGTATAGCAACAGTGCATACTTTTTAACTTTAAAGTTACACAATAGAACAATATTGTGAAGTTCTAACTTTAAGAAACCAACAATTGGTTACAAGCACCAACAAACAATGCACAGTAAATTCGCGCACATGAAATGTCAAAATTCAACAAATTTTGTAGCAATCAACTTTTTGATTTAGTGTCTTCTCACAAATTAATTTTTTAAAAGTGTCTTTTCACAAACTGAAATTTTTAAAAGTGTCTTTTCACAAATTAAATTTTTTAAAAGTGTCTTTTCACAAATTAATTTTTAAAAGTGTCTTTTCACAAATTAAATTTATAACTGTTCTTGAGCATTGATGATTTTCTTTCTTCGGTCTTCTTTTTGTACGAATGGAAATAAAGAAGTGTCATTTCACAAATTAAATCTTGAAGGCATTGAGCATTTTTGTACGAATGGAAATAAAGAAGTGTCATTTCACAAATTAAATTTTTTTTATAAGGCGTTGATCATGATGAAGTGTCATATCACAAAATAATATCATTGGAATAAGTGTCCTTGCACAAATGAAGAAAAATAGTGTCATATCACAAATAAAGATCACAAATGGAGTGTCCTGTCACAGTCAACTTAAGAAAACTTTATCAGAACACTTCAATTCACTGAGGCACTTCACAATTTCAACATTTTTCCAATTTACAAATCCAACTTCGTCACTGGTCGAGATATCCTGCCAGACTTAGTCGTTGTTACATCGGGGGGTCTTCCGGCTGGAAGAGCTGGCATGGAAGTTGGGGAATTTGACACTCTTTCACTTTGAAACGGGGATTTTAACACTCTTTCACTTTGGAACGGGGAATTTAACACTCTTTCACTTCGGAACGGGGAATTTCATGGGTCGGGGGGTCTTCTTGGCGATTCGACACTTGGGCTTGGATCGATCAGCTGCAAGTGTCTTCTGTTCCTTCGGACACTACGGTTGGACTGATTCTTGACTAGAACCGATCGAGGGGTCTCTGCGTGAGACATAACTGTCGCTGGACCCGACCAAGTCTTTGCTTTATCGGTCTTGACAAGCACTTGTTGACCCGGGGACACTGGGGGTAACGGACGAACTCCGTGACGACGATCGTAGTAGTGCTTGTGCTGTGCTTTCGCATTCTCATCATTGGAAGTCACTACCGATTGTTCAGGCCAATTAGGCTGGAGATTCCTGGACAGAGTCGGAAGGGTCGTTCGGATCTGCCTACCCATGAGCAGTTGGGATGGGCTGAACCCCGTAGACATGACTGGAGTCGAACGGTATGTCAACAAGGCAAGCTCGGGATCCTCCTGGGCGAGAATGGCTTTTGCCGACCCGACGGCTCTTTCTACTTCACCATTTGACTGGGCATGGTGAGGACTACTTGTCACATGTACGAATCCAAAGTCACTAGCAAATTTCTGGAACTCTTCAGATGAGTACTGAGGTCCATTATCACTCACAAATACCTCTGGCACTCCAAATCTAGCAAACAGCACTTTCAACTCTTGCACGACGTCCCTAGTGCAAATCTTGTTCAACTTACAAATTTCAAAGTATCTTGAGTAATAGTCAACAACAATCATGTAGATCACACCATGATCGTCACAAAGATCGGCCGCTACTCGTTGCCACGGTCTATCTGGCAAAGGCGTTGGCATCAAGGGCTCCTTCCTTTGAGTCCTCTGGTGTTCCTGGCAGAATAAACACGACTTTACTGCATTCTGGATCTGAGCAGTTATTCCTATCCAGTACACTGATCCTCTTGCTCTTTCCAGACATTTAGAAATGCCTAGATGGCCATGATGAATTTTCTCAAGAATTTCTGACTGCATCGAGCCAGGCACATAAATGCGATTATCATATAAAAGCAACCTCTCACTCACAGACAAGTGATGTCTGATCTCAAAGTACTTCTTGAAGGCAGTTGGCATGTCTCTCAGATATTCTGGCCACCCAGAGAGCACATAGTCCATCACAGTTTGTAACTCCTCATCATTGTCTGTAGCGGAACGAACTTGTTCCAACTTGGATTGACTGAAAGTACCCAACTCCACACTTTCTACATAAGCCACAACTTCTTGTGCTAATTCAGCATCTTCTGCATTGTGCGGCAAGGGTCTTCTCGACAATGAGTCTGCAATCACCAGGCTCTTCCCTGGAACATGGACCACCTCAGGATTGAACCTGAGCATCCTTAGGAGCAATCGTTGACATCTGACCGGCACCTGGTCAATGTCACGTGTCATCATAAGCGGAACCAACGGCTTATGATCAGTTTCCAACACGAAACTCTGCAATCCTGACAGATACTGCGAGAATCTCTCGCAAGCCCAAACAGAAGCGAGGCACTCCTTCTCGATCTGTGCATACTTCTTCTCTGCGTCTGTCAGAGTTCTTGAAGCAAACGCCACAGGCTTCCTCTCCTTTCCATGCACCTGGAGAAGGCAGGCTCCTAATCCGTAACTGCTGGCGTCGGCGCTAACGACTGTGGGCTTCAAAGGGTCATAATAGGAAAGTGTTGGCGAATTCACAATAAATTCTTTGGCTTTTCTGAAAGCCTCTTCCTGAGCAACACTCCACTTCCACACTTTGTCTGAACGCAACAGACAAGACATAGGGCTCAAAACACTTGACAAATTTGGGACATAACGGCACAAATAGTTAAATAGTCCCAACACTGACTTCAGTTCTGACACATTTTGGGGTGGTTTCATTTTCACAACAGCATCAACTTTGCTGGGTGCAGGCTTTATCCCGGCCCCACTGACACGATGTCCCAGAAAGTCCAGACTACCTTGGCTAAACACACACTTGGCCCTGTTCAATCGTAGTCCTGCTCTCTTTATGGTCTCAATCACCTTCTTGAGACGCTGGTCATGTTGTTCTTGTGAAGAACCACAAACTAAGATGTCGTCCATGTACAGGACGGTTCCTTCATGATCTCTGAGCAGATCACTCATCACACGCTGGAAGATCTCTGGAGCACTGGAGATTCCGAACGGGAGTCTCTGGAAGTGATACCGGCCGAAGGGCGTGATGAAAGTAGTCAGTTTAGCAGTCTCAGGATCGAGAGGGATAGCCCAAAATCCACTCGAACAATCCAGGGAGGTAAACACTTTTGAACCAGCCAACTTTGGCAACAGATCATCCAACGACGGCAACACAAACCGCTCCCTAATCACTGCTTTGTTCAACTGTTTCAAGTCAACACAAATTCTGACATCACCACTTCGCTTGACCACTGGCACCATCGCGGCGCACCACTCAGTAGCCTCCGTTATCTTCTTGATGACTCCTTTGTCCTCCATTCTCCGTAACTCGGCCTTAACTTTGTCCATTAAGGGTATCGCAATCCTGCGCGCCGCCTGGAGACTGTACGGCTGCGCATCCGACTTGAGACGGATTTTAACGGGAGAACACTGCATCTTGCCTAAATCTCCGAACACAGTATCATCTTGCAACTTGGCTTCATCCAGATGAACTCGGAGTAATCCCATGGCAGAACAAGCTGCTCGGCTCAGCAAATTATTCACAGCTCCATCAACAACATAGAAAGTCAGTACATAGAAAGTTCCTTTACGCTTGATTCTTGTCGCAAACGTGCCCTTACATGTCAGCTTGCTGCTGACACTTGTCAACTTGACAGACGACTTCTTGAGTTCAGGTCTAATGTACAATTCATTGTAAGTCTTTTCACTCAGCACACAAACATCTGCACCTGAGTCCAACTTGAATTTGACCATCTTGTCACACACTCTCAAGGCTAACTCCCAGGGCTTCTCATGCCCACTAGACGACACAGTGCCTAGAAAATAACTGTCACCATAACTGTCATCATAATCATCATAGTCACCATAGTCATCATAATCATTTTCACCGGGGACAACCACTTCACGAACTTTCCGGCCTTTCGGACAACACCGGGAGAAGTGTCCCTTCTGATGACACTTGTGACACTTGGCATCCTTTGCACCACAGACAGTACGATCCGGAACATGCCTCCGGTCACAAAATTTACACTGGATTTCTTCCTGTGAAGCTGGTGTCTTCTGCGAATGGTGCGACCCTCCACGACTTCGACCACGAGGAAAACGACCTCGGCCTTGACCTCGTCCTCGGAAACTGGACGACTGACGACCACCGTAACTGGATCCACCTTTGCGCACTTCGGTCACTGTCCTGGATGGTTTCTGTTCCACCAACTGAGCACCAACAGACTCCGCTTGACGAGCATAAGTCACAGCATCAACCAATGTTAGATCATTTCCTTTCATTTGCAATTCACCAGAAGTTTTAGTGTCTTTAAGTCCAACAACAAATCGATCACGAATCATCTGATCTTTGGTCGTCTTAAACTCACAGTACGTTGCCAACTTGTGCAACCCTCTCACAAACGACTCGACATTCTCGTCAGCATTTTGGAAACGTTCATAAAACACAGTGCGTTCATGCATCACATTTCTCTGGGGTAGAAAATAGTCATCAAACTTTTTCAAAACAACATCTAATTTCGCTGCATCATCAGCAGTCAGAGCAAAAGAGTCAAACACATGTTCAGCTTCATCACCAAGAGCATAGATTAGCATGTTCACCTTTGTTGTCCCTGATTTCTCTGACTTTTCCGATGCGATCAAATAACGTTCGAATCGTTTTTTCCATGTTGGCCATGCTTCAGGCTTGGTGAAATCGAAATTTCCGGGCGGGGAAAACTTCGCCATTTCGATCGGAATCCGTGCGTACAGTCCGTAACTAGTCCACTAGATGCTAGAAACCTTGTACTACGGATTAAACATCCTCAGAAGGCGTGACAATCCTCAGAAAGTCCATAGTTCGCCTCGGCTGCCACCATATCATAACACAGGAGAAGCCATGTCGTTTGGGTTGAGCACATGTAGTATTTATTGACGTTGCGCATGCGTGGGGTTTACAATTATACAATCAGGTCTTTGGCGCCACATTAATTATCAATGCTATTTATAGATATTATGACAATGATCTCGTTCATTTTCAAAAGTAATTCAAAATTTCAATATTTTTCAATGATACCCTCCCTACAAATCATACCATGGAAAGCCAAATTTGTAAATTTTACATTTATTCCGAACTCGCTTGCTCTTACCATCAAGTATGCAGGCAGCAATTTGTGCTCAGCACAGTAAAATGTGGTGTCACCCATGCCTTGATCTTGGGTAACCTTTCTCTTGAACTTTCTCCTGGATTTAGTGAGATAACACCATCCACTGTTAAAGTACAATGTGACATTTTGCAGTTTATATGTACAGATATTACAAACTGTGACACCTTTAAAGATATCCTTTATCATTTATGAGCACAAGGCCTCAATGATGACGATGATGACAAACTATGATATTGACGATAATGAGGACAATGACGCATGAAGATGATTATGATAGATGACGACAATAATGATTTGGACCGTGATGATGATGTTGATGAGAACAGCGACAAGGACGATGATGACGGCAATGATGATGCGCACAGTGACGACGAAGACAATAATTTTGATGATGATGACAATACCGCTGTTATCGTTTAAGTATCCCCGTTTGGAAGGGTAAAACTTTTCACCCTTCTTTCAGACAGCCACAGAAAGTTTTGGTCTTTAAAAAACCATTAGCCCTGTCCCCAACAAGACAGTGTCCTTGAGTTACCCCTTCTATGTTTGCCCCCAATGCCTTACTATATTCTTGGTGACACTATATGTTGGGTCATTGGTTGAAGAAAACAAAGCCCAATTTACCCATTGGCCCATATTTGGGAGGGTCATCACCCCGTAAATGTGATAAACCCAGAAGGAAACTGTCCTCGTGGTAATGGCTTTTTAGCAACCAAAACTTTCTCTGGGTGTCTGGGGGAGGGTAAAAAGTTTTACCCCACCAAACGAGGATACTTAAACGATATATAACAGCGGTATTAATCATGACAATGATGTCGATGATGAACACGATAACGATGACAGATGATGATGACAATGAGGACTATGATAATGGAGACGATGATGACAATTATGATGAACTGATCCCAATTTAGGCTAAACCAAGTCAAACATGAGACCACCAACACCATATGGAGAATTCCCAACCGTTGAACTACAGCCACCTTACATAACAACTTGGTCACGGTCTAACTTTAGAGTTAACAGCCACTTTTACAGTGAGTCATCGGTCACCGTCTTCTTTCAGCAAAGGCTGTTGGGGCACATTGCCATGATTCTTGATACAGGTCCACAGTGACTCATACTTTAGCTTTATGTGGTGGTTGGTCTGGCTTGAGACATGTAATGGTAAAGGAAATTGTAATGGTGGTTATTTAGTAGACCTGTTCCCTATTTGGTGCTCTGTTTGATTCTGTTGTGGGATAGCAGTGGTGTAGATACAGTGTCCAAACTGTCCATGTGGTGTTACCATATCGGTGTGACACAGTGTCGAAATATATTGTAAGCCCTTGGATCAATACAGGTCCAACAAACGTATTCTATGGTGGGCCTCAGCACTCTCGGACTATGTCATATTAGTTCAAATAGCGGTTAGTGCATCTTCACAGGCATGTAGACTGTGGTGCAGTGCTGTTTCCAAACGAATCTTTGGAGATTTAATAGAATAAGCTACAAGATATTTTGGATGTCAATAATCTGCTGATAATAAAGAATTTATTTTTTATATTTATCTGGGGATATGTGACATGTAACATGCTGCACACCTCTTCAAAATGGGCTACAGCGATACACACATCCTTTCAAGTACACTGTAAATTTTGAATTTTGAGTTAGCTTAATTGATTGAGTGAGATGGTTGCACAATTCCTTTGAGCCAAGATAGCTTGTTGTTTGCAAGTTATAACAACATAAAGATTATCATAACTCAAAACAGCAAGCTATCATGGCTCAAACAAATTGTGCAACAATCTCACTCAATCATTTGAGCTAACTCAGAATTTCAGAATTTACAGTGTATGACACTTTTAAAGCCGAGAAATTCAATATTGACCTCGAGTACTCATAACTCGCTGTTGCATGCATTTTCAAATCACTTCAGCTTTAGACGAACCATAAGCAGCTGATATGGCTATGAAGAACCTGGCCCCTAGCAACTTGCCTTCTATCTATTTTAGCAAATATTGCACACTCCATATAACAGCAAACACATCCTATACACCATGTACACCCAGCTGTGGAGTTAATAGGGCCTGAATAAGAGTCCCAAGCCACAGATTGACTCTTTTAAAACGCTCAATTTGGCAGCTGAATGGCTGGTGAATGCTGACAGTAAACCCCAAATTACCACTACATGGTTTTACTGTAAACTGCTGCATGTACAAGATCAGCGGCTACGAGGAATGTAAGTGATTTTCTCTGAAGGTTTTTTGGTGAGTTTGTTGGTGTGGTTTGCTGGTGGAACAGTTGGTTGGTTGGGTTAGTTGGTTTGATGGATGGATAGCTAGTGGGTTGGTTGATGAGATTTTTGGTTAAAGTGTAGGTTGGTTAACAACAAGGCAAGGACAATTTTCTTTGTGGCCATGCAATAAATAATGGAGAAAGATAGACTAATATGAAGGTAGATAATCTACAGACACATCATCAAATAGATCTATACATTTACTGACAGGTCCACATCATTACATGTATATGCACATACAAGATTCCGACACAGATGCACTCACAGGGACAACCAGATATAGCAAGAACCTTGCAAGGACAGCTGAAGAGACAGACCCATTTTAAAATCGCAATATCATTCAAGCAACGTCTTGTTACATCCTGGCTTCCATACAAAGGTTATGCTCACCGCCACTCAATGTTAATATCGCATCATTTGATTTCTTCAGGGGCAACGAAATTGTCGTTCTAGAGACGAAATGCAAACATAACCATAATCGTGATAACAACTCATAATAACGAGGCGGGTTTCGAAAGTTTTTGAAGTCATCTACATTTCTTGTACAAATATTTGGTAACGATGAAAAATTCCTTCTTCCAATGATTCTACAGTTTTATAAGGCAACTTATTCGTTCATTTCTGTCAAGAGAAATGTGTCCCAGATGTTAATGGATGAACCATATGCAAGATCAGGCTACAATGTCAATGGAGAAACCCCACACTGTAACTGTACCAGAATTGTTCCAGATACCGCAATTGAACAAATAAAGTTTTGGAACACAATTATGATGAATTGAAGATTGCATACATGAATCGTAGATTGTATACATTGTTTGTGCGACTCTTTTGTTCGTTGCATTGGCGGTTTTATTACTGAACAGAAGCCTTTGATCTTTTGATACAAAGTAATTACTGGAGTACAAAGCCATACCAAAGAGACCATAATGTCAGATCCAATAATCACCCAGTTGTTGGTCACTCTGGTAAGGTGATCAGCTTTTGATCACAGAATATATTGATTGAAATGTAAGAGCAAGAAAGCTTTGATGGCAATGTACAAGCATTTTCGTAAATAGTGACAAAATACCCAAAATTGATTACAAATTGAGCGAATACTTCTAAATAAAAAATTTCGACATTTTTCAAAGATTTCAAGGCAATGACATGCCTGAATTCCCTTGGTTTTCCTGCCATAGTTAGTATGAAGGATTTTGACATGATGACAGATTCTATATACAACAACAACCACTGTCAATTCATTTTGCAGGGAACATACATTGTAGTAACTTCAAAGTAGGTCTAACCAGCTCTTTCGTCAAGAATAATACATCTCTATTTTCTCTATCAACCAGACATCACACAATACAGTACAGAATACTCCGATATAACAGATTTTCTACCTTTCATCTCTTTTTGTAGTACTTCGTGGTTACTATGTATTTCAGTCAGGTTTTCTGTCCTCTCTCATTTCTCCTATATTTGCCAGAGTTGACTTGCTCTGCCTGACTTTATTGAGACTTATAACAGAATAAGGGCAGTGAGTCTGCACTGTGTATCAAAGCTGTGTGGTAACTCGGTGTGTGTTCATACTACCAACTTCTTATATATTAGAGTAGAGTATATATTTTCAGTTAGTGAACAATATGTGTGGCTACAGTAAAGAGCCCTGTATAAGAGCAACAAAGGAATACCAACAGACCAGAATCAGACCAGAAGAGCGAGAAACTACTGAGGTAGTAAGTCTGGTTTGGTGGACAACAGTTCACCAGACATATCTGGGAAGAACAATCTACACAATCAAGTCAAGAATCTGAGAAAATAGCAATTGACTAAATAATAAGAGCCACCACTTTTTAAGACCAAGTGCCCCCTTACACTAATGATACAATGAGGGCAGGAGGATGGTTTGTTACACACCAACAAAAGTCAATTAACATCTTGTTACATCTTAGCTTCCATACAATGTTATGCTCACTGCTATTCAACATATTGCAGTTCTCGATTTCTAAAGAAAGTGAACACAAAATTTCTTTTAAGAGGCAAAATGCAGACATAACCATCATAACTGCGGAATGATGAGGCATGTTCCGAAAGTTTTAGAAGCTGTCTACATTTCTTGTTCAAATATTTGCAAAGATGGCAATTGAAATATACTTCCAATGATACAACCATTTTTAAAGAACTCCCGATAATTGCATGAACGGTGACAAATAGAGTGACTAGGGCCTACTTCCAAGTAAAAAATTTGGACCTTTCATCAAAAAAATTTCAGTGAGATTTAAAAGTTACCAGGCAATGAAAGCCAAATTGCTTCACCAGCGTTCGTAAGAAGAATTTTGACAAATGAAATATTCTGCACAACCACAATCAGAGTAACTTCAAAGCATGTCGCACCAGTTCTTTTGTCAACAATAATACATCTCTATTTTCTCTATCGACCGGACATCACACAATGTAGCACATCACACAATGTAACACAGAATACTTCACACATAGAAAACAGTCTGATATTACAGATTTTCTACCTTTCATCTTTATATTGTGGTTCTTTGTGTCTACTTTGTATTTCAGTCTGTCCATTTCTCCTATATTTGCCATAGTTGACTTGCTCTGCCTGACTTTATTGTGACTAACAAGGGTAGTGAGTCCGCATTGTATAGCCAAGCTTTGTGTGGATTCATACTACCAACTTCACAGAGTAGAGTACATATTTCCAGCTAGTGAATAAAACATGTGTGGCTCCAGCACAGAGCCCTGTATAGGTACAATAAGGAATGCCAACAGACCAGGATTAAAGGACGAGGAACAACTGAGGGTGAAAGTCTGATTTGAGACAACAGTACACCCGACAGATCTGGGGAGACCAATCTAGTCAAGAAAACTACTTTACTTAATAATCAGTACCACCAATTCCCAAGACCCCAAATTAACATCTAGTTACATCTTAGCTGCCCCTTAGAATATTATGCTCACTGCTATTCAACATATCGCATTTCTCGATTTTTAAAGAAAGTGAACAAATTTTCTTTTAAGAGGCAAAATGCAAAGATAACCATCATAATTGCAGAATGATGAGGCATGTTTCAAAAGTTTTAGAAGCCATCTACATTTCTTGTTCAAATATTTGCAAGAGATGAAAAATGAAAAATGCTGTCTTCCAATGATACTACCATTTTTAAGGGAACTTATTCGTTCATTTCTGTTAAGAGAAAATGTGTCAAATGTTTTAATGGATGAACCATATGCAAGATCAGGCAACAATGTCAATGGAGAACATCCAGATAGTAGTTTTACTAGAATTTCTCTAGATACCTATTGAAAGACCACATGTTATTAATTACAATTATCATGATTATGGTGAATAGTACATTGAATGGACAACTGTTTTGTGCTGATGGAGCTTCACTGTACAGAAGCTTTAGATCTTTTGATACAGAGTAATTTCTGGAGAAACAAAGACATGCAAAAGAGACCATAATGTCACATCCTATAATCACCTAGTTGTTGGTCACTCTGGTTGGGTGATCAGCTTTTGAATTTGATCAGAGAACATATTGCTTAAATGTGTGAGCAAGAATGCTTTGAAGGCAATGTAAATGGAATGAAAGGAATATTGGTCACTGATGTCATAAATATCTATATTTTTATGGTTAGCATCAGGGCTAAAAAAAGTATGAATTTCATAAAGTATGGGTAAATTCCCAATGAAAATGGCATGAATGGTGACAAATCGAGCGGCTACTTCCAAGTCAAAAATTTGGACCTTTCTTCAAAATTTCCAGTGCAATTTAATATTTCCAGGCAAAAAAATTCCTGAATTCCCTTGGTTTTCTTGCCATGGTTAGTATGAAGAATTTTGGCAAGATGATAGATTATATGTAACAACAACCACTGTCAATTCATCTTGTCAGCTATACATTGTAGTAACTTCAAAGAAGGTCCCATCAGATCTTTTGTCAGCAATAATACATCTCTGTTTTCTTTATTGACTAGACATCACACACTATAGTACACAATAGTCCACATAAAAAAATACAGCCTGATAACACAAATTGTCTACCTTTCATCTATTTTTGTGGTACTTTGAGGTTACTTTGTATTTCAGTCAGGTTTTTTGTCCTCTCTCATTTCTCCTATATTTGCCATAGTTGACTTGCTCTGCCTGACTTTATTGTGAGTAATAACAGAATAAGGGCAGTGAGTCTGCATTTTGTAGCTGAGCTCTGTGGTAACTCAGTGTGGGTTCACAGTGTGGAGTCCACAATTTCAGTTTATGAATAATATGCGTGGCTACAGCACAGAACCCTGTACAGTAGAAGTAGCCTACAATAAACGAAAAGCCAACAGACCAGAATCAAGTGGATTAAAGAGTGAGGATTTACTGAGTGAGGGTGCAAGTCCTGTTTGTCAGACTTAACTCCAGACTGCTGCAGACAGTAGATTTGGAAAAACTGGAACGGCTCAGTGAAGACTGAAGAAGGAACAGACCAACACCATATGTATGAAAATCCAACAGACTGGAATGACGGATGGATGGTTAGGTAGGCTGCATGGTCAGCGATTGGTCATTGGTTAAAACGTGAGTTGGTTGGTAATTGGTTGAGATCAGAAAATCTTCAGGTACATAATTATACTATTTAATCTGCACAGTAGTACGATTTCTTAGATGATGGATGCACACCAGGGAATGCAACTATAAAACATACAACAAGATCCTTGCCAAAACAAGTGATACGATAGGCCCATTTTGAAATCGCAATATCATTCAAGCAACGTCTTGTTACAATCTGACTTCGATACCAAGGTTATGCTCACTGCTACTCAATGTTCATATTGCATCTCTCGATATAATATCTTTGAAGTGAATAAAATTTCTTTTTGGAGGCAACATGCAAACATAACCATCCTAACTCCAAAAAGGATGAGAAGAGTTTCGAAAGTTTTAGAAACCGTCTACATTTCTTGTACAAATATTGACAAAAGACGAAACATTCTTAATTCCAATGATTGGCAACATATTCTTTCATTTCTGTCAAGAGAAAATGTGGCCTGTGTTAATGGATAAACCATATGCAAGATCAGGCTACATTGTCAATGGAGAACATCCCCATGTAGTAGCTTTACTAGAATTGTTCCAGATATTTCATTGAAAGATCACAAGTTATGCATCACAATTATTATGATTACGATGAATAGAAAATTGAATGGACAACTGTTTTGTCTTGATGGAGTTTTACTGTACAGAAGCCTTAGATCTTTTGACACAAAGTAATTACTGGAGTAACAAAGCCATACAAAAGAGACTGTAATGTCAGATCCTATAATCACCAAGTTGTTGGTCACTCTGCTCAGGCGCTTAGCTCAAAAGTGCAGATCACAGAATATCTAGGCCAAAATGTGTGAGCAAGAATGCTTTGAAGGCCATGAACATGAAGTAAAAGGAATATTGCTGACCAATGTTTTGTCCGTATAATTATAATGCATCACAGCTATAAAAAATGGGAATTTCCAAGCAATTTCACAAGGTATAACAAAATTTCCCACAAATGGTTGCGAATTGAGTGACTAGCCTACTCATGCTACTTCTAAGTAAAAAATGTTGACCTTTTTCAAAGATTGCCAGGCAATGAAATGCCTAAATTCCCTAGGTTTTCCAGCCATGATTAATGCGAAGAATTTTGACATGATGGCGATTCTGTACAACCACAATCACTGTCAATTCATCTTGTCATTCACAGTAACTTCAAAGTAAGCCGAGGTCCAACCAGCTCTAACATCAACAATAATACATCTCTGTTTTCTTTATCGACTAGACATCACACAATATATTACACAATACTCCATACAAAGAATACAGCCCAATATCAAAGATATTCTACCTTTAATCTTCTTTGTGGTATTTCGTTGTTACTTTGTATTTCAGTCAGGTTTTCTGTCCCCACTTATTTCTCCTATATTTGCCATAGTTGACTTGCTCTGCCTGACTTTATTGAGACTTATAACAGAATAAGGGCAGTGAGTCTGAACTGTGCATCAAAGCTGTGTGGTAACTCGGTGTGTGTTCATACTACCAACTTCTTATGTATTAGAGTAGAGTATATATTTTCAGTTAGTGAACAATATGTGTGGCTACAGTAATGAGCCCTGCATAAGAGCAACAAAGGAATACCAACAGACCAGAATCAGACCAGAAGAGCGAGAAACTACTGAGGTAGTAAGTCTGGTTTGGTGGACAACAGTTCACCAGACATATCTGGGAAGAACAATCTACACAATCAAGTCAAGAATCTGAGAAAATAGCAATTGACTAAATAATAAGCAGTGATAAGAGCCACCACTTTTTAAGACCAAGTGCCCCCTTACACTAATGATACAATGAGAGCAGGAGGATGGTTTGTTACACACCAACAAAAGTCAATTAACATCTTGTTACATTTTAGCTTCCATACAATGTTATGCTCACTGCTATTCAACATATTGCATTTCTCTATTTCTAAAGAAAGTGAACAAAATTTGTTTTAAGAGGGAAAATGCAAACATAACCATCATAACTGCGGAATGATGAGGCATATGTGGAAAGCTGTCTACATTTCTTGTTCAAATATCTGACAAATATTGACAAAAGATGAAAAATCCTATCTCCCAATGATTTTACAGTTTATAAGGAAACACAGTAAACCATATGCAAGATCAGGCTATAAAGTCAACGGGGAAAATCCAGAAAGTAACGTTACTATAATTGTTCCAGATACCACATTATACCACAATTGAAAGACCACATGTTATGCATCACAATTATCATGATTATGATGCATAGAAAATTGGATGGACAACTGTTTTGTGCTGATGGAGCTTTACTGTACAGAAACCTTAGATCTTTTGATGCAGAGTAATCACTGGAGTAATGTTCAAAGCCATACAAGAGATACCTTAATGTCAGATCCTATAATCACCCAGTTGTTGGTCACTCTGGTTGGGTGATTAGTAGCTTTTGATCAGAGAACATATTGGCTAAAATGTGTGAGCAAGAATGCTTAGAAGGCAATGTAAATCGAATATTGCTGACAATGTAATGTCTATATATAGGCATGTGTACAGTGTACAGTTAGTATTAGGGTAAAAAAAAGTGAATTTCAAAGAAATTCCGAAAATTATGACAAAATTTCTCACCAATAGTTGCAAATTTTAAAAGCAACAACTTCCAAGTCAAAAAGTTGTACCATTCTTCAAAAAATTCTTGTGAGATGTTATAATTTCCTGACAATGAAATGTTCAAATTATGTACTTTTTCCAATCATGGTTAGTATGAAAGATTCTGTACAACCACAATCACTGTCAATTCATCTTGTCCATCATAGTAACTTCAAAGCAGGTCGCACCAGCTCTTTTGTCAACATTAATACATCTTTATTTTCTCTTTCGACCAGACATCACACAATTCAGCACAGAATACTTCACACACAGAAAACAGCCCAATATTACAGATTTTCTACCTTTCATCTATTTTTGTAGTACTTTGTGGTTACTTTGTATTTCAGTCAGGTTTTCTGTCCTCTTCTATTTCTCCTATATTTGCCATAGTTGACTTGCTCTGCCTGACTTTTTTGTAACTAACAAGGGTAGTGAGTCTGCATTGTGTATCAAAGCTGTATGGTAACTCTGTGTAGGTTCATAAGATGGAGTCCATACTTTCAGTTCGTGAATAATATGTGTAGCTATAGCACAGAGCCCTGTAGAAGCACAATAAAGGAATGCCAACAGGCCAGGATCAAGTGGATTGAAGGGTGAGGAATTACTAAGGATGCAAGTCTGGTTTGGCAGAGGCTAGTCCAAAGAACAGGTCTGGAAAGAACAATCCAGTCAAGAAAATATTATGTACAGTACTTTACTTAATATTCAAGGAAACAACTAAAAATCTGTTGGATCGATAGATTCGAGAAGCTAAAATTAAATATATCTGACCAAACCGCATTGCATAACTATTTTTCGGCCGTCAACATATATGCCACTAAAATGACCACATCAAAGAGCCTGTAAACTAACTCAGTGTATTGATACACTTTTACAAAGCTCCAGCCATTAAGTGTCAAGCTGTGTTCTGGAGAGAAAATGTTGATCCAGTTCTAAAAGGCTGCAACATGATCAACAGTATCAAGTACACTACAAACATCAAGAAATACTCAATCCACCGACTGTAGACAGAGACGGTTGGAGAGCCCAAAAACACAACTTTGCTTTTTACAACTCAAGACAATTTTCAGCATCTTCGTGGTTCAGTTCCAGTTTTTAAAGATATTGGCACTTCTGTATAAACAGATAAAGTATGTTTTATTTCTTAAAATTTGAACGAAAATGCTGAACTTTGTCTCAGAACTTCATTGTGCTAAAGTGCAGAAGAATAAAAAGTTTAATCTGCTAAGTAATATGATCTGCTGTAAAATCTAGATTTATTGGGGTTATGTGAAAAGAGGGTTCTTTTAGTAGACTTGAAGTATGAAATGTGGCAGGCCATATACATTATACCGAAAAAGATGTTTCACAATTCTGAACATATCAGAACACCAGCGGATTCCCACATCTTTTAACTTCTTTTTTTATTTCTTTTTTTTTCATAGTTTTCATCTCCCCAATGTTTGAACAAGAAATGTAGATGGCTTCAAAATTCTTCCAAAACTTTCCACTTCAATCTGGAGTTATGTTTGCATTTTCCCTCTAAGAAGAAAATTCTGCTTACTTTAAGAAAACGCAAGATGAACAATGAGTAGCAGTGAGCGCAACCTTTTGTCTGACAGCATCAAGATTTAAAAAGAAATTTGTCTTTGACATGATGGTTCGAGAAATTGCAATATCTTAGTTAGACCAGCAGACCTCCGTATCCAGACCTATATTTTAGTCATCCGTCTATCTTGCCTTGCTGTTTGTTGCATATCCACAGCCGCATCATTTCTAGGTATATCTTTCCACGGCCAAAGGCTCAATTCTTAAAACAGAAGACATTTATCAGTGCATGGAGAAGCAGAAGAGAATACTTTGTCAGTAGATGAGAACATTTCTTTTCTGAGTACTATACATTAACTACATCCCTGCCCTGCGCATCAGATCGCATATCATAAAGTATTCTTTACAATGTCTCAAATACTGCTCAGAGACCATTTAATACTTCTTATCTAAGTGAATAGTCCTGTAAGCCGACCTAAGCTCATATCAGCCCTGGCCTTGGTGTCATGCTTGCTCGGTGTGTGTATCTGAAGGGCTGACATGTCATCGACAGAGATGAGCTGATACTATGCTATACCGCATATATGTCTCCTTCACATGTTAAACTGTCATCTGGGGATTTTTCGAGAAGGTTGCCCAAGCTCACAAACAAACAATTTTGCACAAAGAAATGCATGCTTTCATGATGATTAAAACACAAAAAGTAATTTCTGACTTGTTATAATATCTTTATTCACACACATATATTGTAGCGGATGTTTTCCTGAGTTGGATAATGACCAAATAAGTACTATTGTACTAGTACAAATGAAAATTGGAACTTTATAATGACACTTCATCATTGTTTTGCACATAAGGCTTGGTACAACTGCTGTCAAAAGGCCCCAGTGGATTGTTTTAAATGTGGCAGTGAACGAAATAACTTTAAATGTCTTTTCATCAGAAATATATAATGACATTCAAAACATTTTACTCAATAGACCAAGAGTAATTTTACAACTCAGAATAGTCATCTGGTAGACATTTGATATCTGGTAAAACAGCTGTCAAATAGGCCGCAGTGAGTTGTCTTATGTGCAGCAACGAAAAAAAAAATTACAAATGTCTTTTCATCGGAAATACACAGTAGATCTACGAAGCTGTTAAAGTTAAGTGAAATGCTTGCTTGACGTATCAATGAATGGCTCATCACTTATATTACATGGAAGAAAGAGAGATGCTTTGGTGCAAAAAGGCAGGGCACATTCCAAATCTAATTTGTAGACATGATGTCATGGGCCATAATTAAAAACATCAATAAGACGAAAAGGAAGTTGTGCTGGTTCAAAATGAAAGCTGTACAATTTCACACAACCGATTTAAATGAAGTTGCTGACACTGAAAAGAAAGTTGTACCACTGAGAGTGACAGCCAATGATTTCTTGATGTCAACTCTTGACTCGGAGGAAATTAAATAATTCAAAGAAAAGGAGTGATTAATGGAATTTTAAATTGGAATTCGGAGGCCTCAAGACATGTTAAAATGTCTGGGGAAAAGGCAATAACACAAGAAATGAATCTGACAATGTGTGGTATGGGATAACACATTAACACAAAGAACTGCAGCCTTTGTTAAACTAATGTTAAAGCTCTAATAATCATGATTATCAATTGAAATCATTTCAGGGTGCAAAAAGGTTATTACTGTTGAAGATGCACCAGTCCTATCCGATATGTAGTATCGGTATCAGGGAGACACAGGCAAAAAAGCAAAACTAGGAGGCCGTTAACATATGCCAATATAACATTTATAGTGACCACACCAAAGAACCTGAAAACAAACTTGGTGTATTAATAAACTTTTACAAAGCTCTAGCCCTTAAGTGTCAAGCTTTATTCTGGAGCACAAATGTTGATCCAGTTCTAGAAGACTGCAACATGATCAACAGTATCAAGTACACTTCAAACATCAAGGAATACACATCCTCACCGAGTATAGATGGAGACCGTTGGAGAGCCAGGCGGTCAGATCTCAGAAACACAATTTTGCTCATAACGACTCTAGACATTTTCAGCATCTTTATGGTTCATATCTAGTTTTTAAGAAAATAGCATTACTGTATAAGCAGATAAAGAATATCAATTTCTAGTTAAAAGAAGACGCTGAAAATTTTCGTACAACTGCATTCTGCCCAAATGTAGAACAATATTAAAATAAGATTAATGTGCTAAGCAATATGAGTTGGTGTTAAATCTAGATTTCAAGTGGTTATGAAAATAGAGGTTATTTCAGTAGACTTGAAATATAAGAGTGACAAAGCTACATATATATTTATATACATTATACAGAAAAAGATGTTTCAGTTTCACAATTCTGAACATCTCAGAACACCAGGGGATTCCTACATCTTTTAACTTCTTTTTACATATTTTCTTTTTTTTCATATTTTTCATCTTTTCCCCAATGTTTGAACAAGAAATGTAGACGGCTTCAAAAACTTTCCACTTCAATCTGGAGTTATGTTTGCATTTTCTCTCTGAGAACAAAATTCTGCTTACTTTAGAGAAAACACCAGATGCAATACGAACAATGAGTAGCAGCGAGCTCAACCTTTTGTTTAAGAGTATCAGGATGTGACAATAATTTTGCCTTTAACATATTGTTCAAGATATTGCAATATTTTAGCCATCTGTCTACCGTGCCTTGCTGTTTGGGGTGTACATGTATCCACAGCTGCATCATGCAGGTATATCTGTCAATGGCAAAAGTCCAAGTTTTTTAATAAAACAGAATAAAACAGAAGACAGAATCAGTAATTGAGAAGAGTTAGAAATTTGTTTGTAGATGAAAAAGTATGTTATCAGAGTACTATACACATATTATCTTATGTTAGAAATGATATTTCATTTACTGCACCCTTATGGTATACAATGGATAACATATCGTCACATTTTCCCAACACTACCTCAAATACTGCCCGGAGACCATTTAATGCTTCTTATCTCAGTGAATAGTCCTGTAAGCCATCCTAAGCCCGTATCAGCCCTGGCCTTGGTGGCATGCTTGCTCGGTGTGTATAGATATGAAGGTCTGTCATGTCACCTGACAGATGAACTGAAACTCAGCTACCCCATGAATACTACATATATATCTCCTTCACATGTTCAGCTGTCATCTGAGGTTTTGTTTTTGACGGTTTTTTTATCTCACAAAAAATAACCACACACTTTCACCATGATCAAAGCATTCAATGTAGAAATTTTGATTCTGACTTGCAGTGAGTTTAATTACTGAGTAGTATAACATGTATAATAACCAAATAAGTACTAGAGCGGAAGAAAATCTGTAATTTAAAATGAAACTTCACATGCTTCAGCATTGTTTTACACAGCAGGCCAATAGGCTACACAATGATATTCCAGGCCTTTCACTCAACAGTCCCCCAGTATTTTCCAATTCAGAACAGTCATATGGCAATACCTGGTAAAACTGTCGTCAAAAAGGCCCCAGTCACCCAGTGAGTTGTCTTAACTCTGTGGCAGTGAATGAAATAAAAGATTGCAAATGCATTTTCATCAGAATTACACTGTGCCATGTGTACGAAGCTCCTAAAATTGAGTGACATGCATTCTTGACATCAATGAATGCCTCAGCATTTATATTACACGGAAGAAAGAGAGACACATTGAGTGCAAAAAGGCAGGAAATATTCTAAATCAAATTTGTAGACATGATGTCATGCACCACAATTAAATACATCAAGAAGACGGAAGGAAGTTGCGCTGATTCAAAATGAAAGTTGTACAATTACGTACAACAGATTTAAATGAAGTTGCTGTCACCGAAAAGAAAGTTGTACCACTGAGAGCCGGAGAGTGACAGCCAATGATTTCTTGATGTCAACTCTTCACTCCGAGGAAATTAACTAATCCAAAGAAAAGGAGTGATTAATGGAATTTTAAATTGGAATCTGGAGGCCTCAAGACATCTTAAAATGTCTGGGGAAAAGGCAATAACACAAGATATGAATCTGACAATGTGTTGCTTGAGATAACACAAAGGACGGAGGTTTTGTTAAACACGTTAAAGCTCTAATAATCATGATAATCAAATTTAAATCATTTCTGGGGGCAAAAGGGTTGCCATAATAGACTTGCATATGAATATATGCAATAATATGAGGATGAATATGATGTATGCCACATCTAAATATAAATGTGTTACAAGACCCTTAGTACAGAACATAGGACTTGTTAATGAGGAGCTGTAGTCAAATAAAATGCCACTCACAGATTAGTTTGACACCATAATTGCCAGCACAGAAACTCACAGAAGGGCCATTTATACAAATTGGTTGTTCAAACCTGCAGAAGCCTGATGAGCAAAGCTTGATAGTGGATATTACTATAATCATGTTAACATATACAGTATCTTTAATGTACAAGTACCACAGCATGGCATTCTCACAACAGGTCGTGACCAAATGACATTTCCTTTTTCCCCATAATAAAACATGGATCTCATAAATGTCTCTTAATAACAGTTTACCTTTATTGGAACTAAACACAAAGAAACAGATTATTACTAACACTGTCCAGATATATTTCACCAACTGTCCAATTTATCCCTGTCTGATCTCATACAATTGGAGACAACATCCCATGATGAATCAGCGGGGTCCTGTAGGTGAATCAGGAACAACCAGTCTATAGAAATCCAAGAGATTTTTGGCGTATGATCAAACAATTAGGCCCACACAGAAAGACACAAATACCATTTGAGGTGTATGATGAAGATGCAAATGTTATTTCAGATTTAAAAGAGCTTTTACAGAAATGGAAAACAGATTATGAGAAACTGTATCAAAGGCCAGTTGATATGAGTGATTTTGATGAGGATTTTTACAATGAATGTATGGGCGAGCTCCATGATATGGAAAATAGTACAATTCCTATTGTTGGTATTAATGAACCAATTAATGAAAACGAGGTTAAGAGAGTAATTAGAGACAGTAAAAAAGGTAAATCAATCGGTCTTGATAATCTTCCAAATGAAATTTTTAAAATAACGCTTCTGTTACTATTTTGACTGCTTTGTTTCAAAAATTGTTTCAACTAGGTTTAATTCCTTCACTGTGGCGAGATGCTGTTTTAACGCCAATTCCAAAGGGATCAACAGCTGATCCACGACTTCCACTTGAGTATCGTGGAATAAGCCTACTGTCCACTGTGTACAAATTATTCAGTTCAGTCTTGAATAAAAGGTTGACGTTTTATGGGGAAGTTGAAGGTCTCTTTGCAGATGAACAAAATGGATTCCGTGCAGGCCGTTCCTGTGAGGACCATTGTTTTGTACTCAGTACGATTATTAGACAGAGAATGATATGTAATCTTTCAACTTTTGTTGGATTTATAGATTTTAAGAAGGCATTCGATTGTGTGGATAGAAATTTATTGATGTACAAGTTACTGAAATTGGGAATAAGTGACCAGTTTTATGTTAATTTGAAAAATGTATACTCATGTTGCAAAACTACGGTTAGTATCAATGTTTGTTGACAGACTTTTTCCTTAGTAATTATGGTGTGCGACAAGGAGATTGTCTCTCAACAACTTTATTTTTATTGTATGTTAATGACTTGGTGGCTGATCTTAAAGATAATACTACTGGAATTAAGAATGAATATTTTGATTTGCAATGTTTGCTTTATGCTGATGACTTGATTTTCATGTCTGAGAATGAATTGGATCTGCAAAATATGTTTAACGTATTGTCAAATTGGTGTGCTAAGTGGCGAATGAAGGTCAATGTTGATAAAACCGCAATCATTCACTTTCGTAAACCAAGAGTTAGGCAATCCAACTTTATGTTTATGTTTAATTTACAAAGAATAAGTTTAGTTGATAAGTATAAATACCTAGGACTTGTTTTCAATGAAAATTTAAACTATAAAATTACTTCTGATGTGTTAGCTAATTCTGGTGGCAGAGCACTTGGGGCAATCTATAGTAAATATAAGAAAAATAAAGGGTTCGGATATGAAACTTACACTAAATTATTTAACAGCGGAGTAACAAGTATACTTGATTATGGTTCATGTATTTGGGGTATGGTGTTTTTGATAACATTAATGCAGTTCAAAATCGTGCAATTCGTTTGTTTTTGGGAGTTCATAGATTTACCTCAAACTTAGGTGTTAATGGTGATATGGGATGGCTACCCAGTAAACTTAGGAGATATGTCAGTATCATTCGTTATTGGAATAGACTAATTTCTATGGATAGTACACGACTTACAAAGAAAGTGTTTCAATGGGATAGAAATTGTACTCAAAAATCCTGGTGCTCTGATGTTTTCAATATTTTGCAGAAAATTAATATGACAGACCAGTACATTCAAAATGAACAACTGAATATTGAGCAAGTGAAACAAAGATTGATAAATATATGTAGAGAAGATTGGAGTGCTATGATTCAAGATTCCCCAAAGCTCAGAACTTATGCGTTGTATAAAAATGAATTTGGTATTGAGCCATATATAGAAACAATTGCTAATAAAGGTTATAGATCGACGCTTGCACAGTTCCGATTGGGTGTACTGCCCCTTGCTATAGAGACAGGCCGATTCCAGAATATTCCATTAGAAAATCGTTTATGTACTTTATGCAGATATCTATATCTTGAGGATGAAATTCATTTCTTGTTGTATTGTCAAGCATATGATGATTTGAGAGCAGTCTTATTAGATCATGTTTTACAGATAGAGCCGGGTTATATTTTTTTGAACGTAGAGGATAAGCTTGTTTTGTTGATGTCGAAAAATGTTGTAAAATATACTGCTAAATTTTTTATTTGATGCTATACAAAGAAGGAGGGAATGCATTTATACACAATAAGAAAATATTATGTATTAAGTTGAAATTGTGAAAGTTGTAATTTTGTATGTCCTTTTTGTATACATATGTGTTTCACTTGTGTGTCTTTATAAAGCTTTTTGTGACTTGTAAGCCCTTTGTGGGCTGGGTGCTTCGGCACATGTCAATAAAGATTTTCTAACTCTAACTCTAACTCTATCTATCACAATTAGAGCAAGACAGACACGATGGACACGCAGAGTAAATGACATCATTGATAAACTCATAATGGAGACAAAGATAGAGTGTGATGGATCGGTTGTATTGTTTCCTGCCGAATTGCATCAATAGGCAAAGATTTATCAATTGGGATGGGATAGCAAACGAACGAAAACGTATGAATGACATGAATATGATGTAGATGTATAGTAAGAAACACAACACGCAACCTGTACATTGTCTGTAATACGAGTAAATAATGAAAGATAGATAAATAGATTAGAAAGATATATAAATTAACAAACAATAGGTAGGACGGTTCAAAAAACGTTCTTCTTAACTTCGCTTATTCCAGTCAGGAAAGAAGTTACCTATCATCAATTTTCACATGTTTTTTTTCAAGACAAATTGGGGACGCCTTTGATTAAATAAGAATAATCAATTCAACATCATCCCCAGATATTACTTTGCCATGCCAAGTTTACAAATATCAACGCCAAAAAGTATTCACTTCAGAGAAAGTTATGGGAAATTGACCAATTTCAGTTGTGCGAATGGGGAATTACATTGTACATTTCAAGGCTTTGTGCAACCTTTTTTTTTGCATGAGTTCGTTTTATCTATTTGGTCCTCAATTTTGAGTTTCAAATTAGGGATTTTAAGAGATTTGATTTTTTGCATATAAATTTGGACAACTTTAGTAACAGGCCTATGGCATGATGGGATAATGAATGGATAGAAGGATAGAAACACATCTCAAACATAAAGACATTAGCAAGTCAATGACTCAAGATTTCAATATCTTTAAAGAAAGTTTCGTGAAGTCCCAGAGGTAATACGAAAGTTGTGCTCGCTGCTACTCAGCGTTCATATTGCATCTCTCTATTTCTTCAAAGTGAACATACTCTGCATTATTCGCTTCTTTTAGAGAGATGCAAACATAACAACAGATTGAAGATGAAAGTTTTGAAAAGTTTTGAAGCCATCTACATTTCTTATTCCCTCATTGGCAAGAAGAAGAGATAATATGAAAAGAAGGAAGAAGAATGGAAAAGATGAAAGGAATTACTTTGTGATGAAGAAGTCTAGTATGATCTAATAGAAGAAGACAATATGAAAATAAGGAAGAAAGATGGAATTGGAAAGGAATTATTTTGTGATGAAGAAGTATCTTATATGATCCAATAGTAAACACTGGTAAATTAGAGTTTTCTGAGGCTGTATAATCTTAAGTTTATTCCAAGGAAATGAAAACTATGCATTTGTCTATCTATCTACATGATCTGTCAATGAGCATAAGCCATGACTGATTAAGACTGTGTCAAATTCACCCCGGGTCCATTTCCCTTCAGTTATTAACAGAAATATCTTTAGTTCTGAACAAATCTAAACACATCTGTGATTCTATGTCAGTAAAGCCCCTGCTTTGGTACATTGCTATATTTTCTTCATTGACTGACTGTCTTCCAGTCTTTATGGTTGGACTTTATTCCTTTCTTCAAAGCCAGTCATAGCAACTTCAAAGTTGTCCTCGCCAACTCTTATGGTAACAATAACACATTGCTTTTGTATTGTTATAGAGTACAGTCACTATACACTGCAGTATGCAGCATTCCATAACAGTAGGCCTATACATGCTATATAGTGAGATGTAAGAGATTTTCTACCTTTCATCTTTTTTGTGGTACTTCGTGGTTACTTTGTATTTCGGTCAGGTTTTCTGCCCTCTTCTATTTCTCCTATACTTGCCATAGTTGACTTGCTCTGCCAGACTATATTGTGACTAATAAGAGGATGAGGGCAGTGAGTCTGCACATGTCTAGCCAAGCTGTATGGTAACTCTGTGTGGGTTCATAGGGAGTCTTATCCGAGTCTATACTTGGTGGCAAACAGCCGTAGGTTATTGTACTGAGTCGACGAAAGTACAATAAAGGAACCACGGCAAAGCTGGATTAGGGGATGAGAAACTTGTGGTAGAAAGCTGTACTGGTGAAGTTCTAGAGCGAAAAACATGACACAGTACTGAACTGCAAAACTTTTGATTTGATTTAAAGCTGCTGCATTTTATACTCACTATGTATATGATATGCCGTCTTTAGGTTCAACATTGTTCAATGTTATCCTTGTCAGCATTACAGCTGTATGGTATCTACGCTGTTTTGTCTTCTAGTTCTTAAGTTGATTGGAAATAATAAAATAATTGGTAGGGAAAAAGGTGACTATGTATCGGGAGATCTATGGCTACAGTAGTATAACATTCTTTCATTTATGAAGTATCAAACTTCCATTTTGTTTTTGAGAATAAGTATTCAATCGCAAACTTCTAGTCAAACATGATTTTTTCCCTTGATAATGGCTGAAATGTAACCATATTTCAGGCTACTCACTCCATCCCTCTATATAGCACATACACTGCTGCACACTGTTGAACAGTGTCATGTATACAGTGTGCGTTAATCCCACCAATATACTACGCCATACACATTTATAATACATCCGCACTGATCTCCCTCTGTTCCCCTTCCACTGTCACTGCATCCCAATTGATAAATCTTTGCCTATTGGCAGGAAACAATACCACCAATCCATCACACTCTATCTTTGTCTCCATTATGAGTTTATCAATGATGTCATTTACTCTGCGTGTCTGTCTTGTCTGTTGTGTCTGTCTTGCTCTAATTGTGATAGATATTTCTATAGACTGGTTGTTCCTGATTCGCAGAGTGGACCCCAGTGATTCATCAAAAAGAGGAAGTTTTCAGGACGGCCTGAGATAGGAAACAGGCCATAGAAGAGTTCAAGACAGCTGGTCAATTACACACAGTATTTTGGTTGCATTTTGGGAGTATATGTATTTGGATGCTATTATTATGTACACTATTATACCGATGAAATGTTTATATATTGAAAACAACTAAATATTCATTGAAAATGTTTTGGGAACAAATAAAATATCTGCAGAGAAATCACTGCTCTAAATCATGTAGACACAACATGCACATTGCACAACGAGAGCTTGATCAGCCACTCACCTTGGCCGTCGGTAATTTGGCATGAGCCTGCTACTATTGAATAGTATCGTATCTTAGATTGATGGGTAAACATGGTAAATGGTGATAGACAGCGACAAAGATAATCAACCCAATCACTGGTACATTCACAATCATGGAATCTGCAGTTTTGCTACACATAATAAAAATTAATAAATCATATCTGATAATTAAAACTTTAAGTCAACAAAACCTCAGTCCTTTGTGTTATCTCACGCCACACATTGTCAGATTCATATCTTGTGTTATTGCCTCTTCCCCAGACATTTTAACATGTCTTGAGGCCTCCGAATTCCAATTTAAAATTCCATCAATCATTTCTTTCCTTGGGAGCTGTTTGATTTCCTTATCACAATCAAGTGTAGACATCAAGAAATTATTGGCTGTCATTGCCCGCTGTACAGCATCATTGTAATCTGTTCAGCTTTTATTTGAATACGTTGAATTTATGGAACTTTCAATTTAAATCTGTGCAACTCTGAGATCTCATTCTAACCTGTGGAACATTCACTGCAAAATAGTGTAGCTTTTATGTCATATTCCCAGATTCTACTTGAAAAATCCTTCATTTTCAAAGGTTCAGTGTAAGGGTTTTAGGCCTACGTCTCTGCAACACCTCATTTGGGTATACAGGACACATTAAAGGTATACAGAAACTTTTATTCTCACACTGTAAAAATTTCAGACAAAATTGGTATTTTGAAATGCCAAATGGTTTTCCGAACTGAATTTTGGTTTTCCCAAAACCTACTGCATCGAATGTGTATTCAAGACGATGCAGATATATGGTACTTTCAAAAACCATAATCGGAAAGATATGGCGGACAAGCCAAAAACCAACCCTGGTTTTTGTATGAGCTTTCTCATTGAGAGCGCGTTAAGTCTCCTTAAATCAAATTAACATTGAAAGTATTAGATATGATCATGACAAATCATCAGCATGATGACACACGAAGTGCCATTTTCACAGTGCAACAGTCCAATCTTTTTCCATGTCAAAGTGACAGACTGTAAAGAGCTAAACTAAGTCTAATGCAATAAACATCTGCAAGGCAATGTCATAGCCATACATCATGTACATGATACCTCCAATAATCTGAGAATGTCCCGTACCAAATCCAGAAGACAGCTAAAGGAGACATATATAGCAGAGAACCAGCCTATCTCTGTCAGACGACATGTCAGCCTTTCAGATATACTCATAGACTAAGCATGCCACCAAGGCCAGTGCTGATATGGGCTTACAGGACTATTCACTAAGATATGATATCATAAGAAGTATTAAATGGTCTCTGAGCGGTATTCGAGATAGTTTGGAGGAACTTGTTGTCGATGGTGTGTGTAAGAGACTTGTGTGCAGTAAACAAGGGAAATTTAGTATGAGATATATGTCATATGTATATTATTTACTCCTTATATATAAAAACATTTGATTATATTTCTCACCGAATAAGCATGCCACCAAGGCCAGGGCTGATATGGGCTTTTAAAACAGGACTATTCACTTAGATATGATATCATAAGAAGTATTAAATGGTCTCCGAGCGGTATTCAAGACAGTTTGGAGGAATTTGTTGTCCATCGTGTGTGTAAGAGACTTGTGTGCAGTAAACAATACTAAACATAGTAAATGTAGTATGAGATCTATATGTATATTATTTACTCTTTATATAATAACATTTGATCATATTTCTCACCAAGTAAACATGCCACCATGGCCAGGACTGAAATGGGCTTACAAGACTATTCACTTAGATAAGATATCATGAGAAGTATTAAATGGTCTCTAGACTCTAAGCGGCTTTCAGCTTCCAAGACAGTGTTTGGGTATCACTAAAGACAGGAGATGGACATTATATGTACTTGTCTAACAAGATATAACTTGCATGTAGATTTTAGAGGGAAGCTTTTTTCCCAACCCTACTGCCTCACCTTACCCTATAGGTAGATAGGATGCATCAAGAGCTATTCTTGTTAATGTTTGCAAAATAAAAGCCAGACAGAAAAATTTCAACATTGCATCCGATCATTGCTACTTAAAGTTTGGAATTAATGCCTTTCCCAATTAAAACTACTTAAAGAGGAATTTTATAAGAAGCTCAGAAGGCAATCCACTCAACATTGATTCCTACTTCATCCCTCCATCCATTTAAGAAGCAATTTCGTGTTTAAGGTTTTAACAGTCTGGAAATGGGATAATATTCTGAGTGAATCCATGAATTAGACTGAGAAACTCATTCAAGTTATTGAGAATTTATCACATTTCAGTTGTTCAAATACTAATATTAAAGCTGCAATATGAAAAGAAAATGTAATTTTCTTAAAAGAGGCAGGCTTTTCACACTCTGAGAATCAAGCTCTGACATTTCTGTGGGAATAGGGCTGGTTCTAGGCCAATCAGCTTCAGAGGCCCCTGAAATGTGCTATTCACAAACAGCCAACATGCAAATGAGTAGGCTTGAATTTTAAGTGATATGTCTACCCTGATTGGTTCACCTTTTCAAACTTACAAGCTCTAACTGGCCATCCCTGACCATATATAGGATGAGAGGGGGGGGGGGTTAATACCACAGATGCTCACCAGAGTGTACTCCAAGGAGTTGTTGTGCATGCATGCTTGTCTTTGACCCACTGTCTGTGACCCACTTTGGGTGCCCATGACAGTTGAGTGAACTGTGTTGACTTTTGCTTGTTCCACTTCTGATATCTAAAATGTGGATTGTGTACATTTCCATGGAATGAGTTAATAAGATGTGAATAAAGGTATGTTTAAATTTGCTCATGACATGTTTGTAACTCAGATTATCCAGTAACCCCTAGAAATTCTCAGTTATTGCCCCAGATGAATGGAATGAACTTATGAGCATGGCATCATGGGGTCAGTGTTTTGAGGTCATGACACAATTTATTTGAAATTGGCAAAACCAGTTTGAAAGGATGCTGTGGGTCTTTTATAAATAATAGAACAATTTGCACCTAACTGAGGCAGGTAAATAATATTCTCAGAGTGTTGGGCAGCAGAGACTTTGCTGGGATTTCAAGTAAATTTCAAAGTTTCAAAATTCATGTGCAGCAGATCTGCTAACTTCTTGTTGAGGTGGGGGGGGGTAAGGAAGGGGGGCCATGGAGGGGGAGGCAAGGAATCCCTGGCAGCCAATCAGTGAAGCTGGGCTCTTTGAAAAATTAAATATTCAACTGACTCCACTTCATTATGATAATGTTGCTGCTCCCACAGATGTGCCTGAGGTTACTTTCCCTGAGTGGCTTTTCACAGAATTTTACAAGATGCTGATTAAAAATACTTTTCACAGACGAGTAAAAGAAATGCAAAATACCACACTAAATTGTTCAATCCTATTACATTTTCCAGCCTGTCAGCCAGCTCTAAATGTCCAAAAAATTTATTCCAAAGACAGTTGATTGATGAGGTGGGAGAGAGCATGGGAGTCCAAAACATGTTACACACAAATTTACTCCATGTGAGGGATCTTTTACTTGCCTCGCACAGACACTAATACAAGGGGCTGCCAATTTAGCATCTCATCCAAACGACACTCAGCTGGGATTTTGATCACGAAGGTCCACTGAAAATATTGGGATTCCCGCCTGGGGTTTGAACCCATGCAAGCGAAGACCTTCCGCTGAGAAGGCGGGAACCTTAACCACTCTGCCACCAGCTAAATAGAAATCAAGCTTATCTTTTGTTCTAACTACTACCTAAAACATCCAGAATTGAGTAGAGATTTTTTCAGAAAAGAGCTGAAACATGTTAAATAGGTTAATTAGACATGAAGCGAGTAGGGATGCGTGTTTAAGTTGAGAGGCATTGTCAAATGTTAATTATTATATTCCACGAAACCTGAATGGCAATCAGGTTTCTCTTTCCAGGCTAATTCCAGCCACACAAGCCATAAACATTTTCCCAGAAACATAATCAACATTCAGCAGAAAAGGGGATAATTAGCTGTGAAGTGAACAAGCTGAAAAATAGTAGATCTCCAGCAAAATTGCGGTTTTAACGCCGGTTCAAATTAAATGAATGAAGGGCATTGAAGGCTCTTTGTTATGAATCTCCAACATTCTAGGTTTTAAAAAAAGGCGAACACCAGAAGTTTTGAAAATTTACATGTGAAGCTATTCCTATAAGAAATTCGAGTTTGAATAAGCTTCTGTGCATTTCAATTTTTAAATGCAAAAAGACATACAACTTTAATATGCAGCACTAAGGTAAGAAAAAATCAAATTGGGAAAGCCAAAATACATCTTTTTAAATCAAAATCCAAATGTGCCTTATTGTGGGCCTCATAACCAACTTGCAACTGATTCAAATAGATCTCTCTACATTCTACAACCACGAAAAGTAGTATAGCACCTTGTCTAAGCATGCTAAGTGGGTCACCTCTGCCAAGCTCATTTACATGACAGTAGGACCAGAGCTACACCTAGTCTACCGCATCTAACTACACACACAGCCTTTGTATGACCTCAATTAATCACATTGCATGGTAAAGTGCTGCCCCCTATGTGACACCATCAAAATGTCATCATACCCTCAGCCAACTCCTTGCAATCCCATAATAGGCAAGCGGAATTACAACGTTCTATTCTCTTTATATAACAATAGGAGCACACACTAGTTTGGTAATGACTTCATTTGGGGTTGACGTCTAGTTATTAATCAGACGAGTAATTACAGTATGTGGAAAAGTAATTGGGGATAGCTAGAGAACCTGATTAAGAATTGTAAATAGTGGTCGCAATCCCATAATAGGCAAGAGGAATAATAACGTTCTATTATCTTCATATAACAATGTTACCACACAAAAGCTTGGTATTGACTTCATTGGGGTTGACGTCTAGTTATTAATCAGACGAGTAATTACAGTATGTGGAAAAGTAATTATGATCAGCTGAAGAACATGAAGAAGAAATTTACAGAGTGATTGCAATCCTATAATAGCATGTAGGAATAATAACATTCTATTCTCTTTATATAACAATGAGAACACACTAGTTTGGTAATGACTTCATTTGGGGTTGACGTCTAGTTATTAATCAGACGAGTAATTACACTATGCGGGAAAGTAATTATGGATGACTGAAGAACATGAAGATAAATTGTACAGAGTGATTATGTTCTTGATTATGTGATGAGATGAAGTCCCAGTGCAGGAAAAGTAAAATTTAATACCCTGCAATATGCATTGCAAAAGGTAACAGATTGAAAAGAAAATAACAATGGATGATGACTGGAAAGTAGGTGAAAATGGTGGGAGAGTAGATGACAGTACCAGGAGAGTCAGATAACAAGTCTGGACAGAAAATGATGGTTTCAAAAAGTAGATTACTTCGAGTTCGAAAAGGCTTCAATGCAATTTAATACAAAACAACATTTAACTATAATATGCACATTGCACAAACCAAAGTAAGAAGAAAGCAAATTTTGAGAGCCTTTTTTTAAAAATCAACATCCAAATGTCCCATATTGCTTATTGTGGGGCTAAAAGCCAACTTGTGACTAATTCAAATCTCTCTACAATCACGGAAACTAGTATAGCACCTCGTCTAAGCATGCTAAGCGGGCCCCCTCTGCCAAGCTCATTTACAAGACAGTAGGACCAGTTCTGCACCTAGCCAACCTCATCTAACTACACACACAGCCTTTGTATGACCTCAATTAATCACATTGCATGGTAAAGTGCTGCCCCCAATGTGACAACATCAAAATGTCATCACTCTAACAACTCCTAGCAATCCCATAATAAGCAAGAGGAATGATAATGTCTATTCTCTTTATCTAACAATGAGAACACACACTAGTTTGGTAATGACTTCATTTGGGGTTGACGTCTAGTTATTAATCAGACGAGTAATTACGGTACGTGGAAAAGTAATTGTGGATAGCTAAAGAACCTGATGAAGAATTGTAAACATGGTAAATAGTGTTCGCAATCCCATAATAGGCAAGAGGAACAATAATGTTCTTTTATCATTATATAACAATGAGAACACACTAGTTTGGTAGTGACTTCATTGGGGTTGACGTCTAGTTATCAATCAGACGAGTAATTACAGCATGTGGTAAAGTAATTATGCACAGCAGAAGAACATGAAGATGAATTGTACAGAGTGGTCACAATCCCATAATAGGCAAGAGGAATAAATAACTTTCTATTATCTTTATTTAACAATGAGACAACACAAAAGCTTGGTAATGACTTCATAATGCGGTTGACATCTAGTAATCAATCAGACGAGTAATTAAAGAATGTGGAAAAGTAATTATGATCAGCTGAAGAACATGAAGAAGAAATTTACAGAGTGATTGCAATCCTATAATCAGATAATAGCATGCAGGAATAACTAGAAGGCAAATTGCAATTTGCATATCTGGACGCTGATAATTGACCTGAACATTGTAACATAATATTGGTCTGGTAGTCTGGTTGGCTGAATTATAATAGCAGTAGTAAGAAGTTATCAGGGCATAGTGGCCAATGGGCCTTAAGAGAGAGAAATAAATGAATTGCTACATAGCGATGCATGAAGTTTTTTGATTGTGTGTGATGGAGTTGTGTGTTTAACAACTTGAAATAGTTGTGTTAAGCTGACAGAGGAGATACACACCCACAGCTCATCATTGCTTTGGACATCTTAAGCTAAGGTAGATACAGCTCATCTTGATGAAGCAGACCCACTTTATATGATTTCAATAAAACCTGAGATGTTCGAGAAAGAAAGCAATAGCATAATTTAAACGAAGTCAAAGAGCCCTGAGGCTATTGCCCTACTTCATTGCACATTGGCCTAGAAAAATGGACCAAGGGCAGAGTAAATGTATTTACCCCTTTTCACACCTCTTTCAAATTACCCAACAATCTTGCTGTATGTGTATGTGTATATGCATATGCAGCTTACATTTACCATGACAGTTACCCTGATAACTGTCATGCATTTACTAAAAGTACACTGTATAAAGTTTATAAACTTCAAATTAAAAGTAAAACTTTTATTTGATTATGTATACTACACTTTACTTTATTAAAACATATATGCATCATGGGAGAATTCTTTTTATTTTGTTTCTATACATTGTCAAACTAGATGGGAGCATATTTCCATATGCAAGACTAGCAGGGGGTCGATCAGCAGTTTGTTCAGCTCATCACTGACTGACATTACTGGCTGACATCATCGGCTGACGTCACCGGCTGACATCATTGGCTGACTTCATCAGCTGACATCATCCTATAACCGGCTGACATCAGTGGCTGACATTAGTGGCTGACATCAGTGGCTGACATCAGTGGCTGACATCAGTGGCTGACATCAATGGCTGACCACCGGCTGACATCACTGGCTGACATCACTGGCTGACATCAGTGGCTGACATCAGCGGCTGACATCAGTGGCTGACCACCGGCTGACATCATGGGCTGACATCATGGGCTGACATCAGTGGCTGACATCACCAGCTGACATCAGTGGCTGACATCAATGGCTGACCACCGGCTGACATCACCGGCTGACATCACCGTTGACATCAGTGGCTGACATCACCGGCTGACATCAGTGGCTGACCACCGGCTGACATCAGGGGCTGACATAAACGGCTTACATCACTGGCTGACATCAGTGGCTGACATCAGTGGCTGACATCACTGGTTGACATTGGTGGCTGACATCACCGGCTGACATCACTGGCTGACATCAGGGGCTACCATCAGTGGCTGACATCAGTGGCTGACATCACCAGCTGACATCAGTGGCTGACATCACCAGCTGACATCAGCAGCTGACATCAATGGCTGACCACCGGCTGACATCAGTGGCTGATATCACCGGCTGACATCACCAGCTGACATCAGTGGCTGACATCCGTGGCTGACATCACTGGCTGACATCACTGGCTGACATCACTGGCTGACATCACCGGCTGACATCACCAACTGACATCACCAGCTGACATCAGTGGCTGACATGAGTGGCTGACATCACTGGTTGACATCAGTGGCTGACATCACTGGTTGACATCAGTGGCTGACATCAGTGGCTGACATCAGCGGCTGCCATCACCGGTTGACATCAGTGGCTGACATCACCGGCTGACATCAGTGGCTGACATCAGTGGCTGACATCAGTGGCTGACATCAGTGGCTGACATCAGTGGCTGACATCACCGGTTGACATCAGTGGCTGACATCACCGGCCGACATCAGTGGCTGACATCAGTGGCTGACATCAGTGGCTGACATCACCGGCTGACATCACCAGCTGACATCAGTGGCTGACATCAGTGGCTGACATCACTTGTTGACATCACCGGCTGACATCAGTGGCTGACATCACCGTCTGACATCAGTGGCTGACATCACTGGTTGATATCACTGGTTGATATCCCGGCTGACATCGCTGACTAACATTGATTGACATCATTGACCATATCATAACTATCAATAGGGGAGCTCCAAAACACAGGAGAGAACTCCCAATAAGAAGAAGAAGAAAGTGTACCTACCTTGTGTAAATAGACAGTACTACTACTGTGGTTGCCATGGAGATGGTAGACTCGGAACTGGACGATACCTAGTATCCCTAAAGACTAGCCCTGCTAGTCTAACAAATGGACCAGTGTAGTATGCTTCCTCAAAAAGCCATTCTTTAGGTCAGAAGGAGGTGTGAATGAGGCCATGGTTGTAAAACTGTTCATCCTGTCTGAGCATAAGTCGGTCACAAGTTGGTCAATAGCTTTAAGCTCTTTAACACCCCCTTTTAAATTGTTTATGCATGCCAGTTTCAATCTAATGATCTAGTTGTTGAACACCGGCAAATCTATATAGCTCTCTCAACCAACAGCATTAGTGCGTATTTTGCATGCTAGGTGGCTACCGCGTGTTGATGACGGGTGTGCGCTGAAGCATATCAGATTCTGGTAGACTGGTCCCCCCTCCCTGGTGTGCCATAGGGACAGTATATCAGTTATAATTCTAGTACATTGTCCTATTTAGAATCCGGTCAATTTTCCATGATTGCAACACAGATTTCCAGCTATTCTCAGTGTTAAGGACCAATTCACCGGGTGATATCTGTAGATCTATCCACTATCTGTTTGCTATATCAGTCTGAGTCACTTGGATCACGTGTGTGCAACATAAAGTAAGTTTGATGGGTTTACTGTGTAAATCACTATGTATTATGTTCAGCCAACAGGAAACTGAAAAACACAAGGAAGTAGGCCGTTGTGAGACAGTATCTGCACGCCAGAGGCGTCCAGATAATAACGTTCTACTCTCGTTATACAACAATGAGAACAGTTTGGTAATGACTTCATTGGTGTTGACGTCTAGTTATTAATCAGACGACAAATAACTGTATGTGGAAAAGTAATTATGCACAGCAGAAGAACCCGGAGATGCGTTGTACAGAGTGATTATGTTCTTGATTATGTGATAAGAAGAAGTCCCAGTAGGGCAGTTCCGTAAAGTCCGATTTACAGATTTGGCACTCTAGCAGCTTGTGTAGCCCTATCATTATATCTCAGCTATTTCATTGTCAAATAGGGATGAGTCCAGCTAATAGGGGTATCAGATAAGCCACCAACCAAAGCTCTAAGTGCAACAGGAGCTGAGCTACATAAAAATATCAGCGTTTCGGACATACAGTAGCGGACAAAAGTTTAGGCCACGTCAATTTTTTGGCAATAATAGGGAAAATAGGTGCTCAGCTGAACAATGTCTGCATGGATTTTCTTGCCTATGTGTCAGGGAAGTTCTACAAGAGAGAAAACTTGATCTATTTTTATCACTTCCTTGAATATGTGTGATAAACAAAAATTTCAGGTGGTCTAAACATACGTCTGATGCTTGCTTACATCCACAAAGGCCCTTAATTGCATTGTGCATTAGTGGAAAGGTAACTAAAAATGTTATTCAAACATGTTTCATGTGATTTAAAGGCAATTAGTCACGAAACAGGAAAAAACACATTTTTAAATAATTTTTTTAGATTTTAACCTAGGTGGTAATAATGGTGATTCAATGAGCCAAAATTGCTAATAAATAAAAGGTTAAGTAAAAACAACTAAGAAAATATGTGTCTGACACATTTTCATCCTTCTAAAGGAGTATGAATACACTTGACACTCGGTCATCCTCCAAAAATGGGGTTTTTGCCTGGTTTTGTCGAAGAGACTCCTATTTGAAGCATCATAAAACAGTGAAAGGAGAGTTTTCATTCACCTGAGTATGTGTCCTGATAAAATCAACAAACTTTTGTTCTTTTCCCACAGTACAGAAAAAATGACCGACACCACTCTGGAAAGTGTACTGAAACGTAATGTTAATGAATGGACCAGTTTTACGCCTTCCATAAAAGTGGCTGTAGTTTCATCATAAGTAAAGCGAACAAACAAAAGTTGTTTGATTTTATCAGGACACATACTCAGGTGAATTGAAACTCTCCTTTCACTGTTTTATGATGCTTCAAATAGGAGTCTCTTCGACAAAACCAGGCAAAAACACCATTTTTGCAGTATGACCGGGTGTCAAGTGTATTCATACTCCATTAGAAGGATGAAAATGTGTCAGACACATATTTTCTTAGTTGTTTTTACTTAACCTTTTATTTATTAGCAATTTTGGCTCATTGAATCACCATTATTACCTCCTAAGTTGAAATTTTAAAAAAATATTTAAAAATGTGTTTTTTCCTGTTTCATGACTAATTGCCTTTAAATCACATGAAACATGTTTGAATAACTTGTCTAAAATAACATTGAATAATTTAGTCACCTTTCCGCTAATGCACAATGCCATTAAGGGCCTTTGTGGATGTAAGCAAGCATCAGACGTAAGTTTAGACCACCTGAAATTTTGGTTTATCGCACATATTCAAGGAAGTGATAAAAATAGATCAAGTTTTCTCTCTTGTAGAACTTCCCTGACACATAGGCAAGAAAATCCATGCAGACATTTTTCAGCTGAGCACCTATTTTCC